>CM060117.1:31942611-32542611 GCA_030522415.1 Channallabes apus
TACGCAGGTCATCAAAGGCAAAAAATAAAAAGTTGCAACACGTCCTGCAAGATATAAAATGTTTTTATATAATATATATATTATTTTATTATATTTTATATTATTTATATATATATATATATATATATATAGTTAAAGTTGGGATGGGGGGAAAAAAAAAAAAAAAAAAAATATATATATATATATATATATATATATATATATATATATATATATATATATATATATATATATATATAATTTTTTTTTTTTTTTTTTTTTATCCCCATCCCAACTTTAAACTGTATTATTTTATATATTACCATTAAGTAATCCTGAAGCTCTGCAGTGAATTCGTCACTAAATTCCAAATATCCAAATGAATAAATTGGACTTAAGTGTTCAGTGCAGCAGCTCCTCATCCCCGGGCTCTATTGTGGTTAATCTCACCCAAGGGTTTCCGTAAAGTGCTTTGGTAGTCATTTTAAGAGGCGTTTCACTCTATACATCACACTTGTTCCATTTTTTTTGAATGGGACGTGAAGGGTAAAACCTATAGACCTCCATTGAAATCATAGTCATTGTGTTTTATTGGTGAAAATCATCGATTTTAATGCGTAACTGAAGGAAAACAAAAAAAACCCCACAGCCTTTGCCTTCAGCTGGTCTTGATTTACCATGATAGGTTTACCATTTGCATAAAGCATAGCGTTGTTTCTTTCAGTGTTAGTAGTCCACCCATGAAATGAAATTACATCATGGTTTTGTTGGCCTATTGTTTAAGATATTAAGAATAAAGTTGCAATATAACGAGGGTGTATGAATAAGTGCAAGGGGGAATCTGTGTTTGCACGTCTAAATGAGAAATGCGGCAGGTCTGGTTTAGGTTGAGTTTAATCTGGCTTTCACTTGAAGTTAAGACAGAGCTGACTGATGTAAAGCTTATCTGTTTTCCCTAACGCTTAATACCATGACACGAATTATTAGGAGTTCGTGTTATCCTAATATCAACACTTTATTCCCAAAATTGTATAAAAAAATAGCCTTCAGACAACAACCTTCATTTCCAAAGAATGGAGAAAGTTGAGCCCAAAGTGTCTAGTGTTTTTTGTTCACATATGACCATCATGCCATGCCAAAAGCGAGTAGAAAGCGGAGTTTCATATACAGTATTGTATACTTGTTTATTTATTTATTTTTTACCAGGAAACTCCCAAGTTATCTTTTCAATAAAGATGAGTGAAACCTGTGATCAAAACGAACATGTCGAGACCGCGTACGTTTACTGAACAAAAGGATGAGGCATGTATGGTGGGAAACACACGAGTATGGGAGTGCAGTGGATATTTAAACACTACTCTCTTTTTAACTTTAGATGTGAGTTTAGAAGGGGTCGGCACCAGAATGCATGCTAGCAGCGAGTTTTTAAACGATGCACGTTTACCACGTTAGCAAGATCATGATGATATGGCAAATATCATGATATTTATCTTGATGGAGCCCAAACACTGTCACGGTCTACCTTTAAACATAATGGAGAGATAATACAACTGGTAATAATACTATTATACTATTCTAGGAAAACAATCAACACCAGGGTGGTTTTATTTCAGCCAATGGTTAGTATTTTTTTATTGTATATTAAACGGATGGTGAAAATGGAAATTCAATAAAAATTTAATATAAATATAAATTCACTGCAATAGTTCTTGGTCGTCATAAAATTCTTCTGCTCTGTACACTGACTGTGAAGTTTGTCACAAGAAGCGTGAGTACGATGTAAGTAATTGGGGCTAAATTCCACAAACCTCCTTCCTTGCAAAAATGCTTTCAAAAGTGAATAGCTGGCAAAATCTGATTCGACTTCACAGGGAAAGAAACAAGTGAAAGTTTTCGCTATATACACTTGGATCAAATGCAATATTGGTGCTTATTTTATTATTCTTTTTTAACATTATACATATAATACAGAAAATGTGTGTGCCAAAGAAGCTACTTCTGAAGCTACTAACTCGCTTTAAACGATAATAATTAAAAATGAAAATGATTCATATTTGAGTATTGGTACTAAAATTGGTCTAAGCTTGTAGAAGCATAAGATCTGTAAAAAATTTTTTTTGCTTAAAGTATTCTTTGCAAAAGTAAAGATTTTCCCCCCATTTTTTTTGTCCATAACCATGTCGAATTGTTGCAATACAAAACAGTTTGATCATTGAAATATTTTTTTTTTTTGGAAAAAAAAAAGAGTTACTGATATGAATATAAATGTGCATGCATATTTACAAAAAACAAAGCATGGATTTGGAGATAACAAACATTAAGTATTTGAGAAAAATGCAGTTGGATGATCTTTTTCACCTAGATAAAACACTTTTGATAATTTTTGACCATCTTTTGGAAAACTATAACTTTGAAAGATACCAGCTTGATTTAGTTCAGTGGGAGTGTATATTAGCCTCATGTAAACATTAGGTGATCTTTGGAATGTTTTTTTTTGCATGGAACGAGGGTTGTGGAACTTGGCCCCAGTTTCTTACGTTGTACTCATGTTCCCGGTGACAAACTTCATGGTCGGTGTACAGAGCAGGAAAATTTGTAACGACCATGACTTTATTGTAATGTGCTTATAAGTGCCTCAATTTTGATTTAAGAGGGTCTTGAGAAAAATATCAAACTCAAAAGCGATAACCCTGCAAAACATCTGCTCCTGTTATCACTTACTACATGGTTTAGCAGATATAAACATTCCATCAGTTCCTCTTGATGTTCCTAAGGCCAAAAATCTGTAGTGTCACGGGAACAGCTTTACCTCTGACTGTTACAAAGCACTGACGCTGGAGACTCCTTCCATAAATGTTAAATAAGCACTCTACTTTGCAGAAAGCTTCACCTTTTCTGTGATTTATACAACATAAATTAATAAAAAATTATGTATTATTTTACTTTCAGTTATTCACAAACCATTTTTTCAGACTAGTCTGTCTACTTCTAAAATGCAGCCGTGCTGTCTGCGTTCCCCCTCCCTTTAGTTCTTTCTTTCTCCTTCTATTTTTCTCTTTTTGTGTTTTAATTGTTGCTTTCTGAGGGCAGATTCCTCTCACTGAAAGATCATTTTGAGTGGGACACCAAGAGGTCGTTTTTGAAATTTGACTTGAGTGCTGTAAATTACAGCCCGGCTCTGGCTGGCAGGGTCGGACCGCAGGCCGATGTGGCAGGCAGACATTCCTCCTGCTGAGGAGAAGAGTGGAGGAGGAGACGAGTGCTTCATGATGAGCTCCAGCTCCCCAGCGCTGCTCTCCCTGCCAGCTCCTGCCACTTCGGTGCTCTTGGATTTTAACGCAGCTGTCCTACATCAAGACCGTCCCTAGCTTCATCCCGTAAACCTGGAAAGTAACGTTTCCCAGATCAATTCAGCTTGCCTTCACAAAGAGCGTTTATGCATCATACAAAAGGATGCTACGAAGGTTCTAGATCTTTCACTAGACTTCTTGGATTCAAAATCTGTACTGATGTGCATGTATGTACATACCAGTCCAGACAAAAAGCTTGGCTCTGTGTCTAAATTCCATCGTTGGTCCTAAAGGCATGAAAACGCCTTCACTCTGCTTTATAAGCTAAAGACGGCTAAGTTCACAGATGAAATCAATTACGAGGTGCTGGAATGTGCCGCAGTGGTCTGGTGCTGATTTAGTGGAGTGGTCTGGGGCGTTATTTTTTTCATGTTGTGGGGGTAGTCAGAGGCTGAAAGTGGGTCAAGTCTGGTCCCAGCTGGAGTCGCTGTCTCTCTTCCTTCGTCTCTCAATGACCAGGGTAGATGCAGTGACCCGGTTACCAGAGTTGCTTTGCTGTCGTTGTTGACCGCATACTCTCTGTTTTCTGTCTTTTTTTTCTTTTGTTAACCATGCTGTGGTGAGCCATTTGTGGTATGTTTATTCAAAGGTATTTTTGTAGGATTTCTGTAGACTTTGAGTTTTTGAGGGGTCGACCTCTGGCGTCTTCGGTGGTACTTTGTATTATGGGAGTCAAGGGACCAATCACAGCCTCTGAATTCCTGTCTTGGAAAAGCAATACTGTTTTACAATTTTTCTCAGAGTTTCAGTAGTACTGCTGCAGATCTAATAAGCTTACTGAGTAATTACATGACAGTAATATGTGGAAATTTTAAAATAAAATGACTTTGTAAAATGCACATTACTTTAGTTGTTGTTTAGTGTGCAATCTATTAATAGAAGAAGAACTAGCTGTACTTTCGCTGTATTCTATTAAGCTACCTAATTAACTCTGGGCATTTTTTTTTTACCCAGTTCTTGTTTTCTAGTGACTTTGACTTACAAAATAATAAGTTTATTAAACCATGTGTTTGAGTCCCATAAGAAATTTTATTATGCTATGTACTAGTATTCTGTGGTAAATTATAGTATCTTGATGTACCATAATATTACTCTGGTATTTTAGATATTCCCATGATGGGCACAGCAGGAGTTTTTATAGTACCAGGAAAGGTACTATGGCACTTCAATGGGTTTTATGGAAATACTATGGTGTGGACCGTAATACTTTGGTGAATATTATTGAACTCTACCAAGGTTCAGCAGGTATCCTATTTGGTATGTTTGTATATCGTTGTTGTTGGCTACTCCCATGGAGGGGTCGCCACAGCTAATTTATCTGATCCACACAACAACTTGGCGCAGGTTTTATGCCAGATGCCCTTCCTAACACAACCTTCCTATTTTATCCTGGCTTGGGAATTGCATTGCAATCAGTGGTGGCAGAGGTTTGGGCATTAGATAGGAATTGACCCCGGGCCTTCTGCATGGCAGGCAAGAAACCTACCACTGAGCCGCAAAAGCCTGTATGTTTGTACATACTGTGTATCATATTAGATAAGTTAGTACAGTACATACTATATGTGTAGGAAGTGCCATATTAGTTAACCACTGAACCTTGGTACCCACTCTGGTACCTAATATGTACCATGGTATTCACTACTGTGTATTAACCCTTGGAATGTACCAGAACAGGTGAACGGGTATTATTTCACGTAAATGTTTATACCTGTACCATGGTATTCTCTTAACAGTACTATATTACTTGTAGGCTGATGTACTTCACTATGGTACATGGTTCTACTATTGGCGCTTTTCCACTGCATAGTACGGCACGACACGGTTCAGTTCAACTCACTTTTGGGGGGTTTTCCACTGGGAACAGTACATGGTACCTGGTCCTTTTTTTAGTACCACCTCAGCCGAGGTTCCAAGCGCGTCGAACCGTTACCGCAACGTGACGTGTAAACTCTGCTGGTCACTGATTGGCCGGAGAAAATCGTCATTACTGCGTCACCGAACTTGCGACACGAGACACAACAGAACCGCTATATTTAGAACAGCCAGAGAAGTATCGGACGCACCTTTTTGTATTAACCCAAAATTTTCTTTAGCTGCTATCAGCCTCTTTTGAAACAAACTCCTTCGTCTCGCTGTTAAAAACATCCACATGCCGAGAATGAAGAACACCATGCCGACGATATGCTCCATTGTTGTGTGTGTGTTTGTGGCACGTTTACGATGATGTCACGGCAGTAGAGACACCGCAACTAAAACGGCACGTGAATAATCCCGCCCACTCTAAAGCGTTATTAAACTGCAGTGGAAGCGCAAACCGAGCCGAACCGAAGTGAGCTGTACTGAACCGTGCTGTGCCGTACTATGCAGTGGAAAAGAGCCATTTAATATGGTGTTATGGAACACATACTGTTGTACAAAAGTATGTAGAACCATGTACCTACCATAGGGTGGTACATGTACAATATCGGTCTATAAGTACCAATTCCATGGTACTATATCCTGTCGTACAGTTACCATCAACTATCATGGTAAAATTAATTTTATCCGGAAAGTTTATAATAGAATATTCATGAACCCAGACAAATGATTAATTAGGACTTTAAATTTTTTTTTTTATTATCTATAATGTTGTCATGTGTTGACCATCTAGTTGGCATGTAAACTAAAAATTAATTCTAAACATTTATGAATATGATTTATGCCTGAATATGACTGACTGAAGTTTTATTGACTATAAATTTTTAAAATAAAATTTAGTTTATTAAATAATCAGTTTTGTCATGGTATTTTATGTAAAATAGCTGTGTAAGTATAGTTATGGAGATTAGCAGTGTTTATTATTACTTAAATCCTGTCAGGGGGGAAAAACCTGTCCGGTTAGCTGAAATTAGCTATCTGGCTGAAAATAGCAGTGGATTTAGCATTTAGCATCCTGTTACTTAAAAAGACTGAGAAAAGCCTTGTCATGTTAGGTTATTTCAGCTAGCTGGCTCATTGGTTTTAAAAAGTATTTATTACTTAATCCTCTGGTAAATGTCATGTTACCACATGTTTATTGTTCAAAATTTAATATTACTTAAAACTCTGAGGGTTTACTCACATTAGCTAGCTTGTGCACCTTTTTGTCACTTGTTGCTGTGTAGCCCCTGCTGCTGCTTCTGTGTGTATTATTCATTTATTTATTCATTCATTTACATTTTAAAACTTTTTTTTGTTGTTGACACATTTAAAAATAGGTTGTATGTGACGGCATATGATAAAACCCACTAACACCAGGAACGACTGCAGTGCGCTTCGAGCCACCTCAGCCGTGATTGTCATTCACGGACGTGTGTCCTTTAAAACCTTTGCACCATTCAGATGTTTTACTGTGGCTAAGAATATTGGTCTTGTGTAAAAACTGCAAAAATAGGTTTTATGCCTTCACCCACAAGAAATCTCATCCCAAAGTCTCAGGTTGACTTGAACTTATTATTCAACTGAGGAATTTGGCTGACCGTAATGTCCCGTTGTTCCTAAGCTTATATCCTCTGTGGATATATTTGATGTTTGAGGGCTGTGTGTTAGCTTTCCAGTACCAGATATTTTTAGCCTAGTCTACTCTGACTGATCGGAGGAGACATGTGAAGTGGCTTCTGCCGTCCAGGTATGCCTTGGACAAATATTGTGGCAAATTCAGCATCTTGGGATTAGACCTTGTGTTTTCCTGAAATTAGGAATTTCTGACCCACTGAGGTATGGTTCCTTGTAAATTAATCTACATGTTAAAGTGTTCACTGCAGGGCTAAAACAGTCAGCCCTTGTGCCATGATGAGACAAATGAGGCTGATTTCGGGGTAATGTGTGGTTGTGTGTGTGTATCCCTGTAGGCTATTAAAAGCGAATCATGTCCACTATGTGGAGAAATATCAGTCAGCCTAGCCCAGAGGTGTGCGGTGTGTAATTAATTAGAAATCTAATTAATTAAATTTTCCTCGGAATGCGTTTCATTTGAAGTGGCTGTTGATCATTTTCCGCCTTTAGTGGCAGACCATTAGAAATTATTTAATAATGATAATAATAATAAAAAATAATATTTATGTGGCTCAGCAGTGAGGTGGTTGAGGGGATTTTGCCAGATCTCACCTATTGAAATGCTTCCGATGTTTCCTGTTGGTTGCAAATCCCGTAGCGACAAAAAGCCCTTCTTCAGGCTGTCCCTGGCCTGGCTCCTGTGTCTCAAATGTGCCAGGATGATTAAGTCCCCCCTCCCCCTTTTTAATTTCGCACCTATGCAGTTGGCCGTGGTTTGGCGCACAGCCTTGGGGAAACGGCACCATGGCATTCAAATGAGATCTCGGCGCACTTGCGGTGGGAGGGGGAAGAAGCGGCCCTAGACCGTGTCGGTCCCCCGACTCTGCAGCTTGCGCAGCAGGAATTTGCGGTCTCTCTCTCTCTCGTGCTCCCGTCTGGGTGGAGTGTAAATATAGACTCCGCTATGTTTTAGTTTCGGTTTTATTTTATGCAAAGTCATTGAGAACGGAGCAGGCAGACGCGAGGAAAGCAGCGGTTCAGCTTCTTTAAATGGATTGTGGGGTGTGTCGTCTATCCAGGCCTGATATAAAGCTACTTTGTGTTAATAGTGCTTACACCATTTCAAATTGCTCAGTTTGGAAGCCGCTAAGATGCTACAATTGAGGAGGAATTAGGGTTATTAGTCTCTTAGCTCTGCATGAAAAGTGGTTTCCCTCTAGCAGTCACTCAGCCTGTCTGCTCTTCTCGCACTAAACCATTGCTCTCATTAAAGGCTCTTTCTAGGCATTTATATTTTCTACAGCGATAAAACCATTACATACAGATTGCATACGTTCCTTGCAGCACTGTTGTCAGCATTAATCTATGCATTGCTATTAAAAATAGAATTTGTGAAATATAATGCCGTATTACAGATTCAGGTTCTCGTACAGTAATAAATGTTTTCACCCACATGGAAGTAGATAAGTGGTTTACTGCTTAAATTGACCTCTAACCTACATCCACCCATTCATCTCAATCGGTTTTATGCCTTTATTCACTAGAAAAGTCCCAGTACGACTCGAATGCCCCTTCCAGTTTCACATTTTAATTTTACTAAGTGAAATTTGTTTTCATTGTGGTTTTGGTTGTTGGTTGTCATTTTCTTTCCAGAGTGGGAATGCCTCTTCACCCCCCACATTCGTTAATATCATTTTTTCCCCCTCACATTCATAATAGTATCATGCCCCCTATGCTAGTATTTATACGGTAGGAGGAAATGAACATTTTTATCGTATCAAGGATCAGACATTACTATATCCATGTCCTTGTAAGCATGTACTTAAAGGCAGATCTTATCTGGGCCAGACAGAGGGATTAAGTAAAGGACCACTAAAGTCTTCAGCTGAGGAAACGATACAGTAGCGACACAAATGGGACATTACCTAAACTAGACTGTATCAGTAGTGGTCTCCGAAGTGCCATTCGAGTGGTGGTACAGACCCAGACATTATGTTAGGTAGAAGTGTGTGCCAGAGTGTGTTTTGTTTCAGCAGTATGGTCCGTTATCTCTCTCCCACTCACATGGCCTCTCCCTCTTTCCTGTGATGTAGTTTGAGGCTTGTGCGCTTTCCTTTTAATGAGAAGACAAATAAAATAAAAAAAAAAGTAAAAAATGTTCAGAAAAACATTGCACAGTGGATTTATTTTTTTTAAGTTAACCTTTTAACCACCACAAATGAACGTGCAGTGCAGACACAACACGTGATCGTTTCCTGTCTGTAAAACTGCAAATGACAGGACAGTGTCTGGTCTTTCTGCTTCGAGCAGCAGTCTTATTATTATCCTGTTCAGCTCGAGTCATGGTGGCAAGAAAGTGGAAGAGTATGCGTATTACTGTACTGTATTCCTGTCAGGGTTTTATAACAATGTGCAAAAGTTGCTTGCTGAGGTAGAAACAGTGGTTAGTCAAAGTTAAAATAGAGTTTGCTTTGTACATCGAATTTGACTAGTGTACAGTAGTAGCTTCTCCAGTGTCTCAATGACTATCTATTCTAAAATAACCCATGGAGAGCTCAGTTCATTTGAAATCCGACCAAGTTATTTTAAATCGGTCATATATTGCTCTTAGATCTTTAACGTTTGACATCCCTGTTAAAAGTCCTGGTAATGTCAGCCTCTCTGCAAGAGCTGGGAAACAGTTAATCAGAACCAGAGAGCAGATCAGATTTATCAGGCATGATGCAAAGCAAATCCCTGAATCCAGTTTGTCATCCATCTATTTGTGTGGGAGAGTGAAGGCCAAAGGTATGCACAAAATCATACTTTTTATGAGCGATAATTTGGCATGTCAAACCCAATTGGACTTTGCAAACAGAAAACACCATGATGTCATCTCTGGCTGTTCAAATGCGCAATGTTCAACTCAAACACCGTTATCAGCTAGTCTCAGTTCTCTTTACAATACCCTGCTACAGTAATGCACTTATCCCTGTGCTTTACTAGTTCTTGAAAACCATTATAGTACAAAGTTTGCACGGTATGCCCGAGCCACACAGGTGTGCAGTATCAACAAAGTTTTTTTTTTTTTGAGTAGTGTAATGTCTGTTGGGTATAAGTGAGAAATTTGTGGTTTATGGTTGTTTTAATGCTAAAGCATTATTCCGTTTATCAGTATTATTATTGTTTATAAGTGAGTAATTGTTGATGGCCAATAATGTGTGTATGTTGAAAGGCTGATTGTACAAATGTCGTCTTCTGTGTTTCCAGCCCCGAAGACCTGCAGCCCAAAGCAGTTTGTTTGCAAGGACCAGGTGACGTGCATCTCTAAAGGCTGGCGCTGCGATGGGGAAAAGGACTGTCCCGATGGCTCGGACGAGGCCGCAGATATCTGTGAGTAATCAGTCTGCATTATTAATCATTCAGCTATTTCGTGGTAGTTAAGTTCTGCTTGGATGAAGCATCTGTGGAATTTTTCCATCTACCACACATGTGTAACTCGGGAAAGTCATGGACTGGTCGTACATACTCTACGTGACAGACACGACACTGAATATTAATAAATCTGTAGAATTATGTATATAAAAAAAGGTAAGTTTACAGTGTAAGTTCTGTTAATTGACGATGGAAAATCAATGCATAAAATAATGAACGCAATAAAAGGAATTATCCAATTTAGCAAGAACATAGTGAGCGGATGTACTGCTGTAGGAAACTAATCAATGACTGGGAGGTGTGTCACATAACGAAAATGACGGACACCTGAACATCACTGGCCAGCATCATATTTGACACGTTGGCAGTCTTGTCACTGGGAAGTAAAAGTGCATCGAAAATGCAGTTTATTCGCATGGTGAGACATCTGGATAAGAACTGAGCACGTTTTTTTTAGAATCAATATTTACCCATTCAGTTCAATTCAGTTTTATTCCTATAGCTCTTTAACAAGTCATTGTCGCAAAGCAGCTTTACAAAATCAAAACATTATGGAAATGAGTTTTAAAATGCCTTTTTTCCCATAGGAAGTAATGTAAATGCAAATAATCCGTTCCAGCAACCCAAAAATATTAGCAATATTATCAATTCCCAACACTATAATCATATTTTTGCATGTAAAATTGCAAATATAAAAAACACACTTAGAAAAAAACCTGAAGATCTAAAATAAATAGATGTTAAACCTCATTTAACCTTAATTTATGATTCTTCTGGGCACCGGCTGCTTAAAAAAAAAAAAACTAAACTGAAAGTGGCTCCCTTTTCTTCTTGCCTACTGTCCTTGTGTCTTGCACAAAATGCAAAACAGTACCAAAAAATGTGTGAACTTTGCTTGGCTTTCCACTGACGTGAACAGCTCCTGGGCATTATGCATCTCACAAAGTAGGTGCAAGCCGGCGTACGACTTAGTTCATTTGCTCATATGCCAAGGATGCCTCGAATGCCAAGGCTAATTTCTTGCTAAATTTCAGTTCTTGTCCATGATGAGCAAGCCGAGGCCGATGTCGGCAAGTAAAAACTCCCCGAGATGGCAGTAGGAAGAAACTTTGAGATGAACAAGACTCAAAAAGGAACCCATCTGCAGTCATCCTGTGTTTGGAGGCTGGAAGTTCAGTATAACCGAAGAGGTGGTTAAGTTAAAATGAAGTCTCTTTTTGTTATTGAAGCTTTGTGAGAATTTCAGTCTTGAACTATTGAGTGACTGCAGTCAAGTCTTCAGAGAATTGCTGTCTGCATCAGCCAAGTCCACCCTCTTCTTGGTGAATTGGGACCGTTCCCAGTCACCACCCACATCTCAAGCAGACCACATGGGAGATCCCCGACCTGAGTCAGACAGGTCCGGGGAGGACAGATGGGGTCTGGATCACTGGCAGCTCAGGGGGGGCCATGTGTAGCTCAATCAACCATACTGTTGAATTCTCACATCTGATGATTCCGAGCTTAAAAGCGTCAAAACATAAATACCTGCCTGCTTTCTCCTTTGAATGCATAATAGTAAGTTAGTGCTTGTAGTGGAAGCATCTCTAGTGCTCCTGGTGACACTATGATAAGACCTGAGACGATCTTAATCACAAATGGAAAGAAGGCAAGTCAACAGGAGAAAGTCTTGAACGGGCATTCTTCAAACTGGCAGCTAAAGGTAGACCTGGGGAGAATTTCCTGACCACGTGGTGCTGAAGACTCTTGGGCTTGACATGGTCACTTTTTCAGATTCTACAAAACAAGCGGTCATGTTGGAGCTCGCAGTGATCTGGAATGCAAGAGTGCATGGAGAAGGCTGGTGAAAGAAAACTCCGCATATATCATAAACCAGTGGAGCAGTTCCAGAGTCGGGCATGGAAGTCTGGTTAGGCGCTGAAAGTAGAGAGACGTCAAGGATGTATAAGAAGCTCAAATCTCAAATGAAGGACCAATCAGGGTAAAGCTGAAAGAAAGAAGAAGCTACATCATGGAATGAACAACCAGGTGGTTCTGGGTCAATCCATGGGATGCCATTCAGGGGTTTGATCAGCCCTAGGTGGATGACCCAAGTGGAGAGGGTATGATGTTCCTGGTTCGAGTGGAGCGGAGGATGGCAAATAATAATGTGTTGAGCAGTGTAGAAATGTATCACTACTTGCGTAGTTAAAAATGAGCAACACTGGAAAAAAAGGAACACTTTTGGTTTGCACTCGTGTTTGGTTCTCGTGCTCCTTTCATTCGTTTCCTGTTTTAGTGTTTGGAGTGTAGTCTTGTCCTGGTTTGTGGCTTGATGATGAATGACAAGCTGTGGGTCCTGAGGCGAAAACCAGTTGCGAGGCTGTTATCATTCGAAGTGTAGACTTTCAAGGACGTTGTGTGCTGTTTGCCCACGTCAATGTCCATGTCAATAACATGGGAGTTGGGTTAGTGTCTATACATGTTGCATTAAACATAGGTTTATATGATAACTAGATTAAAAAAAATTAAAGACTAAGTGCTTAAGTAAACATGACACAACCACATCTGTGATTTATCACCAGAAAAGTGTAAGTTATTTGAATGATTTAATTTGAATAAACGTTGAGCCCTGCGGTAGGTTGGCACTTCATCCAGGATGTTCCCGAGTTCCCAGGATTATATTGGATTATAAAGGAACACATCTCTGGAAGATATAGGGGTGTTCAAGTCAAACCCGGGACTTTCGATGTGAAGAATAACCGAACACATTTACAAGAATATATATATATATATATATATATATTAAAATAAAAGGATATAGCGTGGATTAAGGTCAGACACTCGGGGGATGTGGCAATAAGTCGCAGCCGAGTCCCTGTGATGTGCGAGTGGTGTTGGTGAATGATTTTGTGGACATTTCCCCACAGACAGATGCGTCTCTTCTGCAAGTTGGCGTCATCCACGAATGATCCATCCACGTGATCGTCATTCACGGATGTACGGCATTTCTTTAAACCGTTTGCAGCGTTCACATGCTTCGGCTAAGACTCGCATCACCGTACCGTGCTTGAAGTCTTCTTCAGATGTCAATCAGAAGTTGCATCACAAGTTCTGGTTTGACTTGAACACCCCAGATTGACTTGAACACCCTTTAACATAACTCCAGAAAAAGACACTCCTCTGGTTTATTGAAACTGATAAAAAAATCTAATGTACATTTTTAATATGTTGCCTGTTCAGTGCTGGCTTCAAGGCCTATTGTATTATTAAGTGCTTTGAAACATCAAGTGTTTTAGAAAAGTTCCTTGGTTCTTGGTATTTTTTTCTCTCTCTATCTCGACTGGATAACTTGCTTACTCATTGGCCCGGAGCTCTGTATCTTTCCATTCATCCAGATCTGTTACTTCCAATTCGCTAGATTCCCGATCCTCCGTGACTGTTTTCTGTAAGTAAGGAAAACCGTGCCGTAAGTGCCGCTTCTGGCTAACGTACACTGTAAAATAATGTTTGAGTTTTGTGGTTGCTATGATGCATACACTTACACATGCATGCGCTTGCGCACACACACACACACACACACACACACACACACACACACACACACACACACCTGCTCGTGCTGTTTCCAGTACTTTAGCACTACAGGTATGCGCCCTCATTATCGGAGTTTAGTCTGTGAACGCTGACACACAGCAGCATGCAGAATAAATCATGGAGCTTAGCGCACATCCAGCTGTTCAGCTGGACGTTTCCCAGCGCTGAGAAGACGACGTCGCGTCTCCACAGCCGTCGCATCAACGTCAGAACATCCATGCACGCACGTGGCCCCGCATCCTGTTACTGTTCTCTCATTATATTCAGAGTAATCTGTTATTATATACACAGGAGCGGTAAGGGCGCCACGCACTGATTGAGAAAACACACTGGAATTTACTCGCACACTCTCAGCATGCACACACACACCGTCTGTCTGTCGGTCGGTCGGTCTGGTTTTTCTTTCTCGCTGCCTTTTTTTGTCGTCCTGTACTTGTCTGTTTGCCCTTCTGTCTGTGCCTTTCTTTCTGTCTTTTTCCTTTCTTTTCTGTCTGCCTGTCTTTGCGTCTCCTGCTGTTTCTCATTTCGTCTTTTGTCTATCAGTCTGCCAGTCTCTCTCTTCTTTTCACCCTTTCGTTCCTCCTTTTCTTTATCTTTTGTCTTTGTGTAGAATTCTCATCCTGTTTCTGTCCGTCTGTCTGTCCCTTTTTTCCTTCATTTGCTCTGTATTTGTGTAGACCTCTGTCTGTCTGTCTGTCTGTCTGTCTGTCTGTCTACCATTGTCTGTGTTTACCTCTGTCTTCCTGTCTGTCTATTTGGTTCAGTCTGTCTGTCGGTTTGTATGGTTTTTCTGTAGTTTTTTTTGCTTCTCCTGTCTGTCACTTTCTTCTTGTCTTTTTTGTTTCTTGTTCTTGTCTTTCTCTGTCTGCATCTGTCTGTTGTGCTCTTGGCTTTTCTCTCGGCTTTCTGTTGGCTTTTCAGTCTTTTGTCTATATAGTTTTTTTGTTTGTCGGTATGTCAGTCTCTTTCTTTTCATGCTTTCTTTTCTTCAGACTTCATTTTTCTTTCAATTTCTTTGTCTTTGTGCCTTAATTCACTTAGTGTCTGTTTCTTTCAGTCTGTCTGATGTTCATCGTTTTTCTGTCTTTGTCTATTTCTCTTTGTCTCTTCTGCCCGTCTCTGTTATTTTGTCAGTTTGTCCTGTCTGTCTGTCTGCTGAGTGGCGTATGTAATAATGAGTAGAGTGATGAGTGTAAGGGGGAGAAGTGAAGGAGATGAGTGATGTGTTAACCCTGACTCAGTAGCTGTGTATGGACGTGTGTGAGCTGGTATGCTGGCGTGGTCGTGAGACCTGTCCTTCTTAGACTTATTCCGTCTCAGCTCTTAATTACACGCCTGTACGCAGACGCCTCACCTACGCTACAATTACACCCTCCTCCTTCTTTCTCCTTCCTTCTTGCCCTTCTTACTCCAGGGAAAAAGAGCTTAGAGCTGTTCCTATCTTTCTTTGTGTGACACTGATGCATGTGTGTGTGTGTGTGTGTACTGCACTTGATCCCTCTTTATGACTTGCCAGTGAATTAACCGTAGACTGAATAGAAGCGCTCTGTTAGTGAGAACTCTGCAACCGAAAGCATGAAGATTACAGTTGAATGCAAAACTTTATGCCCCCCCCCAGTTCTTTGTGATTTTTTTAAAGAGATGGAAAAAGTTTCCGTGCGTGAAAAGTGAGTCAACACAGCAGTGGCCATGTGCCGTATGAGCCAGCGCTCCAAACATCAGACGAAATGGAGGGAGAACAGTGAGCGAGGAGGCGAATGCTGTGATGAGGCTCACAGGGAAAAACAGACGAATAATTCCACGAGACCAGAAACAGTTCTTTGTTTCTTTTCATCCTCATTTTGTTTTGCTTCCTTTTTTCTCTTTTCTCATTTGTCTTTTAAGTGCCTGATTTATTTCTCTTTTTTTGGTCTTTCTTCATACTTAAAAAAGAAGTAAAATCGAGACATCAAAAAGACGATTAATCTCCTTTTTAGTCTTCCTCTTTCAGCTTCTCAATTTCTTTTAAATATTTTTTAAGTTTCTTTCTTTCAACTCCTTTTTAGTTTTCATGTAATTTTTCTTTTTTTAACTTTATTTTCCCTTTTTCTTTCAACTACTATTTAGGTTTAGTTAATTTAGTTAAGTCTCGTTTTTAGTCTTTTTTTTTTTTCATTTTGTTTCTTTCTCTCCTTTTTGGGCTTCTTTATTTCTTTCTAATTTTAATAACTTTTTTATGTACCTTTTATTTCTTTATTTGAGCTTCATTTTTTTTCTTTGGCTTTCCTTTTTAGTGTTTTTTTTTTTTTGTTCCCTCAATAAAAAATTTTTTCTCTCATTTTTTTTTTTCATTTCTTGATTTTTAAAGCAATTCCCACTTTGGTAAAATTTTGGTAAACTTACAACCGTTAAATTGTCTAAAATTGATAAACTGCTTAAAAATATACCACAGATTTTTAGGAACATCCAACTTCCCTCTTGCTAAATGCTTTAGATTATTATTCTTTTGTTTATTTTCTGCCAGCGTATTGCTGCTGCTTATTATTTACTGCCACCTACTGGGCTGGAGTGTGAAGCAGAAGGTCAGGATAAATAGATGTGTTGTGTGAACAACGGCGTTAAACAGCATTGTGATGCTAATTGGATACTTTTTGCAGTTTTTACAATTTCGGAACTTGTAGTAGACTGTGTTCGAGCTAATGCAACACCTTGGAGATTAAATTGAATCAGCAGTCCACCTACGATCCTCAGCTGTATTGCAAACTTTTATTTATTTATTATAAATACTTTCATTTTTTATAACATCTAAATTATTGCACAGTTAAAATTTTTTTCTTTTTTATTATCTCAGCTTCTTGTTAGTAGGCTGGGGTCAGAGGGCAGGGTCAGTCATTATACGGTGTCCCCGGAGCAGGCGGGGTTAAGTGCCAGCTCAAGGGCCCAACAGTGGTAACATGGCAGAGCTGGGGCTCGAACCTCTAACCTTCCGATTAGTAACTCAGAACCTTAACACGCTGAGGCAACATCATTATGTCTTTAATACAAGTTCCAATTTGGCTCATAAGATTTTTGACTAAACCACAGTGTAGCTTTAAACTTTGTGTAGCTTTACTCTCCACAGTTCAAAGCAATCTGTAGTATAGCCATGTGAAGGGGCGGTTACTGTAACCTGAGGTTGAGCGATGCTTCCACAACAGATGCATGTCAACGTAAACGCGCATTCAAAATTCAGATGTTGCGGATTGGAGAGGAAAGAGTGAGCGGATTGTCCCGGAGCCGTTTGCACTCATGACACTGAGCCGTTAGAGCTCGCAGGAATGTGTGTACCTTTACTATAGTTTGTTTAACGCCTGCTTACAGGCGTGCTGAGGCAAGTCTCTGTTTGGATGCACCAACGGTCTTTAGATGTATGTGCGTCCAGAAGGAGAAGCCGTTTCTCCTTGCTGAGCTGATTACACACAAGCACATGTATATTCAAACCACTGCCATTGATCTGTTTGTTGTATATGAGGAATACTTCGAATTGGGTATAAGCAACCTTCACTTTACCTTAAGTATTGACAATAGAGACTCTTTTAAAAAATATACACTTTTACCATATTAATGATTACACACCTTTTTTTTTTTCTATATATGTTGGCAGATTAATATAAACCTGTGCGTAATGTCCCCAAAATCTAAGTAACACATTCTGACCAATCAGAATCCAGAATTCGGCATCGTTCTAGTATAACGCGTAATCATATTCACTTGTTTCGGGCTGTACTCTGCCTTTGAGAAAAGGAAAGAACAAGAGTTTGCCAAATTTCTGAGTGATGTCTCACTCAGAGACGGATGTTTCTCACGCCAGCCAGGCACCACTCCCTCTTCTTTCCCTGTCTGCAGTCTCACCCTATCACTTTTCCTTCTGTAACTCCTGTCTGCCTGTCGTCTCATCTAGAGTCAGCTACCCCGACCGAGCGAGAGCGTCGTCTTTCTTTCTTTCGTCTCCCTCTCGTTTCAATTTCCCTATCTTTAAACGATTGATTTCTAGCCTCTGTAATGTTTCCTAGCTGTCCTTTAGACATTGTTGAATCAGAGACCTGACTGCGGTTCGATACGATCACTGTTTTAATCCTTAACATCAAAACTGGAACGAGGATAAGATGTGCCGTGATAAATATTCCATGGTGTCGTTTTGTTTGTCCTTTTCCATTGCATCATAAATGAAGCTGAGCCGGGCGTTCAAGTCAAACCAAGAATTTCTCTTGCATGTTCGCGTTAAAACCTATTGACGCGTACAGAAGTCTTCAAGCCACAATAAAACATTTGAATGGTGCAAACGTTGCATCTGGGAATGATGATCCTGGCCGAGTTGGCTTGGAGCCCAGTGCAGTCGTTCCCGTGACTGAGTGGAACTCCTGATCCTTGAAAATCAGATCTGGAAGAGACAAATTTGTCTGTGGAAACTGTACACGCAATCATTGACAAGCACCACTTGCACAGTACAAGAACTTGTCTGAGAGTTATTGCCATGTCCCGCATTCAGCCCTGACCTTGCTCCAAACCATTTCCATACTTGTGGGTCATTTTGAGGAGTTCCATGGAGTCTGATCACAGCTCTGGTGTGCTGAGAGAACTTTCTACTTTGATGGTAACCAAGCACAAGTGAAACACTGTGATAAGTGATTAGGGTAGCAGGGGATTATTCAAAGGAATAAAGGGAGTTTTATAACTGTGTTCTTCTATTCTGCATAAGCAAACGTTCTGGTTTGACACTTCCAAGGATCATTGTGCCAATTCTGTATAAATCCTCAGGGGTATTCTAAGTCTATCCAAGGACAGGAAACCATTCACACACAATCTCACCAAGGGCAATTTGGACTGTCCAAATTTTTTTCCAGAGGAATCTGGAGAACCTACCAGGCGTCCACTCGGACATTAGGACGTTAAACTCCAGACAGCAACCTGAGCTCTGGATTGAACTGGTGACTCTGGAGCTATGATGTGACAACACTACGTTCTGTGCCACCTCGCCACCCCATCAGTGCAGTTTGTTTCCTGTAAATCGAGACATATTGATCTAGCAAGCCCAGTTTTTATGTGGGTCATTGCTTCTACCATTGCTCTCTGTATACGTTAATATTAGATCATTTTTCATCTGCTACTTTTTTTTTCCACCCCTACTGTCGAAAACTCTGATTTCCAGCCCCTGATGGCCGTGCCATTGATTTTCTCGACAACATGGTGGGCGCTTTTCTTTTGCTTCTGACTTTAATCATTATTAAAAAGTCTCAAAAACAACAATTTTACCTTTTCGATACAAAAGTAGGAAATAAGTTCATCCAGACGGAGAAGTAAAATAATGAGTATTTGGCGTTGAGGTATTTGGCACAGAAGTACTGTACACTGTCCGTTATGGTGTTACAGTGCAGTAAGGGTAATAATATAGTACACTATCCAGGGAATATAATATCGCCACTTAAAAATGGTGCATTATATGGTGAGACGGAAGCAGATACAGAGTAAGTGACGTTAAGCAATGGAAAAACATACAGTTGTAATTTACTACCTCCACTGGGGCGTTGGTGGTGACTTGTGTAAGGAAATCTTCTGACTTGTGCAAGGTTTGAATATGTTTGCTGGTTTTGCTATGATAAAGGTTTCATTTCCAACCCCACCACATCTAATCCCATAATTCTAGTCTTTTAAAATCGAGGATTTTACTGCATCCGGTGAATTTTCATAATTGTCATCGTATTTGCCTGGTCAGAGGTTAGCAGTATGTGGTATGCGCAGGGTAAAATGGATGTGGAATGGAGCAAGGGCTGACACCATCTGCCTTTTTTTGAACAGGAGAATCAAGTGGGAAGCGTTGTTAGATGTTCAAGTTTGACTTGTAAAAAGACAGAACCTTTGGATGTTCCGTGAGGTGTATTCGATGTGGCTTTTCTGAAGTCACAGAGGGACTGAAGTTCTTTGGGAAATCAGTTTGGGATGGACAGGTATTTCTTCCAGAGTGGAAACTTGCAGGTTTTCTGACTTATTTCCAGTGCTGTTCCATTGACCTCCTGGTCTCAGCGGTCGTCTCTTGCACACTTTTCTGGTTTTGAGTTTCAGGATCTCAAGGCTTGCACCTTGATTTTGGCTACGTCCATGCACCAGATTTTCATGGGGAAGAATACATTTTCCAAAGCTTTTCCAGAGTCGGATATCGCCGGAAAGGGAAAAGTTTTTGCAGAATCTTGGCTCCTTTTCACACTGGGTCTCCGAGATCGTTTCCGAGAACACCTGATCCCAAAGTCTGGTTCATTTCGATCCGTGAGAACATAACAGGAACTGTGCCCGAATCAGATATGGAGGCCAATCGTACTTGAAAAAGGAGTCGATCGCTGTTTAGACGCGCCGTCATCAGTGCCATCCGTCCATCTCATCCTCTGACCGACACAACCTTAGGTGATGCAGTAGAAAGGCACGTGATGGTGTCGCTCTTGACATTTTTCCCTGAAACATAAATATCACACACAGCGTGAAAATTAACTTTCATTCTTTTATCTACTCATGTAAGTGCATACTGTCCCCCTGAGATTGTAAACATGCAAGCGTGCCCGAGAACGAGGAACAAAAAGCGATGTGGCACTGTCCAGCGGGCGAGTGGGAAGAGGAGAACAGTCGTTCCTGGTGACGGTACAAATCAATTGTGCCTAATGAGAAAAGTAGTTCATTTGTGATTTAGGGTGAAGCTTTGTATTTGCAAACTACCTCCAGACTACAGAAAAATGGTGGTAGAAATCCCACTTGTGTGAGAACTGTAACTCCAACCAGGATAAAGCAGTTATCCAAACATGTAATTGTAGAAACGGATGCCCCACTGCTGAGGCTGTGTGCTCCACAAGATTAGCCTTCAGGACTACTTTCATCTCCCGCGTCTTTATCTGCAGCTCCAGAATAATACAATTATAGTTATTCTTTAGATGATGGCTCTCCGTGTCGGTCTCCTGCTCACCCCCCGCGCCGCCCCCACGTGCCTGTGAACAAAACACTCCTCCGCTCCCATTGTCCCTGTGCTCAAGTCTTTGTCTCAGCAGCCCACCTTCACCACTGTTTTGATCTTTTAAGTTCTTCCAGCGAGACTGAATTAGAAAACCGGGAATTAGTCTTGTGAATCCGTGTCGTGTCGCACTGCGTTACGGGGATCGTTGCACCATTTTCTTTGTTCGCATGCTGCGAGACCTGAGGGAGTGTGAAGAGTATTTGAGACTCAGAAGTACAGAGGTTGTATCATGGCAACGAGTAACGCTTTGGACGTGCTGCTTCCTCTAACGTTTCTAGAAATCTTTTCATAGCTGGTGTGAGACTTGAACGTCTGTGGTTTTGAATAATAGATACATATAGCTTTAGATTCCTGTTCTTGGCTGACTGGATATGAAGCCAATGTAGTCTTGAGTGGTTGTAGCCTGTCCACCTTAAGATCCCATGTTTTGCGAGGTGCTTTTCAGCTCACCATGTATGTTTTATACTAGTTTGGCCTTTTTTCTGACCTCTGTCATTAAGATGCCATAGAGTGGTGATTGAGATTTAAACCCCTAAATCCTGGAAGTGCTACTAAGGGCGTTTTCATGTTAGGTACCGTTCCTGAGAACACTTGACCCCAAAGTCTAGGTAATTTTTTTATAATCAGTGAGAACACAACCGGTCTGTATTCGGGATCCGTGCCTGTGTCCGTTTCAAAAAGTGGTCTCTGGCACAGTACATCGTACTCTGGCACAGTTTGAATCATATATGGAAGCAGGTTGTACCTGAGGACGGAAGTAGATCGCCGTGTAGAAGTGATGTCATCACTGCTGCTGAGATCTTTGTCGCGTAGCATGGACCAATCCCACAACCATTGCTTATTGCTCAAGCAGGAAGGCACGCGAGAGCGTCGTTCTCTTCTTCTCTTGTGTTTAATGGCGGCTCACAAACCAAGTAGGTGCATACTGCCATCTGGTGTTTTGGAGAGTCTAAGGCTGAATCCCAATTCTATTTTCTACCCCATTAATCTTTATTAATGGCAAAAATGACTTAACATTTATGGGTCTGCTTACTCGAGTGAGCAGCCATGTTGAAAATTTCGCTTAGCCCTTTGTTTGGAGGGCTATCTGGCCCTTCCCCTTCCCCCTACCCCTCCAACCAAAAGAGAAATGAGACACCCCTACCCCTTCACGTGAACGCGCCAAACGGAGGGGTAGGGCTAAGTGTAGGGGTAAGGGGTAGACTTGGGATTCAGCCTAAATGCGTAAGCGTAAAGGGAGAACAAAAAGGCAAGGTGAACTCTGAACTCTGGCCCCGCGGAAGACTGGTAAGGGGAGCAATAATTTCTAGGCACGGTACAAATCAATCTGCCGAATTCACTAAACAGTGGATATACTGTTAACTCGCTCTTTTCCAGTTCAACTACTAGTGTTCATCATTATCATGGAAGGTTCATTGTCGGCTTCGTGACTGCATTTGTCTTAAATCTCGTGTCCTTCAAATAGTTTTTTTTTTTTTTTCTTTCTGGAATGATACACCATGTTTACCTGGTTATTACACACAGCGTGGCCATTATCTTGATTTATCGGTGCGAAGTAAATGTTGTGTTTAAGTGCGCTTTCCATCTCTTTTATGCCTTTCTTTCAGCCCGTGGTTGCTGAAATGACGGGGTTCCACCCGTATAATTCAATTGCTTTCGGCTTTATTGTGAATAAACATCTTCTCAGGGGTGCAGTACAACAAAAGGCCTTTTTTTTTCTTCCTGAAGATCACACACAAGCGCACTGGAGTTTAGACACGCCGTAGCAGCCTGTCTGAGGACCGCAGTTAGCGTGTAGCTGAAAGTGTGATGTGTTGCCCCAAGAGACGTGAGCTGTGGACTAATACTTCTTGCGTCACCTTTTCCTCGCTCTGCCTCCTGCTCTGCCCTTTTGGTGTGTGTGTGTGTGTGTGTGTGTGTGTAGGTGTTAGTGACCAATCAGGAAGGAAGCACTTGGTCACCGTGCGAATTAACACACAACCAACGACTTCCTCCGCTTGCTCTCAGACCTCACTTCCCGACCTTTCTGTCCTCGCTTTTTGTCTTTCTCTTCATTTTTGTCTTTCCTGCTCCAAGCTTCCACTCCATCTATTATTTTTTTGTCTTTCTTTCTTTGTTGTCTTTCTCTGCCGTCTGCACATGCCATCTCATTTTGTGCGCATGCGGCAACCGTCGTGTGAACGAGCTCCGAGATAGTGTTGCGTTTCCAGAATGTTCCGGACCGGTCGGGATGGAGTAGAGCTGAAATGATGAAGGGAAAGGAGGGAGCGTGGGGGCTCGAGATGAGTTTGTTGTGCTTGAAGAGCTGGATCTGGGCCGTGCTTTCGCTGTCTCTGTGCCAGCAGTCACACACACACACACACACACACACACACACACATGCAGAGGTGGGAGAGGGTTGGAAAAACAAAGAGAAGGAGAACCACACACAAACAGGGATTTGGTCCTGCATGCGGATTCCTTCGAGCCAGTGTTATTGAGAGTTCAGAGGAGAGTAACGACATCGTGTGTATTCTCATGAGCACACGAAAATCCTTTAACCATCGTGCTCAGTGTATGTACCTGGAAATGTAGGAGAAACGATGAATAATTATTAGGTTAAAAAAAAAAAAAAAAAAAACACACACACCCTGTTCATGTCAAACCGGGACTTTTGATTGTAACAGAACACTGTATGACTTATACTGCATTTTTTATTTCTCTATCCTATAAAAACAATCCCAGGATTTCATAAGTTTTCAGAGTCCTTCCTGCTTCATGTTTGAAACGCTGGCCTCCCAGGAACTCCTTTAATGGCCCATTAAAGTGGAAATGGCTCGGAGAGAGGTCAGGATTGTAATACCTTTCAGTTCCTGTAACATGCAAGTGGTGTTGGTAAACATGTGTACGCTTCCCAAAGACCATTGAAAATCAACGGATTTTTGAAATCGATCACTGAATGTTTACAGAAGCGGCTGCAGTGGGCTCCGAGTCGCATCATTCGCAGATTGATGGCCTTCTTTTCAACACTAAAATGTTTTGCTCCGTCTCAGAGTCTCCTCACAGCGCCATGCTTGGAAGTCTTCAGTAGTTTTGGTTTTACCGCTTCATACACCAGAAATCTCTTGACAAGTCCCGGGTTGACTCGAACGCCATTGTGCGGTTAATGTGGTTAACGTTCTGAAATGAACATGAAGCCCAGGATCTGCTTTCTCTTCTCTCTTTCCCACCACCTGCGAGACTCTTGGGGCTTTTTTGGCACACGAACATTAATGATCGAAGAGATTAAACGGACGAACCAGTTATCGGGAATCTAAAGTGTGTTTAATAACCGCAGGTGAACTTTCTCAGGCCTGTCATGAAAATAGTTGTGCCCTTTTTTTTTTCTTCTTCCTTTTTTTCTTTACCTAAATCACTTCAATGCGGGTTTATTGATGTATCCAGATTGAGTTATAGAGCTGCCAGAGTGGGTGAATCTATCCCGTAAATTATTCAGATCATTCAGATAAGAGCAAGCAGACAGGGATGGATTTCCAGACGCTCATGCGCACAATGTTTACAAGACCGTAGGACAAAAGGGATGGGCTTTTTGTACAGTGCGGGGGTTAAAGCCTAATTCATTTAAGGTTGGCTGACTGACTGGTAATGGCGTTGGTGTGCATGTTGTTACGCCGGTACGTAGATTTAGCGGCCACTTTAATAGGAATACCTGTAGTTCCTGGTCATTCAAGCCAAACGCGTGACATCACACAGATCCGGAGTCAGCTAATGTTCACATCAAACATCTGCATAGGGAGCCCTGCAGCATGGCTTTGGGTGGCTGAAAATGTTCCTTAGGAGTTGCTTTTAGAATAATGCAGAACTGTTCTGTGAATAAAAATGGTTTGTTATTGATGGAGACACGAAGGTGCCGGTAACGAGGAAACATGCTGGAGAAGAGCCGGAGAGCACGTTAGAAAAGGCAATCTGCGGCTCCTTAAACTTTTTACTAAGTGAAAAATAAATGTATTGAATAAAAGTCATTTTTTAAGAGATTGTTCCTTAAAATGCTTTCTTTTTCTCTTGGCATCTATAGTGCGAAAAACCCTTTCTCTCCTCTTCCTGTGCAGGAGGTGAAGCTTTTTCTTTCTTTTTTTTTCCTTGTCATTTTGGTTAAATAGGTCAGCAGCTGTTCGAAGAGAAACACAGCTAGAGAGAGTGAGAGAGAGAGAGAGAGAGAGAGAGTGAGAGAGAGAGAGCAGGAAGAAAATGACAAAAAAAAGCAGCCAAGGAAAACAGTTTTCCCCTCACAGCGCGGGCCGCATGGGGACGGTGGAGGCAGAACCCTCAGCTTTACCCAGATCACAACCTCCCTGTGCTTACTCTGGCCCCAAAGACATCATTTGATATTGTTAGCCCTATCAATAAAGACGGAAAAAAACCCACAATAGCTCCTTGTTATCCTGGAGCATTTTTCTGGCGGTTAGATATTTTACTTGGCGCTCGGTTCCGGGAACGCTCGGGGTGGTTTGCAAACGCAGAGGTTGTTGCACTGGTTCGCGCTCTGCCAGTCAGAGAACAACATCGGGTTACATTAGCGGGGATTTTAACGAGTTGCGTAAATTTATTGAGAACGATCAATAAAAGCTGATGTGGCAAAAACACAAGGAAAAACATGGACGTTCGAGCCAACTCTCGCTTACGGGTGATTTAATACGTACAGTGTGTCCAGACGGCGGTCATTTTACCACTTTTCATAAAAAAATATAAGAAATTGTGTTTACTTTTACAGGAGCAGAGACTTCAAAGCTGGTGTTACAAAGCTTAAACAAATACAGGAAAATTCTGTTGCTATATTTTAAGTGGTTGATGTATTTTAAAAAAATTTATATATATACTATTTTTTATTCTATTTAAAAGTTGCATATCATTTTGTACAGCTTTCTTTTTGTTTATTTCATTATTTCTGTTAATTTATTTAAAAATTATTTATTTATTTAAAGCATATATTTTTTAAACATTTGTCAATAAATCAACATGCTTAATAAATCAATAAAAGAAAATAAATTATCAAAATTGAGATGTAAAAAGAAATGTTACACATTTCATTTTATTTAACATTACTTTACATTTTAATTAATTTTTTTATGAATGTATAAGACTTTATATATATTAGTATTAAGAATATATTAAATATTAAAATATATTATATTAAATAATATTTATTATTATTATTATTATTATTATTATTATTATTATACTATTTTAGCAATATAAATAAATTAACAAAAGTAAACTATTAAAATAAATAAAAAGATTAAAAAAAAATATATATATTTGTAATGAATACAAGTACTTTTTGTATTTAATGTCTTCTTAAATTATGTTGTCATTATTTTTGATCAAAGCAGTATTAACACAAATTGTGCAACTTTTTATTCATGAACAAATTTTTTGTTATTTCGTTATTTGCTTGTCTTTCGTTTGCTTGTTAAAATAAAATCAGTCAGTGGTGATCCAGGCTGTGATGCATAAAATGTTTTGCCGCATGTGATTGACAAAACAGAATAAAACTAAGCAATGTTAATGTTCCAGATGTTCGGATCTGCAGTCTCTCTCCGACACTTCGTCAGCAAGACAACATTCACCTGGATGTCACACGTCCATGTTCGCCGACACACAAACACGTCCTCAGTCTGGATCTAACGTACACTTTCACAACTCGCTTCACTTTCACCTCGTTACCCCTCACACGCACGTGAGACACGTCACCTCACACGTGGTGAACGTGCGAGCGTGTTCTGTGAGGAAAGTGTGACTCACGACACTACACACAGCCACGAGTAAGCGCTTACATTTCCATCTAGTCTGTTTTTTTTTTTTTTTTCTCTCCTGAAGTTAAAAATCACGGAAAGCACAAAGTCCTGAAGAGCTACAGACCGTTACAGAGCACAATGACACTGAATGGACTATTCATGATAAAAACATCACCACATCAAACACTACAGCTTAATGTTAGCTGATTATAGGAATGAGAACTCGCAGCATGGTGGTGTAAAACTAAATGCTTATGTATACGTGTGTGTGTGTGTGTGTTTTGCAGGTCACCAAAGCCACGTGTCTCAGTGCCCACCTAACGAGTTTGAATGCCGGGGTACGGACGTGTGTATTCACCTGAGCAAGGTGTGTAACGGCATTTCGGACTGCATGGACGGACGCGACGAAGGCCATTACTGTCTGGGTAATCACTTTTCCACTCTTCCCCCAACACACACACACACACACACACACAATCACTTTAACATCACACTCGTTTATTTCCATATGACCCTGGGATTTGCGTGTCATCATCGCTCCTAATGAGACCAGGCCCGAGACAATCAAATCCCCTTCACTAATAGGACTCCGGGCTGGTACATCGAGTTCCTCAGAGATTTACTGCCCGTCAGCTCCGGAGTAGCAAACGTTCAGTCGTACACTCCGGCCTTGACGGATAGAATAATAATATAGCACGATCTCTTCAAAGCAATGCTTTACGTTGATCACTTTGCACTTTTGTTTACAAAAATACCACTTGAAGCATCCTGAACCGCTTCCATATTCATCATGATCATTCCCATAAGATCTCCCACAGCGTCCGAGATTTAACATGGTGATAATTTACTGTAAAGAAGTGTTGAGTGTTTTGCATTAACCATAGTTTTTAGTAAGGATCACTTAGGATTTTTCACTCCGTGATACGAGTAGTCATGGGTAGCGGCTCATCAGGGAGGGACGGAGCGATCCATACCGCTCCCCAGCTTGCCGGCTTGGCCTCCAGGGTTCCCGTAGGTTCCACAGTGTGTTTAAGCCTACACATCCTTAGTCAGTTGTAGGCAGCCATAGCGGCACTCGGTCACGTAACAGCATGGCTTTATTTATAGAGTGCTTTATTAATCCCAAAGGGAAATTGTAAGAGTCAGTGAATCACCATGTCGTGAGGCTGCATTGTTACGCTATGGCAAGGAGATTTAAGCGCCAGGATGGGATCAATGGAAAGTTATTGTTTAAGAGTAAAGCGTAAAATCATATATATATATGTATATGTATGTATGTATATATGATATATATATATACATACATACACCAGAGGTGTCAAGTAACGAAGTACAAATACTTCTTTACCTTACTTAAGTAGAAATTTTGGGTATCTATACTTTACTGGAGTAAATATTTTTCAGCCGACTTTTTACTTCTACTCCTTACATTTTTAAGCAATTATCTGTACTTTCTACTCCTTACATTGTAAAAACAGCCTCGTTACTCAATTTTTATGATCAGAACGCGCAACCCCTCCGGTCGCATGATAAGAACGCGCACAACACCCCCCCCCCCCACCCCCCATCGTCACATGATCAGACAGCGAGACCTTAATGCTTTTGTCCCCCCTCACGGTACTTTTACTTTTATACTTTAAGTAGTTTTGAAACCAGTACTTTTAAACTTTTACTTAAGTAAAAAGCTTGGGTTCATACTTCAACTTCTAAGTATTTTTGAATTTTTGAATTAGTAATGAATGTGAATACTTTTGACACCACTGACATACACACACTTGATAGGTATAGGGCTGAGAAATATGGGTGATGGAGATCTAGAGAGTGATATTTATTTTCCCCGATTTTCTTCCCTAGTTTAATTGTAGCCAGTTCCCACCCATCGTTCAGTCACTCAATTCGATTTTATTTGTATAGCGCCTTTAACAATAGTCATTGACGCAAAGCAGTTTACACAATCACAAGAATGATGGACGTTTGTATTAAACGTGAACGTGTATGAATGAAAGTGGTCAGATTGTCCCTGATGAGCAAGCCGAGGACGACGGCGACAGTGGCAAGGAAAAACTCCCCGAGATGGCAATAAGAAGAACTTTTGAGAAGAACCAGACTTAACAGGGAACCCATCCTCATTTGGGTAAAACGTACAGCAGGGATTGATCTGCATTCATACTGTGTGTTAGGAGACTGGAACTTCAGTGTAACAGGAGAAGTTAATATAGAGTCCAGTTTGTTATTGGAGGCTCAGGAAGACTTGTAGGAAATTCCAGTCCTGAACTCCGCAGTCGCGAGTCCTCCACGACTATCGCACGTTTCCTCCGAGACCGCCTTCATCCTGCTTGCTTAGGCACCGTAGGATAAGACTATCCGCTCCATCTGCTTCTCTAGTTCGTGACCTCAAAGACGGCCATGATCGACTAGCGTCGCGATTCTTGTAAGACCGCTAGGATGCCACTCTTCTCCAACAGAGCTCAGCCAATCAGATCTCTCTACACTCCACGGCATCATGATGATACGGCAATATCATTACTGTTACATCACAATACACTTTTCCTGATGTACCGTTCAATTAAAGGCAATAAATAAAGCATGATTTATTAATCAGTCTGATTTTTTTTGGAATGCAACAGTACTGTATTATGTATCGGGGTACTCTATACATAATACAGAAAGTTTCATACCTACAGTTATTTGCGTACCAAAAATAAATCCGTCATGGTACACTGTGTGTGTGTGAGAGACTTTTTCTTTTTTACTTGTTACTTGAATAAAGATTCACAACTTGACCAGCATTAAAACCTTTTGGGTTATGCTGACATTGAAGTCGTACTTCAGTACCACTTTCTTTGATATTTATAAATAAATAAATAAATAAAATCTGTCGGCTTATAAATCGTGACATGACTATTAAAGATGGAAAGTTGAAGATGATGAGCATTTTTATTTATATATATATAATGGTAGTGTAGACCATTTGAAAAGCACCATGTCCTCATTCTGTTCTAAGTTTGCACCCACGCCATGTGTGTTCTCTCCTGCTCGAAGCTCATGTTTGCGTCCAAAGTCCTGTGCTATTCTGGTCCAGCCACCCACCTCCTGGATCGCTGTGCTCTGCCAATTTAACAAGCGATGCACAGAAATGTAAAGCAAATACTTAAAAACGACTGCGAGAGGGCCCGACTTTTACTCCGAGCACTAGATGTAATTCGCACTAGAACAGATGTTGCTGTCGCAAGATTTGTTCCAGCTTGATGAATTACAGATGTTTATTCCTTGCCACCAAGTTATATTGTGTTCCAGTGCGACCCAAATGTTTTCTGGCGTATTCCATTACAGAAACGTCTACGCATGAGGGATTCTACTCTTGTATCTTCAATGCCATTAAAGGCCGTTAGACAGATGCAGCCAGTGTGTGACACGTACACGTTGTTCATCCTCTGCCTAATAGGCTTTTGACCTTTGTGGTAAACATTTCCAGGATCAGCATTAAGACCTTGCCCGTACATGTTGAAAAGGCTTCTTTCCTCTTGGCTTGGTTTTTGTATATCTAGATTGATGGGGAAAGCTGGCGGTTTTGCAATTGTAGCTAGGGTTATGCAACATGCTTGCACTCAGGTCTCACTCTTTTCACTTGCGTGAGCTCACAGATGCCCATGATTGGCTGTAGAGCCGCGAATGGATGTGAGAGCGCTAAATGCCTTCTGTCCCTCCCCCCACCCCTGCAAGGGCTCGGCCAATCAGCTCTCTCTAGTTCGCTAGCATTGCCTGGGATTCGAACTCATGAAACGCTGGTCCTGTACAAGTACATTAGTTTAGCAGGGGATGCTCGTCCTATCGCTAGTGCTTGTCTAGTATGCCAGAGCCATGATTGGTCTGCTTGCTATGCATCTAAAACCCTGGCCTCCCAGGAACTCCTTTAATGGTCCAAGCATGTAGCAATGGTTTGGAGTGAGGTCAGGACGTTTTGGCAATCCGTACTTATAAAAATGTCTACAGACATGAATACATCCTTTAATGCTTTCACAAGCCCAGGTTAACTAACGCTATGCTAGGATTTATAGCTGTGTATGCAATACACCGCGAGCTGCAAGCTTTTCTAAGACACTCCTGTATGATTTGTTTGAGAGTCCCCCTGACGTTGCACCATGTGTGTATGTGCGTGCATTTCCTTGCACGCTAGTGGTATTTGTTTACTCACTCTTAGCGCGCCTTAACTCAGCCGAAACAGCACACAAACAAAGGCGAACGCGCGCGCCGCCTTATTAGCGATTAGCGCCTGAAAGTGGAGCTCAATAGCAATACGGAGTTCTTCTAATTTATCCGTGAGCAGCTCACAGCTCTGGCAACAGGATATCAATCTGGGCAACGGCTCGTGCAATCTGTATGATTGTAAAGCCCAATATTTGTACAGCAGTGATTGATGAGTCTGCTTATGCTTAGTATGGGTTTTTCCCTCCCCCTTCTCTCTGAGAACAAGAATAATGGCACGTTTATTGATTTGGCAGCCGCCTCTGAAACTGGCTCGGTACTTGTTAGGGGTTGTTGTTGTGCTTATTCTTTTTTTTTTATTATTTTACCTTTAATACTGCCTTGTATAAGTATTTACCCCCTTGACTGTTGCAACAGTTTAATGGAGTTACAAAGGCTACATCACGGCCATTAGCGGGATCAGTGGAAGGTTTCTCGCCTGCCATGCAGGAGGACTGGGTTCAATTCTCATCCGATGCCCCACTACTGGATGCAGTGCTGGTACCAAGCCTGGATAAAATGGGAGGGTTGTGTCAGGAAGGGCATCCGGTGTAGATCCTGTGCCAAGTTGCGGTTGGTCCGCTGTGGCGACCCCTCAACAAGAGCAGCCGGAAGTCCAACAACAACAAAGACTATGTTCACATATGTATATATTTTTATGCCTGTCTGATCTGCATCACTTTTCTGTTTCTGTTATCTGGTTCTAGATCAGATAAATATCCATTATGCTGTCATGAGACTCGACTGAACAGCTCAGAATTCATGTAGATGTGGGGATTTCATAGCGATGTTTGCCAAAGCTGCTAAAACAAGGCACCCAGCTTTCTGGGTATGACGTGTTTTGACCCAGGTGGAACAAGAAAAGACGTATCGATGCGCACACTTGTGCACTTTAGTCACAAAATCTGACCAAAGTCTGACCAAAATCTGCCCAAAACAAAAAAATTAATAGGTTTCAGTTCCGCACAAGTTCAATTCATGGAAACTTGTCTTGACCTCTGCTACATTATTTTCACATTTCAACTGATCTTTTAATTTCCCCATCTCAAACTTAATTAAATACAGGAGGTTCACTTCCCTCTACCGAATATTTATGCACTGTACGTCTCCGTATTTGTCGACATGGTTCTGTATCAGAACTGCTTGTTGTCTTATACCACGTTATACTTGTATCTGCGCACGTCCTAATAGTTTCTCTTCCTTTCATCGAGCGATACGCACACGCTGCATGCACAGGCACGCCGACAGAAATGTCAGCTATGGGAAATGTCAAAGCGTAATACGCGCACTCGCTGTTGAGTCGAGTACCGCACCGAAAGTGCTCCTCACACAAGCAGACTTGATTGCAGATTTAAGGGTTTAATGCGAGAGCTTGAACAGATAATCAGGATTCAAGCCCTAGTTTTTCTAACGGCGCACCAGACGATCAGCCGCTTTGCGTAATGATGGCTGTTCTTGGGGTCTCTAGAGTTTTGAAATGTTTCAGAAGATTTTCAGGAAGTAGTGTCCAAGTGTTCACCTCTTTAATCATGGAAAACGGACATCTACTGGGACATAAAGAAAGAAATTCTTCTAATTCCAGAGCTTAGGGTATTGGTGATAATCAATAGAATTGATCATGTGTTAAAAAAAAAAATCAATCGCTTTACATTATGGGCGTTTAGGGGCTCACAGAAAATGCTGATTGAGCACTGGGCAGGATCTGATTCTTGGATACGTTTTCAAGGTTTGGCCATCCGTTAGCAATTCCTTGACAGCGTGTGAACGCTACAGGGAAATGGAATCCTGCACCTCGAACCCAGGAAGGAGCCCTCCACGGTAAATGCGTTTAGCATCCCGCGGCACGGAAGGCAGCTGTGCGAGCTTGTCCGATGCTCCTCAGTTCCGAACAAATGACACACCACGCTTCTTACAGCTTGTACGCGGGGACGAAAGCCGATGGGACAGGCTGGGATTTGGAAAGGGAGTCGAGGAATCGATTCGCTACGGACTTGTAGTGTTTGGCGACATATTCTCCTCGCTTCACACAAAAGAGCTATTGTTGCTCCAAGTGCCATGGGCTTTGTATGATGAGGACCACTATTGTCCCTGTGTGTGGGTGGAAGTGTGAGATGGAGGAAGACACTCGAGAATTTTCCTTTTTCTTTTTTTTTCTTTCTTTCTTTCTTCACCCTGAGTCTGTGAGCTGTAATTGATTTAGTGCTGATACTTTCGCATTGACGTGTCACTTTATCTTTCTGCCACCGTCTACTCATTGCTGGTTCGCTTTGTGTAAATAGACAGAGTTTAGCGTGATGACGTCGACATGGCAACTTGGATTTTTGACTGGCAAACATTCTGTTACTGATAACGAACGGTCTCTGCAAGGGTCATGCTTATACACAGTGCTGGCCAAAAGTATTAAGACAACATAATGTATGCCATGTATTATACTATAGTTCTGCCTGTGAACAAAACCGGTCACCAATTAGTCTGAATCTTGATGAAAAGTTGTGCTAATTAGAATCATTTACATAATCGTAGGCGGCACGGTGGTGTAGTGGTTAGCACTGTCGCCTTGCACCTCCAGGGTCTGAGTTCGATTCCCCGGCCAGGCTCGATTCCCGTCTCTGTGTGCATGGAGTTTGCATGTTCTCCCCGTACTTGGTGGGTTTCCTCCGGGTACTCCGGTTTCCTACTACAGTCCAAAGATATGCAGGTTAGGCTAATTGGCGTTCCTAAATTGCCCGTAGTGTGTGATTGGGTGTGTGTGTGTATGTATGTGTGTGTGCCCTGCGATGGATTGGCACCCTGTCCAGGGTGTACCCCGCCTAGTGCCCGAAGTCTCCTGGGATAGGCTCCAGGTCCCCCACGACCCTGAACACAGGATTAATCGGTATAGAAAATGAATGACTGATACATAATCGTTTAAACAACTGTACTGTATTATTATTGAGTCATTAAAACATAAAATTTCTCAATGCTTAAAGATCAGCATAAGGTTGCTGTGTATATAATGGAGACGAGGGGAAAAAATATATTCATGATGGATCAATTGCTGCGCAAAATTATCACCACACTGACTCCGAAATGGCTTGTATTATTAATTTTTTTGTTTGTGCATGTTTGCGTTTCAGATGGTAAAATGGTGCCGTTCCTCTATAGTCCTACAGGTGGCGTGCTCTACTCTATACTTGTTGTGGGAGTGAATTATCCCTTAAGATCGTTTAGAATTCTAGAATTTTAGAATCTATAGCCGGGGTACTCAATAGGCGGACTCCGGTCCGCATCCGGACCCAAATACGGTTACGCCGCCAAATCTGGACCTACGCCAAAACAAACATGCTAATTTAATCATAATCCAAATGAATTCTCAGTGAAGTGCACGACTGTGTTTCCACGCGATATATCTTTGAGTCTTCTAGTGATGGTTTGTTCATGAACGATTTATTCTTTTGAACGAATCTTTAATGTGACTCGAGAAGAACGAGTCGTCTCCGAGAGTGATTCGTTCATTTTCTACTGGGCGCGCATGCGCAAATCATCGCAGAACCTCCGTAGGCTATGTACAGGAAACAGAATTAAACGGTTCTCAATGTATCACCATGTTTTCCGAGTTGTTCGTTCCTTTGTCACGTGACTCCCAAAGACGCTATGCGGTGCAGTAGATTCAAAAGAACGAACAACTCGGACTGGAAGATATAAGAGGTGAGCTACTCATTCTGTTTATTATAATATGTCCTTAATATCCTGATGGTGTGCTCAAAGCTGGCCATTGATAAGTTGATTTTGAAAACAGCGAATTTAAGAGTGAGTGGACAGAAAAATATGCATTCGTGCTCCCCGTGGGAAGCAGAAAACCTATGTGCTTCAAAAGTGGTCACCTTCTCACCTTCTGGACACAGATGGTTACTACAGCAGGTGTTCCTGTCCTGCAGAACATGGCCCTTCAAATTCTCACAATGTTTTTCCTCAACGTACTGTTGCGAATCTGTTGTTTCAACTATGAGCATAGTGACAAACACATATCGCAGCTCCATCACCAAAGAACATTTACATCAGTGCCTTCACCTGGTCCTCACACCTTTTATGCCCAAGTTCAAACAACTGGTGGCACAAAGATGATGGCACTTTTCACACTAAAAGGACTACCATGCCATTTTTTTCCCGGACCTCGGACTGAATAGAAATTTGGTAAGTTGACCTTTCAAATTTATATTTGAGTACCCCTGGTCTATAGAATCGCAATATAAATCGAATTGGTACCTGGGTATCGTGATATCGTATCGTGTGATCCCTGGTGATTTTCATCCCTGGTGGGTAGACTGTATAAAGATAGCTGTGGGTGGTCTTCCCTAGATGGATAAAACTGTTTTGCATTTAAATCTCAATCACTGCATATTTAATAATATTCGCTGTATACAAGGTAGAACTATATTGTATTCCGACGCAGCTTATAAGTTCAAACGTACAACTTGCTCACGAGTTCCTGTTTACACAATTGCTCTATTTGACTATATAGTACATAGTTATAGAAGGGAATATTATTCATATTCGCACTATCTGGTATCAATTGATGAGTCTGGGTTTCCTTTCTTACATCATCTCCAGGACGTTATTCCTCTAAACCATTATAAGGGTATAAGGTGTATAAGCATAAAACATGTAGGACTGAGAGTTATATTGTACACTTTCACTTTCAAACTCCTACACATTCCATTACCTTTAGCTTTTGTGGTGGCCAGTACATGGGTGAAAATGATTGCTCAAGCATCCAGAACCACTTTGACGATATGAGTCCAGGAATACGGCCGTGTCATCAGGGAAGGGAAACTCCATAGATGTGATAATCTGGTCATTCGGTACATTCAGGTCGTCAGCATTGCCACATAACGTTGCTGAGTCTAGACCCGACCAATTGTGAAGCAACACGAGATCATAACACTACGTCCAGACGTTTGTGCAGTGGCCACTATGCATGCGCTTCCCTTCTTACACTGATGCACCGATCACTCTGGAATAGGATCAACCTGAATTCATTAGACCACATGGCCTTTTTGTTCATTGCTTAAAGTCCAGTTCTAATCCCCCCCTCTAGCAAATTCAGGGCTTTTCTCTGATTATTCTTACTAACTTGTGCTGTCTAGTCCCGATCACATTGTGAGAGTGTGGAAGTGTTCCAACTTTCAATATTAAACATAGCTGTGGATTTTTTTTTTCTCCCCCATGCCACTTCCCCAAACGTTCCCTCAAGTGAGATTGTTTCATGATTGTTTTCTGACCACATTTCTTCCACAAAGTTGACGGTAGGTGATGACTTTGATTCATCCACTTCTGGGTAGTAATGTGGGAGCGGATGCTCTCGGACCACTAAACATCTCTTCTGTAACCCACATAGAAGTTTAAAAACAATTCTCATGTTCGAATAATAGTGAACGTTTAATGAGAACTGTGGCAGAAGTGTTGGAACTGAAGCCCCATTATGAGCATTTCTCAAAGTGGACAGTACCTGTAATCATTTTGACTATTGGCAATTTGTTCCATCTCTCTGTCTCTCTCTCTCTCTCTCTCTCTCTCTGGGGGAGGAACGAGCCTCAGTAGGAGTGTGCCGTGGGTGGTCGGTTTAGAAATATTTTCAAGCATTCGCTTCTGAATTGGTTCCAAGGTTGTGGGTGTAATCCAGGAGACCAGATGAACCTGAGCGTTTGATACGGTGCCGGATAAAATCTTAATTCCCCAGTTTACAGGTTCACTTCAAAGTGGGGGAAAAGACACCGGCCCGTATTTTTATAAATCGTCTCGTATTCCATCTGCTGATGAGAAATTCTCTTTGTTTACTATTAACAATTCAGAGCATTAATAGTCGTAAAGTAAGATGCTGATCTATGAGCTTTTTTCACCTGTAATGGATGAAGCCATCTCTACCACACGTTTATCTTGATCTTTTGTCATCGTCCGCAATTTAGTGACTATTGTTCTTGCTTAGGATGAATTTTGTAGTATTATTACTCATCGTTTCTCCTGTTTTGTGTAACAGAGCTCGTGCAAAACTGCACCAGTATGGGCTGTCAGGAGCAGTGCGCTATCACCCCATCTGGACCCAAGTGTTATTGCAGGAGTGGCTTTGAAGTCGGAGAGGATGGCAAGACGTGCAGAGGTGAGCCTGTTTCCAGATGTTCCTCTAATAGTTTATTTATTTCATGTTTAACTAATGGAACATCATGATGTAGATAAAATCTATTTATGAATACGTAAAAAACAGTTTTAGGTTCATAATTCAGTTGCTTAATTTCAGTAATTGTTTGCTTACTGCTAGTTTTAATTTGTGGTTGATGATATAATATATGCGTAGTGCAGCGGGTGCTGTTTAACTCGCGGTATGTTCTCTTTGACAGATTTTAACGAGTGTGCAGTGTACGGTACATGTAGTCAAACCTGCACCAATACAGATGGCTCCTACACCTGCAGCTGCGTAGAGGGCTACCTGCCTCAGCCGGACAACCGTTCGTGCAAGGCCAAAAATGGTACGTGCACTTCTTTAACTCCACACGATTTCTATACGTTGATCCGTGATCATGAATTACATTCACTGTATGTCTACGTTGATCGGATGACCATAAACCACCTTGTTTTTCAATTCCAGACCCAGTGGACCGTCCCCCGTACCTCCTCATCGCCAACTCGCAGAACATCCAAGCCACGTCTCTGAACGGTGCCAACCCCATCTCTATAAGCACGCGCAAGACCACAGCCATGGACTTCATCTACGCTGAGGAAACAGTGTGCTGGATCCACGTAGGTGACGCGCCAAGCGGCACCATGCTCAAGTGCGCCAAGTTCCCTAATGCCAAGGGCTTCACCGAAGAGAGAACTATTAACATCTCCCTGAGCCTGCATCGTAAGTATTTAACTGACTATATATGCACATATACATATATGGATGGATTTCACTATAGAAAACTATAAACTGCAACTGTTTTTTTTTTTTTTTTTTTTAATATGAGAGTCAAACTGGGACTTTGTGGGGATTGTGAAATATCAAGGCATTTCACTAGTGCTTGGATACTATCAAGCTAGAAGGATTTCTCAGTACGCCGGGGCCACGATCAGCCTGCCTGCTTCACATCTGAAACGCTGGCCTCCCAGGAACTCCTTCAATGGCCCAAACATACAGAAACGTCTTGGAGTGAAGTCAGGACTTTTTACAGGGGACCTGGCCACAACTCCCACCCAAAACTCCTGTAATGTGCAAGTAGTGTTGAATGATTGTGTGTAAAGTTCCCACAGACAGATGTGAGAAGTTATCCATCGATTTTCGAAAAGCAGGTGTTGCACTCTGTAAATGTTCACGGCAACGACTGCAGTGGGCTCGGAGCCACCTCGGCCCGGGATCGTCATTCACGGATGTCTTCTTTAAAACGTTTGGACCATTCAAATGCTTTACTGCGGCTAAGTGTCTCATCATGGTACTGTGCTCGAAGTCTTCTGTAAATGTCAATCAGTTTAACGTCTTTTTACTCCTAAGCCAACCTTGCCTTTCTGCTCATGTTGATGAAAGTGCCTGTCCGAAGATGTACTTGAGGTGAAGTTTTTTTTAGCTAGTTAATACACTTGCATGCTAATTGTTAAACGCGTATATAGTATACAATGTATAGTGTGTTCCTCAGTGTATGGCACTTCGAACACGCTGATAAGGTAGGCGCCAGACCGCCATCACACAGTTTAACGCCGTACCCCTTCACCCAGTCACTCGACTTCTCATCAGGGTGGTGGTGTACAGTAATGAGCAATGCGTCTCCATCGTGAGAACCTACTGGGTCGCCAATGCGTTTAATGGATGTCAGAGTGAATTTAGGAAGAATTGTGGTGTACCTGATGTACCATCGAAGAGTGTTATTCAAAGCGTGGTACAAAAAACGTGAAGTCGCTGCTATTCCCCCTGATATTGAAATGTGTTTGGCAGAAAACGGAGATCACTTCCAGCATCGCTTGTAATGCAACCGATTACTCGTACGTCAAGGCATGTAGTTCATTCTTTTTGGTTCGGATCGGGCTCTTTTGAGTGAATCACCCCGTAGTCTTTGTCCATTTTAATAAATAATGGGCTATTAATAATGGGCTTATTCCTCTATACAGTATTTAGGACACAAGATCAAGAACCTCCCCCCCCCCCCCCCAACGTTATCCCTGTGTTAAATCATCTATAAGACCTAAGACAGCTGATTACCAGATTTGACCACCATGTATAAACAGTATCAGATGCTGTGTGCTGATAAAGTTGGTCTACCCAACCCTGTTATTTACGCTTAGGTATGGTTCTTTTTCAACACTGATTACAATCTGTGTTATTTTACACTGCGACATGCTTAATCCCTATTAGGATTTAACTGTACCCCAGGCAGAAGGGGAGGAGGAGATCGCTCAGCCATGCAGGTACAATGAAAGAAGAAGAAAAAAGAGAGAGAGTCATATGCTGACATGGTGCTAAATCATAGTGGCCTGCATGCTGCATTCTGCTTCTGTTGCGTCTTCTGTGTATTTCCAGGAGCAACACACCCACATAATCTTGTGTTTGCTTTTCAAACCAGTGTGCAGGCTTAAGTTTCATTCTGCCTTACTGTAACAGTACCCGTGCATGCCTTCTGATCCACAGTTTATTATGTGTTATAAATATTGTATAAAGTAGTTCGTATTTTCCGTCAAATCCACTGACAGTGATAACCGCAGCTAAGGCGAATAAAAGAATCAATCTCCAATCGCAGTTCTAGACGAGCACGGTCTTTGTTTATGGCCCATGGTCAAGGTAGTGGAGCTGCTATACTGTAGCTGGAGGGAGTTTTGGATCACTGCCCTTTATCCGCAGATGGCAAGTGCTAAGAAATGCAGAGAGAAACCAGAGATTCATGCTGGGATAATCTAGGAGCACATTCAACTTTACTCAGTCTCTAAATACTGCATTTACAGCATTCCCTGCATTCCCATCGTCATGCCTGGCTTCCATCAGCGCCTATTCAGAACGGTACAGGAGAAATATCTTCCATATGTTCAGACCCATGTGGCTAATGGCCTTCATCCTAAAGCAAGGAGCTTCAATGACATCCAACCATACAGTATATCAGAGAAGCAACCGTCATGACTGAATGGTGCCAGGATTCAGCTAATTTGAAGCCAACAATAGCTTTAAATGATCAACATATGGACATGTCAAGTGGTTAGGTTTTGTTTCGTAGTGGTCTATGTTGTAGTTTTTGAGGAATGGCATTGACCATGTATTTTATAAAAGCCTGTGGATACACATACTCCTTTTTAACTTCAGTTATTACCATAAATCCCAGCGATTTGTCTGCGACAGAAGCTATGATGGCCATTTAAAAAAGACTTGAGTTGATGAACAGTTTAATTTTTTTCCCCCTCCTGCTGGGATTAATCAGATAAAATACTTTGCAAGGTTCACATCTGGATTAAACGATGGACTTTCCAAAGGCTCACGTCTCTTATTCATGTGACGACAGGACAAAAACGTTGACGTTCCATTTTAGACTGTTGCAAAACAGAATTCTTACTTTTGTTTGGGGGGGCGGGGAGACATTTCTGACTTTCTTCATCATGTCCTGGAGTTTGCGTGATTTCTGGCTTGATTGGGCCAGCCAGCCTTTTCACATCACTTCCATGACGCAGCCTCCCAAGCTTTGCCGAGCTTCAGCTGCACACAAGAATGCAGATCAATGTGAAAAGACTACTTCTTGCTTTGGGGGTTGTGGAATGTCTTGGAGATCCAGCCAGGCTCGGCTAAGCCCGTTTTAAGCCTTGAGCTGCAGATCCACAGACGGTCCTCAGCTGTGTTTCTGGAGCAGATTTGAGAGGGTTTGATGTTCCACTCTCGTTTTAGAGGACGTTTATCTGGGGAAGCATGTGAAGGCAGATGCGAGGGCTTTGGGCGAATTGATTTTTGTTTTATCGAATGACTGAAGTGTGACTTTTTTGAAAATACACCAGCTCTGTGGTGGCTCATTCTTGAGCCAGATGTTGGAGATTATCATGGTATGCCAAGCATACCCTAATGCATGATTCACAGCAAAGATATGGTCGTCACTGCATGTACTTGGTTATTTGACACCGGATGGTCTCACTCGTTCACCTTTGTGGAATTTTAATAGTGAGATTAATTGCCTACTTTGTAAGAGTGTACCAAATGTTTTTTTGTATACTAAAGGAATTCCAGACAGAACCTCTGGCCATGAATCTTCAACCTCGGTTTACATTAAACTTCTCAAGAGAGATGTTATTACACTGAGATCCATTGGGGTTGCAAAATAACAGGAGGTCTTGATTGAGTGGTATGAGGTCATTTACCCCGAAAAGGACAAAATAAAGGATGGAATAGAGGCGTTCTCCTTTGCATCATTTCCAAAATCAGCCTTGAAGGAGCAGAATGGAAAGGCTGACTAAAACAGTGCATTCGACTAGCTCGAGATCTCCAGTTTTACACGGAGGAGGGGATTTGTGATGGCTGCATGCTGAGCAGATGAGCAGGCCAGATGTGCCCTTGTGACCAGGCTCATCTGTGCAAATAAACATGACACAAAAAACAAAAAAAAAACAGGCCAACGGACACGAACTTTAGTTTGTCCGTTTGGCTTTTTAAAGTGAATGCAGTGAACCGTGTCAGATTGATGTGTTGTAGGAACCGCCGGTCTTCGTCATGTGCTACCATTTTCATACCAGACCTCGTAGAAGGTCTTTTTTTCTTTTACACATCTTGGCATTGGGTTAACAGTCTCAAGCTGCTCAGTGCATTTAGTCAAGTCTTGGCCTGATTCACGTTCCTGCTTCCCAGAATGCATCTGATACTTTGCACTGTATATTTGTATCTACCCCAGCTGTTGGAGAAAGCATGCGTCTACTTTAACAACCAGCTTCCTGTTCCATCCCAGCGTCATCCTTCGGCATAACAGGCTAAGATTGATTTCCAGCAGGAAAGAATGTAAAGGAATCCGAACTGTCAAAGCAAAATAGTTCTACATGTATTTGTTAATTTATTGTATGTTTAGTGTTCCATTGGAGAGCCATGCATTTTCTTGGAAGTGTCGCGTGTCAGCCTAGGAACTGCGTTTGTCATCAGCATCGCGTAAGTTTTTTGAGGTAGCCCCATGTGAACCGTATACTACTGTAGTTGCCAGGTTTCTAGGCTGAGTCTAGTGTCCGCTATCTGATGCGGGTGTGTGTGTCTGAGAATCTGTTTAAGTGGTGTGGGATTAAAAAGAGCCGTTCATTCACGGAGCAGTGGGTAGCGTGGCTCTGGCCGCACACACTCGAGTCTTTATTTCCCTTTGTGTGGCTTGTGTCCTCATTGCTACCCCCACCATCCTCTCTGCGTTATTGATACCGGTTATCTTTTAAGATCCTTTCCCGACTGCTGCTTTGGACTGCGTCATTTACGCTCCGGGTTACACTCCGTCATTGCCACTTGGCTAGATTCAATTTGGAAATTACAAGTTCATTATTACCGGATACACAAGCACCTCCTTGCTCACTTTCACTGACTGTTTTAAGCTTGCTTTTTTTTTTTGTCCAGTGCTCCCTCCTTAGAGGCCTCCACTCCCTACACCAGCTTTATGCTTTTCCTGTTAGTCCCTGAGTGATAACAGATGTTCTCGCATCAGAGTACTCGCTGTTTCACAATAGCTTCCCCATTTTCTGCTATGTGTGGCGAAAGGGCCGGGATTAAATGAGAAATGTGTGTAGGCTGGTCCAGTCTCTGAGAAACTCAGGATGTTTTCACTAAAGCCCTGACTTGCGTAGAGGTCAGAGTTCCCAATAAACTATTACCTGTGCAGCTTCTTCTGTGACGTAAGAAGTGACGCTATGGAGAAACATGTTGGGTGGTTGTGGGGGTCTCGCAACACGTTTGCGGGAATGAAAATAAAGGCAAAAATCAGGAAGGCAACAATGAAAATGCGAGTCCTCGTCTGGCCAGGCAGCTTGATGGATGATTGGATGGTTCCATGTTGCAGACGTTCGCTCTTGATGCGCTTAGTCAAGATTTTGGAGCCACTCAAGGGAAGGTTGCTGAAACCTTCCTCACTTTTTGGGACTCCTGAGAGCAACTTTTATTCTTCCGACCAGACAGTCCTAACTCACATGTTGGGATCGTTTGCTGCCACTTCTGGCATCCAGGCCTGTCTGATTATTCAAAATTCATCCATCAAGTGATTATTCCTTCTCATTTCTGGAAAGTTCTGGGGGAAAAACAACAACAACAACAACAGAACACCTTAATTAATGCCTGTCGTGCCATCTTGCTTTTACGCCACTTAGCAGAGTTTTCATGGAATGGGAAGTGTAATCGTCTTCATACTACTCAACTCTCCTGGTGGTCCTTTTCATTCTCCATGCAAAAGTGTTTTTTTTTTTTGTTCTCCCAACCCAACTTGGCAACGAAGTAAGAGTCCATATCACTAGTACGAAATCTTCAAGGGGCTTAGAGGTTTGCAAATGCAAGGAGCAAGTATACAAGGCATCTTTGACGACTCGTAGTTTAGGGGCTTCTTTTGAATAACGCAAAGGGAAAAGCGTATCAAGTCCCTTTCAAAAGGAACCCCGCTGGCAGCCGTTAAAATAGCATGCAGCTTGGACCACACTGGGGCCTGCCCCACACAGCTGGGATCTGGAAGGACCCCCACAGAAAGGCCTCGATTGTCCCAGCGAGGGCGTCGCAGAGAGACGTACACACTACAGACTTTATTGGTGTTTCAGAGCACTTCCCAAGACTGGGGCTGTTTTTTATGGGAAGCGTGATCTCCGCGCTCTTTGCTGATCATGTTCGGAACCGATGTGAGGTCCCGTTCATGCAGGATAAAACCGAAACAAGCCTGGTATTAATCTGATGCTGTGTTGTTGGTACTTTTTTGACTCTGTTTGCTGCTATTTGTGTGTATGCATCTGACTGCCACGTATGGAGTGAATAATAGTCTTGTGACAGTGAGTCAGTTTTTGGCACGTGTACTCGCAGACTCTTGCTCACACAAGCACACACACACGGGCATGCATGCATACTCGGTAATTAACGAGATGAGCTCCGAGAATGGGGAAAAGAAACCAACTGCAGCTTTATTGCTTTGTAGTAGAATGATGACTGAAACTCTGAGCTTTTGAGCTTCTATACACAGATGGAAATAAGAACGGGGATCTGGGTTGAGGGAGCGAGCACATGTGTAAAAGTCCATGCGTGTGCGTCAAGGGTTAACAGGTTTCCACGCTTCCCTCTAGGCAGACGGCTGCGTCTCTGCTCTCCTCAAGTCACCAATAATCCACACAACTTAAAAAAAAAGATTTCCCATTATATCTCCCAGACATCACCTTCTCGCCTAGAGCAGAGCCTTCCAAGTTGTGAAAGGAGAAGTGCACTAATATCTACAGTATGAAATGAACCAGCAGGCTTCTCTTCAAGCTGCGTACCGTTTCTCCACACACATTGTTTATTCATGTCATAACTGGTGCTCTGAATCTTACCTATAATCAGAACGAAGCTTCCCAGAAGGACAGGATGATGACAGCGTATGCTCAAGACTTCATCTCACCACGATACTGCTGCTGTCATCATAAAGACCGTGCATCCCAGACACTTATTAGAGAACAATATGTGCTCGCTGAACATCTGATCTACACACTCTTCTACAACTCTACACTGATTTATTGCTCCACTGTCTGGTGTCACCAAGCTGACTGCTTTCCCTTGGCGCCTGGTCCCCACTCGAGGCCAGCCCTCAGTGATTAAAATCTACATCCAGATTATTGTAAAAGCTCTTTTGTGGTGAATGTCTGTTCTTAGAAGTGGTATATAAATAAAATGCAACCAGAAGAACAACTGGAATGATATCATGTTCTTCGCTGCTTCTTTTAGATGTGGAGCAGATGGCCATCGACTGGCTGACGGGAAACTTCTACTTCGTCGATGATGTAGACGAACGCATCTTTGTGTGCACCAAAGACGGCGCCACTTGCGTCATTTTGCTGGACCTGGAGCTTTATAACCCCAAGGGCATCGTGCTGGATCCAACCATGGGGTAAGTCTATTTGTTCGAGCTTTCACTCGTGCAGTTTTTCCATGATTGTTTTTCTACCACACTTGGATATCCTAATGCTTTGAATTTGTTTTTCAGCTCAAAAACGTACCGAACAGCCTCGTGTACAGTACTGTGCCAAAGTATTGAACCACCATTTCTTCATATTTTGTTTATAAGGGATAGACTTTTAATGCATTTTTAATGTGTTGTTGAGGAATATTTCTCCAGGCTTCCCAAAGGACTTTTTCCCAAACCCTTATTTTCGGCAAGATTTGGCTCATTTTCAGTCCAGTTCGTGTACCTGACTGGTGTTTTGTGTTGTTAAGCCACACATCGACCTATAAATCATTCAAGTGTAAAAAACTCTAATGCATGCACAAGTGAGAAACGGGTGCAGATGATCAAGCCGGTGAATAGTATACTGGTGATGCTGAATGCTCAGTGGTTGGAACAGACGAGAGGGGAAATGAGGCTGCTGCTCAGGTGGTTACATACTGTAAACCCGACATTTAAGGCCTGTTGCAGAAAATCATTTGTTCCAATTTCTTTATATAAACATGTCTAATTTAACTATTATAAGTAAATGAGGGGTGTGTCGAGACTTTTGCACAGTACTGTAGGGATCATGTGCTCTAAGACCAGAGTTTGGTCGAGTCCACTGGTACATAGCTTTCATGTAACAGTGTACAGTATGTTCTCGATCCAAGTGTGTTGCCTTTCCTGCTGTTCCTACTTTCTCACACGCTGATGGGATAATTGTTATTGAGTAATTTTATAACACCATGACTTCCCGTTATTATAGTATCACTTCCCTTTAAAAGCCGTCTGTTCCATTTAAGATGCATATAAACGTCCTGGTCAGCAATAACATGGAAAAGTGTTTTGATGTACAGAGGTCTGTGTGATGGGGCAGATGTTTCGAAACCCGAAGTACGAGTCGAATCAGTGTTTGTGTCCATCGGCCACACTTTTTTTTTTTTTTTTTTTTTATAAATTTTTTAAAGTTTGAACAGATTAGAGACTTGCTCTCATCAGTTGTCATTTCTAATGAGCTGCTGATTAATTTTCTCCACAATTTGCTTTGTGCATGAATTTTTAAAATAATAATAAATTAATTAATTTGAATGCATACGATTAATCCTGAAATTTTTAGGCTACAATTTTTTTACGCATATTAATCATTTCACCAAGTTTGACCCTAAGGTAGGGCTGGGCGATATGGCTGAAAACTGTATCACGATAATATCGGTCGATTATTGATATTTTTTATGACCCATTTAAAATAAGACCCAGGAGAAGAACGTATTATATTTAAAAAAAAAATTTTTTAACTTAACCTTCCTCTGATCATAGTCCCCTCAGTTATTAAGACAGAAATGTCAACAACCATGGAAAAATCAAATCATTTAACAGTCACAATTAACAATTATCTCTTAAAATTTAAGGTGCAAAATTAAAAGAAATGCTTAATAAAGTGTAATAAAATAGTTCAATGTGTTTATTATATCAGATGCCTTTAGAGAAAACTACAACAAAAATATATTGTAATATATTTGAGTTTGATGTTAATTCACTGGCGGGCCACCAGGGGGCAATACCGCGCTGTATACTATGTGTGTCGTGTGCGCTGAATGCAGTAAAAGAAGAATACCGTTTCTTTTTCCTCTGGTTGTTTCACACAAAAAGCAAGTATTATTAGAGATGTTAGTTGTGCATATTGGCGTAATTGTCGTACCAAAGAATAAACTACCCGCCAATGTGGCTAGTGAGACTAAAGTTACCCGCCACAGCCGAATTTTACCCGCATTTGACGGGTGCCAATGTCAACGCAAACTAGCGGCAACCAAACTAGCTTCGCGACCTCTGTTTTCTTCCGACAAAGAATAAAAAATATCGAACACATTTTTTTATTGATATCGATCACGTGTCTATCGCGAAACATATCGTTATGGTTTTATCGCCCAGGCCTACCCTAAGGGCTTCCCATAATCAGAGTGTTTAACATTGCGAAGGGTGATAAGGACACGTTTAATAAGACGACTGAGGAAACACCACCAGGTGTTATAAAAAGCTTCTAGATGGAAGTTTGGATCAAACCAATGTAGTGTGCTCGAGCTACCTTCGAGGGAAACTTCTTTTACAAGAATACATTAAATGTAAGACACTGCAAAAAGCCGTGAAAGTGATGCAGTTGGTAGAAACTACTTTTATTGCACTTACTGGAGACCACTGGGAACCATAACTACTGCGGTGTAAAAGCACATCTAATCAATAACAAATGACAACCGCACTCATTCACTTTGGCCGTGTTAAAAAACACTAGAAATACATTTTGCAGATGCATGCACTAGCCGTCTGCATTAGCCAAGTTGAAGAGGAGATATCGGACATGGTCACCACTATAGGAGCAGCCAGGGCTCACGAGATGATCGCTGCTGCAAGCAGATTTTAATTTAACATTTGTGTTAAATGTAAGGTATTCTAAAATGGCATGTTAATAAGACAAGTAAATGTAAGGATTTCACAGATTAATCGTAATTAATAACGGTCAACAAATGAATTAATATCGATTGACAACACTAATAATAAATCTACTTGATATTTAATTAAAATTGGGCAACAATCTAAACAGCTGTGCCGACAAGAATTAGATTTTTAGGTTTCCAAGTTCCAAGCATCAGAAAAGCTTTTCCTCTATGATTTGGATGTCGTATGTTTAAATCCCAATGATGTCACATTCATCTGTGACTGGGAGGCCATGAGATCAAACAGGGTCAAAATGGAAAAATGTGAATTATGCATCTGCTCTGGAAGAGAGAAACGGGATTACTTTCTCCCTCCTCTCGGTCCGAGACACACACTAGCCACCAGTTGTGGGTGTCTGTGAGCTCATGTATGCAGAAGAGGGCACTTGTGTAGAGATAGCGTGTTATCGCCGCCATGAGCAAGAGGACATAAATAGGAAGTGGGCAGCTTCATGTGCTCTGAATGAAGTATTTGTTTGCTTGCTCCCTGGTAGCTGTTGTGCGATAGAGGAAAAATCCTCCAATGTGCATGTTAAATAAGACAAAAACAAGAGCATGTGTGTTGAGCGTTACTGTTTAATTCCTGGTTGCTCTTTTTCTTTAGTCTACATAAAGATTCCAGAAAAGAAATCTCAGTCTGTTGAAAACCTGTGTCCCTGCATCCCCAGAAATGTTTCCTTCCTTGTTTTCTTTCCTCGTCTGCAGGAAGATGTTCTTCACCGACTACGGGCAGATCCCCAAGGTGGAGCGGTGCGACATGGACGGGCAGAACCGCACCAAACTCGTGGACAGCAAGATCGTCTTCCCTCACGGCATCACGCTGGACCTGGTCAACAGGCTGGTGTACTGGGCAGACGCTTACCTGGACTACATCGAGGTGGTGGACTATGAGGGCAAGAACCGACACACCATCATTCAGGGCCTGCTGGTGAGAAGAAATCCAGGGGTCTTACTGTCTTAGGGTTCAGTCACACTCCAACAAAGACTATAAAGTTCACACTGTGTCCTAAAAATATCAAAGAATGTAGTGGGAATGGGATTAAAATGGGAAACTGTGCATGAGCTCAGTCTGTTTCCAAGCCATGTCAGGTTCACAATGCGTCCATCATGTTGTCATCATAATGTCCTATCATGCACATGATCACGTGATAACCAAGTCCAATGAGGTCAAACAGAGTACAGATTACTATTGGATCCACTATTATACGATGTCGCAGAGCATCTCTGATTGACGAGATGCATGCCTGCCATAAATGTGGTATGCATCAGAAAAATTAACTTAATGAATTCTTCTACAACGTGGCCTGGGCCTACCATGGTCATATGAGGTCACACAAGAGGTTGGTGTGAGAACTGGTGTTTTTTCCCCCTTGATTTTCTCCCCAATTTAATCGTGTACAATTCTTCCCCGTCACTAGGGGGCTCCACATTAAGGCTCCTACTACCACTCAGTCGGGAGGGCCGAAGACTCTCACGTGTTTCCTCCGAACCACGTTACGCCAGCCGACCGCATCTTTTCGACCTGCTTGCTCACGCGCCGTTGGGGGAGGTGTAACACACTCGGAGGACAGCGCTATCCGCTCCTTCCGCTTGCGTGAGCTCACAGGTGCCTCTGATTGGCTGTAGAGCCGTGATTAATGTGGGCGCACGAAGTACCTCTCATCCCTCCCCTCTGAGAGAGCTCGGCCAATCAGCTCTCTCTAGACCTCCGGCTGCGAGAGTTTACAGCATCACCCGGGAATCGAACTCGCGATCTCGAACTCCATCCAATATTTTCCGTTTGCACCATGCTTGGAGTACGTCAATGACATCCCTAAGAGGTGTTGATCACGCCATTAACGGTCATGTCGTCAATAATACGTCCTTATTAATTTCTTCTTAACATGTCCAAAAAACATACAGAAAAAAAAAAACACGGGTTTCTACTGTGTTCCTGACCAGATTTCATGTTCATGCTATTCTTTTTTTTGAGGACGGAGTGGGAACATGGCTCATTGTTGAGACTTCTAGAGATAGATAGTGAGGGAGAGAAACCCACAGAAAGTCTTTCTTTTTCTTTTCTTTTTTTTTTTTTTTTTTTGCAAGGACACTCATAATTATTATTGCTACGCCTACACCCTTCTATCAGAGCCAGGTTTTGCAATTCAGACAGACACGACATATCAGATTTATACCTAGAAATATCCCTCGAACTCCCGTAAAGGAAAGTTGTACACCATGCATATTAACAAGCGTGTGCGAATGACCGCTGAGAGTCCGCACAGTGTCACGTAGCAGTCATCTGATGGACTGCTCTTTAAAGAGCATTAAAAAAGGCAAACGGTGCATAAGATCTCTTTTCCAGTTAAAGGGGCTGTGATGTAGTTAGAGTTAAGCAAGAATGCCATTTCATTTGATCGAGGCATTCTGGTAAAAGTCGCTAGTGACGACAAACATGCTGATTAAGCCTTGAATCATGGAGTTGCTTAATCCTTTAGCTGTTGCGGTTTTATGGTTTTGTGCCTGATCAGATCTGCTGTACAGGTGACTCATAACCACAAATTCTTTTCCCGCTGTAGTAGCGTTTTCAAAGATCCAGGTTTAAAGCTTATGTTTAATTAAAGAACTGATTAAGAAAAAAAATGCTAAAGGAAAATAGCAACCAGCTTTAGGCTTCTATTCGCGAGTTTTAAGCATGCTGAGTTTCTATTTCTGGCTCTTTGCTCAGCGTAGGAAAGAAATCTGGATATTTTTATATGTTCTCTCTCTCTCTCTCTCTCTCTCTCTCAAGGAAGCCTTTTTAGGCCCAACGTAGAAATACAGCTCTATAATTCTGTTATCGGCCATCCCGACAGATTTATTCTGAATTTTCGCCTTTGAACCGTGCCAAGTGTTGCATAATGTTGTTTTAAAAACATTGTTATGCATCATAAGGTTTGACATTTTTGTGAAGGTGTTGCCAAAGTTTTCCAAAAGAGCGTGTAAGCCAAAAACATTATTGCTATAATCCATAACCCTCTGCACCGCACAGACAAAACTGCAGCACAGTTCAGGGGCAATTGCATCTGTTTATTTGACAGATCATTTAAAAAAAAGAAGTATCCTGTCAAAAAGGTTGTTTGTTTATCTTGTGTCTTCTGACCATCAGATTGAACATCTATACAGTCTGACTGTGTTCGAGAACTACCTGTATGCCACCAACTCGGACAACGGGAACATCCAGCCCAAGACCAGCGTCATCCGCGTCAACCGCTTCAACAGCTCCGACTTCCAGGTGGTGACGCGGGTGGATAAAGGTGGAGCCCTGCATGTGTACCACCAGAGACGCCAGCCTGCAGGTACAACGCCTTGTACTTTCAACCCTTACTCGGATAAACAGGTCAAAGCTTCACTTTGTCACCTTTATTTCCGTAGAGTAATTAATCAGCGACTTAGGCTAAATTACACTGTAGCGCTCCCCAGTGAAAACTTTTTTTTTTTTTTCCTTTGAGTCTCAGGCCTAAAGGAAGTAGGAATTCTTGAATCCATGTCTGCGTGTTTATGATTAAAATGCTTTGTCCGTGTCCTGACCACAGTCCGCAGTCACGCCTGCGCTCCCGATCAGTTCGGGAAACCCGGAGGCTGTTCCGATATCTGTCTGCTAGCCAACAGCCACAAGATCCGCACATGCCGCTGCCGCTCCGGATTCAGCCTCGGCAGCGACGGCAAGTCCTGCAAGAGTGAGTGCACGCTTGTCTGATTCTCTCAAGAAGTTATCAATTACTACGTTAATGACGACAGCTACAGCAGCACCATAAGCAGATCATTATAGCGACCACAATTAAACTTTGCCACATGGCTGGCTTTTTCGCTCTCTCATCGGTGTTCATCAGGATCAGAATGATGGCAGGATGTTTCTTGTGTTGAACCGCTATGCCTTTTGTACGCCCCTAGAACCCGAGCACGAGCTCTTCCTGGTGTACGGTAAAGGTCGGCCCGGGGTCATCCGCGGCATGGACCTGCACGCACGTGTATACGACGAGCACATCATTCCTATCGAGAACCTGAACAACCCCAGGGCTTTGGACTTCCACGCCGAAACCGAGTTCATCTACTTCAGCGACGCCACCACGTACACCATCGGCCGGCAGAAAATCGACGGCACAGATAGGGACATCATCGTGAAGAGCGGTGAGATTTTTTTTTTCAGTAGTCTGGGCTGTGCGTAATCACCGGATTGCATCAATGGATTTACAGGATATGACGTACTTGTTACACTTAAGTAAATTAACATCAATGGGATTTCTTGTAGGAATCCACACTGTCGAGGGCATAGCCGTGGATTGGATGGGTCAGAACCTGTACTGGACAGACGATGGACCAGAAAAGACTATTAGTGTGGCCAAGTTGGAGAAAGCCTCCCAAACACGCAAGACCCTCCTCGAGGGCAAGATGACCCACCCCCGAGCAATAGTGGTGGACCCGGCACATGGGTAAGAATAACGAAAAAAAATTCAGTGATGACATCTATATATGCAAAAGTAGTCCTTCCATGAAACATGGTGGTGGAGGCCATTGCTTTATACATGAATGTATGCATCACTATTTTAAGGCTACTGTACAAAAGTAAAAAAAAAAAAAAAAAACACACACACACACATCACATTGTACTTGGCCACAGAGAGGCTAAAAATTCCATTTCCAACTTTAGTGCATTGCTTCAAGTCATTTTTTGGGCTCTACCATTAATACCATGTGCTATAAATGTGAAAGAGCATATTAATATTTAAAATGCACTGTGGACTCAAATGGTTGTTCCTGGACCTGAGAAAAAAAAAGGTAACTGCAAGTGCACATCTTTTATAATGCAAAGAAAATGATACACAATATATATTGTTCCTCCTCAATTTTTGCACCCACATGCTGCTTTTTTTTTTTTTTTTTTTTGCCGTCACCACTTTCGATGTAGGTGATGCTATTACTTTCACATTCAATACTTAGCAAATAGTCAACTATCCTATACAATGATAAATAAATAAACTCTCACTAGCAATCCAGTAATGTTTTTATATGTAATGAAAACATGTCTAGACTGTTAATGCATGCAGATGCATGTATTGTTTTTCAGCATGATGTACTGGAGCGACTGGCAGGAAGACTCGAGAGATGCCAACCGCGGAAGCATAAGGAAGGCATGGATGGACGGCTCCAACTCCGGAATCCTCATCACCTCCAAAAACATGCTGTGGCCCAACGGTCTGAGTCTGGACATCGAGCAGGGCGTGCTGTACTGGGTGGACGCCTACTACGACCGTATCGAGATGGTGTTGCTAAACACCACTGAGCGCAGGGTGAGGAAAACCTGTCGAAAAATATGAATGCAAATGGTTTCTAACGTAGTTTGTCCTTTATTTTGGCCTTTGGGTTGGTGGGAAATATAACCGTACTGTTCTGTGATCGTCTAGACGGTGTATGAGGGCCAGGAGCTGAACCACCCCTTTGGTCTTTGCCACCATAAGAACTTCTTGTTCTGGAACGAGTACCGCATCGGGGGCATTTACAAGTTGGACATGACGAGTAAGAAGGTGACGCTGCTGAGGAGCGAGCGGCCGCCCATCTACGAGATCCGCACCTACGACGCCCAGCAGCAACAAAGTACTGAGTGCTTTCTGCTGAGAAAATGAAAAACTGAATTGGTTTTTTGATTGATATCGTATAAGTGTACAGTACTGTGCAAAAGTCTTGAGCCAGGTCTCATTTCTTCATATTAAATGAATTGATGTAGATTCAATTAAAGACACTGGAACCCTTGTTTTATTGCGACAGGCTGCAATGTGCAGAACATTTTTTAATTGGTATCAACCTCAGCAGCAACCTCATTTCCCCTCTCGTCTGTTCCAACCACTCAGCATTCAGCAGCTTCACCAGTATAGCAATCATCGGCCTGATCATCTGCACCTTAAGTCATGCCTTAAATTAGATTCTGTAGAACTGTTCCTCAAGACTACATTGAAAATGCAGCAAAGTTTGGCTCTCTAGAAGAAAATGGGGGTGCGAGAGAATTTAATTTTCAGATTAAATGGATCATTTATAGAAGGAAGTTCCAATATCTCATGAATGTTTCAAAACAAATACTTTTAAATCAATATGAAGTAAGAATTATTGTTATTTAAATGACTACTATAAGTGCTATAAGCAGAATAAAACACTTAATAAATTGGAAATGCATTTCTGGGTAATGAGGTTTCAGTAGCACCCTGTCAGCAGCAAAGGAATATTATAGGGCTTTTCTATTATTATTATTATTATTATTGTTATTTAATTGTTGATTGAGGTGTTGTGTACGTGTGTTTCCAGCCCCAGGCCATAATCCATGCAGGGCCAATAACGGTGGCTGCAGCAGTCTGTGCTTGCTCACACCAGGAAGTCGAACCTGTGCTTGTGCAGATGACCAGATTTTGGACATTGACAACAAGACGTGCAAAGGTACTGTAAGAAGTCTAAAATGCCATGTTTTAATAGCTCAGTGATTTTAAAGAGCGGCACAGTGGATTAGCAATGTGGCCTCGCACCTCCCAGGGTCAGGGTCGATTTGCGCATGGCGTGTGCATGTTCTCCCCATGATGTTCTCCCCATGCTTGATGGGTTTCTTCTGGGTTCTCCAGTTTCCTCCCACAGTCCAAAGACATGCTGAGTAGGCTAAATGGTGTTTCCAGATTCCATAGTGTGAGAGTGAACGTGTCCCCTCCTGGGTATACCCCAGTTCTGTGCCCCAAGTCCCCTTGGATATAGGCGGTTGGGAACTTAAAAGGTTCAAATTGCGCTGCTGTCTTTACAGCCAATCCGTCGTACATCCCACCGCCTCAGTGCCAGGCTGGAGAGTTCGCCTGCAAGAACAACCGCTGCATCCAGGAACGCTGGAAGTGTGACGGAGACAACGACTGCTTGGACAACAGCGACGAGTTGCCAGAGCTCTGCCGTGAGTCTTCACTTTCACTCTGACACGATGATGAATCCAAGATTACGCAGCGATTCCATTCCATTAATTTGTTGCTCATCTGTAGACATAATCTAATTAGTTATTGTCTTTGCAATGGTCTGTGGTATTTAATGTACTGTATAATCTATTAACCCTGAGGTCACTTTCATTAGTCAAGACATAAAAATACAGTGGAAAAAGTTTGTAAAAGCTGTCAGTTCTCGTACTAGCAGGTTGCACTAACGATAATCCTTTCTTCCATCGTCAGACCAGCACACCTGCCCTGCTGATCGCTTCAAGTGCCAGAACAACCGCTGCATCCCCATGCGCTGGCTCTGTGACGGAGATAATGACTGCGGTAACAACGAGGACGAGTCCAACACCACCTGCTCAAGTATGACACACACACTGTTGGTACTGAATAATGTGAACCTGCAATTATTGGCTAACGATGATTAGCACCGAAGCCTGCTGATCTCCTGTCCAGAGCTCTGACGGCTGCCTTTCCGTTTCCGTGTCCTAGCTCGCACGTGTCCTCCGAACCAGCACCCGTGTGCCAGCGGACGCTGCATTCCTAAAACCTGGACATGCGACCTGGACGACGACTGCGGGGATCGCTCGGACGAACCGGCATCCTGTGGTCAGTGGTGACTGTGCAAGTGTAAAACTGAGTCATTTGCAAGCACAGAATGTTTTATAAACTTGATAAATATGATGAATAAACTGAATATGACTAATCCTGCACAGTTTAATAAGCGTTGATGTTTTTTAATAATAAAAAATAATAAAAATTTTAAGACCTCCTGCATGAACGTAGGCGGTTCCTACGTATTTTTTTTTTCAAAATCTCATTATATTCCAACCCACTTTGGGATGAAAAGTAAATCCTTGTTAACAGATGATATATGAATAAGTGATGATTCATAAGATAATCATTATTACAACGCTTCCCTGATGGAAAAATCAGCACTGCCTGTGTCCTATTAATGAGCTTCTTACTGTTCATAGGGAGCATTACAGCTTAAGGCTATGTGTTGTGAAGGCTGTGTGTACTCAGCCTCTCTCTCTCTCTCTCTCTCTCTCTCAAACATTCTCTTTCTCTCGCTCTCTTGGACCGCTTGGACTGCAGCCTACCCAACATGTTTCCCACAAACCCAGTTCACATGTGCCAATGGGCGTTGCATCAATGTTAACTGGCGTTGTGATAACGGTAAGTAAACCTTTGACCCCTTTGTTTGTTCCATACTACTTTAATTTACTCCATGCAGTTTTATTGGAGTCAATTCAGCTCCATTCGTTATTTATTACTCATTGGAATTTAGTGCTTATTTTTTTCAACTGCATCCTAGACAGAAGTAGATAAACCCTGACTTTATAGCTGCGCAGGAGAAGAGTATTGCTTATCCTGCCTATTAGTTAGTATTAGCATTTGGCTGGCAGTCTATTAGGTTCAGTAGCCTAGTGGTCTAATCATTTGGAAAATAACCTGAGCTTGTAAAATCCCTACTTGTTACAGATATAAATAACCACCTGTTACACTTATACCCATCCGCTTATTCCACATTCTGTTTAAAAAGAACCCTTTGTGTCATCACTCGTAGGTAAGAGCCATTTTGAAGCTCAGCCGTGAAGCTTCAAAACTGGTCGTCACCACCGTGGCCAGATCGGACTCTTCCTAAAAACCAGTTAATTCATAAACAGACACGAGTGGAAAGAACGGATTAGTTTTTCAGACCTGGATGTTGCACTTTGGCTTTTGCTAGTCTGATTAATGGTGGGACGGGAACTATGGTGCATCAGGAAAGTGGAGATATGTGGAACTACTGACCATAATGAAGGAAATATGGTGCATCAGCTAGCACGTAGTTTCTGTTTAAAGAAAATCAAGGTGCTATCCTGAGTCAGACGATATATTTCACATGCAATGCAAAGACAAAACACCACAAAACACCAAACGACTTGCTTGGAGTGTGTATGCTAACATCCTAGTTCGATGTGTTAACTTTTGGTAATGAATACTGTATATCATCTGTCCACTCGCTGCCTTTACAAATAGATAAAGGCCGAACATTTCCAAGGGGTCTCTATTGAGAATTCTATAAATGACTATCATCTATCATCTTTAAAATAATAAATAAGTTTGTCAGCCCTCACACGCCCCCTACTGGTCTGGAGCACTAAACGGTTGCGTGCCAAGCCAATTGACAAGTGGCTGAATCTAAATGTATGCCGAGATCTCTATCTAGCTATATCACTTATTGCAAAATTGAAAGGGTTGCCACATCAGATTTATACAAGTTTAAAAGATGAGTTTCTATCTAGCGACCATATGCCTGTTCGTGTGTATTTTGCGTAGATAACGACTGTGGAGACAACAGCGACGAAGCAGGCTGCAGTCACTCCTGTTCGAGCGTGCAGTTCAAGTGCAACAGCGGCCGTTGCATCCCAGAGTACTGGACCTGCGACGGAGACAACGACTGCGGCGACAACAGCGACGAGAAGAGTGCCAACTGCACCAACCAGGGTAAGCGATCCCTTTCCCCAGCGAGTTTCCCCAAGTCATCTGCGAAGACCATCTGGCTTCTCTGCGCTGGAACATCTGGAGCCGTGGCAGTTTCGTTGTGGAACTGTTTAAAATGGAATCTGATTTCACTTCCTGAAGCAATGTCTGGTTCCAGAGTCCACTTCCTGGAGGGTGGTGGGTGGGGGGGTGGGGGGGGGGGAGTATTTTAAGAATGCTAACCTGTCAGCGCTGAAATACGGTTTCCTGTGTAGCACCCTTTTCATCTAAAGATTGTTATTCTTGAACTATTAAAGCTGTTCGCAAAAGGCTTTAATTTTAGTGGGACAGAGATTGTTTTGCTGTGGCAAAGCAGTTTTAGTGAACAACTACACTACTGTGAAGCGTTTACTACCAACAGTAAAAAGGATATTTGATCTGTAATGAAAAATATTGCGCTTTTCACTTATTTTTGGTCATTTGCACGTTCTTGCCCACCATCCACATCTCCTCATTTGACACCAGCTACTATTTGAGGAAAGTGACCAAAATGCCATCCTGTGTTCTGCAGAACTAGATCTGACAACACCTGCATACCTTGCTATCATAGGAACTGCATGTTTTGGCACTTTCACACTGGACCCAGAACCGGTGGTTTTTCCAAACCAAATGTTCAATATCAGTAATGAATTGGAACCAAACCCCAAAAAAAGCAAAAAACGAAACATTCGGGACACGAGACAGTTCACCGTTAGCTCGTTTGCTTAGATACTAAAGAACCGGCTGATTTGGAGGAGGAAGGGAGTTTGTGGCATTATGCATGATCTTGTAGTCAATTAGCAAAGTAGCATCCATGCTGCGCTATATTATTTTATTTATTTAATGATGTTATGGTGATACCTAGGTGCTGATTTGATTTGTATTGCGATTTTATAAATATACAGATTAAATGAATTGATTGATTTTGAAGATTTTGTCTAAACAGCAAATAATAAACGCACAGGATGCTGTGTCGACTGCCACAATGTGAGCAGTTTAGAGTGCGCCACCTGCAGTGTTGTAGAGGAACAGCAACATTTTACCACCTCAAATGCAAACGTATAAATAAGAAAATTATTTTAAAAATATGGATTTTGGTGTCAGTGTGACAATACATGAATGGCCACACAAATGAATCATGATGCGCAACTGAAACGATTCCCTTCCATCTTAACTCCTTATTTGAGTTATTACAGGATGGAATTTCTGCACGTTCTTATCTTCCTGCTTTATTTACAGTTTCACAATCGTTCTGCTCTCCTGCGTATGAGCCGTGTACGTGTCCGTTGCACAAGACCAGATGTGCTGGCGATCCACGCACGCACACACACACACACACACACACACACACACCCACACACACCATAAATTTACAAACACACTTGTCCACCGACGCTATTCCTATTGTATATAATTTTTTTTGGTGTCTCTACTTAACGTGCTGTATTCCTCTAATTGTGATTAACGTTTTTTTTTTTTTTTTTAATGATTGTTTGCATGATTATTCTTAATAATGGTGTTCAGCTAATTAAGGCTATTACACATGTAATTGTCCAATCCTGTAGCCACACGTCCCCCCGGAGGCTGCCACTCGGACGAGTTTCAGTGCCGCTTGGATGGCCTGTGTATCCCCATGCGCTGGCACTGCGACGGCGAAAACGACTGCATAGACGACACCGACGAGAAGCACTGCGAGGGCTACACACACACGTGCAGCCCATCTGCGCAGTTCGCCTGCAGGGACTCTGGTTCGTCATCTTCCCCCCAAAATTTTTTTCTTAGTATTTCTTAAGTCATGCATTTAGTGTAAATAAGTTATTTTATAGAAATAGATAGATTTTTAAATGAATTAAAGAAGTATTCTGCAAAGCAACACTTTTGATTTCTCTCAGCACTCTCAGTTTTAACACTCATTCGTTCCTCCTCTGTCCCCGCAGCGAGGTGTATCAGTAAGGCGTGGGTGTGTGATGGAGACAGCGACTGTGAGGATAACTCAGATGAAGATAACTGCGAGGCGTTGTTGTGTAAACTCTCTCACCACGTCTGCGCACAGAACGATTCGATCTGCCTACCCACAGAAAAGCTTTGCGACGGCAAGGACGACTGTCCCGACGGCTCAGACGAGAAACTCTGCGGTACGCAACTTCCACGCAATATGTCCTAAAACGTCCTTGGTTTCTGTACATGTCTTTCTAGTTTTCATGATTTTCAGTTCCTTCCTTCTTCATTCTCTCCCCGCCGCAGATCTGTGCTCATTGGAGAACGGCGGCTGCAGCCATAACTGCACTATTGCCCCCGGAGAGGGCATCCTGTGCTCCTGCCCGACTGGCATGGAGCTCGGCACTGATAACAAGACCTGCCAGATCCAGAGCTTCTGTGCCAAGCACCTGAAGTGTAGTCAGCGCTGCATCCAGGACAAAGCAGCTGTCAAGTGTGCCTGTTATGAGGGCTGGGCTCTGGAATCCGACCATGAGAGCTGCAAGAGTACCGGTGAGATTGAGATAATGAAGGAGAACAAGAGAGGTTAAGTGCAACTCAGTGGAAATGCTGGATTCGGTTGATCATGACTCAGGATAAGACTGTAGATTGAATACTTGTAACTCTTTCTATCAGAAGCCCATATGCAGAAATGATTATATTTATGTCATCACACTCCATAATAATGATGAATAGCCTAGGCATTTCACAAACCTTTTCTTTTTTTCGTAGGATACTAGGTTTAAGTGTCATCATAGACATAGATACACATAGAAACCAGACACTTGCTATGTTTACACTGACAACATTCCTTCAGTCTGATGGAATCATTCAGATTAGAGGCTCCAACGTAGCTGTTTACGTGGATCCTAATTTGATGAAGCAATGAATTAAATCAGAATATCGTTTATGAAAAAAATCAGGGGTCGCTTAAGACTTTTGCACAGTGAAACCTCGGATTACGAGTAACGCGGTTTGCGAGTATCCGCAAGACAAGCAAAGATTTATAGTAAATTTTGACTTGGAAAATGAACAAGTCTTGGTTTACGAGTACCGAGTATCATGTATCACGCATGCACTTGTTTTGATGCCGAGCGTCACGTGATCACTGAACCAATGGTTTTTCTCTCTCTTGTGCTGCGGAATTGTGGGTAATCGTCTCCCCTGCTGGGTCTTAGTGCCCGTCTCTTAATGGTATAATCAACATCCGTTGCCTGCGCGCATAAACGGGAACACTTACCTGTCGGGATTTATTTGAACTTTTCTTAAAGGTAAAGTGCAGGTTAATTAGTTTTTTGTTTAAATTGTATTTTTACTTAATATTTTGTGTTCATTATTTTTATGTATTAATTTTTTTGGGGTTGTGAAACGAATAATTTGAGTTTCCATTATTTCTTATGGGAAGATTTGCTTTGGTTTAGGAGTGTTTTGGAATACGAGCCCACTTCCTGAACGAATTATTCTTATAATCCAAGGTTCCACTGTACTGTAATTTCTAGCTTTAGTGACGTGACCCCCCCCCCCCCAATCATCTGACCTTAAAACTTTTTCAGAGTATAACTAGTTGTCATAAGAATTTTGTGTGTGTGTTCCCTCTGCATCCCCTAGACCCTTTCAAGCCCTTCATTATTTTCTCCAACCGCCACGAGATCCGTCGCATTGACCTGTATAAGGGCGAGTTCAGCGTTCTGGTGCCCAGTCTGAGGAACACCATCGCCCTGGACTTCCACCTCAACCAGAGCTCCCTCTACTGGACTGACGTGGTGGAGGACAAAATCTATCGTGGAAAATTGTCTGAAAATGGAGGTGTGAGGCTGTCAAAGAAAATATAACAACGAACATATGGTTATATTTGAGCAATAATGTAAAAATAAATAAATAAATAAAATAACCAAAGCGCATTAGTATAGCACTGACCAAAAAAGTGGTCTTAGCCGGGAGGATTCTTCATAAAGGATCATTCTCTCTATTTTAAACACTTTTGTTGTTTGCACTTTCCACATCCTGTTTATTTTTTACAACTGCATACTGTATATTTTTTAATTTGCAATTAAAGATAGAGTCGGAGATGAGCAGCAATGTTTCGCTTATGGATCAAATAAATTTCCATTAAGAATATTATCAATTAAAAGAAAGGGGAAAAAAACTGTCCTGATACAATGCAACAGTTTTTTTTTTTTTCAAAAAAAAAAATGTATTTTTTTTTTTATACAGAATTTGAAACATTCCATACTGCACTATTAAAACTTGACTTTCAGAGACAGTTGTTTGGTGCACTTTTAACCTGGGTGTGTGTGGTTCATGTAAAAAAAAAAAAAAAAGTAAAGGCTTCATTGTCACGGATATTATATGTACTTAGTGTCGTGGGTTGCAGTTAAAGACCTGAATAATAGCTTTGGGGGAAAAGAAGATTAAATCAGAGATAATAAGGTTTAGTCATGTAGCTGTAGCATCTGTATGCGTTTGAACAGGACTGCTTTTGATGAAGGTTTTTTTTTCCTAAAGCATATCTTCGCAGTCTATAGGATAGCCAAATCTTTATACCTTAATTGTTATAGCACTGGAGGCACAAAACATCAGCGTGCCCATTCCCAGAATTCTGTCACCGTGCTGTATTTATGGTCCTGTGTACAGACAGAAGCAAGTATCCGAGGCACAATGCTCTCAAGACACACACTCATTCTAAATGCATTATGCAGCCGAAACTCTGATTTCAGATCCACCTCACGGCTGGTGGAAAAAGCAGTGCCAACATGGCTGCCAGCGGAGAAACAAAGCAACAAAGAGCTTTTCTCCTCAACTTTCCGAGTGCAGAGGCCACCTTGTCTCCAGCTCCACAATAAACAAGCTGAACACTGGCCTGGCCCCTTAACTGCGTGCGTGTGTGTGTGTGTGTGAGAGAACAGGCCTAATGCTGCACACATGCGTTATGAGAAAGATAGCATAGGCCCAGGGAATGCAAGGCTGCAAGATAGTTTGTGATCAGTCGCACCAGCGGTTGCTGAGATCCATTTCCGAGATAGTCAACGGTGCACAACCGGAGTGCTCTGTAAACTTCCCACATGCAGGTGTTGAGCTTGTTTTCATGCTTGTTTATTTTAGCTTTATTTGGTTGTAGGCTTCAGTTTCTGATAGTGTCTGCCTTTATTTTGAATTTAAGTTCATCCTAAAAGATATATTTAATTTTCATAAAATGCTTAACCACAGCTTCTGTGAAGTTGATCTGCAAAGACTTAAATAAAATCAAGCTGGCGGTCACGATGTTCTGCATTAGGTTTTTGTCTTGACAGTCGTAAAAAACAGCCGTAAAACCTATTACATTATACTCATTTTAATAACGTTATACCATAGTGAGGGTGAATTCTTGTTTCTGATTGGTCAGAAGATTTGAATCTATTTATTAATGACAGTTAAGACAATAATATACCTTGTAAGTAACAAAGAAAAATTTATAATTATTGCCAATTATTGCTGAAGCTTTCTGTACTAATTCATCCTTTTTGAAAGGAGACTCCAGTGTCGGTGCTTTGAAAGTAAAGCACTTTCATGTGATGATGGTCTGATTTCTTGGATAAGATAGAACCTGAACTGTTCAGTCCACCTTCATCATGCTTTAAACAAACCTTATAAGACTAAATGTGGTACGTTTTTCTTTTTGCTTCGGTGCAGCCCTGACCAGTTTTGAGGTGGTGATCCAGTATGGTCTGGCCACTCCAGAGGGTCTGGCTGTGGATTGGATTGCTGGAAATATCTACTGGGTGGAGAGCAACTTGGACCAGATTGAGGTGGCCAAGCTCGACGGCACCATGCGCACGACACTGCTCGCTGGAGAAGTGGAGCATCCAAGAGCCATCGCCCTTGACCCACGTGATGGGTGAGATACAAACAAATTTCACATAAGGTTTTTATAATATGGTAAGTTTTTGGCATGTTACTAATATTACCTCATATCTTTTTTTTTATTATTTTTTTCCTTTCAGTATTTTGTTTTGGACAGACTGGGACGCCAGTTCTCCCCGAATCGAGGCTGCATCCATGAGTGGCGATGGCCGGCGTACTATTCACAGAGAAACAGGAAGTGGCGGCTGGCCTAATGGACTCACTGTTGATTACCTGGAGCGCCGTATTCTCTGGATCGATGCTCGGTATGTTTATTATAGTGTTCAAAAAACTTTTTTCTCATCTTGATGTCCACTTACTCCTATAATAAACCCTTGTTCCAGGTCTGATGCCATCTACTCCGCTGCCTATGATGGTTCTGGCCTGATCGAGGTGCTGCGGGGACACGAATACCTGTCGCACCCATTCGCCGTTACCATGTACGGAGGCGAGGTTTACTGGACAGACTGGCGCACTAACACACTTGCTAAAGCCAACAAATGGACGGGGCACAACGTTACGGTGGTACAGCGGACCAACACACAGCCTTTCGACCTGCAAGTCTACCATCCATCCAGACAGCCTCAGGGTTAGTCCTGCGCCTGTAGTAACAGAATGAATGTATGGTAAAGTTTGAAATATAATTTAACGCCGTTAAATAAGTGGTAGGTGTTTCGCCTGCCATGCGGAAGGCCCGGGTTAGATTCCCAGCCAGTCCCCAAACCCCAGCCACTGGATGCAGTGCCGGTCCCAAGCCCGGATAAAATGGGAGGGTTGTGTCAGGAAGGGCATCCGGCGTAAAACCTGTGCCAAGTTGTATTGCGGACTGGATATTCCGCTGTGGCGACCCCTTGTCGGGAGCAGCTGAAAGAGCAACAACAACAACATTTTGTATTATTAATTTTTATGTATTAATTTTTTTGGACTGTGGAACGAATCATTTGAGTTTCCATTATTTCTTATGAGAAAATTCTGGAAGATTTGGTTTACGAGTGTCTTGGAATACAAGCCCGCTTCCGACACGAATTATGCTCGTAATCCAAGGTTCCACTGTACACATTTCTGCATGCGTGTATACACTTCCCTTGAGACGTGACTGACCCTTCCATGGCTTCATGAGCCGGTCATGTATAAACCATTATACTCGCACTCTGCTAGCCTGGAAGCTTGTGCTACAGTGTGAATGAGAAGGTCATTTCACACTGTTACTGGAGCGTTTCTAAAGTGTTCTTTGTTCACTTGTATGCTTCTCACATAGATAACATTTCCAATTTAGCCATTGCTTCGGTTTTTGCTTTTCATTTTTGCAGTGACCTAGAAATTGATAATGACATTTACACTAAATATACGATCCTTTATAACTTTAGAAGTAAAAACATTAACTATAGCACCCATGGTAAGGACAGTTTCATGAGCTACATCACCCAGCATGACAGTTGTGGTAAAAGTAATAATGATACAGTCATGTATATATGTATATAGCCAGTATCAGTTATGACAGTAGTGCGTAAAAACTACTAATAATAGTAATGACACTTTAATTAACTATGGTACCCGCTATGACGATAGCTGTAAAAAAGATAATGTTAATGACATTTACAATAAATATAATACCCACTGTGAAAGAAACAGTAGAAACAATAACAGTAATGACAGTTCAATTAACTATAGTACTCATCGTGATAGTAGCATTAAAAGGAATAACTAATAACAGTTACATTAAGTATAGTTCCCATCATGATAGTAGGAGTAAAATTAATAACGGTAATGACTGTTCCATTACTGTAGTATCCACTATGACACTAGTGGTATAAACAGTACCGGTAATTATACTTACATTATTATTGGTATCCATCATGACAGTAGCATCAATAGCAATCATGGTGATGACACTTGCGTTAATTCTGGTTATGGTACTTATAGTACCCATTATGACCATGAATGTAATTGCAGTTTAATTAATTTAATTATCCATTATGGCAATAGTGGTAAAAACAATAATGGTCATGGCGGTTACAGTTAATGACGGGATCGGAGCTATAAATAAAGTAGCAATAAAGACAATAACCCTATCATAATTAACTACAAAAGAAGTAACTGTCATGACATTGATTTCAGTGTCGGTCGTGCCAGGCACAGTAACACTGGCAACTCGAACAATAAAATTAAAATATTAATTCCTCTATTTCCAGTAACAGTATCAGCCATAACTTTAAAGAGAGTACCACTGATAGAAGCAGTAGTAAAAGCAGTATTTGTAATGACCGTAATGTGTATTAATGTCTATAATAGTAGTAGCAACAGTAACAACATTAACGGTAGCAGAAATGGCAAGAATGTAAATTAAAATGATGTCATTAACCGTTACACCAATACTGTAACAATAATAACAGTAACAATAACTCGCATGGAAAAAATGTAATAAAATGATGTATGATAAACGTGCCCCCCCCCCTCCCCCCACTTTCTTATTGTGCTTTTGTTTTTCAGCTCCAAACCCCTGTGCTGCTAATGGTGGGAAGGGTCCATGCTCTCACCTCTGCCTCATCAACTACAACCAGACGTTTTCGTGCGCCTGCCCCCATCTCATGAAGCTGCAGGCTGACAAACACACCTGCTATGGTAAAACACAGCTGAGATCCTCTTACTGAGATTTAACAATGCATGTGTCCGTGTTTGCCCTGACGGTGCCGGGTGCTGATTTTCATACTGTGGATAAAAACCACATATGTCAATTGTGAATATCTAATCTTGAGCTGATGACTCGTGGAATCGGTGCGTCTTTTGATTCTCGGGATCAGTTTTTTGTATTCTGCAGCATGGCCAGGTCACTGTTTAATATTCCGCAGTGTGGCAGTGGGGTCGTGATACACTGACTCAGGAAGACTGTTTAGTATTCTGCAGGTGACCTGCGCTGCGTACCGCGCTGATCCCACATCAGTATCGAGTGTGTTATAGGGTGACCTGCAGTGTGCATGCGTGAGAAGATGCCTGACACACACATGCGAAATTTGCAATTATTGACCCTGAAATCAAGCTGTACACCCTGTATATATTTACACATGTCATAGTTCTTGTCATTACCCTGAATAGAGTCTGTTAGTCTCTATTCATTCTGTTCGTCTTTAGTTGTCTCTCTTTCTCACTGTGTCTTTCTCTCTGTCATATTTGTCTAAAATTGATATACTGTAAATCAGGCCTGTTGGTTATCTATCTATCTATCCATCTTGTGTCTGTTTGTCTGCGTCTTTACATAATGAAGTTATTAAACTTGTTTTTCTTCTTCCTCTTATTTCTAGAGTCTCGCCAGTTCTTACTCTACGCACGTCAGATCGAGATTAGAGGAGTGGACGTTGAGAATCCCTATTTCAACTACATCATCTCCTTCACCGTGCCTGTGATTGATAACGTTACAGCAGTGGATTATGATGCCCAAGAGCAGCGCATCTACTGGTCTGATGTCCGCACACAGATGATCAAACGAGCCTTCATTAACGGGACAGGGGTGGAGACCGTGGTGTCGGCCGGTATAACATCAGCCTTTGATCAGTTCTCTTTAATCATTACCGCTACTGACTCGTTGAACTACAAGTTATTTGTGCTGCTCTTTTAGATATACCTAATGCTCAAGGCTTGGCTGTAGACTGGGTGTCTAGGAACCTGTTCTGGACCAGCTATGACACGAGCAAGAAGCAGATCAATGTGGCCCGTCTGGACGGCTCTTTTAAGACCTCGGTCATCCACGGGCTGGACAAACCACACTGCTTGGTGGTTCATCCTATGCTTGGGTGAGTTCTCTCTCTTATTTTATTTATTTATTTTTTTTACCCTTCATGCGAACATCCAGTCATAAGTACTTCACCTTAAATAAACCTAAAGCTTACCAAGCTGAGTTATAGCTTATGAAGTTAAGAAAATGGGATTATGGAATACAGGTTTTTACGATTCATTCCATGTGGTGTAAATGGTTTTTCCAATTTGAAGAGACAGCAAAGCGCAGAAGCCTTCGCCTTGATGGTGTTCAAGCACTGGGATAAGTGCATTAGTGTAGCAGGGGATTATATAAAGAATAAAGTGATTTTTTTATTCTCATTACCATGTTCTGTTATTCTGCACCATCAAATGTCTTGTTTTCACTTGAACACCCCATATAGGACAACACTTGAAGACATTAAAACTATGAAATAGTACATATGCAGTTATATAATTAAGTAAAGAGAGAAAAAAAAAAAAACGTTTCAACTTGAAAGTGAGTCCATCAAGTAAATTGCAAGAACTTTGAATGTCCAGTAACTTTTAAAGTGCAGTTGCAACAACAAAAAAGCATCAAACGATATGATGAAACTGTCTCTTATGAGGACGAGGACCATCTCAGTAAGGAAAGATCTAGACTTACTACTTCTGCAGAGAGAAATTAATTAATTTAGAGTTACCTGTCTCCGAGATCGTTAATTAAAAGCACATCAGATTAGCGCCTCGGTGAAGCAGACACATCTCAACAGCAACTGTTAGGAGATTATTTAATATATTGGATGCTTTCTTTATTGTTATAATACCAAAAATAAAGAATGACCACTGAATTAGAATGTGTAGGGTGTGCACTGTTTTTTTTTTTTTTTTTTTTTTTTTTTTTTTCCTGCCATTTGAAAGGCCCGGGTTCGATTCCCAACCAGGTTCCGAACCCCACCTTCTCAGTCAGATTCAGGAAGGAATCAGTAGTGTTGTGATTTTTCCACGCCATCTGCTTTCCCAGAGTACACCGAATAGTGATTCTTCCACCCCCGTACGTGTTTCTGTACTTTGTAATGTTAAAGAAGGATGTTACTCCTTCGCTCTGTGATTTGTGGCTCTATGTTTCCCACATGTCCTCTAGTCTAGTTGAAACTGGCATTGTTCGGAGATGGAGTTTAAAAAGTGGCAGATGTCTAGACCATATGCTTTGGCTGTTTCCAAGGAAAACAAGTGGCTAAAGTGAAACTGGAACCTTTGAAGGACAGGATGAAGGGACAGGATGAGGCTGTATGTTTGTAAAGAAAGAGAATCTGGAGCTTTGAAGTTGCAAAGCAAAAGAGGGAATGTTTTACAGCGTAAATTCTTTGTTTGGGGTTTCTGAGGGTGGTCGTGGTGTTTAGGGTCATAGTTTGTAAATTACACTCATGATGAGGTTGGAACCACAGTGTTCAGGACTCTCTCTCTCTCTCTCTCTCTCTCTCTCTCTCTCTCTCTCTCTCTCTCTCTCTCTCTCCTCGTACTACTGATGTGAAGCAAATGTGCATGTTTTTCCAAATACCTTCAAAATGACAAGGATTACACAGCAGTTATATAATACAGCCTGAAATACCTTTGTTGTAGTTCATTAGAGATTGGGGGAGGGGCGATTTGAGGATGGCTACACTTATTCCAAAATCAATGCTTTATAAGTAATCTTTAATTGTGTAAGTTTGCATCCGAGGTGGCAAAATGGTGCAGTTCCTCCATAATCCTGTAGGTGGTGTGCTGTAAAATCCTGACGCAGAATCGCAATGCAAATCGAATCGGCAGCTAATAATCGTGACAATATCGTATCGTGTCACCCCGCGTCATTCCCATCCTTCTTCTGCAGACTTTTCTGTAACGGCCTTCATTTTTTTCTTTAATGAAATGTAAGCCAGTTTAATTTTATTTCCCGGAGCTTGAATAACCTGAAAATGAACAAGAGTTTAGTTTGCATATTGTTCAGCTGTTTAATTCTGTAATTTATTGTTCTCCAGAAAGCTTTACTGGACAGATGGAGATAACGTCAGCATGGCCAATACAGACGGCAGCAACCGCTCGTTACTCTTCACCAATCAGAAGGGCCCCGTGGGTAAGTACAAAATCAAAAATCTAAATCTGCGATCGCATGAGCAATAACCCCAAACTTAAATGTAACTCCAAATGGATAAACAGCATAATTACTGTTCTTTATTCGTGATTTTTCTCTAAGAAGAAGAGCTGAAATCTAAACGCACCACTATTTCCCCCTCCTCTAAATAGTTGGCTGACCTTCACTGCTTAATTCCTTTGATTGCATTTGTGCCACACTGAAATGTTCCAACAAGTCCTGTGTGGAATTTACTGGAGGTGGATGCAGACTTAATCCCTGTTGTCTTACAGGACTCTCGATTGACTTTGATGACGGGAAGCTCTACTGGATCAGTTCGGGCAACAGCACAATAAATCGCTGTAATCTGGATGGCACCGGCTTGGAGATCATCGACAGTGTAAAGGGCAAACTCACCAGAGCCACCGCTCTCGCCATTATGGGTGACTTTAGTTTTTACGTTTTAAGGGTTTTTATGTTGAGAACATCGAACCAGCATCTCTTGAATGAAATCTCTGGTGATGTCGTTTTATTCTTTCCCTTTCCAGGAGACACTCTGTGGTGGGCAAATCAGGTCACAGACCACGTAGGCACATGCGACAAGAAGGACGGAGGCAACTGGAAGGTTTTGAGGAACAGCACGTCCCCGGTGATGCACATGAAGGTCTATAATGAGACAGTCCAACAGAAAGGTGATCCCCTGAAGTTTTTTTTTCCCCTCTGTATTATTGTATCACCTCACACATTTCTAGAGTATGACTTTAAACAATGACTTTCCTTCTCCTGGCCGAATAAAAAAGGTCTGTAGAAAACTTTTAACACATGCTTTTCCTCTTATTGTTGGCTTGGTGCATATGGGGGTGTTACCCCTGCATTCACTCCAGAACAAACGTATAGCACTATGGCTTAATAGTAGCACTATCATGCAATCAGTTTGTCTAAATACGACTAAGACGGATAACAGATGGATTTAATCATTTATCACTTAGCATGGTGTCTCCCTGTCCATGGACATGTGTTCTTGGTTTTCTGCCTGCTAGAATTTTCATTAGCACTATTTGAAATGGTGCTTTTCCCTGGTGAACATCTACGCTGTTATACGCTGATGTAGAGTTCCTTATTTTGATTTAGATATATCATATCATCCACTTCAAAATAGGCTCACCTTGAGCCCCGCTCCTTCTTGCAAGCAGGATCACCAAAAATGGACAGTGATTGGAAGATTTTATTCTTATTACCTAAGCTGTCCAGTTTCAGTGAAACTATGCCTGTTGTAGTCTTAGGCTACGTTTACACTGTCAGGTGAATGTGACCCAATTCCGATTTTTTTGCTCATATGTGACACATATCGGATATGTTCTATGTCCGTGTAAACAGGAAAAAAACGCATGCATTCCGATATTTCGAGATCGGTTTCAGGCCTCCTTCATATGTGGAAATAAATCGGATATAAATCAGATATGTGATTGTCGTATAAACAGGCAGATCGGATTTCCTGAGTCGTTGTGTTCTGTACGTCATTAAAACAGCGACTTCTTCGCGGTTTAATGACGTAATGTTATTTTCCGGTGGACGCGCGTGTGGAATCATAACATCGCATGTGACAGGGAAGAGGAAAATGCCCCCCCCACACACGTACACTGCCTTGTGTTGATGCTTATTTGGGATAAATAACATTAAGAAATCAGTATTTGGTGAATGAAGCATATGCACAGGCTGCAATTATGCCGTTTTTTTTCCTCCTTCTCCGGTTTAAACCCGTGTTTATGTTTCGCGACCTTGGCCTATATAGCGGAGATAGCGTTAAGCATATTTCACCTTCTTCCTTCTTGGCTTGCGCAAGAACCTCCCTTTAAGTATGTGCGATGTTTCAGATGGTATGACGAGTGTAAACACTTGAATCAGATATGAGTCATAGTTAAAAGTATGTGTAAACAGACGGTCAAAAAAATCAGATATAGGCAACAAATCAGAATTAGGCATCGAGACCTGCAGTGTAAACGGAGCCTTAGATTCCAGTTCTTGGCTGACAAGCGAGGAACCTTATGTGGTCTTTTGCTGTCAGGGTTTGATATATCGTGTGTTTTTCAATACTTTTCTTCTCACCATGAGTGCAAGGAGTGGTTATTTAATTTATTCTAGCATATACTGTAGCATGACCTCTCTCATCAGACTTTTCCACCCGTCTTTCATCCATTTCACCGGTGGATCCGCTCCAAATATACAACTAAGCAAGTGAATGAATGTTTTATTTATGGGTTTGTTCAAGCACCCAACAATGGCTTTCTGGCAAACCTGAGATTTGAACTCGATGCCCTACAGATCACTGCCATGCATGTTAAACCTTGAGGTATCTTTAACTGCCACAGAACTAAATTGATTATATGATTTTGTGTTAAAGGTACAAACCTGTGCACTAAAAACAACGGGGACTGCTCGCAGCTTTGCTTGCCCACCTCACCGACCAGCAGAGCCTGCATGTGCACAGCAGGCTACAACCTGAAGAGCGGCCATCAGTCCTGTGAAGGTACACTTCTCTCACTCTCTCACACCACACAGGGATGTGTCGATATGTGACGGATTGTACCTTGTGGCGCAGTAGTGTCTGTGAGCCACCATAAGATGTGTAAATCCTGTCTTGGTATGTTTGCGGGTAGGTATGGGCTCGTTCTTGTTGTACTCGGTGCACGAGGGCATCCGAGGAATTCCTCTGGACCCATCTGACAAATCCGACGCTCTCGTGCCAGTGTCAGGAACTTCTCTGGCAGTAGGCATCGACTTTCATGCCGGTGAGTACAAGCTCACTTCTAAAACATTTCCAGCACCCATGATGATCCTGATTTGGGACAGATATTATTATATTTGCATGACAACCTGATACAGGTCTGTAAAAATAAACTTGTGAGTAGCTTGTTAAATTGATGTTGAGTTTTATTGTGTGTGTAGACAATGACACCATTTACTGGGTGGACATGGGCCTTAGCACCATCAGCCGAGCCAAAAGAGACCAGACGTGGCGAGAAGACGTGGTTACTAATGGCATCGGGCGCGTGGAGGGCATTGCTGTTGACTGGATTGCAGGTTGGAAAGATTTCTTAGATCACTCTTGTACTAAATATCATCAAGACGTGCGTATTCATTTACTTTTAGACTTTTTTTCCGCGGATTCTTAGTTCAGCCCTAAACACATTGAATACCAGCTCTGCTAGCATTAAAGTTAACTAGAGCTTCATTAAGCTATCACACGTTATTACACGTTATCTTTTTGCGCATCAGAAATAATTGGATATCATCAGCCTTTTTTTTTTCTTTTCTTCTTTTTCCCCACCAATTAAAAATGGCAGAAGAACCAATCGGTGTATAAATCTGGAACGACTGCTCATTATTACTCTTTGGGGTTGGCAGCTCTCCCTGTCTGTGACAGCGCTTTATACACTGCAGAAAATTGCAGCAGCATTAACATTAAAGCTTGGCAGTATGGAGCTGTCTGTAATTGTTTGATTTGCTCGATGGTGCTTTATTGCCTCGTTTAGGGAACATCTACTGGACAGACCAAGGCTTCGACATGATCGAGGTGGCCAGACTTAATGGCTCCTTCCGCTACGTAGTCATCTCTCACGGTCTGGACAAACCCCGCGCCATCGCCGTTCATCCAGAGAGAGGGTGAGTGTGAGTCTGTGTGTGTGTGTCTGTCTGAGTTTGTCGGGAATTCTGCAATCCACAAACAGTAATGGGCAACGGAGCATTAATGATGTGAAAATGTTTACACTGCAATAATGATTAGAGTCGGTACACTGCCTAGCGATTAAAGCGCTCTATTGGATGTGCTCTTATCAGTGTTACACGTGATCGCTAATCCCTTTCATGTATACAAGGTACCTGTTCTGGACTGAGTGGGGGCAGTATCCACGCATCGAGAGGTCTCGAATGGACGGGTCAGATAGAGTAGTCCTGGTCAATGTCAGCATCAGCTGGCCCAATGGCATCTCCATTGATTACGAGGTTTGTACAGAGCCACAGAATCAGCAACATATTATTTTCATGTCAGATTATTAATTATAATAAGAGTATCCATACACCTTTTAAAAATAATCTCTTGCATGTTGGACATGGTTATGCTATCATACAAAAGTTTGCACACCCATGTTTATTTTTTTCTTTTGTCTTTACAGTATCTTCTCTATTTAGAACAATAATAACACTGAATTATGCCATGACTAACACATCATAAATATTTTTTTGACACTCATTTGAATTTCCTCGTCAAGCTTCATGAAGCATCTTTATTTAATTTGAAATAAAAGCTGTGGGTTATTCTAAGGATAAAGCTTGCATACTTTGAGCTCACTGTCTTTGAAAATAAAAAGAGATTTTGACCTGGAACTAATGTGCATTAGTTTTGCAAATTGACACAAATTGCCGCCAATTTCCGAAAGAGTTGGAACTTTACTGGAACTTGGTTGGGATTTATTGCCACATCTCCAGTACAGTCCCGACCAAGCTATTTCCACATGTTAGGGTCGTTAATGTAGTTCCTGAATTGAGTCTGATCGTGGTTCCAGCGTACTTAAGAAAACTTCCTCCCTCACTTTTATAAGTGCATTAGTGTAGCAGGGGATTATATAAAGAAAAAACACTCATAACTGCATGATCAAAAGTCCCACTTTGACTTGAACTCCCCTCATAATAGAAGTTTAAAAAAAAACATTCATAATTTACAAATCCATTAATGTGTATGAAATGTTGCTGTATGTAATTTTGGTGTCTGTGTACGCAAATTCAGGACGGTCTGCTGTACTGGTGTGATGCACGTACAGACAAAATCGAGCGGATAAACCTGGAGACAGGCGGGAACCGGGAGCTGGTCCTTGCAGTTCATAACATGGATATGTTTGCAGTGTCTGTGTTTGAGAACTACATTTACTGGAGTGACAGGTGAATCAGTCATGTCTGTGCATCCAACAGTATTAGTGCAGCTCAAATATTAAGAGCACTTAGATTAACGAACCGTCTCCTTTATAATCCAGAACACATGCCAATGGCTCTATTAAGAGGGGAAATAAGAACAACGCTACTGATATGGTGTATCTCAGAAAAGGCATTGGTGTGCAGCTCAAGGATATTAAAGTCTTCAACCGAGCCAGGCAGCAAGGTAGGACTCCATAGTAATGAGTGAAAGGTACTAAAGGGTATCCAAGGCGAGGCATATTTCAAGAGTGCTTTCCTCAACCAGCTTGCTTTGCCTCACAGGCACCAATGTCTGTAAGGAGAGAAACGGTGGCTGCGAGCAGCTGTGTCTATTCCGTGGCAACGCAGAACGCACGTGTGCCTGTGCTCATGGGATGCTGGCTGAAGATGGGCGCGCCTGCCGTGACTACGATGGCTACCTGCTTTATTCAGAACGCACCATCCTGAAGAGCATTCATCTCTCCGACGAAACAAACCTCAATGCGCCAATCAAGCCTTTCGAGGACCCAGAAAACATGAAAAATGTCATTGCCCTCACCTTCGACCATCGAGGTGGAGGTGGCAAAGGGGCCAACCGCATCTTCTACAGCGATATCCACTTCGGCAACATTCAGCAAATCAACGACGATGGCTCGTCTCGCAGGACCATTGTTGAAAGTAAGTGCTTGTTTTTCTTCTTCATCTTTGTAGTGGATATTTTTTAAGTCGTTTGGTATGCCTGCCATTATTTAAAAAATATATCATAAATGTTTGACATTCCAAAGTAAAAAGCAAGAAAAAGGAACATGAGTAGTTATGTTATGACCAGGTGGATCTACTAATTAATTTTACATCTGAATACAACGCGTTCACAAATCCTCAATTTGAAGTGTACAGTAAGTTCCCGACTTATGAATGCATGTCCGTAAGTCAGATTTGTTCTTATGTCTGACAAAATGAGTCGTATACACCATAAAACGAATATATAATGTAAAGCATACAAATTCACTTGGCTAAATCGGAGTGGTGCATTGTTTTTTCTCTGAGCTGTTTTCCACTGTATTGGACTGTGAACTCTGTTTTGTTGAGGATTTTTAGAAATTTGGATTATTCACCATCGAGACTGCTTTATATAAGAGAGCCATTTTCTCTCATTGTGCTGCCAAAAAGTAATTAGTCCGGGAGCACGATGAATAAATGAATCAGGCCGGGAGCACACACATACAATATACCATATTTTGGATATTTTATACATTCACTTGCACACTGAACATATTGTATATAATTGTAAATATTAGTATCTGGTTCACTGCCGTGTCTATTTTTGGACACGTGAGCTACTTCAGTGATTCGTTTGCATCTACAAAAGTTCATGTAACTGCAGTCCATTTGTATTTGCGGAAATTAAATGGTTGAAAATCAGGAACTGTATTTTCCTTATGCATGTTGAAAATACAGTAACATGTTATACCTGTCGTCTTTCCAGTATTCATGCCCGACATCACGTTATCTAATCTTCAAATGGTTGCCAGTCACTGCGCACTATGCAATACTGAATGCACAGAGCCATATTGTTAATTGGACTGTAAACACACATGTGGTCGATGAGGTTTCCATAGTTGTATAAATAGAGCAAAGCAGCTATTTATGTGCCAGGAAGCAAACAGACATAAACACCATATTAATCTAGAGTCTATATAAAGGAAAGGGAAAAAAGTATGACATGTGAACACATTAAAACATGAGTCATTCATGAGACAGATGTACTCTTCCCGTTTTTATGGTTTCCTGATATAACACTGTGAGATTATCGTCACCTGCTTGACATCCAGACTTGGCTACTGGTTCAGAAAAGCTACAAGATCTTTTATATCTTGATGACAGATGCAGGTTTTAACATCAACTTCTGTTATGGAGTTGGGGTTTCCAGGTCTGCTGGGTTAAATGGTTGTACAATGTCTCTTCTTCTGTCTGGACAACACACACGCCAGCGCACCAGCATACAGTCCCGACACCGCATCTTGCCCAACAGCTCCTGCCGGAACTTCCGTGACACAAAAGCATATAACAGTGGGTTGAACATAGCGGATGATGTGGCCATTAACCGTGCCGCCATTGCTAGAGAACGAGTCCTGTTTGTGCTATCGAGACTCTTACCAATTCGACTGAACATGACTATATAAGAAGGTAGCCAGCAGACTGTGAACACGACAACAAGCAAGGATGTGGTTTGGGTCACTTGCTTCTGGTAGCGCTGCATCTGCAGAACCTGGCCCTGCGTGCTAGTCCTGTGCAAGAAACTGTAGAGTTTGGCATACATGAGGATGATGACGAGTAGAGGCAGGACAAAGCTGAACAAGAAGAGGGCACTGCTGTATACCACCTGACTGACGTCATTGAGGAAGGCAAAGCAATGTGTTACAGTGTACGTACCCACGTTGCGGAAGGCAAATTGTGGAGCGGCCAACGCCATCGCCGGCGCCCAAAGAAGAACTGCTGAGACTTGAAACCAGCGCTTCGTCCTGGAGCGGTATGTCCAGGTTGGGTGTACGACTGTCAGATAGCGCGTTACTGCTAGTGCAGCTAGAGTGAATGCACTAACAGTGTTACAGACCACTCCCAGGAAGCTGACAGCTTTGCATAGCATGCTTCCGAACGGCCAACTGCCCAGAGCAATTGCGGTTGTTTGGAAAGGCAAAGAGAGTAGCAACAGCATGTCCGAGGTGCTCAAGGCCATTAGTAGCGTATCGGTCCCACGAAAAGCACGAGATGACGCCTTCCGCCACCTCCTTACCAAGATGAAGATTACCAACGAGTGGCCCAGCAGTCCAATAATGATGATGATCGTGTCCACTATAGGCAATAGAGCTTTCTGTACATCCCAGTCCATCGTTGGTACCCAGCTTTGGCTGCCATTAAGTGCTTTCCTCTTCGATCCACGATGCACTAGATCTAACCTTTTGCTTCTAATGTGTCCTGAAGGTCTGATAACGATGACTGTAAGTGACTGCACAATGCCGTGATGTAACTGCGGTTGATACTCCTCCCACCACTCGAGCTGGGCCAGGACCAGGGCTGTTTTTAACGTCTTATCAACACCCACACTATCTGCCCACCTGCACTCACCCACGCAGCAATAACTAGGACTCCAACATGGACGTGATGGCTCTCTGTATTTATAAGCTGTCAGGAACTGAGAGAGAGGTCTGGGACAATCACAGCACCTGCTTGATTGTTGAAGGCATTCTGAATCTCAGACATTTTATACAGCTCGTTTTTTACCTTGAAGGGATGATTGTTGGACTTGCAAGCAAAATTTCTTTTTATTGACGGTCACTAGTGTTGTCACTAGGGGTGATTAGATAGATGGATTGAGGAATATCATAGATGAGTGGATCATGAAATGATAATGTCGAGGAACAGCTAGTGCTGCTAGGTGGCTGCTATTGATTTATCATTTGTTAAACCAGTCAACCTTGCAGAACATTGCTTTCGCAGGCCAAATCAGGTTCTTGCTTGGGCTGTGGTGAGAACAATCGATTGTACTCTACCATGATGGTCATCAGTGTTGTCGATATAAAGCCTCTTCACGATTATTATTTCCAATCTGTTCAGTAGAATTCCAGAACATCACTGAAGTCTGAATTTGTTCTGCTTGCCACAAGAAGAAACACTCCCCTGTCTGTCTAACAAATGGATGAACTTCATAATGGGATTCATGAAAGGCGTCTTTTTCTTTGATATTCTTTATGAACTTCTGATATATGGACTGGTTAGAGACATGCCTTGTCCATGCATTGCAACTGTAGTAATCATGCTTACTGGCCACGTTGTCCTCTACTGGGGATGCCGAGTTAACCACAATCTTTGTTGACTTTACATAAGATTTTTCTTTGTTTGTTTGTTTGGTTACCTGCTTGAACCTGGTTTTAGGCTTTGTGCTTTGTCTTGTCTGTTTTTTATGGATGGGTAATCACAGTCACAGGCTCTAAATGACGTCAGCAGATAAGGACGGAGAAATACAGCGCAAACCTTACTCATAAAATCTTTATTGCCGGAGCCCGTACTTCATATGATTGGTGAAAAAAAAAATGTGTCTTAAAGAATGACAGCGGACTTTATTAATAAGGATCACATTTAAAAGAAAATCTGTCTTGTTAAATCCTTGGGTGTTGCTGTGTTGCGCCATTCTCGAGCACACAGCTAGGCTTGAATAGAGGGATCACTTGACAACAGGGTGTGTGTGCACAGTCCAGCCAACCATGAAATGACTGCTGTACATACACAGACACACACTGCAAACACCACCAGCACACACCTACTAATAGAGGCATTCCGATTGCTTGAAGGCTCTGCACGGAAAGCAAATAAAGTGAAATTTAACAAAATATCAATTTCATTTCACAGGGAACAATCCAGACATTATGCAATTATAATGTTTTAGCTTTTTTTTTATTTACTACACCTTATTTCTTTTCTTTTTTGTCTGCTTGCCTTACAGATGTGGGTTCAGTGGAGGGCTTGGCATATCACCGGAGTTGGGACACGCTCTACTGGACGAGCTACACCACCTCCACCATTACTCGCCACACAGTGGACCAGACACGCAGCGGCGCCTTCAACAGAGAGACGGTGGTTACCATGTCTGGAGATGACCACCCCAGAGCCTTTGCTTTAGATGAGTGCCAAGGGTGAGGAACTGGCACTGGTGTCGATCCACGCCATCTCAGAGCTGTATTGAAGTAGTTTTTTTTAAAGCTAGAAATAAAATTTTTTTTTTTTAAATATTGTAGTTCCTCTAAAATCCTACAGGGGGTGTGATGTAAACTATTCACACATTGCATGGCAGCAGAGCATCCTGTGTGATGGGAACAAATTGTTTGTGACGTTTGACCCATTATACTTACAGAATCGCGATACAAATCGCGCTTAGATATCGTGATATCGTATCGAGAGGTCCCTGGAGATTCCCATTGCTATTCGAGATGGAGAGATGACATGCGTATCCTTGATCCCGTGCCTTGATCAACACTCTGTGCTTTCAGGTTAATGTTTTGGACGAACTGGAACGAGTTGGCTCCCAGCATCATGCGTTCGTCTCTATCTGGGGCGAACGTCCTGGTGATTGTGGGTAACAACATCCGCACGCCCAACGGCCTTGCTATAGACCATCGTTCTGAGAAGCTTTATTTCTCTGATGCCACGCTGGATAAGATCGAACGCTGCGAGTACGACGGCACCAATCGCTTCGTGAGTGGAAATATGAAAAGAAAACGAAGAAAAGACATAGGAACATTTGTTTAAGTATGTTCACAATGAGTGTTGTGTGAATGTGCGTATAGGTGGTCTTGAAGAACGAGCCCGTGCACCCCTTCGGCCTGGCTGTGTACGGCGAGTACATCTTCTGGACCGACTGGGTGCGCAGAGCCGTGCTCAGAGCGGATAAATTCGGCAGAGATATGAAAGTGCTGCGCGCTGACATTCCCCAGCAGCCCATGGGCATCATCGCCGTGGCCAAGGACACCAACAGCTGTACGTTTCATCGGCCGCTGATTCTAATATTAATCGCGTTAAAAACTGATTCATGTTGAAGCTGATCTTTGATCTGTGGGGTGCGCAGGCGAATTCTCAGCATGTCACACCAATAACGGCGGCTGTGAGGATCTGTGTCTGCTCACCACCGAGGGCCGGGTCAACTGCAGCTGCCGTGGAGATCGCAAGCTCGTGGAAGGCAACACGTGTGTCGGTGAGACCAATTTGTTTCGTTACACATTACACATAAAAAAAAAATTACATTAAAGGAAAAGTCCAAATGGTAGCTTTTTTTTCTTCCCTCCCCCTGCAGCTGAAAACACCACATGCAACAGCGTGGACGAGTTCGAATGCGGGAACGGCGACTGCATCAACTACAGCCTGACGTGCGACGGCCGCGCTCACTGCAAAGACAAATCCGACGAGAAGCCGTCCTACTGCTGTAAGTGCTGTGCGAGCGTCATTAAACGCGATCGTGTTTCAATGCGACCGCGGGTTTGTGTTTCTTCGTGCGCCGCTTGACGTATTGTTGGTGTGATGTGTTCGCTGCAGCAAATCGTGGTTGTAAAAAGGGTTACCGACGCTGCCTCAATGGGCGCTGCATCAAACACAACTCCTGGTGCGACGGCACTGACGACTGCGGAGACCGCTCGGACGAGCAGCCCTGCAACAGTGAGTAGAGACGGATCCGTGCAATGCAACACCCGTCTACAGTATTGCATTCTCGGTGGTTACTTCTGACTATCGGCTTCTCACCATGTTTTTTTTTTGTTTTGTTTTTTGTTCTGCACTTCCTTAGTGACCCTGTGCACTGCGTCTGAGTTCCAGTGTAAGGACGGTTCCTGCATCTCCAACTCGAGCCGCTGTAATCAGGTGGTAGATTGCGAGGATGCCAGCGATGAAATGAACTGCAGTAAGCATTTTCATGTGTTTTTGCGCAAAGCCAAGCTATACAGAACTAAAAGAATAGATCATTAAATATCCCACGCTCTCCGTCTCAGGCCCTACAGACTGCCTGAGCTTCTACCTGTTAGGAGTTAAAGGTGTGACCTTCCAGAAATGCGAGTTCACCACACTGTGCTACGCGCCCTCTTGGCAGTGCGACGGCTCAAACGACTGCGGAGACTTTTCAGACGAGAGGAACTGCCCAGGTCAGACACGCAAAATAGTACCCAAATACTACACACACACTCACTATACTTTACTTTAATTTCTGCAATCGCTGTCTGCATTACAGAGAAGAGGAAGCTAAAATGTCCTGTGAACTTCTTCGCCTGTCCCAGCGGCCGCTGTATTCCCATGAGCTGGACTTGCGACAAAGAGAATGACTGTGAAAACGGGACGGACGAGACCCACTGCGGTATGTACACAAGCTTCGGCAGCTCAGCTTTAAAAGGGATCTTGTGTGATGGTTGAGTCACTGCTGTCTCACATGCTGTTTCCCCCCCCCCCCCCTTCGGACAGATAAGTTTTGCTCACCGACCCAGTTCGAGTGCGGGAATCACCGCTGTATCTCCAGCTCCTGGGTGTGTGATGGCACCGATGACTGTGGAGATGGCACAGATGAGGGCGGTCGATGCAGTGAGTCATAACAGCTGTCGGTGTGGGTGTGGGCGGGGGAGGTATGGGGGGCTTGTGGGACCAATAAGGGATGGCAAATGGGTGGTGTCTGTGTTGGTAAAGAAAAACATGCAACGAGAAACCATGAGCTAGGGCACAGACAGACCGTCCTGGATGTTTGTTTTGTTTGTTTTTGTTTTTTTTTGACACAATGTCATTCCAGGTTCAAAGACGTGCAGTCCCGAAGCGTTCCACTGCCCCGGTTCCCACTGCGTGCCTCAGCGGTGGAAGTGTGACGGAGACAAAGATTGTCCAGATGGAGCCGATGAGGGCGAAAAGGCTGGCTGTAGTACGTGTCTCATCACTTTGTTCAAGTCCTTTTTGACATTTATGCGTTTTATTTCTCTCTCTCTCTTTCTATACTCATGATATACCTGAATGGCTTTTTTCCCCCCCCCCAGCGAACAATAAGACCTGCGATAACACAGAGTTCCAGTGTCAGAACAAGCAGCAGTGCATCCCTAAGCATTTCGTGTGCGATCACGATAAAGACTGCACCGACGGTTCTGACGAGTCTCCTGAATGTGGTGAGTGCATCGAGCGTCCTCATCATCCTCACCCTGGCACGGATCCGCATGCTAATACTAAACTGCTTCATCATGAAGACGTCCTACCATTAACCATGACAAACTTTCAAAAATTGTCCGCACTCCACTCGAATTGAAACTTTCCGTGGCCGCACTGTCTCGTCAGGACTTTCCGTTCAAGGCTGCTGTCTCCTCAGTCTCTGCTGCGCTGCTGTGGACACGTTACATCAGTTCATTTGTAACTGCGGTGCGAGTGAAAATAGATGCTTCTTGTGATTTGCTCGAATAAAGCGCAGAGTGCAGCGATTTGGTTTCCTGTGGTCTGAAGGTGTACCTGGTACCGAAACAACTTGTTTAGATGTGTTTAACCCTACAGTCCTGATGTGGCTGCATTTACAAGGACAAAGATTCACTCCGGATGAAGAAGTGAAGACAGCAGTGCATTTATGACCTGCTGTTATGGCTCAGCCTAAAACATTTTTTTTTATTAAGCTTGTTGACAGATTGACAAAGCATATTGAAAAACAAGGAGATTATGTCGAGAATTATAGATTTGTCTTAATTAAAATGAAAAAGTGAATTTAAAAAAATTTCACAACCAGAGTGCGGATAATTTTTGACTCACCAGCTGCGTTTAATAAGCCAGTGTGTGATGTAACCTCTCTTCACTGTTACAGAGTACCCCAGTTGTGGTCCCAATGATTTCCGCTGTAATAATGGCCAGTGCCTAAAGCAGAAGAACTGGGAGTGTGACGGCGAGTTTGACTGCCATGACCACTCGGACGAAGCCCCCAAGAACCTCCGCTGCACCGAACCAGGTACCAACAACAACCACCTCGAAAACGTGTAGAATTTCAGTTATACATTCAAATACTCTTGTTTTTATGGCAACATTTAGATACTTTATCTAAAATTTTGCATCCGTACCCACTTTTAAATCCCCCACTGTTCCTTCGCACATGTTTCTTCTATATACGGTACATAACTACATGAGCATGTTTTTATATATCATCATCCCTGCTGTCATATCTGTAAAAATACAAAGGACAGGGGGGGTGCAGTTATATGTGAGGTCATAAAATCCCTGGCTGGGAGCCAGCTGTGCAATGCAGTGTGTGAACTTGATGAAGGGGATGATGGCGGCCAGTTTGCCGCATCATTAACGTCAGCTCTGCCTGGAGAGATTGACTGCTTCATTGAGCTCGTGGACGTGATGGCTCTGTCCTTACTCAAAGCGAGGAATGAAGATATGGTGGTGTTAAAGTATCGCTGCACTTAAAATGTGATTCTTTTAATGTTAAATGCCTCTTAGATTACTTTTTCCAAGTATATATTTTGGGCAGCGATTTTTGCCCCTTTGCCTTGTGCCAATATTGAACAACTCAAGCCTGGTGTTGGCCCAACATGTGCTAGTTTAGTTTTGCTTGAGCTTCATTGTGGTCTGCATGACCAGTCTGCCAGTTTGGGTCAGCTGAATAAATGATTAAATTCACCTTAATTGAATGAAATGAAGTGACCTCAGTCACTGAAGAGACAGTAGTATTGAATCAGTAGTATTTTTTCATGACGCTGTCCAGTCCTGAAGAGGACGGTACAAAACCCCCAACTTGTCATGTGCTAATTCATGAAAAAATAAATAACTAAACAAAAATAAATAAAGATTCTGACAAATTGTTCCTTGTGCTAATCTTAGATCAGACTTTTTTGGGGGCGGTGTAATGCTTGTGTTTTGTTTGTGTGTGTGTGTACGTTCACAGAGAAGCGCTGTAATGACTCTGCACATCTGTGCAACAACGGGAAGTGCGTAAGCGAGGATGTTCTCTGCGACTGGAAAGACGACTGCGGCGACGGCTCGGACGAGCACAACTGCTTCGTCAACGAGTGCCTCAACAGCAAGCTCAGTGGCTGCACACAACTCTGTGAAGACCTCAAGATTGGATATAAGGTGAGTGTACCTTAATCACCTGTTTTGGATTCATCTCTATTTCCAAAGAATTTTCCACCAGAAACTAGTGAGAGATACTGTACAGTAGGTGGATACAGAGTTGTATAAATATAGATTATGTATTGATTAATGTAGGCAGGTAAGGCTTCAAGGAAGAAGCGATGTAGTTACATTGCATTCAAAATTGTATTTCTTTTCTTTAAAAAAACATTGTGCTATTTAATTGTTGGTGGTTTTAGTATCTGTGTTGGCGGTAGTGATGGTAAAGATATAAAATATAGGTGTTGGTGGTGTCGTTGTTGGTGAAACGTTGGTATCGGTGTCATCACTGGTGTTGGTGAAAACTTTGGTAGTAATGGTGGTGATTGTCAAATTAGTGAAAATGTTGGTGTTTGTGTCCGTTCGGGTGTAGGTGTCTCTGGTGGTATTGATGTCATTGTCAATGTCGTGTTTGTCGGTGGTGGGGACACCACTCACTAACGTCCCCATTAATATTTTCACCATCACCCCCACCACCAACACTAAGGACATCAACAGCAGCACGTTAGTGAGTGGTGTTGGTGAAAATATTGGTGGTGTCATTGGCGGTGATGTCATTGGCTGTGGTTGTGTGGGTCTTGATGGTGGTGGTAAAAATATTAATGGTGATGGCACTGGTTGTGGTGTTGGTGAAAGTGTCGGTCATGTTGGTGTATGGTTTTGGCGATTATTAAAAGTGTTTTTACCTTGTCGTCGTCAGTGTCGCTGCGAGCCTGGATTCCGTCTGAAGAATGATGGCAAGACGTGTATGGATGTGGACGAGTGCACCACCACGTACCCCTGCTCACAACGCTGCGTCAACAGCCACGGCAGCTTCCACTGCTTCTGCGTAGAGGGTTATGTGGCGCATGCTAACGACTCTACACGCTGCAAGTCCGCTTCTGGTAAGAACTGAATCGAACACACACTTCTTTACAATATACCGTTAATGTGACTGCTAATTGGCTCTTCTGGCCATTTCTTCTTGTAGAAGAGGAAGCTTATCTGCTTTTTGCTAATCGCTACTACTTGAGGAAGCTCAACCTAGATGGCAGCAACTATACCCTCATAAAACAGGTAAAATCATGTAAATTGCCGAAATCGAAAAGATCAACACCCTTCATACCCTTGTGCATCTATAAATGAGTTTACTGCTATTGCTTCTACTAAGAGCAGTCAGCAAGTGTAGTTTAATTGTGTTCTTCTGTGTAACAGGGCTTGAACAATGCTGTAGCTCTGGATTATCACTACGCAGAACAGATGATCTACTGGACAGACGTGACCACACAGGGCAGCATGATCCGCCGCATGCACATGAATGGCAGTAACGTCGAGGTTCGCTTGAGGTTCCGGATAGTCATCAATACCAGCAGAGTTGTTTGGTTTGAGTCCTTTGGGTGTTTAATGTTCATGTGGTTTGTTGTAGGTGCTGCACCGGACATCTCTGAGCAATCCCGATGGACTGGCGGTGGACTGGGTCGGGGGCAACCTCTACTGGTGCGATAAGGGCCGAGACACCATTGAGGTGTCCAAGCTGAACGGGGCTTACAGAAGCATGCTGGTCAACAACGGTCTGAAGGAGCCTCGAGCCATCGCTGTGGACGTGCGCAACGGGTAAGTGGACAAAACTTAAAACGTACAAGCACACACACTCACTTTGAGGGAACCAATGTTGCAGTTTTATGTGCCTTAACGGTAATGGATTTAATGCTAATATTACCTGTTAATGCCCAATAGCTGGTGCTGCTTATTGAGGGTGTGTGTGTGTACAGGTATCTGTACTGGTCAGACTGGGGAGACATGCCTCACATCGGCCGTATCGGAATGGACGGCACAAACCGCAGCATCATTATCAAGGACAAGATCACATGGCCCAATGGCCTCACCCTGGACTTCATCAACGACCGTATCTACTGGGCAGACGCCCGCGAGGACTACATCGCCTTCGCTAGCCTCGACGGCTCCAGCAGGCACATTGGTACAGTTTCTCCTCGCTGTTTTTCCTTTTCTCTCTCTCTCTCTCTCTCTCTCTCTCTCTCTCTCATTTCCCTCTCCTTGTTTGTGTACAAAGGAAGATATAGATCTGTCTTTTTATCTTTCCCCACTTTATCTTTGTCTGTCTTCCTCTCTCTTTCATTATCTGTCTTTGTCTGTCTATTCTTTATCTGTCTGTTGTAATCTTCTGTTTCTTTCTCTTCCCATCTTGTTTATCTCTTTTCTATGTCTGCTTTTTGTCCATTTTTCTTCTGGCTTCTATATTTTCCTACCCATTTCATTGTAATTTTGAACAAATTTTGACTTGCAAAACGAACAAGTCTTGGTTTACGAGCACCGAGTATCATGTAACACACATGCACTTCTTGTTTTGATGCCGAGCGTCACGTGATCACAACTGAGCCAACGTTTTTTCTCTCACTTGTGGGTAATCGTCTCCCCTGCAAGGTCTTAGTGCGCGTCTCTTACTGGAATAATCGACATCCGTGCACGCGTGTACTGTTTGTGCGTAAAACATATTTTATTTTGCGTCTGTATCCGTATGTGTACAGCCTGTAAAGCAAAAGCAGGTCTCATTAGAGAGGTTAAAGATCCATTTTCTCTCTCTGCTCAAGGCTCAGCCTGCTCTTGTGTCTGTGTGCGCGAGTGCGTGCGTGCGCGTGAGTGCATGCGTGTGTGTATGTATGTAATAACCGTAAGTGTTCTATCAGGTTGAAAGTTCACTTATATAAGGTTATACAGTTAATATAAAGTCCAGTTTCACTGATGGAGGCTCGGGTACAAAACTGTTTGTGGCAATTTCATCAACTGCGGACAAGCATAAAACAACTCTCACCACCGTGCCATTCGTTAGAGTTAAAGCTTTGTAACAGTGTAACAATGTGACGTGAGAGAGGGATGGAGGCTGCGTTCGTCTTTTTATATATATTTTTTTATTAATGTACGCAATGTCTTCTGTACAGTAATGAATCAAGACATCCCACACATCTTCGCCATGACTCTTTTTGAGGATTACATCTACTGGACTGACTGGGAGACCAAGTCCATTAACAGAGCGCACAAAACACTGGGCATCAGTAAGAGCATGCTGATCAGCACATTACACAGGCCTATGGATATCCATATCTACCATCCGTACAGACAGCCTCCAGGTGAGCACACACACACACACACACACACACTCTCTCAAAAACCCCTAGTTTTTTAGAATTATACAAGACTCATTATATAGATATGAGAGGAATGACCAGAATGAATAGAATTAACTGTTATTAAAATTGTTAAATTTTAAAATGTTATTGTTTGAATATTATTACAGTTTCTTTAAAGACAGACAACGATGCCAACAGGAATGCTTTTGATGAATTATTTCTTATTTTCTGCTTTATTGTAAATACAGACTCTGAATAAATGCATGTCTAGTTAGATAACTCCTAGGTTTTTTTTTTTTTGTGTGCAAGTAAAGCACACTGCAGCGTACGAGATCTTCAGATCTGATTGATTGACCTGCATTACTGGTCAGTGTACATCTCCATGAATATAAACATTAGTATTAATGAGAATTGATTTACCCGCAGTGGAGAATCACCCGTGTCAGGTGAATAACGGAGGCTGCAGCAACTTGTGTTTGCTGTCCCCTGGAGGAAGTTACAAGTGCGCCTGTCCCACCAACTTCTACCTGGCTGCTGACGGAAAACAGTGCCTGTCTAACTGCACGGCTAGCCAGGTACGGCATGTCCAACTGGAAGAAAGAAAGAGTGCAGTTGAGAAATCTTTTGCGTCTTGGGTCAAACTTGTTTGAACATGAAATGTCCTTCAGGCAGCAAATTGAGATATTTATCTCTAGGTAAAGTAAAAAAGATAAAATAAAAACAGTAATGAGGAAGAGGCTCAAAGTTATTATTCATGGTACAAGTTTTGCTGCTGTTTAGCTTCTGAGCAACGTAGACTTTAGCCTTTGAGAAGATGCATCAGTACAAAGTTGTAAACTAAGAAGTGCTATTGTAATCAAAGGTGTATGTGTGTGTGTGTGTGTGTGTGTGTGTGTGTGTGTGTGCAGTTTGTGTGTAAAAATGACAAGTGCATCCCCTTCTGGTGGAAGTGTGACACTGAAGATGACTGTGGCGATCGCTCAGACGAACCTGCTGACTGCCGTAAGTAACGTCTTCCTGCTGTCTGTGCCATTGGAGAGAGATGGAGAGAGAGAGACAGAGAAGTGTATAAATGGAGAGAGATTCAGGCACACATGGATTGACTGACTGAGATTGAGAGACGGACAAATAGAGACAGAGATAACCGGTGGACAAAGAAACAGATAGAGACAGACAGTGAGTTAAAGACAGGTAGAGTTTGTGTGTGTGTGTGTGTGTGTGTGTGTGTGTGTGTGTGTGTGTGGAGAGAAAGAGACGAACTGACAGAAGGACAGAGACACATGGACTGGGAGAGGCAGATGGATGAACAGACAAACAGGGAACATGGCCAAAACTAAAACTGTTAGAGAGAAGGAAAAAAAATCAGGTTTCAAAAAACAGATAGTGAATAAGATCATGTTGTACTAGACTGTTGAACTGGACTGTATTGAACAGAGACAGAAGGAGGACAGGACAGAGAGACCAAGAGTGGAGAGAGTGAGGTTGACTGACACTCGAATATATGGAGTGATATTCGTAATGCGTAGATTAATAAGAAAAAACATAGACACCCAATAATGAGTAGATGACGAGAGAGAAAGAGAGAGATTTATATATTTTGTTGTGTCTTTAGCGGAGTTTAAATGTCGGCCGGGACAGTTCCAATGTGGCACCGGCATCTGCACAAACCCCGCCTACATCTGTGATGGAGACAATGACTGCCAGGACAGCTCGGATGAGGCCAACTGCGGTACGCATTGTGTTACACACATACACACACACACACACACACACACACACACACACACACTGTCCCAAAATCCGAAATGCACACAATAAAAATTAAATCATAAAAATAAAAAAATCCAGAATCTCAAAATGTTGAGTAAATTACTGTTCATACACCGCTGACTTGACAGTTATCCAGTAGATGATTGACATCCTCCACAATGAGGGTAAATGAGGGTCGTTACATAAAACTTTCAGCTGACTAACACACTGCACTACAATTCCTGCTACAGTATTTATCATCACCCAAATGAGGATGGGTTCCCTGTTGAGTCTGGTTCCTCTTAAGGTTTCTTCCTATTTCCATCTCAAAGTTTGGAACCCTCGTCTTGCTCATCAGGGACAATCTGATCATTTTGATTCACACACATTTTCTTCACATTTCATACACATTCCCATCATTTTCTTTTGATTCTGTAAAGCTGCTTTGCGGCAATGACCGTTGTTAAGAGCACTATACAAATACAATTAAATTTGAATGAAATCTCCGAAGATCCTGTATTGAAGCATATTCGGAAATGGAAAGTGGACCGGAAAGGAAAAGTTTGGTATGTAAAGGTGAACAAGCAACTGGGATTAGGACAGCCTTTAAACGATCAGCAAGTCAATTCAGAGAAGGTAGAGCTTCACAAGGAGTTGAGAGAGGCTGGAGGCAGGAGACGGTGCATCAAGAGGCACCGAGGTCTTCAGGAAAATGGCCACAACTGTTGGATTCCTGGTCTCAAGCCTCTTCTGAACCAGAGACAACATCAGAAGCACCTTACCCCGGGCTAAGGAGAAACATAACTGGACTCTTGCTCGGTGGTCCAGAGTCCACTTTTCAGGTGAAAATTAATTTGGAAATCAAGGTCTTAGAGTCTGAAGGAAGAGTGGAGAATCCACTCCAAGTTGATTGAAGTCCAGTGTGAAATTTCCACAGTCTTTGATTATTATAGTCTCGTGCCTTCTGCTGCAGTTGGTCCATTGTGATTTATGAAGTTCACGGTCAATGCAGCTGTCTACCAGGAGATACCAGGAGCACTTCATATTTCCGTCGGCTGATTAGCTTTATGGAGATGTTGATTCCCTTTTTCCAGAAGAATGTATCTGTTCACAGCACCGAAACTACCACTGACTGGTTTTCTGACCATGATATTATGGTGCTTTATTGGTACCTCATAGAAAGTCTGAGGTGTTGTCTAGAGGAAGATGGACCTAGCAGAGAAGCTGAAGGATGCTATTAAAGCAAGCTGCTCTTCTGTAATTCCTCAGCAGTGCCACAGGCTGATTGTCTGTTTCTGTACTGTACATCTGTATTTTACTGATCTTATAAAATATTCTTTGAGATAAAACAAAAAAAACGATAAATATATGTATATATTTTAAGTTATTCATATTATTGTAATTTTTCGAGATACACTGAGAGCAGTATTAATTTCAGATTTGTGTTAATTGCTTAGGCAGAATGAAAATGTGACCTTGTTGATTAATTAACTGTACACACAGTTTTTTAACTTGTCCGTGTTATTGTGTGCGCCGTTAGACATCCACGTGTGCCTACCCAGCCAGTTCAAGTGCTCACACCCGAGCCGCTGCATTCCCGGGATTTTCCGCTGTAACGGCCAGAACAACTGCGGCCAGGGAGAAGATGAGAAAGATTGTCGTGAGTGTCTTTTGCTGTCCCGTCATCGCTTTAGTTTTTTGTCAGCTGTATAATGTTTCTCTTACTTGAGTGTTTGCATGGTTCCTGTACTAACTGCCACTCTGTGTGTGTGTGTGTGTGTGTGTGTGTGTGTGTGATGTAGCTGAGGTGACGTGTGCTCCCAACCAGTTCCAGTGCGTCATCACTAAGCGCTGCATTCCCCGTGTCTGGATGTGCGACCGCGATAACGACTGCGTGGACGGATCTGATGAACCAGCCAACTGCAGTAAGGCTCATTCTGACTTTTACATGATGTGTGCTGGCGCGATTAATACTCATTGATTTAGGTTAAGAACTAATAAACCAATATCATATGGTCAGCACTAGGGCTGCACGATATATCGAAAAAATATCGTTATCGCGATAATGGCATGCGCGATATCCGTATCGCAAAGAGTTGCGATAAATACTTTGCCAAGCATTTGTGTCTCCAAATTTGACCAATCAGATGGCCCTTACTATGTTTATACCCGCTTTTATATATATATATATATATATATATATATATATATAATTATTTATATCTTTATACTTCATTCTGTCGCGAACTAAGCCCGGATGATCAGAAGACTTAGCGATTAGCCATTAGCCGCGATTAGCCGCTAGCCCTTTATAGACGGTAAACCCAAACGCGGAAGCAAGCGAGTAGGCAGGATAACCACGCGAATAAGTTTAAGGACTCTCACAGAAGGGGAGCAAGGGAAAAACACACATTTAACCCGCGTCCTATAAACACACACTCTAATCAGAAAGTAAACAATCTGAACCGACATGCGCGAACTCAGTGACTAAGCTGTATGCGGTGGTTTGTTTACTCCTCTTATACTTCCGGGTTCGCGACCGCATTACTTCCGGGTCCTAGTGCCGGTCGCGGAGCGAGTGTGTGTGTGCGTGCGTGCGTGCGTGTGTGCGTGACAAATAGTTTTTTTTAAAATTTTTTTTTTTTTTAAATAATATTTATTTTTATTAAAAAAAAAAAAAAACAGGCAAGCCAAAGAGAATATTTAGTTTAAAAGATGCTCTTGTTTTAAGACACTATTGATGAGTGTATGGTTACATATAAATATAAAGTAATGTTTGAAAGTAATTCATATTGTGTTGGCAGGTTTATAGTAACAGCAAACCAGGAGTCAGAATATCTGCTGAGGGTTTTAAGTCATTCATAGTGTTTTGAAGTCTAAATATTTGCAACTTCCTTGACATATAGTTTCTTTTTAGCCTGAATTAGATTTAATTACATCAGACGAATATCTATTACCTGTTTAGTTTAGTATGATCATTACATATAAATAAATAATAAAAAAAATAGGCAATAATAATAAAAAATGCATTTCTCTAGGGAAATGTTATATCGCCAGAAATATTGTTATCGCAGTATTCAACAATATCGCATATCGCATATTTTCCTAATATTGTGCAGCCCTAGTCAGCACCATTGATGGGGTTTGAATTGTGACGGTGAAGCTTCATTCTTCTTCACTTGATTATCACCTACAATAATCACTAATAAAAGCATAAACGTATGCAACATTTACAAAACTGCTTTTGTAAAACAATTGTCACTGGGAATCTAATCTGTTCCAATCTACCATATTCAAAATGTTGTTGTAATCTTTATTTGTAAATTAAATCTAAAAATCGTTTCATAAAAATTTTTTGATCAACATCAATATTTTACGGTTTAAAATATTCTCCATTCACTATGATGGAGCCTGAAGGGCCGCATCGACGTATCTTTCACGCACCACAGCATGAGCTTAAGCATTACTAGTGTGAAATTGGGGTAGGGTGAGGTGCAACTTAGTTTAAAACGGGCAATTCGCATCTGCATTTGGCGTTTCATTAGGAAAAAAAGATTAAATGTTTAAATAAGCTCCAACATCCAAATCCAAAATGCGTAAAGATTTGCATGCAATATGTTTTAGTGTTGCCAGAAATGATTTAATGTTGTAGTGAGACGAATGCTGGGAAGTGGCGGCTGGTGCAAAAAAAAATTTTTGTTGTTGGGGGCTCAAACTAAATTAAACTTTTAATAATCGCCTGTTAGGGCTGGGCGATATGGCTGAAAACTGTATCAGTGTTTCATATCGGTCGATATCGATAATTATTGATATTTTTTATGACCCATTTAAAATAAGGACCAGGAGAACATCATACTATATTTAAACATTTTTATTTTAAACTTACCTTCCTCTGATCATAGTCCCATCAGTTATTAAGACAGAAATGTCAACAACCATGGAAAAATCAAATAATTAAAATGTTAACATAAGTCTACAGTCACAATTAACAATTATCTCTTAACATTTAAGGTGCAAAATTAAAAGAAAATGTAAGAAATGCTTAATAAAGTGTAATAAAATAGTGAAATGCGTTTATTATATCAGATGCCTTTAGAGAAAACTACAACAAAAATATATTGTTGTAATATATTTGAGTTTGATGTTAATTCACTGGCGGGCCACCAGGGGGCAATACCGCGCTGTATACCATGTGTGTCGTGTGCACTGAATGCAGTAAAAGAAGAATACCGTTTTCTCCGTTTCTTCTTCCTCTGGTTGTCTCACACAAAAAGCAAGTATTATTAGAGATGTTAGTTGTGCATATTGGCATAATTTTCATACCAAAGAATAAACTACCCGCCAATGTGGCTAGTGAGACTAAAGTTATTACCCGCCACAGCCGAATTTTACCCGCATTTAGCGGGTGCCAATGTCTACGCCATCTTGTCTCCGTTTATGCTTCCTGAATCGCGACCGTACTCCTTCCGGGTCCTGGAGCCGGTCGCGGAGCGAGTGCGCATGACAGAAAAATGAAGCATAGCTTCGCGACCTCTGTTTTCTTCCGACAAAGAAGAAAAAATATCGAACGTTCTATCGAACACATTTTTTTTATTGATATCGATCACGTGTCTATCGCGAAACATATCGTTATCGTTTTATCGCCCAGGCCTGTCGCCTGTAAATAGCCATAAGAAAGCTCGGCCGCGATCACTTGACTGCTGTTTAATTAGAAGATCAGGTCGATCTGGTCCAAACTTTTTTTTTTTTCTTCATCCGATCGCCTCGTGAAGGGGTATTTTAGCAACATTTATCTGGCCTCCACTTCAATCACTATTCAATATATTAACTAACAATCTGCTGACCGCTAATACGACTCGTTGAGAATGGTCCAATCACATGAGCCCAAATATTTACAAACAATATTGATTCGCTAAGAACAAAAGTGGGAGGGTTCGAGATAGTCAAAGGAAAATTCAATTAGAGCTCAACCTCAAATCACATGCTTTTCAAAAATGTACATTTCTATATAGACACTTGTTTGTCCGGCGCCTGCGTACACGAACACAACTGAACGTAATACAGTTTCGATTTTTTAATTATTGTAAATAAGTTATATTAAGAAAAACAGCGGAATATTGTGACTAAATGACTTTATTTCATTATTAAAATAAAGAATTATTATGTTAAATAATTACATGTTAAAGTAGCATTCTTCTCAGCCTAGCTTTAAGGGGGCGGCGGCCATGTCAGGCCTGAAATAAAAAGAAAAATATTAAACTTTATTTAAGAAAAAAATGCATGTGGATCTCGATTTATATATTTGTCCTTTTCATCCAGTTACTGCTGTGTCAGTTCCTGTTATCACTTGGGTTATAGCAGCTAGTAGAAACAGGCTTTTATAACTAATTGATTTTAAATGTTTGACTAATCATTTATATGCTTTATTATAAGGTAGCTATCATAATTTATTCAGCATTTAAATGAAAAGCTATTTAGTGACGAGACCAACTCTGGACCTGGATGTGTTTTGGGCAGTTATCAACTTGTTTAGTCTCTCTGATCGTTATGCACCTAATGACCCATCTTGTCCTCTCCTCCCGTCCTCTCCTCTCGTCCTCTCCTGCAGCTCAGATGACGTGTGGTGTGGACGAGTTCCGCTGTAAGGACTCCGGTCGTTGCATCCCTGCGCGTTGGAAGTGTGACGGCGAGGATGACTGCGGCGACAGCTCGGACGAGCCCAAAGAGGAGTGCGGTACGCAGTCTTTCCTCTATCTGCTCTGCTTTCGGACGTGTTAAATAAACTCTGTGTTGAGCGTCTGTGTCTCTGTGCGGCAGATGAGAGAACGTGCGAGCCGTATCAGTTCCGCTGCAAGAACAACCGCTGCGTCCCGGGCCGCTGGCAGTGCGACTACGACAATGACTGCGGCGACAACTCTGATGAGGAGAAGTGCGGTAGGTGGTCTGGTATGGAATTGTTGGAAATGTTCACTGGCAACCAAAGCCCTGATTTGAGGGCTGAACTTGGTGGCTTTGTAATGGCTTACTTTCATTAGCCATTAGTGAGTGTGTGTGTTAAGATGCAAGTATAATGTATAGAACAGTTAAGTTGAGTGTGTGTGAGTGTATGTGCATGTGTATGCCTGCCATATCCACTCGGTTTGCCACTGTTTCATGACATTGCCCACATTGCTCATGAATGCCAGTCACTTCACCGTATGTTTGTTCTTCATTTCACACTGACATGGTGGCTTGACTCAGAGGTAGGTCACTGCTCCTCCATTCCCTCTCTCCATTTTAACTCCACTCGTGTCCTTTTCCCACTTTTTTCTTTGCATTCATTGTTAAATAACAGAAGCTGCCAATTTCAGCACCCGTCCCTCTAGTGGTGGAATGGTTCGGTACCCTCATCTATCCTTCCAAAATGAGATCTCCATTGTCTTTATCATTTCTTGACCGATTCTGTTTCTCCGGAGTAAATACGTTAAGCTTTGAGTCCACTTTGAAAGCTTTGTATCCCCAGTTCATTTCAGTTTATTTGTGCTTTCTCATGGAAGAATTGGCATGGACCTTTTATTATAGCGTTTTTTTCTTCTATCTTCCCGTCCCGCCCCGTCCCGCCCCGTGTGTTAAACCCTTACTCTGAACTCCTTCTCACGTTTGATGTTTCTTTTTGTAGCTCTATTGTGAATCCTGTATACTTGTACGTCTGGCACTCTGGGAAAATCCGTCATCAACGTACTTTGAACTTCTGCTTTAACTGAACATAAATCTGTTTGTCTGATGGATTTATTTAGGCCCGATCTTCAACCTTGTTGAGGATATTTTCTCGCGAAGATCAAGAGTAAGGAGCCAGATAAAAAAAAAATCCAATGTGATTTTCTCACACAGTTATGGTCGTACTATAATCCAGTTGTTCGTTAGTAAAACTGGCATAAGCTTAATCGATGTCAAACTGTCTGCGATACTCCGGCGCTTTCAGATCGTCATCGTATCATCTGTAGATCTTGCAGGTGACAATGGAGAAATAATAAAAAGCAAATGTAGCCAGCTAACAGAAGTGAGTGACTGAATCAGCGATTGTTTCCCCACTAATTTAGAAATAAGCAGATCAGCTGTTAAGTGAATTTTACTTAAATTCAATTAAATTAAGATCTGAATCTCCAAAGGGTTTTTTCCCCAGATCGCCAAACACGTCTTTGTGACCATACTGTAATGCTATCTTGCTGCTGTTCGAGATGAAAGAAAGCATCTATATATACTGTGTGTGTGTGTGTGTCCTACAGTGCCGCGTCAGTGCTCGGAGAGCGAGTTCGCCTGCACCAACGGCCGCTGCATTGCCGGACGATGGAAGTGTGACGGAGACCATGATTGCGCTGACGGCTCTGATGAGGTGAAGAAGCTAAAAAATTCACACATTTGTTTTCTCCCTGATTCACTCAGTGCTCAAAATGTTAGTGCAATGTTAGTCTCTATGTTACTCTAATGCAAAGTGGCGGTTTGTACATTATAAAGGTAGTGGACAAAGGAAAAGGGCTTGACGAAACGCTTGTGTCTGGACAATAATTGTGTGTGTGTGTTTTTTCAGCATGGCTGTGCTCTGAAGTGTGATGCTGACCAGTTTCAGTGTAAAAACGGCCACTGCATCCCACTGCGCTGGCGCTGCGACGACGACGCCGACTGCATGGATGGCAGCGATGAAGAGCGGTGTCATGAGAAAGGTGAGAGACAGTGTGTGGGTGTATATACTTAGTACTGTACAGTACATGTGCGTGCTCTTTATATATGCTGTTCTAGAACAATAATCAACGACAGAGCTGTGTTTCGCAGCAACCCTGGATTGTTTTCCTTCAACAGTTTCAGTCGTTTTCCAACCAGTCCATTGATGTACATCCATTTATAGTGTCTTTCTTCTCCTTCTTCCTCCCAGTGGAACGCCTCTGCCCCAACGACGAGTTCCAGTGTAACAACACTCTGTGCAAGCCGCTCGCCTGGAAGTGCGACGGCGAGGACGACTGCGGTGATAACTCTGACGAAAACCCAGAAGTGTGCCGTGAGTTTGAAAGAAACGAACCCACCAAAACCCAGACAGGAGGAAAGGAATAAGAAGACAAATAACATTGTTGTCCGTTTACCTATAGGGAAGTTCCCGTGCCCGCCCACCAGAAACTTCCGATGCACGAACGATCGCGTGTGTCTGTGGAGCGGCAAGCGCTGTGACGGCGTCAACCACTGCGGAGACAACTCGGACGAGAAGAACTGCGGTAAGAGATGAAATGAGGCTCTGAATCCGTGCCGGTGTTCATGGGGAGGAAAATGGACGAGCGATGAAACGATCCTGTGTGTAAAAATGCAGTTAGGGGCGTTACATTTACTCTGTGTGACCTCAACAGATAAGAAGGAGGACAAGTGCGGCAAGGACAAGTTCCAGTGCAGTAACGGCAAGTGCGTTAGTTCCACCATGCGCTGCAACTACTTCAACGACTGCGAGGACTACGGCTCTGACGAGATCGGCTGCAAGACAGGTGAAAGATCTCCGAAACGCACAATCAACGTACTTTTTCAGAACATCATCATTCTGATCGCATATCATTGTGTGTGTGTGTGTGTGTGTGTGCTCGCAGACATTCGGCTGGACTACTGTAAGAGTAACAGGTCTCTGTGTGGAGAGACAGAAGAGGTTCACTGTATGACAAACGGCACTGACTCGTTCTGCTCCTGCAAAGCCGGCTTCGAGAACAACGGCTTCGGCAACTGCCAAGGTGTGCACATCTCCGTCTGTACACACACACACACACACACACACACACACACACACACACACACACTAGTAGATCTAGTGAAATAGCTGGATAGAGGACACGGCTAAGGTGGTGTTAAGGTCATGTTATGTTCCCTTTCCAGATAAGAATGAGTGCAGACAGTTCGGCGTGTGCTCGCAGATCTGTAACAACACCAAAGGCGCTTACAAGTGCAGCTGCCACAAGTACTTCACCAAGATCAACGACACATGCAAGGCTGACAGTAAGTATTTGATCGGGTCGGGGCTGTGCGAGTCTTCAATAGTATATATAATGTTTTATAAATTTTTAATGTTTGTGCAACAGCCCATATTCACAATGATGTTTAAGTGCATGGAGTCTCACGTGTTTAGATAAACTTATTGGCCAAATAACACACAATCTGTATGCAACACGGTTATGAAACGTGCATCATATTTTATGCATTTATGCAGATAATTTCTTTCTATATTTAAAGTGATATCGTTTTATCAGCCATTTCTTGGTGTCCTTATTATTGCCGATTGTTTCTGGTGGCCAAATATCATGATATTGTATAAAGTTTTGGATTCGGGACAACAAAAAGAGGATGGTTAGATTTTTACATGGATATTGTTGACTAAATGCTTAATTGCTATGGATCAATACAGTGGCGCAGCGGTAAAGTGCTCGCCCTATCATCCGGAGTTCGATTCCCGGGTGATGCTGTAAACTCTTGCCGAGCTCTCTCAGAGGGGAGGGATGAGAGGTACTTGGTGCTCCCACATTAATCACGGCTCTACAGCCAATCAGGGGTGTCTGTGAGCTCACGCAAGCGGAAGGAGCGGATAGCGCTGTCCTCCGAGTGTGTTACGCCGCCCCCAACGGTGCGTGAACGAGCAGTTCTAAAAGATGCAGCCGGCTGGCGTCACGTGGTTCGGAGGAAACACGTGATAGTCTTCTGCACTCCCGACTGAGTGGTAGTAGTAGCCCTAATGTGGCGCCCCCTAGTGACGGGGAGGAATTGGACACGACTAAATTAGGGAGAAAATAGGGGGAAAATCCCCCCCCCAAAAATGAATGAATGAATGCATAAAACTGATTTGCATTTACAGAAGTACAGTATGGTGATGACTGCAATAAAACATTTGAATAGTGCACGCATGTTAAAGTAGGTCGTGTGTCCAGGCTGAGGAGCACACTGCAGTTGTTCCCATGAACATTTAGCGAGTGGAATGTCTGATCCGTGCAAATGGGCGAATAACTTGTCACCAATCTGCAGAAGAGACGCATCTGTCTGTGGGAACTGCACTGATCATTCGTGAGCACCACCTGAGCTGGGAATTATTTCCACATTCCCTGTACAGTCCTGGCATCGCTCCAAGTTATTTTCACATGTTTGAGCCATTTAAAGTAGTTCTTGGGAGGCCAGCATTTCAGATATGAAGCAGGCAGGCTGATCATGGCTCTGGTATACTGGGAAACCTTTCCTCCTTGATGGTAATCTAAGATAGAAATGCTATGGTATCGGAAATAATGGGGGTAAGTGCATTAGTGTAGCAGGGAATTATAGAGGAAAAATAAGTGTTTTAAGTTTTTACTCTCTTAGCTGTGCTCTTTTATTCTGTGCAACCAAACGTCCTGCTTTGACTCGAACCCCCACGGTATACTGTTTGCTCATGATTTTTAGTGCTATGGCTCAAATTTCTGTAACATCACACGCTTTTATAATACCTGGAGACATTCAAGTATTAAACATTTTAAAACAATTACAAATTGTATACAGTTTCACTAATTATGGCCAAGCGATGCAAATGAGACGGATTCAAAATGGCATTGCTTCTATTCCCAGTGCTTTACTTAATACGTAAAGCTTCCAAAGCCCAGGAGGTGAACCGTATCTCTCCTCGTTCCTACATTCTCAGTATCTTTATCTCTCTCTGCTCAGGTTTGAACAGCAACAGGCAGGTTCTCTACATCGCTGATGATAATGAGATCCGCAGCCTGGACCCGGGCATGCCCAACTGGGTGTACGAACAAACCTTCCAGGGAGACGCCAACGTGCGCATTGACGCCATGGACCTGCATGTCAAGACCAACCGCATCTTCTGGACCAACTGGCACACGAGCGGCATCTCCTCCTTCCAGCTGCCCTCCACCTCTTCGTCTTCATCGTCTGGCACCTCGTCCAACTCTCATCGCAACACGCGGCAGAGCGAGGGAAGCGTCGCCAACCTCGCGGTACACACTTGCCTATATTCACAGGAAACAGCAACTGTTAGAAAGCACCTGAGTAGTAAATGCTATATAACGTGTATAGACTCATTAACTGATCTGATGCCGTCTCTGGTACAGATCCCAGGTCTGAAGACGCCTAGAGGCATCGCTGTAGACTGGGTAGCCGGGAACCTGTACTGGACCGACTCGGGCCGAGACGTCATCGAGGTAGCGCAGATCACTGGCAATAACAGGAAGACGCTGATCTCGGGCATGATCGATGAGCCCTACGCCATTGTTGTAGATCCACCAAGAGGGTGAGATGAAAATATTCTGTTAAGTTAAAGCCACTGACTAAATGCTAAGGTGCTGTTTTACATACTGCATTAGAAAACTGATGGTTTTGTAATCGTCAGGACCATGTACTGGGCAGACTGGGGAAATCACCCCAAAATCGAGACTGCAGCCATGGACGGGACTCTGAGGCAGACGCTTGTGCACGAGAACCTGCAGTGGCCCACAGGTGAGTCCAGTTCGTTCTATTTATTACGAGAGGCCTAAGATCTCGAATCCCAGGCCTGCACTGCCACTAGATGGTGTTATTGCGCTAGAATTGATGTACTGTACTCACTCCTTCATCCGCCTTAAAAAACAAACCACACCATGGTTGAAAACAAATTGCTCATTAGATTTAGACAATTAATTAAACAAAACATTTCCAGAGCTCTTCAGGGCGAATTTTCGAAAATCCACTTTGCTTAAAACAAATAAAAATTAGTCGCTGCATTTAGTTCAAATGTTTACGACACAAATTGGCTGAAGCAATGCGTTCACTCTGCGTGCAGGTCTGGCAGTGGACTACTTCAACGAGCGCCTGTACTGGGCCGATGCGAAGCTCTCCGTGATCGGCAGCGTGCGGTTGGATGGAACAGACCCGGTGGTGGCCGTATCCAACGTCAAAAACAGTTCAGTAACGACAACAGTGCTCACGCCGCCTTAAGAACAGAAATGTATAGATTTGTATTTGTGGTTAACATGTCTGTCTAACGAGACTCGTGTGTGTGTGTGTGTGTGTGTGTGTGTGTGTGTGTGTGTGTGTGTGCGCGCGTGTGTGTGCGTGCTTTAGATCTACTCCATCCGTTCAGCATCGATATCTTTGAGGACTACATCTACGGCGTCACCTACATCAACAACTATGTGTTCCGCGTTAACAAATTCGGCAGAGGAAAGATGGAGAACCTGACCACGGGCATCAATCACGCCACTGACATAGTGCTCTACCACCGCTACAAACAGCCTGAGAGTAAGTGTGTGTGTGTAAATAATGTATACACCAGCCCATGAACCACCTGTAGTTCCTCCTCTATTCGTCTAACCCTCTTGTCTGTGTGTCTCAGTGGCGAACCCATGTGACAGGAAGAAGTGTGAATGGTTGTGTTTGCTCAGCCCCAGTGGTCCTGTGTGTACCTGCCCTAATGACCGTGTGGCTGATAATGGCACGTGTGTGGAACTGCCTCCAGCCACTCAGGTCCCCGACAGTAAGTCCCCGCCTGCGCGCTCAATAATACTGCATTGTGATATTCTTTGGGGAGTTAACCTTTTTCCTTCTTGCTTGTTTTTTTTTTTTTTTCTTGTTTCCAGGCCCCACATGTAATATTCAGTGTCTGAACGGCGGCATTTGTTTCCTGAATGCTCGCAGTCAGCCGAAGTGCCGCTGCCCGACCAGCTACAGCGGTGAGAGGTGTGAGGTTGACCAGTGTAGAGACTACTGCAAGAACGGAGGAACCTGTTCTCCGTCACGCACTGGTATACACACACACACACACACAACGTATATAGTCATGCATGCAGCATGTTCACTGTTTAAGCTGTAATTTTTTGTTGTTGTTGTTTTTTAAGTTATTAATATATGGATATCAGACATGGACTGGAAGTCGATGAACTCTTACATTTCTGTCCTCTAGGTGCTCCTACATGCCGCTGCCTGACAGGATTCACCGGCCCCAACTGTAACCAGAACACATGCAGAGACTACTGCCAGAACGGAGGCAGCTGCACCGTGAGCCTCGGGAACCAGCCCATGTGCCAGTGTCGCGACAGCTTCGTAGGAGATCAGTGCCAGTACAGTGAGTGTTCACAAAAACAGGCCTGCTTTCATCGGTTAATGGAAAGTTTGGAAAATATCAAATGAGTGTAGCCGCCTTGACTTGGATAGGGGTGTTCAGGTCAAACCGGGACTTTTGATTCTGCAGAATAACAGTAAATGAGTGAGCTCTGATCAGACTGCCTGCTTCATGTCCGAAATCTCAGGTTTTCCTTTATTGGCCCAAACATGTGGACAGGGTTTGGACTGGGGTCAGGACTGTATGTGGGATGTGGCACTAAATCCTGTAAATTAGGGCTGCAACAACGAATTAATTAAATCGATAAGCATCGATTACTAAAAAAGTTGGCAACGAATTTCATAATCGATTCGTTGTGTCGCGCGCCGCGGAGACATTTTATTATTAAATAAAGAACTTTAGGTGAGCGCGGAGCGGGGTGAACACACTCGGTCTCGCGCACTGATGCTAGCAGAGTTCGGCGCCTCATAGACAAAAAAAATAAAATAAAAACGAGCAGAGGTAGATGAAAGATGTCTGTGCATGCGCGTCGTTGGACACCGTGCCGCACACGCGCGGGCAGACACATTGGTTTGGTTTGGTTGGGTTGTTTTGGTTTACGAGTATTTTGAAATACGAGCCCACTTCCGGAACGAATTATGCTCGTATATATTTGGCAGATGTAAAGACATGTATGTCTGTTTTTTGTGTTAGTCCATTTTTATTTTATTATTATTATTATTATTATTATAACAGCTGAAGGAGCAACATGTTTGTGCGCTCTGAAGATTTTAGTTCTGTTTTTGAATAAAAGGATGGAAATGAATGCTTGTTTTTTTTTTTTTATCTGATTCATAGAAAAAATTATCGACAGATTAATCGATTATTAAAATAATCGTTTGTTGCAGCCCTACTGTACATAAATAATTGTGTGTACAGTTCGCACAGACATGCGTCTCTTCCCCAAGTCGGTGACGAGTTATACAGCGATTTTCAAGCATCAGGCGTTCCACCCGCTAAACGTTCACGGGAACGACTGCAGTGCTCCCGAGCCACCTCGGCCAGGATCGTCAATCACGATGATACGCGGCATTCTTTAAAACCTTTGCAACCTTTCGAATATTTTACTGCGGCTCAGAGTTTTATCAGCGTACCGTGTATGAAGTCTTCAAATCCCAGTTTGACATGAAAGTGAACAGATGTATAATTTCAGTCCATTTCTTGGCTCCTGCTGCTCTGATCGCTGCTTCTCCTCGTCCAGGCCACTGCGAGGGTTTCTGTGAGAACGGCGGGACCTGCCTGGAGACGGCGAATGGCACCAAGCAATGCCGCTGTCCCCCGAAGTTCCTCGGCCTCACCTGCAGCCTGGACAAGTGCATGTACTGTGGTCAAGGCAAATGCGATCCTCATCCCACTGACGGAGTGGTCTGCAGGTTCGAATCGTGTTGTCTGCTGCTGCTCAGTCGTATTTTCTCTAAAAGTGACTCTTAGTTTAGTCTTGCAGCCGTGATGATGCTTTTTTCTAACTGTGTGTAGGTGTGCTAATGACCGGATACAGTCCACCTGCTATAGCTGCAAGGACTTCTGCATTAACGGCCAGTGTTCGATAGACCAGCGCACCACGCTCCCATATTGCAAGTAAGAACAGCGCACTCGCACTAATGTCCACACGGTGTCCACTTCACTGTTGTCTACAACAGCTCTCCTCTTCAGTCTTTACACTTTTTCAGTTGTCCCTCCAGTAGTGTGTAGTTCCAGTTCTCTATTTCAGATTGTGTTTTTATTGTGTGTGTGTGTGTGTGTGTGTGTGTGTGTGTGTGTGTGTGTGTGTGTGCGCGCGCATTTGCAGGTGTCCTTCAGGATGGACTGGCTATCGCTGTGAGCTCACTGCTTCTTCTTCAGGCTCAGGAGACGCCTCTGGCAGTACGTCATTTTTTTTTTATTTTTATTTTTTTTATTTATTTGTGTGTGTGTGTGTGTGTGAAATTAAAGCAGTCTCTAAAGTGTTCTCTCTTTGCACAGACGCGCTCTCTGTGATCATCCCAGTGCTGCTGCTGCTGCTATTGGCATTGCTGCTGGTTGGCGCCATCTTGTGGTACAAGAAGAGAATGCGTGGGTGAGTAGCAGTTCTGTCAGTGTGGACACACAGATGAGGAGACTGGCGCGTGTGTGTCTCTTCCATAAACTCACTCACATTCAATCCTCCAACTGTATTTAGTGACCAGACTCTGCGCACATACACACCCCCTGCCTCATAGTATTTATATACAGTATTTATATATACACTCACTCACTCTCTACTCACTCACTCTCTACTCACTCACTCTCTACTCACTCTCTCACTCACTCTCTCTCTCACTCACTCACTCTCTACTCACTCACTCTCTACTCACTCACTCACTCTCTACTCACTCACTCACTCTCTAACTCACTCTCTAACTCACTCTCTACTCACTCTCTAACTCACTCTCTACTCACTCACTCACTCTCTACTCACTCTCTCTCTCTCACTCTCTACTCACTCACTCACTCTCTACTCACTCACTCACTCTCTACTCACTCACTCACTCTCTACTCACTCACTCACTCTCTAACTCACTCTCCACTCACTCTCTAACTCACTCTCTACTCACTCACTCACTCTCCACTCACTCTCTAACTCACTCTCTACTCACTCACTCACTCTCTACTCACTCTCTCTCTCTCTCACTCTCTACTCACTCACTCTCTACTCACTCTCTCACTCTCTCTCTCTCTCACTCACTCTCCACTCACTCTCCACTCACTCTCTCTCTCACTCTCTACTCACTCACTCTCTACTCACTCACTCACTCACTCTCTACTCACTCACTCACTCTACCTCCTCAGTCACTCTCTCACTCACTCTCTACTCACTCACTCACTCTCTCACTCACTCTCTACTCACTCTCTCTCTCACTCACTACTCACTCACTCTCCACTCACTCACTCTCTCTCACTCACTCTCCTCTCACTCACTCACTCCACTCACTCTCTACTCACTCACTACTCACTCACTCTCTCTCTCACTCTCTCTCACTCACTCACTCTCTACTCACTCTCTACTCACTCACACTCTACTCACTCTCCACTCACTGTCCACTCACTCTCTCACTCACTCTCTCCTCACTCTCTCACTCTCTACTCATTCACTCACTCTCTACTCATTCACTCACTCTCTACTCTCTCTCACTCTCTACTCACTCACTCTCCACTCACTCTCTACTCACTCTCTAACTCACTCTCTACTCACTCACTCTCCACTCACTCTCTACTCACTCTCTACTCACTCACTCTCCACTCACTCTCTACTCACTCTCTAACTCACTCTCTACTCACTCACTCTCTACTCATTCACTCACTCTCTACTCACTCACTCACTCTACCTCCTCAGTCACTCTCTCACTCACTCTCTACTCACTCACTCACTCTCTCACTCACTCTCTACTCACTCACTCTCCACTCACTCTCCACTCACTCTCTCTCTCACTCTCTACTCACTCTCTACTCACTCACTCTCCTCTCACTCACTCTCCACTCACTCACTCACTCTCTACTCACTCACTCTCTCTCACTCTCTCTCACTCACTCACTCTCTCTCACTCACTCACTCTCTACTCACTCTCTCACTCACTCTCTACTCACTCACTCTCTAACTCACTCTCTACTCACTCACTCTCTAACTCACTCTCTACTCACTCACTCTCTAACTCACTCTCTACTCACTCACTCTCTAACTCACTCTCTACTCACTCACTCTCTACTCACTCACTCTCTACTCACTCACTCTCTACTCACTCACTCTCCTCTCACTCACTCTCCACTCACTCACTCACTCTCTACTCACTCACTCTCCACTCACTCACTCACTCTCTACTCACTCACTCACTCTACCTCCTCAGTCACTCTCTCACTCACTCTCTACTCACTCACTCACTCTCTACTCACTCTCTCTCACTCACTCTCCTCTCACTCACTCTCCTCTCACTCTCTACTCACTCACTCTCTACTCACTCTCTACTCACTCACTCTCTAACTCACTCTCTACTCACTCACTCTCTACTCACTCACTCTCTAACTCACTCTCTACTCACTCACTCTCTAACTCACTCTCTACTCACTCACTCTCTCACTCACTCTCTACTCACTCACTCTCTCACTCACTCTCTACTCACTCACTCTCTCACTCACTACTCACTCACTCTCCTCTCACTCACTCTCCTCTCACTCACTCTCCACTCACTCACTCACTCTCTACTCACTCACTCTCTCTCTCACTCTCTCTCACTCACTCACTCTCTCTCACTCACTCACTCTCTACTCACTCACACTCTACTCACTCTCCACTCACTGTCCACTCACTCTCTCACTCACTCTCTCCTCACTCTCTCACTCTCTACTCTCTCACTCTCTACTCATTCACTCACTCTCTACTCATTCACTCACTCTCTCTCACTCACTCACTCTCTACTCACTCACACTCTACTCACTCTCCACTCACTCTCTCACTCACTCTCTCACTCACTCTCCACTCACTCTCTCACTCTCTCACTCACTCTCTACTCATTCACTCACTCTCTACTCACTCACTCTACCTCCTCAGTCACTCTAGTCACTCATTCATTACCCCATTCACTAACTCACTATACTCACTCAGTACATCATCTCGTCACTCTACTTAACTCGCTCACTTGCTATCCTCACTCACTCTTACCCACTCCATAACTTCCACGTTCACGCACTTACTCACTACACACTTACTCACTACTTCACTCACTCACTCACTGCCCAGTTCACTCTGTTCTCACTCTTATCCACTCTACTCACCTCCTCACTATAAACCCTCCTTTAGCCTGCTTACTAATTTCCTTTACTCATTCACTACTTCACTCACTCGCTCTACTCATGCACTCATTCACTCCACTCACTCCCTTACTCACCTGCTCACTCCCTCAGTCACTCACTCACTCTACTCATTTTAGCAGACACTTTATTTCGTTGCTCTCACCCTTTATCTCACCGTGCAGTTATTCGTCTGTTTCTCTTCTCCCCGTGTCTGTATGTCTGTCTTATGACTTTGTTTGTTTCTCTTGGCTCGACTGTATCGGAGCAAACGTTCTACAGTATATGATTAAGATAACTACGGGTTCTGCAGGCTGCCTGAAGGCGCTTGAATGGTCGTGTGTGTCATTTCCTAACGAGGTTACACTTTATTAAAGAGACACATAAAATATTTGATATGAGCCATGAAAGGCCATGTCCAAAAGGCTTGTCTTTCTGTCTGTCTCTTGGTCCCTTTCTACCTGTCTGTCTGTCCGTCAGCCTTTTGGTCCTTCTCTGTTTCTCTTTTGATTTGTTTATTGACTCGTATCTATTTATTGCTAACTTGTATCTACTTTCCTTTCTTTCTCCCTTATTCTTTCTCTCTCTCTCTCTCTCTCTCTCTCTCTCTCTCTCTCTCTCTCGTGTGTGTGTGTGTATGGGTAACTGTGTGTCTCTGTCTCCCAGGTCTTTGAGGCGGGCCAAGCCCAGCTCCAGATGCTTGCGGTAACTCTAACTCTTTAACAGCAGGCCTCCATGTCTCCATCCCTCCATCCTCCTTTCTTCACAGTATACCCGTATCTGTGTGCCTTTCTCCCTCTCCATCTCTCTCTCTCTCTCTCCCCCTGGTTCTGTGCCGTGGTGTTCCTGTGCTTCTGCCTAGACGGTGTGTCAGAAGTGTCAGCCAGCTCTGTTCACTGAAGGTTGATTTTCATGGACTGGCTGGATGCAGCTCTGAGCTGTGTTCTGTTTGTCTGTGTCCTTGCTGTATGCTTGTGTAGGGGTGGGTGTGTGTGTGTGTGTGTGTCAGCGCGAGGATGTAGTAGTGTCGTGCTCGTGTTCTGTAGCTGAACTTGTAGTGGGTCTTGTCCTGTGGATATCCAGCTTTCCGAGCCAGCAGCGTGGACACTCCCTCTGGCAGTGTTCGTCTGAAAGCTACTGGATGCTCCTTCAAAGTGTGGAGTTTGTGATTGTGTCGTCGATGTTCGTGACTCGCTTGGGTCCAGGCCTCCTCAGCATTATGGAATGTGTATATGCCATACGTAGAGCTCAACTGTTATGTGGTAACGTGTTTATCGAATATAAACTGTGTGTGTCTGCAGTGCGAAGGGGTTCCAGCACCAGAGGATGACTAACGGGGCGATGAATGTAGAAATCGGGAACCCTGCGTATAAGATCTACGAGGGTGAGCCTGATGATGATGCCGGAGAGCTGCTAGACTCCGACTTCACTCTGGATCCAGATAAGGTGATCATCGCATTTATGTTTATATAGATATATATATTACTAGATGTGCCGGCGACTTCATTCGCGTTGGATTTTAAGCTCATACGCAAATGTACAGCGCCATCTGTTGAATTTTGGAATTAACAAAAATTTTTACGTGTTACCGTTAAGGTGTGAGATCACGTTTATTATATAGATTTCAATCGTACACTCATAAGCGTGTATTAAAAAATGTACTGCGTGACCTGTCGATTTCCATTTAAATTTAAAATTATTATATCTTGTCTTCCCGGAGCCGGATTGCGATGAAACAAACCCTATATGTTACCTCAAGTTCGGCCAAATACGTCTGTGAAAACCCCATTAAAATTCATTCTGTTGTTTTTATGTGATGCGTGCACAAACAAACAGATGGACAAAAATTCCAAAAACCACCTTGATTTGTTCCATTACTCATCTTGCGTCTTATTATTTTTTTTTTGCAAATGTCTTTTTAAAGCTTTACAGTTTCAATATATGTATCGATAATCATAGTCACTGACTCCGTGACTCCCTTTGGCCCTCCCTGACCTTTAAACCTTGACTTTCACTCCCTTGTCTACAGCCCACAAACTTCACCAACCCAGTGTACGCTACGCTCTACATGGGCGCCCACAACAGCCGCAACTCACTGGCCAGCACGGACGAGAAGAAAGAGCTGCTGTCTGCAGGGGACGAGGACATGGGCGACCCGCTGGCGTAAAGCTCCCGGGACCAAGCTGCGCCCACCTGTCTTGCCCACCCACCTGCCCACCCACAGACCCCCATGCCTTTATAATACCGGAAGAAAAGCAACAAGAGAGCGAGAACACTGTACAAAATGTATAAACAAAAAAAAACAAAAAAAAAAAATATGAAGGACTACTTTTGTATGTGATTGCAGTATTATATTTTATTCTTTCGGTCAGAAAAAAAAGGAAAACATTTTTCTATGCCTTTTTTTTTTTTTTTTAATTACTCACTTAGCGGCCCTTCCTTAACCCCCCTCCTCCCTCCCCTTTCTCTTTTCTTTTCCCTCCATGTAGCCTCTACCTCTGTGCTAAATGAGGACGCAAACAACCGTAACAGCTATGGTAATTTTTTTTTTAATTTTTTTTTTTTTTTTATGAATTGTATAGAAGTCAAGGAAATAGCCAAGATTTATTTTCTTTTGTAAGTGAACTAGTGAGGGACAGGAAGGGGCGGGCTCAATCCCGAATCCCAATGGTATCTGTTAGTATGTGTATTGGTACTGCTGGAGGAAAGAGGTGTAAGAGAGTGTGTGTGTGTGTGTGTGTGTGTGTGTGTGTGTGTGTGTGTGTGTGTGTGTGTGTGCTAATTTGGGCTTATGATTGTCTTACCTGTTGCACAGATTTGCTTTTATATCTATTTACATAACACATTTTAACGCGAGTGTGTGACGGATACACAGGACCACACAAGCAGGTGAAGGGACAGCGGGACGTGATGCTTCGAGTGCTTTTAGAGATTCGAGTTACATGAATTTGGATGAATGAATGAAACGTGTTGAAAGTGAAATTACCTATTTTTTAACGAGAACATTCCAGGGTGTGTATCCGTGGCCTGTGTGTGCGTGTGTGTGTGTGTATATCTGAGGAAGTGATTCGTTTGAAATAGGGAAGAGAAAAAAAGAAGAAGAAAAGAGAGACTGATGAGTGGACAGTGGTGCAGTGTTGCGTGTCTGCCCCTGACGCTGCGTCTTCCAGGAGGTCCGGGACCACGAGGACGGGATGAAATGAGGATCGGATCGCTAAAGGGATTTCTTTTAAAGCAGTGCTTTTTCCAGCCCTCTGATGGGAACTGAAGTGTTTTTTTTTTTTTTCTTTTTAAATAGCGCAGTGTCTTTTTGTTGGTTTTAAAAGCTCTGTAAGTGCATTCTGCTTTCTGTGTGTGTGTGTGTGTGTGTGTGTGTGTGTGGAGTCTAGAGACTCAGTTGGCCTCCTGCCCAGCCTCACTGCCTCGCTGCTACCTGTCAGAAAGTGAACTTCTCCACAGACTAATGCATGTAACACACAGGTAACATGTTCACAGTGTTCACTCAGTGTCCACCTTTTGCTTCGTTGTAAGCCATCAATGTACTTTAGTGAGGTCTGATTTATTTTTTTGTTGTTGTTTTTTAATGATCATAAACTGCTTACACATACACAGCTACAGCCGTTGCGGTACTCCTGTTCATTTGTTTTAATTGTTTTTGTTCTTTTCTTTTTTTTATATATGCAGAATAATTAAACTGCTTTTTATAGTAGAAATGCATGGTGGCTCAGCCCTTCTTTTGGACAGACAGAGTAACGTTTCACTATTTTTTTGCTGGAGAACTTCATAAACTACAGAAAAGTAACATATTGTTATAATTCTGAAATAAAATCAGTGTGTACAGAAAAGAGATGTGGCTTCTGGTTCTGCATCTGAGAAGATAATGACGATTAAAGGTGCAGTTTGGAATGTATGAATTCTATTCTAGAAATGTATTAATTCTAGTGTTTTAAATACTGCTGGGGGAAAAAATGCGAGTTAAAATATCTTAAAATATTAATATACAGGAGGACTGAAAATCTATGTCAAGTTGACGTTACTGTATTTCTCCTGAGGAAATAAAAGGCAAGTCATAGAAAAGTAGTAGAAAGAAAATACAGTACTAATGAAATATGAGAAATAATCAAATGAAACAATGCAAGTGTTTGCTTTTCTTTGCATCCAGCCAAGTTTAATTAGTGCTCATTATAAGTTCATGATGTATTTCCTTTCTTTTAACTGATAAATGTTATTAGTGTTAAATACAATGGCTGTTCAAGTCAAACTGGGACTGCTGATGAAATTGCTTGTTTAAAAAAAGCTACCTGAAAAACTGAATGACATTTGCAGAAGACTTCAAGCAATTCAATTTTATTTATATACAAATTAACAATGGTCATTGTCTAAAAGCAGCTTCACAAAAATGAAGATGATTATGGAAATGTGTAGGAGATGTGTATAAATAAAGATCATAGTGATCTGATCGTTCCTGATGAGCAAGCCAAGGGTGACGGTGGCAAGAAAAACTACCTGAGATTGCAATAGGAAGAAACCTTGAGAGAAACCGGACTCAACAGGGAACCCATCCTCATTTGGGGGATAACGGATAATAGAAATCTGTTTTCCGAAAGTGTTAGGCAGCTGGAAGGTCGACATAACCAAAGAAATTAACATGGAGTCCAGTTCAGTTGGGCACCAGGAGTCTGACACACAAGAACAGTAAATGGTGATGAGACTCTTGGCTGCTGTAAAACGGTTGAACGGTGCAAACGTTTTTAAGAAGCCCATACTGTACTGTACATCCGTGAATGACGATCCTGGCCGAGGTGGCTGAGAAACCGCTACAGTCTACGCTGTGAACATTCAGTAAGTGGAACGCCTGATCTTTTAAAATTGATAACTTTGCACTTTACTGTACACTCGATCATTCACCAACACCACTTGCACAATACAGGAGCACAGCTGGGAGTTACTCCAACATTTTGGGAGACTGGGAGTTCCTGGGAGGCCAGCGTTTCAGACGTAAAGCAGGCAGTCTAATCATGGCTCTGAACATGCTGAGAAAACGTTCTATTTTGATGGGGTTTAAGCACTAGTGAAACACTGGGATAAGTGCATTAGTGTAGCGGGGGATTATATAGAGAAATAAAGGGAGTTTTTATGTTGTTGTCTGTTATAATTTTTATAGTAGAAATGCATGGTGGCTTTGCCCTTCTTTTGGACAGACAGGAACGTTTGACTTTAAGTACGGTGTAAACACTGTAGCCTTAACCTGCAGTTAGTCTCTGGGGCTGGAGGGTTTCGTAGGCCCTGTAATGAGCCTCATAATAAAAAAAAAATATCGAACACCTGTGTTTAGTCTACAGGCAAAATGCACCAGTTTCTGTTTGAAGATACAACAGTGACTTGGCCCTCTACAAGCCAGAAAACACTATTAACAGAACACCAAATGAATTAGGCATAGACAGAAAGTCTTGATTACTTTTAATAACACCGAAGCGCACCGTTGCCATGGAAGATTATATATATTTTATACATATATATTTTAACAAATTTTTTCACGTAATAACATTTTTACATTTTAACAAGTTATTTCCACGATCGTAAAAACGTTAAAATATCTTGAAACAGCATTATATTTTTATTTTATAATGACGACTTCCTTATTTTACCATATTATAAGGTGATCTTTTTATGTTCTTTTGATTTTCATTTTATTTTGTGAAATAACATGAAAAGATCACTTTATAACGTGGAAATAATGAAGTAAGTTATCATATAATGGAAGATGCTGTTTGAAGATTTCTTCACACTTTTATGTTCAACATTTCACATCGAATGAAAGAATATGTTGTTAAACCATAAAAACGTGAATCGGGTAGAATTTTTTTTTATTAAATAAGGGACATTTCTTTTTTAAATAATTTTCTTTCTTTTACAAAAATGAGTCTTCCATGACAGCAATGTGCTCTTATGCTATTAAAAGTGATTAGACTTACTTTTGTATTTATCCTCAAGTGATTTGGTTATCATCATATAATGTGAAAAATATCTTGTTAAAACTTTTTTTTTTAAATGTAAAAAAAAAAATCTTATGCTTCTTGCCCAGGTATAAGCCTGAGCATTATGGCAGCCATGTTTTCATCAACTGATTTACATGCAATTCTTCTTACAACCACTAGGGGTTGTAATCTTTTTCATGTGTGAATTAGATCAAGTACACTGAGTCAGGAACATCTGGCTTTTATTTGTGCTTCCTTTGACAAATGGAAATGGCTAAAGCTGATACAGTGATGGATTTCTTAAAAGAGATGTCATGCCTATACATTCAGCACTTGTGCCTTTTGTACATGATCAAACAATAACAAACAAAACATTTAAATATTTAAGAGACCCCCAGTAAGGTCTAGTGTTGCTCGTGTTTTGGTCATGCCTCTAAACGGCAGTATGTAGTGTATTAGTTCTGAACAATCTCCCCATGTCATTCTACTAACTAGTGCAAAAAAGAAGGCTCGCAAATGATACAGTATCCCAAATGATATCCCAGAATAATGGCTTTTAACATTTCCAAATACATCATAATCCTTCATTTCTTTGGCACGATGAGGCAGGTGAACGCAGGGGTGCCAATAATTCTAGCAAGAAAAAAATTTGAACAAAAAACAACAACAAAATAAAGAATTTTATTCAGGCATGGTATTGTATAGTATTGTAAATACTATACCTTTACTATAAATGTTGGCACCCCTGCAGTGTGTTTATATTTATTTATTTATATAGTTTTATTTTACAAAAATAACACCTGGGCGTGTAACCTGCAGCACATTAGTGCTTTTCTAAAGCATAAAAACCAGTATATACAGTCGGATAAAAATGATGTTAGCTTAGTATTAACCGCGGAAGGCACATAATTGCCTTTTAAAATAACACGAGTCCCGAACAGGCAGGCTTTCTCTCTTCGAAATCCACAATGCGACGAGCTGCACTTTCGCATAATTTACAATATTACATTGAATGTTATACAAAAAAATAGGAATCAGTACAAAAAGAAAGCAAAACAATCAGTACAAAATTATGAAAATTAAAAGACTGGCATCTGTTTTTTTTTGGCTAAATATTTAAGCAAATAATACTGTCTCGATTTTAAAACAAAACAACAACAAAAAGGCACTTGTTTAACAAAGACGTTGGGTCTGTCGAGTCGAGCTCGAACCAACTTCTGGTAATAATCATGCTGTTGTAATTATCTAAGGAATTGTGTGTACATGGTGTGGGTCGTTCAGTATCTCTTCATCAGTCAGTCTCGTTTATAGATTGCACATGTGAAGGGGCCCATGTTGTTCTCTCCGTGTGCATGTACATGTCCTCTCACACACCACTGTCCAGGAAATGTCTCTTCCTTTTTCCCCCAACAAGGCCACACAATGATGCCGTGTGTGTGTGTGTGTGTGTGTGTGTGTTTGTGTGTGGGAGAGTAAAGGAAAGGGTGCGGACTTTTAGTAACCTCTGTGCTTTTGTAGCTTTGTTGAGAGACAGAGAGAGAGAACCAGAGTGTCCGCCCATCCAGAAAGGATTTCCATAAATAAATAAAGGGGTCGCCCACCGGCTTATTAAACGCACAGACAGCCTTTGCTTTGGTCCTGGCCTACGCTCCGTCACTGTGAGGTGCGGGGAGATAAGCGCAGGGTGGGCAGGGGTCAGGGAGGGTCTTTAGGGTCGCTTCCACCCGTTTCGGATCACCGCGTCAGCTCGCAGGAACGGCTGGCTTCGGAGATCTGCGGGTGGGGAAGAGGGACAGTTAGAGCAGGGAACACTCCGGTTAACAGGGAGCACCACATTGTCACACAAAAAAGGAAGAAAAAGCTATATGGATTAATTAATCACTATAATTTGACTATAATTCTTTAGAATGTGATATGCAACTTTATATTTTTAACAATATAATCACTATTCAGTCTTATTATAGCTTCGAGTTTATTCGGGAACATATAGTTACGAGACTGTAATATTATGTGCACATAGTCACCTACTAATGACATTAAACTCATCACAAGTATTATAATTCTTACTATGTATTGTATTAAAGATTTTATGTTTAAGCCTAATATATCAGACTGAATTCTCAGATCTGATTGGTTAAAAGGTGGCCAATCAGCAGCTCTTTAAATTGCATGAATGCCCTCCTTATAATACAGTACGTTATCATTTCTATTATAACAACTATAGGTGATACGGTGAAGCTTTCTATGACGAGATATTTATGGAAGAAATCTCCAGCACTAAGATTTCTCCAGGAACTGCAAACGCCTTACACTCCTGGAGAACATTATAACCTGCAGTTTTTTTTTGTTTTGTTTTATTAACTTCAAGAAAAATGTGGAAAGAGAACCTCGTAGCAGGATGAATGTCTATACAGGGTTCCCGAAATGGTTGAGAGAGCAGCTAATGCAACTATGTTGAGTGGCGACTGGACCACACGAAACAAACAGGCTTCAGCGATCATTAACCCTGTGATGGACTCGTCTCTCCTGCGTCTTCCTGATAGTATAGCAGGGTACCGCACTCAATAACGATAGCAGTGGTGAACATAGGACAGTTCATTACGCTGTTTAACAATCCAAATAACTGATAGCTGTTGATATGGCTTCTAAATATTTTGAATAAAAAAAGTGTATACACTTTGGGATGGACTATTATATGGCTTCAAATAAACAATCTTTAAATAAACATTATTCTCGGTATTGAACGCAGCCCCGCTGTACTATCGTGCACGCTCCTGTACTCTTGTGTTGTTCAGGATGCCACAATAGAAGAGAGTCTGTAATAGGATTAATGATTGCTGCATGCCTTTTGTTTTATTTGTGGAGGACGGTCTCCAATGGCGACCATCTGGATTAAAAACTAGTCGTGAAATAAAAACATTAGCCAAACTGAAGGCCCTTTCAATTGTCATCTGGAGCCCTGTGTTATTGGAAAACTCAATACAACTGAACACTTGAGCAATGTTGTATTCCTTACTTAGTCTAGCTTTGTGATGCTATTTTTCTCATTACAAAGAATTATTATGAGTTGAGTTTCACATACATTGAACTAATCTTAATTTTCTATCCTATATCTTTTTCTAAACAGAGTTCTGATGGTATTAGCTTTTAGGGAAAATCTCATTGTTTCAGCATGAAGATTCTGCCGGATAACAAATCTATGAAAACATCTGTAGCCAGTACAAAAATACACAGCATTAAAACCATACTCCATGTAGCACGTCCAAGTGATCAGCAACTTCTTTCAGACTTTTAAAGAGTGAAAATGAATCAAGCTGAACATTTAAATTATTACAATTCTTTCAATTAAAGTCATGTGCAGAACTTGCTGAAAACCAGAACTTTGCATGCAAGCCATAATCATAAGCAGTAATACACAGCAGACATGGCAGACGTGTTAGTGTTGCATGCAACAGGGACAGACGTGACCAGCTTAGCGTTTATTTCTGTAAAAGGGGGAAAAAAAAGCAGTTGTAATGCTATACATTTTAAAATTGCTTTGAGTTCATTGGATCTCATCAGCGTTACTGTTTCTGGTGAAACTCTTGGCTTAACTTTAAAAAGACACACATTAAAACCAGAGTGTGTGCTTTACGATTCCAGAGCAATATATACGCGACGTACAAAGCAACCAATTCCACAAGATATTCAAGCATTTAAAAAAAAATTATAAATAGCGGGCCTTTCAAACATTAGGCACATTTAACCAGCGGCAAAGCATTTCTGCCTTATGAAGCCGGATCATGTGCTGCCCTTCTTACCCTCCGTTTAGTAAAGGCCCGCATTTACTCAGCTCGGTCCTCTGTTCTGTTGGAAATGTAGGAGGAAATCATTAGTGAAGTGGGGATGAAAGATAAAGAAAATAATATTAGCATGTTAGGGAAAAGTGAAACTGTATGGGCCGCTGCATAAGCCAAACCTCAGTGGGTAACACGACACAACTGACTGTTGCACTAGAGATCTGATTATGTGTTTTGTACTTCATTATTAATGGGATAGTTAATTTTTTCAAGTCTGTCTTAAATTAATATTTGTGTGTATATCAGTACACTACACTATCTTAGGTCTTGGTTATTGTAAGTTTTCACCGTCCATGAAGTTTGTCACCCAGAATGTACAATGTAAAATATTTGGGCCAAACCCTCGTTCCATGCAAAAATGACATTCAAAAGTTTAGACGAGATTCATATAAAGCTTCTGCAGCCATATAAGCTTCATATAAGTCTCAGCTGAACTTTGGAATGCATTTTTGCAGGGAACGAGGGTTGTGTAATCTGGCCCTGATTACTGAGAGTTCAGAGAGTCCGCCCACATTGTGACAAACTTCAGGGTCGGTGTGCAGAGCAGAAACATTTATTACCGCCGAAATCTCTGGTAATTTACTTATACAGTGGAACCTCGGATTACGAGTAACGCGGTTTACGAGTGTTCCACAAGACGAGCAAAGATTTTTAATAAATTTTGACTTTTTTACGAGCACCGAGTATCATGTATCACACATGCGCTTCTTGTTTTGACGCCGAGCGTCATTTGATCACAACTGAGCCAACGTTTTTTCAAAGGTGAGGAGCTGGTTAATTTGTTGTTGTTGTTGTTTTACTTTACAGCAGTGATTCCGTTAGTATCCGTTAGTATGCGCTCACGCGAGTGTGACTAGCAATGTTCCTTGCTAATTTTTAAAAGGTTTTAAAAACGGTCTCTCCGTTAATGTGTGTGTGTGTGTGTGTGTGCACGCACATTTTACACACAGCGCCTGCGTACACAAACGGAAACACTTATCTGTCGGGATTTATTTTTACATTTTTTAAAGGTAAAGTGCAGGTTAATTTGTTTTATTTTTACTTTATATTTGATGTTAATTTTTTTATGTATTTATTTTTTTTGGGCTGTAGAACGAATAATTTGAGTTTCCATTATTTCCTATGGGAAAATTACATTTGATTTACGAGTGTTTTGGAATACGAGCCCGCTTCTGGAACGAATTATGCTCGTAATCCGAGGTTCCACTGTATTGTATGTACCTCAATTTTTTATTTGAGACAGATTTTTAAAAAATCTAAACTATCCCTTTATACTCATGACCAAGGTATAAAAATACTACTGGCTATTCAGGAAAAGATTTAGAAATGAATACAAGTTCATTCAGTATTTTTGCGGATAAATACAGTCTGTTTTCCAGAGTCCTCCATGGAAAGGCTTTGCAGGTCCGATACAGTAACAGGCACATCCCAGTTTCCATTCTCATGTACTATCATTCAATCGTCTAGCTATGTTTCCATCCAAATGTTTCACAAACTTGGATTTTCCTTAAAGGATCGTTTGAGAAAACACTGACAAGTCTTCCGCTTACTGAGCCCACCCACTTTTCAATGGGTGACAAACATATTCTGTATTTATTTAGCTAAACAATTTTGTCTGAAAAAATGTTTATGAAATTATCGAAACTGTGAATGACATTAGTTTCTCCAAGTTACTTATAAACTCCATGTTTGTTGTCAACCACAATTAACCAAAAGTGCTACTGAAGAATATATGGACCAGGCAACTTGTACCTACTACTCTACCTACTGTAGTCCACTATGTGCTGCCTCAGCTATGTGGAATGGTTTGTTCATATTAATTTGCATTGGAACCAAAGGATGGAAAGCCTAGTTCAGAGGGATGACCCAGGATCAGTTTGTCAACCATATAACTGATCCCAGATTAACACCTTAGCATCTCGAAGATTAGTAAAGAAGAGTTTGATGGTGCTCTGTGGAGAAACACGAGGTTCATGCATGTGTCCAGTGGCATGCAGGTTTTTAAGAAAGAAAAAAAAATGAACTAAACAACCTTATAAATTAGGGACAGATTTTGAGAGGGAGCTTAGGAAGGGGCTAGCAGTTGGACTCGTCGTACAGGTTGGTGTCACAGAAGAAGCGTGAGCCCCGCTTGGCTGTGCGCGCTGTAAACGGCACACTCTTCAACGCTGATGGGAGGGAAGGAAGGTTAGAATAACAGTGTTAGACCTACTGATGACCGTGTGCTCCTAAATCGAGCCAGATCTTCTCCTTGAACAAAAACATTTCCTATTCGATTGTATACATTGTAGTGTTTGTTACACCTCAATAACATGTTTGTACCAGGAATTATGAACTAGTTAAGCATAACCTTACAGGATATGAGGGCTGTACTGTAAGTAATGCCAAAATAGGTATAACTTTTTTATTAACTGGCATGCACATGTATATGGTCTCCTTCATAACCAATGTATTTGTGCCATTATCGAATTGTCTTTCCCCTTTGTCGCAGTTAATAGTTTAAGTGTTTATGGAGGAAACATCATTGACAACAACAATGTGCCCAGATGGTTGGAGAAGTTTAAAGAAGGGGAAACTAGCATAGAAGACCGACTGCGCAGAAGAAGACCATCAACTGCAACAAAAAGTGTGCAAATGCATCACTTGTAATGGAAATTATGTTGAGTTTATCTTTGTATAGAGGAAGAGTTACTCTACCAACATGAGCAATTTGACCCACCTATGTTGGTTATGCCCACTTTTGCACTACTTTTGATAAAAGTGCTAACAGGAACGCATATTATTGGCGTATTGATTTTCTACAACATGAGCATTTTTGTGGCAGAACAGAAATAAAACATTTCGGGATTTGATGTTATTAGATAATATTCTATTTCATGGTGGTAAGAACAGATCTGCTTCATGTCAGGTTACATCCTACAGTACCACCCAGCTGATTATCCCACTATAACAGCATGCACTGATTGTATTATTCCTTACAAAGCCTTTTAAGTAAACAGAAATGTTGGTGGTCTTTCGGCTGCTCCTCTCGGGGTCTCGCCACAGCGAGCCATCCGATCCGCACACAACTTGGCGGAGGCTTGACGCCCTGCCGTTTTTATCTGTGCTTGTGACCAGCACTGCATCCAAGTGGCTGAATTTTGGGCACTGGGTGGGAACTGGACCCGGGCCTTCCGCATGGCAGGTGAGAAACCTACCACTGAGCCGCTAATGGCGCTTTTAAGTAAACTGAATAGCTGATTTTTTTTTCAAGGTGAGATCTAGTCTTAGACCTCGTTTTAAACAGAATTTCGTTTTGAGAAAGTGGTGTTTATGGTGATTATTCCAACTGAGCTCATGGTTCCAAAATGGAGCGACAACTAGCTAATGACTCAGCTCATAAATGTTCAACTAGCTAGAGTGTTAAAAAAAAAAAAAAACGAGCATTTGCGTTTAGTAAACCCTAATAAGCGTTACCAAGAGACACAGATGAAACATTTAGTCTGGTTAAGACTAAACAAAAGCATTAGATAAGATTAATTCTTTCATTTGGATCACAGTGACAGGAGAGGTCTATCCTGAACTATTTTTGTGCCTTAGTTTGTTCCCTGAGGACTGATTTATTCAAAATCCCAGCGTCTCCGTGTGGCTACTGTTCGCTTGGCTGAAGGGGACAGTGTGTCGCGTAACATATGGTGCACTGCTGTTGTGACGAGCCCAGCACCACCACAGTGATCCTGGAACTGGGAATGATGGGCTTTGTTGCCCAACGTCTCCCACCTGTGATGATGTCCTCGATGGCACCGTCTTTGCCCTCGTAGACCGGACGGTGGTCTTTGGCCTGACGCCGTCTCAACTCGGCGATCAGCTCGTGCTGTTGCTGCCTCTTCTTCTGACCTTGCACCTGTGGGGAAAAGACGATACTCATTCCAGACACTGTCTGTCACTATGACTCACCAGCCACTTTATTAAGAACATCTGTTCTTTCTCAGGACTGGTCAACCATGTGGCAGCAGTGTAATCATGCCTGTACAAATCAAGAGCTTCGGGATTGTTTCACATTGAATACGACGATTGCAAAAATGTAATCTAAGTGATGTAGCAATGCAGAAACATGTGGTGATGAAAATCATAACAGAATTATAAGATAACGAAAACAAAGTCCTACTTGCAGGCCACAAGGTTGGTTCTGCAAAAGCCGGATGCGTAGTGAGAGCTATAATCTCAAAAAGATCTTACAGAAGAAAAAAAAGAAACGTCTGGCCTAATGGTTCATGGTTCACTAAGTAAGGAGAAAAAAGAAGCAGAAGCTCACTTCCCCGATTGTTTACGTGTGTGTGTGTGTGACCTTGATGGAAACCTGCCATACCTTGGGGTCATGCTGTTTGGCCTCCTGAGCAAGCAGTTTCTCTCTCATAGCTTCCTCCTGTTTCTTCCTCTGTTCGTTTTCCTCAACTGCATCCTGAAAATGACACATGCACACAAACAAACATGCACAAACACCGTTACAGATGTCCAGCTTTAATATACATGTCCTAACAGTCTGAGTGGATATTCCAAGAAAGAAAATCTCAGCATTGTAATTGTACATCTAATTATGTACAAACACACACACACACACACACATATGCACACACACACAAAACAGACCCTGAGGCTGCCCGCTTCCTCATGCAGGTCCATAAATCCACGTGAAGGACAATGTGAGGAACAGGCGTGTGTATGAGTGTGTGTCCGGGTCAGAGCGGGCAGTGCTCAAGCCCAGCCTAAACACAGGCACTGCTCTTTTAACTAAACGCAGCTGCATCTTCCTGTTATTCATCCGTCATTCTCCTCCCCTCACCCACACAACCTGCTCTCGTCTTTCTGCGCTACACTAAGGAGTGGAGAGTCCTGATTTAACCCTTTAAACTCCCAGGAGATGGTACACAGGAATTCTATTAGCTGCACTGTGCTGACTGAATAAGTCGTCTGCCATGCCATGCTATGCTGTTGCATGAATAACAGGATTTCTAATTCTGTTTTTATGATGTGTTTCATCGTCTCGCAGGTGTTTCCTCATTCCTGATCGGTCATATAATGATACACGTAATACGTCGTGTGCTGTATATACAGTAAGTGCAGGTGCTGTGTGTGTTTGAGTCAGAAATGAAGCTGAACTTACTTTGTAAGCTTTGATGAAGCGCACGAACACCGGGAAGAACACTGATGGAGGAGTTGTCTTGGGACTCTCGCCAAAGTACATCACCACAGTGTTGAAAGCCTCCTGTAGGAGCATTCACACAAAGATCAGAATACAAAATACTTTTATAGTTAACAGTAACAGTGAATAAGGTTTTACACTAATAATACTAGCAATCAACCATAACGTTATGACCATGTGCCTAAATAATTGAGTAGGTCCCCCTTTGCCACACAACAGCCCTGAGGTATGGTGAGGTATGGACTCAACTAGATCTCTGAAGATCTGAAGGATGCGTCCGGTGTCTGAGGACGGTTTCATTCTACCATGAGTTCTGGCATACGGTTCTGGCCTCGACTGATGTTGACAGCTGTTTCTCTGAGGACTTGACTTGGCAGCAGTTGCTCGATAGTTCAGGACTGGAATTTCTGCGTGTCTACCTGAGCCTCCCATAACTAACCTGGACTCCATATTAACATCAGTAAACATCAACTGTTATACTGAACTTCCTGCCACCTAACACACAGTATGAATGCAGATCAATTTCTCCTCTCTGTTTCACCCAGATGAGGATGGGTTCCCTGTTGAGTCTGGTTCCTCTCTAGGTTTCTTCCTATTGCCATCTCAGGGAGTTTTTCCTTGCCCTCGGCTTGTTCATCAGGGACTATCTGACCATTTTGATTCATACACATTCAAATTCCATGCAAACTTAAATAATTCTTTTGATTGTGTAAAGCTGCTTTGCGACAATGACAATTGTTAAAAGCGCTATACAAATAAAATGTAATTGAAGCCAAGCTGTGGTATCTGGCACCAACTGTCTGTAGAAAATCTGATAAATTGTGAGTTGGGCCATCCATGGATCAGACATCCCACAGATGCTCGATTTATATTAAGATCTGAAGAATTTTCTAGCCAACTTAACACCTTGAACTCATTGTTGTGTTCCACTACCTACTGTATTCACTCACTCACTCACTCATCAGCTAAACTGCTTTGTCCTGTATTCAGGGTCACAGAGGGCCTGGAGCCTATCCCAGGTGGCTTAGGGCACGAGGCGGGGTACACCCTGAACAGGGTTCCAATCCATCACAGGGCACACACTCATTCACACACTACGGGCAATTTGGGAACGCCAATTAGCCTAATCTGCAGGTCTTTGGACTGTGGGAGGAAACCCACCAAGCACGGGGGGGAACATGCAAATCTCCATGCACACACAGACGGGAATCGAGTCTGGCTGGGAATCGATCCCAGATCCTGGAGGTGCAAGGCGACAATGCCAACCACTACACCACTGAGCCGCCCCCTCTACCTATTGTTGAACCATTTTTGGAATTTGTCAGGGTGCATTATATTGCTGAAAGAGATCGCTGCTATCAAGGTACAGTATATTGTTTCCATGAAGTGTCAGCAGTAATGTTTGCGTAGGTAGAATCTATCAAAGTAACTTCCACGCGAATGACAGGACCCAAGGTTTCTCTTTGCATAACATGGCAGCTTGCCTTTGACCATAATGCGTCCTGGTACCATATGTGCCCCAGGTTGATGCACACATGGTTGATACACACCATCCACATGATGTAAAAGAAGAAATGATTCATCAGACCAGACCACCTTCTTCCATTGCTCCGTGGTCCAGTTCTGATGCGCCCATTGTAGATGCCCGGTCTGCGGCTACACAGCCGCATACGGAGCAAGCTGACATGTGCTGAGACTAGGGCTGGGCCGATAAACGATATCCATATCGAATCGCGATTTATTTGATTTTAAAAACGATGAAAAGCTATAGACATTTTTAGCTCGATATGGATTCATCTAAGAGCCAATCACACAGCAGAACAACACGACAACAACCAATCAGCGTGCAGCTTGCGCGTGCCGTGCAGGTCAAAGTTAATTTCCTGCCGCACTTTGCGAAGCAAACTTGACACCAGGACGACCAAAAAAAAAAAAAAAAAAGAGTGGAAGCAGCGACGAAAGTGAATCTAACCTCGAGTTATTATCCAAAGATGTTGAAATTGTCGACAAAAAAGGTAGCACGAACTCCGTTATATGAACGCGTCACCCACACGACCACACTGAGAGCATGAACATGTGACCCGATGCTACTCCGTCAACTAGCAGGGCTAGCAGTGGGGCTGTAGCAAAGCAGATATCCATCGTGTCGTCTTTCGTGGCCATTACACCTTATGAAAGCTGTTCCAAAAGGAGCAAGGATATAACCAGGGCCGTTTCTAACTTTCTAGCGAAAGATATGATGCCCCTAAGCACATGAGGCTGAAGTTTAGCTCCTTATTCGCAGCTTCCGGTTTGTTTGGCTCCTTATTGTGCAGCGTCTCATTCCGCGGCTGAAGTTTAGCTCCTTATTCGCCTCGTTACTAACGGGAGTGTTCACGCTGGCGAAAGCTGCGCAGTTTATCAATAAAAGCAGCTTCCGATTCGTTTGGCTCCTTATTGCGCAGCGTCTCACTCTGCGGCTGAACTTTAGCTCCTTATTCGCAGCTTCCGGTTTGTTTGGCTCCTTAGTGCGCAGCGTCTCATTTTACGGCTCGAAGTATAGCCTCGTGTTCACGTTGCCGAATGCTGCGCAGTTTATCAATAAAACATTATTTTCGTGGCTTAAACCATTCTGGCCAAGCAAATATGAACTATACAACACCTAGCAGGTACCCAACTATATAGTAAAAGTGAAATTGTCCTGGTCCAGATTGATAGCTGCATAATTCATTCCATGTTTGTTGTCACTGCATGTTTAAGCCATTATGTCAGTTTATTGGGGCCGTGTGAAATAGCCTTCATTTAACTCTGAATTGTGGGATAAAGACAGCCCTAGTGTGTGTGGTCTAAATGTTGTCTCATTATTGTTTAAAAATCTCAAAACATTAATATATCACAAGATACTTTTTATCATCACAAACAAGTATTTTTTTTAAAATAAAAATCTTTGCCTTGTAAAGGTTCTGAGCATGTGCCTATAGTATCTTCATTTTTAAGGCCAAATCGGTCATCTGTTTTTGTTAATAAACTATACTTTAAAATGTAATTTAATGAACCCTTTAATTTTTGTGGCTTCAGTTTAAGTTGTTCAACATTGATGTTCAATAAATAATCATAGATAGTAGATAGTGTGTGTTGCCTTCAATTAATCAATCAAGTAATGCAGCCTTCATTCAAAAATCTCTCACTTGTGAGCATATTTACTGTACAAAACTTGTCAGTGAACTATGAGGGCAAAAAAAAAAAAAAAAACGTTTATTAATCGAAATCGAGTTAAAATGTTCAATTAATCGAGATTTTGATTTTAGGCCAAATCGCCCAGCCCTAGCTGAGACCTTTCTATCAAAATCAGCATTAACTTCTTCAGGGATTTGAACTACAGTAGTGCTTATATTGGACAGGCTTACAGGGGTCAGCCTTCGCTCCCATGTTCATCAGTGAGTCTGGGCCACCCATGACTCTGTCAACGGTTCAACGATTTGTTATGTCCTGGTCACTGAAGACTAGGAACATTCCACAAGAGCTGTAGTTTTAGAGTTGCCCCAATTTGGCCCTTGGCAAAGTCGGTCAAATCCTTACACTTGGCCATTTTTGTCAAGCTTTATTGACAAAATGTTAATTTGACTACCATATCCTACCCGCTCCCATGTGCCGTTGTAACACTTCACCGGTACAGTAATGGTATGGTTGATCAGTGTATCCCTATGCATGGTACTCTAAAGGATTGTGTGTGTTACCTCAGCGGTCTTGGCATCTTTCTGCAGCTTGTCCAGTTGTGGGTCGCTGGCCTGCAGGAAGCCCTTGAGGACAGCGTGGTCATGCAGACTGCACTCTCTTCTGATTAACTCCATTCCTTTTCCGAGTTCCCTCACATCCAGCAGCACATTCTCCAAAGACACTGCACAAACACACACACACACACACACACACACATGTAACATAATCACAGGCAAGAAACATTGACTTGAGTCTGACTAAACAGTTGCTCACATCAACTCACAGGAAAAGTGTACAATGCTAAAAGTTCATTCCAAAGCTAAGGGCATCATCCCCATGAGTCAGGGTTGTATGACGAATGATATCTGACTCCTCATGCATTCAGTTTTACCTGCTGCGGCTTTGTCGACAAAGTGTAACTCGTTGTAGAAGTTAGCTAGCTCTGGGTATTTCTCCTTCACTATCAGAGCGATGTAGTGAAGTAACGTCATTTTGCGGTCGGTGGACTTCGTGTCCAGCAGCTAGAACAATGCAAAACAAAAGACAGTTCAGTAATTCGGACAGGTTAAGCGTCTACTGTACATTGTATTAACGCAGTGTAACAATCTATCATGTCATCCTCCATACCAGATCCAAACTCTGGAGCTTGAAACCATAGACCGAGCCTCGTTTACTGCTGTTCATGTAGTTCCCCAAGGCCAAAATAATCTGTACATAGACACAGGAGAAAAAAATTATATGGTAATATACTGTACAGTGTTACCACTCATGACAAATCTAGGCTAGGTTGGTAAAGACATCCTAGATTTTGGTAAAGAGTTTAGTACATGGCAGAAACATGGCGTCTCCTACCTCCAGCATTCTTTTCAGCTTTGGAGAAGACTTCACAGAGGCTGAGGCAGCAATGATACCATTGAGTTGCTGTGAAAATCAAAACGATGATATCCACTGATTATTTTTAGTAAATTTTATTAGAATTTTAATGTCGTAGTACTGTAGTTGTAGTAGAAGTAGAAGTTGTGTTAGTAGAACTGATCGAAATAGAAACAGATAATTAAAGCCTCATTAATAAGCTGTCTCACCGGAGTCAACATGCCCATACTGTCGCTGAAGTTCCCGACAAACGTGATGATGCTCATCCTCTGCGTCAGGCGCTCGATCTTGCTGAAGAGGAGCATGAAGCGATCTTCCTCAGCCAGCTGCTCCAGAGGTCGCCGTTCCTTCTCGTACTGACGCAGCAGCTTGTTCTCTGCCTCCGTCGGCAGGAAGCGCATGAGACACTCCACGAAGTCCACCGGCAGGGCCTTGAGATCAAACCTGCAATCATGCACACATTCACATATCAGTTCCTCTGACTTAAGGGTGTAATCCAGGAAGAAGATAAAAGCTGGAACCTGGCATCATTTCAAAGTACACTCGGCCAAGAAGACGCCATTATTAAGACGGATAATGCGGCAACACTAATGGAAAACAAATCAAATTTCTTGTTAGATGATATCACAGATGATGTTCGTCAGCGTGGGTGTCACATGAATGTTCTCTTCACTCGCATAATTTACCCACTGTAGTTCATATTAATTACATTATACTGACTTTTGTTCATTTAATATTGTTTATTTTTGTTATATGAGTGGTACAGGAAGATTTGTGAAATGTAATTATTCTAATGATAAGATTCTGGAGTTTATTTGTTTTAATTACTGACTCTTTAACTTTTTGTTACATACCCCAACATATTAGTGGAAAAAACATTACTGACTGTTAGAACGGGTTTTATATTAAATTACAAAGTTTCCCATTACTGAGAATAAAATGAGCAGGAGAAGGTTACTCACGTCTGGATGGCTCTGCAGATCTCCTCCGTGCTCTTGTTGGCCTTGCGTAGAGTGATGGCCAGGTTTTTGGAGCGATTAGCATCAAGCAGCTGGACTTTGTTTACGGCCTTACTGGAGGTTTTACTCTTTGTACAGGACACATCGACCACAGGACCCTGTGCTTTAGTCTTAAAGAGCTCCTCAAACTTCTCCAGATCCAGCTCCTAGACATAAAACAATACAAATAGCAATGCATCAGAGTAAATCTGCATCTATGGGGTGTCCACACATTGAGACACAACCTGAGACGTTACAGGGTGAACAAATTCCTTTGAAAATTTATACTTGCACAATTAAGGTAAGCATAGACATGTTCCAACTAACAACCAGGCTCTGTTTGCTCCAGCCGTATAACTGTTTGGATTTACCAGGGTTTAGGTGGAGTCAATTCCGGCCAAGAAGGCGGCATAAACACAAGGGTGCTGCATGTCATGTGGGCAAATTAGTTATAGAATAGTTCTAGTTATAGTTTTGTATATCAATGTGCTCTCCAGGTTTCTTCTTAGTGCTATCTCAGGGAGTTTTTCCTTGACATCATCACCCTCAGCTTGTTCATCAGAGACAAACTGATCATTTTGATTTATTCATATTTACTCATACATATTTACATATATACATATTTCAAACCCATTACCATATTTTTCTTTTTGATTCGGTAAAGCTACTTTGCGACTATTGTTTAAAAACTGACCTGAATTGAATTTAATCCAGTACAACTCAAACACAAAGCGTAGCCCAAGTGAGACTCACCTCAAGCACTCGCTCATCATCGATCTCGTTGAAGACAGTGCCATTGATCTGGTTGGGCTTCAGAGCAGTCCAGTTGAACACAGGAAGGCGGAACTTGGTCTTTATGGGCTTCTTGATGCGGATGGCTACAAATTTATAGGCAGAGGAAAATTTATTATTATTATTATTATTGTCCCTGCTTGCTTTTCTTCAAGAGGAAGACTTTGGTGTTGTCTATTTAACATGAAGAATTTTCAAAAAATGTATATATTGGCAACCCAAATAACTCAAACTAATCAATATCCACAAAGAGGCTGGATTCTCCCGAAACACACCGGTGAAATACATTCATGTGCAGTGGGATTCTCAAAAAATCTGCATGATAATGTAGTCATATGCTCACCTGATAAACCAACACTGAGGATGACTGAGGGTGAAGCGCCTGGCAGTGGAGGAGCCAGAGGCGGAGGTGGAGGTGGTAGACACTCTGCTATAAAACAGACATCACATTTGAACTTTTCTGAAAGCTTCACATCCACCAGACAGTAAAACACACAACACTGCCAAACTATTATCAGCAATGATGTCAGAGATCACTCTGACAAATTTATCCCCAGTACAGCTGTTTCCCTAGCAGAAAGGGTGTGTACTGTACTGTATGTTTATATCTGCTCTCCTGCGCTGACAGAAACTCCCTACTTTTCCCTTTCCTGTATCTTCAACTGGCTACAAAATTGTCATGTTTGAAAAGTCCTGCTGATTAATTGATCAGAGTTGAATAAGATTTTTTTCTTTTTCTTTTTTTTTTTAAACCGGTCCAATCGGTGCAACTGGTTTCCCAACCATTGTTTGGTTTGAATTTGGATTATGCCACAATCATCTGTGATTGGAAGTTCTAGAGAGAACATGATGGGAGGGACTTGCCATGACTTGTTCATAAATTATGTACAGAAATGTGATATATGTGTGTGACTTAAACATTCAGGAAAGAATGAAATTTGAGTGACTTGAATATTTTTTGACTGTAAGGCCCAAGGAAAAGGTACTACACTGGAAGCTTCTGAGGTGGAACTCTAATTTATAACTCTAGCGTTACATTTCATTTAACGTACAGTCCATAATTGGACCGGAGTCTTAAGTTCAATCCATGGGCTCCCTCTGGGTTTTTTTCCAAATCCGAAGATTGGTTGATTGGTTGGGTGAAATGATAGAACCATCCACCCATGCATCTATCACTACATTGACATTTTATTGGATAAAACCTCCTTTAAGAAATCCTAAAAATCCTGGATTGATATTAGACACAATTGAATCTGTCCAATTTTCTGAACTGATTTCCCAAACATCAAGTAAATCAACAGCTTCCTCATGTCCCCACTGGATATATTCACTGTTCTTATTGTTGAATTGTTGTTTGGCTCTGTTGCCAACAAAGGGATGACAGTTATACAAACGTGCATGAAGTGCGCTGGGAAAAACCCACATGAATTCCGATCTGAAATTCATTCAACACGCCTGCTTCTCGGAAATATATTAAACCTATTGTAGGACCATATATAAAAGTGACACGTGATAGTATGTAAGGAAGAACGTTACAGTCAACTGAAATGATAGAATCTTCACAATAACATCTGAAAACCAACAAAAACACCAACTCAACTTATTCTCACTTTCTACGGTCGCCAAATCTGCCCTTAGCACTTTCTGATTTTTATATAGCCACTAGCCATTCCATAAGCCACGTACAACCATATTCCTCTGTCACATTACCTGCTGAGGGGAGAGGTGGAGGTGGTGGAGGTGGCGGTGGCGGAGGTGGAGGTGCAGGCGTTTCTACAATAGCAGCAGGCAAACTGACACCCAGGATGGTGCTGCCTGAGTTCAGGTCCCCAAGGGGAGCTCCAGTCATATTGTCTATACTTCCTCCTCCTCCTCTTCCTCCTCCTCCACCTCCTCCACCACCTCCTCCACCACCACCACCCAGGGCCTCGATTGCAATGTCTCCGTCAGGCTGCTTCCTCAGGCGGATCGTTCCTTGCTGCTCGAGCTCCAGCAGACGCTTTTCGATGTTTGTGTGCCTCTGGAATGCGGCGTCCTTCTCTTGTATGACACGGCGAAGCGTGCGCACCTGAGAGCTCGTCAATTCATAAGTCTCCTGCATACAGAGGGAGCATGAGGAAATGATTAAAGAGTAAAAAAAATATATACGAAGGGAGGTATGTTTAAGTTTTAAAGGGAGAAGTCTGTCATATTTAGAGCCTCAGCCTTGCCCCTCAAGGTGATCTGCAATGGTGATGAAATCAAGGACAAGCTTTTCTTTTTCATCGACTGTTTAAACTACATATGGCCTGATGAATGGGCTTTTAATTTACAAATGTATGTGTGAGCAGAAGAACAGGTCGTTTCTGGGACAGAAACGAGGTATTTGCCTAACTAAGAAGGTAGCAAAATCTTTTTCGTGGCAATATTGTGAATCAGAATGATTGATTATGCATTAAACATTTAATTAAACATTATTACTGGTCTAGAAGCACTTTTAAACATTGCAGTCTGTAGCGTGCTTTAAAACACATTTTTCTTAGGGAATTTATAATCCCAGATACAACAACATGACCAAAAGTATAAGTCTGCTATTTTGCTCACTTGATATATCTACATCTATCCATTATCTGTACGGCTTATCCTGTGTGGAGGCGCGGCTAGCTGCAGTCTATCCCAGGAAACTTACAACACAAACCTGGGTTCACCATGGATGTTGTGCAAACTCATTGCAGGCCACACACACTCTCACACATCCAGCCATACATTATGGATAATGCCAGTCACTGCATGTCGTTGGATTGTGGATTGTGGAACCCACCAAGCATGGGCAGAACATGGAAACTTGAAACAAGAACCCTGAAGCCACTTGATTATATATATATATTCACACAGTATTGCTGGATATTTACTTTGTTAAATTGAGATAAATTTGCTTCTTCTATGACATCTTTTACAAAAACTGAAATAAATCCTAATGCTCTATTTGCATGCTGGTTATTTTTACTTTGGTTTGTAGTTTAATGTAAATCTATATTACGAGTCTAATCTGAAGATATCATATTGCATATTAATGGTAAACTAGAATCAGTTTGTGGTAAAAGACAATACTGTAGACCGCACTTCCTTCGAGATGAATAAATATCTTATCTGAGCTCTGATTTAACATTTGATTACAAGTAAAATAAATACAAACAGTGAAAGTCTAAAAAAAAAAAAAAACCTTATCCTTAATAAATTATCACTACAGGATATCAAAACCTAAATTAAGGAATATATTTTAAAGAATCATTTTCTTCTACCCTATTTTATATAACAACACAAATAGTCCATGTACTGTACGTTATCTAATAGCGCAGCGCTGTATGTATACAACATCCATTTGTAAAGCAGTACAGAAAACCTACAGTCTTACCCGGACAGTTGCAAGATCCTTGTCTTTCTGTAGAAGCTGTTTCTCAAGCTCTGCGACTTTCATCACCGTCTCATTCTCCACGTCCAGAAGCTTCTCTGTCACCTAGTCCATGCGGAAGAGCAGAAGAAAGCCAGGGATGAGGCGAAACATAAAGGCAAAAGGGAGCGAGTTATTGATCCTAAAAGTCCGGGCAGCCGTCCCATAACCATTTCACCGCTTACGAGAATAATGATCTTTCTCTCTCTCTGTATCTCTTCTATCTCTCTGTCATGCTTTCTCTTTCTACTTTAGGGCAATTTAGATACAGGCAGAAAAGCCACTGGGATGACTTTCAGTTTTGAATCAGCCTTGACGGCTTACATCAGGGAATGTGTGGGGATTTTTTTTTAGGGTTTTTCCCCTTCTCCACCACCCCATGACTTCTTTACTGAAAGAGTACAAGATTGTGTCACTGTTTGCGTCTCAAGAATGACCTTTGCTATGACCATATCTCAAGCCTATAGTGTGGCTCGCTGCTCAGGCCCAAGATGCACCAACAACCTACCACCCTGTGCACTCAAAACCCACTGAGATTTAATACCTACTGTAGATCTGAAATTTGTGTACAAATCATAAAGTGTTCGCTAGCATTACATAGGGTAGAAAAAAGGTTAATAGTTGTATTTGGGTCAAATGATAATATATTACTCAGATTTTACAGACACATTAATGACCAGTGGATTAAAAAATGCAGCAGACAGGTTTACTGTATACAGAGGACTCAATCATTTCTCACATGAGACAGCTGGTCCTCCAGTTCCTCCACTTTCTCCAGAGCCACGTTCTTCGTCTCTGCATCCTCCAGCAGTCCTCCCACATCGAACACGTTGTCCAAGTATGCCTGGATCTGCACTGACAGCTTGTCGCTCTCTGTGTGTTTAGATTTCTGCCAGGACAGAGACCCCAGGATTATAAATAACATAATTACAATTCACCATGATTAGGAACAAGCTGACCAAACTATAAATCTATACGAATAATTTAATTGAACTAAATAATATAGCCAAAGATATATGCAGATTTACTGGTTTGTAGAAACATATTGAGTCACAGGTGCCGTATAGGGCTGGGTAGGTAAGGACAATTCCAAGGGTCCATAAGTGACAAGGGGCCCTTACTATAACAATGCTATGGAAATTTAAATGGGTTGGCATTGTCAAAGTCAGGGGCTAGGATATTTTTTTTTTCAAGAAGCCCAGAAGGCCTAGGTTTTTTTTTTAATACCTCTATCTCATCCAAACTAGCCTTTTAGTTTCCCTTATATGAGGTCACATTAGGGGGGAAATCTAATTGGCTGGTTTATAACCCGCTTGATACCAAAATGGAAATTTAGGGAATTTATTTATTCTTACACACAGGAAATCTGACTAAAAATTACTAAAATGAAATTTTTGTAAAATAGGTGCCCTTTAACAAAACTCTATATTTCCGTAATAGCTGTACAGTAGTGTACAGTAACTGTGGAATAATGATTATTTTTTAATTAATGTAGGAATGATTAGTGATTTTTTTTCACCAAAAACAAAACATAAAACCTTGTAAGTAAAATGCTCTTAATAATAGAAATAAACATGTTTGTTCTAAAATTCTGAAAAATCAAGTGGAAATTCAAAATGACAGAGAAATGACAAGGCTGTGTAAAGTAAAAGTAAGACAGGAAAGATGTAAAGATGAATATCAGTTATACTCGTACGTATTTCACAGTTTTCATTTATTTTATCTCCAAGAGGTCCTCAAGGTACATAAATTTGGTTGCAAATGTACAAAATTCATTAATAGTAAAAGCGACTTCTCACCTCTAGGAAATCATCCAGACCGAGTTTAGTGAATTCGTATTGCAGATGCACACGGAAGTTCATGTCCTCTACAGAATGGACCACGATGTTGATGAACTGCATGCAGGCCACCTGGTATATACATAAGCAGAAACACAACACACAACGGGGACCAAATGACAAAGACGTAACAAGGTAAAGCTCAGGATATGGTTTAGCGAAGAGGTTCTCCTACCATGAAATCTATGTTTCCGTCTTCACAGCGGAAGTACTCCATCAGTTTTTCGAATCGGTGCTTTTCTTTGCATACCTTCAGGGTAAAGATGAAAAAGAAAATTTCATTAGTGAAATCTGTGCAACAAAATCGATTTAATCTATAAAATATCACCCGGGGTTTAACACATGGGGCCCTAAATTAGGGTCAATGAAGCATAGTTTATTAAGTGACGGAAATATCTGTCTAGTATCATTATGAAAGTTATTTCATTTATTATTTAAAGGATTTAATCCAAACATATAACTTGGCCCAAATTTGGTATCATTGAAAAGTTCAGGAATAAAAAATGATGTGCTTTAAATAAAAGAAATAGCTGATATATGACAGACTAAACGTTATAGACTAATGACAGCCATTAGCAAAGAAAACCAGACATAACTGCCGTTATTCATGGGGAAAGATGAGTTTCAAAGGGCGGAAAATAAGGACTGATTCCAATCATATACAACAGCACAAAATTATACAGGCTTGTTATTTCTATTATACTTATAAAGAATAGATTTCAACATAAAAAAAAGAGTTTGTGACATGATCTAGGGCTAGAGTCTAAATATTATTTTGTACATAGCACTGCTTTACTTAACACAAAGTCATTTTTCATTCTCAAAAATATAACAACAAATAGCAAATTGTAGATCGTTGTTCAACTCCTGAACTTCTACAGTTCCTGAGCTACTTTACTTTGGGTTTTGGTTCTCAGAACTTTCTGCCAAGTCTACTATCTAATCTGACCGAATAATCTAGCTAACTATCTACATCCAGACAACATGGTGGCTTATTGTCTACTGTACATCCAAGCTTAGAGTGGTTATTGTCGCCTTGTACCTCCATGGTCAAGGGTTTGATTCCCGACTTGGGGTCTGTGTGCATGGAGTTGCATGTTCTTCCCGTGCTTGGTGGGTTTCCTCCAACATTCCAAAGACCTGCAGATTGTGTGTGAGTGCACGCGTGAATGTTGACCGGAGGTCCCACCATGGTTGTAAAATGGAAATAAATTCAATGGTAATTACCATTGGCCTCCACGGTACCTAGTTGAATTATAGAGGTTCCAAACCGGATGGATGAATCTACATACAATTGATGTCTTTCCCAAAAATGAGAAACCACTGTTTATAATTGACAACAGCCAGATTTAGTCAGATTTCTTGGACACTTTGGGTTATTGGGAACTGGTGCGTACAGTATCTTGCAGTGGTTCCCACATTGTTCTGACCGCTCCAGTGAGAGTGTAGTAATTTCCTGGTTTCCGGCATTTAGCTGACTGGACAAGCAGAACGGGGGAAGGTTAAGCAATGCTACAGCACTCAGCTCTCTCCCACCAAACTGCTGATCTTTATCACACGCTGCAGTTGTTTTCGTATTTGGTAAGCTTAAAATAGTTTAGCCTGGTGGATTTCACATGGATACACATACGTGTGGAACTTTCCCACTGTTCCTTCTAAACACTCTAAAGATCTGTCATGACAGTACATATAGCTTACTGGAACTCCCCCACTGCACACAATAACCCAATCTTATCAACTGTCAACACTCGTATCCCTGTCCAGACTAAATATCATGCATCCAACACTGTGTACAGTGCTTTAGGATATTACCTCTTTGAAGTTATCAAACGCTGAGAGGATGATCTCATGGCCCCCTCGCACCAGGCACACAGCAGCTAGAAGCTCCAGGACCAGTGCTTTTGTCCTGCACCAAAAAAACAATGACAAGCATGAATGTTTGGCTCCTTCAAGAAAAAAAAAGGTCAAAGCAAGATCTACACAATGAATAGGTTTATGTTACAAGTCATATATCAGACTAAACCTTATCCACCTAGCCGCTCTGTCCTTCAGGGGAAAAAAGCTCTGCTTTGTATCCATTGTTTGAAAACTTTCAAATCATGAGCTGAAGACATCTCCTTAACATCTAGACTAGATCACCGTTGGGACTCAAAGACATTTTTGTTCGTGAGGATGTCAGCTTTTATGTATTAGAGATATGTGGATATCTAACAGTGACTGGTACAAATTGTGCAATTAATACGACACTAAGACCAGTTTTCTGTAGTTTTGTCGTACGTGCTGCACCCAAATATACTCCTGATATTTGTGCGTGGTCTGTTTGTGGTCGGACCAAACTGTAGTCTGAATGTTTCACAAAGACATCTCTTTTTGTTTAGGGTATTTGGTTCATTCCAACTTTTTTATATACAAAATTTCATGACAGTTACACTGTGGATGGTATATCTGTCTGATTTCAGCTTTAACGTACAGTATGGTTATGCAGCCATATGTCATACATAACCATCATACTATAGGGAATTTTAATGAAAGTGCAAAGTTTTTTTTACAATATTACAAAAAAGACAAATCCAAAATGTTTGGTTAAAAGAATTCATTAATAATTAATATCATACGTTTAATATAAAATAAGTTAAAATTGCTGACGACTATGACTATGATAAATGAATCACTGTCACTCACTCATCGTCATTACCACTTTATCCTGTATTCAGGGTCGCAGGGACCTGGAGCCTATCCCAGGAGGCTTAGGGCACGAGGCAGGGTACACCCTGGTCAGGGTTCCAATCCATCGCAGGGCACACACACATACACACACACTCAATTAGCCTAACCTGCATATCTTTGGACTGTGGGAGGAAACCGAAGTACCCGGAGGAAACCCACCAAGCATTCATAGACGGGAATCGAGCCTGGCCGGAGAATCGAAGCCAGACTCGGAAAACCCAGAAGTTATTTCTTATAGGCATTATACAATATTTACCCCAACGCCCACTACAGCACGTTTCAGATCTGTGGGAAAAATCCTTCTGCATTAAGTTCTTCTGATCCAGACAAACGGCTTCATTTACAAACATTACATTACGTGTTAACCCACCATAAAGAGTTCATTCAAATACCATTACAACTGCTTTAACACCCACATTTAGGCAGTAAAAAGTGTAAGCAATAAGACTAGGTGATCACATCAGTGCTGTATTGTCCTGCAAACTTTCCCAGCAGAAAATTCACCCTTTAGTCCTGGAAGTGTTAACGATGAAGGGCTTTTACTCACCGTGAGTTCTTATTGTTCAGGCTCAGGGCGATTTCATTAACTGCATGCGGATGGGACATGACCATGTTGAAACCGTACTATAAGAAAATATATTTGGAGGTAATTGAAAACGAATAGATCACACAGAACTCATGAACACACAGCTGTAAACTTTATAGTTTATGATAAACTATAAATGATAAATATTATTCTCTAACAAGAGCTCATTTTCAATTCTGAGGACTCACATGGCTTATGATTATAATTAGTTCACTTGATAAAAATTAGCCAGGCACACCTCTACTCCCAGGCCATGACTTTTTTTTTTTTTTTTTTTTTTTTAAATCTAGTGATTTTTTAATAGTTCAGTCAGTAATTTAACGAGCGGACGCTAAATGTTTATGCGGTCCAAACGAATTCACATGTTCACTTAAGCATTTTATCCAAAGCAGCGATCCCAAAACGTTTCCATATATCCTGTCTGGGCTATAAAACCTGGATCCTGGTAGAAAACTGGCAAACTTCCTGAACAGATACACGGACAAACAACCAGACTAAACATGCTTTATTGGTCTGGTTCGATTTTGTTTTGATGCCAGGGATTAACAGACAGGTAACAAAGTCAAATAACTGCATCTTGAATTCTGTAATGATGTATTTTTAGCATCTACTTAACATTTAAATAGAAGCAAACTCAAACAGGACAGATATTATTATAAATATTGTATGCATTCATTTATGTATTAATTCATTATATGTAGAATGATTGCAAAAATATTCAAGGCATGTGGGTTGTTTACTGTATTAATATTACTGTAAAACCACTAGAGGGAGATACAGGGTGTCACATGATTTCATCCACAGAGTCGGCTCATCGTGTGAAAGTACCTGATAGTTCATGACTGCTCGGAGACACATGATACACACATGCACATCATCCTTCTGACTCACTATCCTGGAGTTTTTGATAGTTTTGCTGTTTGCTGCTGAGCCATACCTACAACAGACAATGTAAAGCCAGATATGAAACGAGGTTGTGCGAGAAACTCATACCCAACCCTAAATGTGACGAGTTATCCAAAATAGTAATGCCAGACATATGCTTCATCAAAAACAGATGGTTCAGTTTCGTCGTTTTGTATGCGTGCTGCTCTCCGGATGTGTGCGGTTTCAGCAATGTGGGTCGCATATCGGAAATCACAAAGCACGCCAGCCGCCAAGCGCACTCTCCTGCTCAGTGCGCACACACACACACACACGCACACACACACGCACGCACACTGCTAGACACGGAGAAACGTGGTGCTGTGGTTTCTGTAACATGCTTCTTGTCTCAAGAGGTGTCTGAATATTAAGGGAGCTTATCTCATGTTTCCTGTACACTGAACACAGGATATAAACATCTCATAATACTTACAGTCGCAATGATAACGCAAAGACAAAAAATTGCAAACAAATACAGTAGGGATGGGAATAAACTGTTGATTCTTGGTAAAGTAATGTAATGAAAAGTAACTGATTCATGTAAAAGTAAACATTTCAGTTACATACAGGAGACAAGCGGGCACTGAAGTCAAACCTGGAACTTGTGATGAAATTTCTCCCGGTTTTTAATTAAGCCGTAAAAAGTGAGTGACATTTACAGAAGACTTGGTGCTTGAATGATGTAAACACATCACACTGATTGGTGTAAATGCTTTAAAGAAGTCCAATCATCAACGAATGATGATCCAGAGCTCGAAGCCCACAGCAATTCAGATCAATTTAATCCATTTAGCACTTTTTTAACAAAGATCATCGTCAAAAATACAGAATGAAGAAATAGATGGGAAAAACCTAAGGAAGTAGATTTTTTTATTTTTCCAAAGTGATATAACGATCAGTTTGTCCCTGATGAGCAAGCCATATTGTAGGTGACAAGAAATAAAACTCTCCGAGATGACAACAGGAAGAAACTTTGAGAGGAACCAGACTCAACGGGGAACCCAACCTCATTAGGGTGATATGACCATAAATCAGTCCCAGGTATATCTGTGTGCTACGAGGTTGAAAGTTCAACCTGATATTTTAGGGGAAAGTTGGTTAAGTTAATATAAACTATATAATCATTGTTGTAGACGCAGGTAAAAAATATATTGAGTGAGTGCATTCTCAAGCCATTACATCAGCCCAGTGCAAAACCATCTTCATAGTCATCAATTTAAACTGCCTTTAGTGACCACATACATCCAACTGCAGTTGTTTACATAAACATTCAGCAAGTGGAACGCCTGACCCTTGAAAATCGATGCATAACTGGTCACCACCTTGCGCAAGAGACGCATTTGTCTGTGTGAACTCTATACACAATCATTTACCAACACCACTTGCACATTACGGGAACTCGGCTGGGAGTTATTGCCACATGCCTCATACAGTCCTGACCTCAATCCAAGTTAAAGGAGTTCTAGACTGTATGAGGTATGTCTAGACCTCCCCCTTTATTTCTCTATATAAAACCTACTACATTAATTCACTTATCCCAGGGTACTTCATTATGTAGTAGGTTTTATATATAGAAAAAAGGGGGGTTTTACTCTCATAACTGTGTTATGTTATTCTGCACAATCCCGATTTGACTTGAACACCTCCGTAAATGTATGTAAAAGCATTTATTATTAACGAGCCTAGAACTTGTTCTAATAATTTATTGTTTCCATAGTAATAATGATTCACTGGGCCTTGTTGTATACTGTAGTGGATGCTTTATGTAAATTGATTTTTTTTTTAAATTATACAGTCATGTTGATATGGTGAAGCTTAAACAGATGGAGATAGCGAGATGTTTTTTTCCTAGTATTTTTGGAAGGAGTCTCCAGTGTCCGGCCAAAATTGTATTTTAATGTGTTGGCGATTTTCTATAAGACCGTGATGATTTCTCCATCCTTTTCACTTGTGTTCCATTTCGGACTTGTTTTCCAGGTTCTGTGTAAAAAAAATTCTGATCTAGTCATGACATCAGTATTATTAATTACACATCTTACACACAGAGCATGTTTGTGTTTCTACATAGGCTTTATCAGGTGAGACACACACAAGCAGATAGAAAAGCCAGCTGGCGTTTCTTTTTAGAGGAAGCGATAAGATAGATGTGAGCACAGCAGCATCGTCACATCTACATTAGCTACGTTACTCACCGGGGGACCGTTTGGCGCACCGAGCGCACCAGTGTACTGAAACCGTTCTGGTGCAAATCCTCAATGGACCTGCTCCAGGACTTGGATTTGTCCAGTGAGCCGTCCTCCATGTTCTCCAGACCATCAAAATCCAACCTGAGCCGTACACACACATACACACAGCGTACACAAAGACAGTCACACACACACACAGAAGCACAAATACAGGGGCCATGGGAGCAGTAGCTACAGTACAAAGCTCAGATTTGAAGAAGGGCTCAAGGTTATTTGGCACAGCAGCTAAGGACAATTTGAGTGTATTACAGCTCAGCAGGGCTCAGCAAAGCCTCGCGCGTTACTGCAACAAGTTATTATCAGCAGAACCATGTCTCACCCTCATAAGCACATTCAACAAGCAGTGTTAATATCCTTATCAGCTCAGGAGGAAACTCCAAAGTGTTCTCAGAAAACTTTTGTTTGTTCTCCTTTGTGTGTGTGTAAGTGTGTGTGTGTCTGTGTATGTGTGTGTCTATACCCCTGACAATACGTGGGTGGGCTGAGGACTTACGTGACAGCGCACTGGGCAAAGGAGAGGTACTCCACCAGAATGTCCAGTCCTCTGTTCTCATCATTCAGGAACTCGCGCACCCACCTGCCAGCACATACACACATGGGTCAGCATGGCAGACTACAAGAGGTAATATACTAACTTTAGCGAGTTTATAGAAATGACTTATTTGAATATGACAGGACATAAAACTCTACAGATCAGGTGTGCAAATCAGAATGATGGTAGTGCTGTACGTTACAGAGTCAAAGTGTGTTGATCAAGTTATATAGACTGTAGCTACAAAACACATTTTAGGAGTATTTTTCTCTTTCTCTGGCTGTTGAAACCTTAAATAATAAACTATTTTTGCATGTCTTTTGCTACAGTTTTGTCCACCCAATTTATATATATATATATTCCATGCTCTCTTTTACTATGATCCTGGAAACTAGAGATTTTTAATAATATTATATATTATCATACTCCTGGGTAATATGAATACAAATTTTAAATTAGTAATATATATATATATATATATATATATATATATATATATATATATATATATATATATATGTATTTAGGGAGAGAAAGAATAGAATAGAATAGCTTAATTAACTGATGAAGTGGACTTAAATATATATACTGTATATATATATATATATATGAGTATTTGAGTTTATTTCATCAGTTAATTATGATGACGAGACAGATATATTAATGCTGCAAAACTACCTAGTGCTAAAAAAGCAAGTCCAAGTACGCTGAAATAATAATCATAAAAGAGTAGACATTGAAACGGTGGAATGCAAAAGAAGAATTGAGAATGTACATGCAAATAAGAGTGAATGAGAAAACAGAATTGAAAGAAATCAATGAGTACTTATATTTAAAAATAAAAAAAATGGGTTCCCCCTTTTCTTGCTCCTCTATATATTCCGATTTCCTGTGTTTGGCTACACTGGGGTAGGTGGGGGCGTTGGGGGAAGGAAAACTGAAGGAATTCCCACTACACTCAGCTAAGGAATGTGGAGGGCATATGTCTGAGAGAGCGAGAGAGAGAAGTGAGGAGAAGAGGCTGAGGCGAGTCTGAGACATGGGGTGAGTTTAGTCTACCTCCCCGATGCTAAAAACATATCTGGAGTCACACTGAAATGATTAGGAGAGGTACAGATGAGACCTTTGAATGCTGGGTTTGGCAGTGATGAGCCAGGGGGCTTGAAAGCACAGATGGGAGAAATACAGACGGACAGACAAACAGACAGAGGTGGAGAAAGTGGGGCCAGGGGTATGACACAGTAAGACAAATAGACTTTGTGGACTGAGAAACCGGCGAGCCGAGTTGATCAGTTTCCTGTCTGCCACCCCCCTGCCCCCATCCTCCTCTCTTTCCTGCCAGATGCTATTTCAGATCAGTTTAGTGAAGCGAGGAACAACGCGTCAGAAAGGGGGCCTGATTTCAGGTCGGTGCAATAACCTCCGTTCCATTTGAATGTGGCCAGAAGATCTGAAAGTCTGAAAATAACCCTGGTGCTTTTTTCCCTCTCTAGTTCAATGGGAAACGCATTAAAACTCACTTTTACTGATGAGGAAAAGGAGCATGGGAATGATTAATGGCCCTCTGCGAACACAATGGAGGTACTCACATCTTGGATTTTAAATCCCTTTGAAGAAAATTCAAACACACTGTGGCTTGAAGCGTTCTGCACATGTGATTCGCTTCCTGTGCTCGTCGACAGTCCCAGACTGATACCCGAAAGATCCGAGACTCACGTTCAGGCGATAATCTCGCTTCGTTATCTTTTTCAGATTTGTACGTAAGAAGCGCTGCTGCTGTTCTCAGCCAAGGCGCTTTTTCACAATCTGCTCAAAGTGAACATCCTTTTTAACACACAGTTCTGTTTGTCATTTACTTTTCTCCACCTCTTCACTGTAATGATATACTGTATAATCCTACTATTCACTCCAACCCAGAAGACAATAGGTCCTCTTATGAATTTGGTACACATCCAATGATACATGAAATGAATAGAAAACTAGGCACGCCGTTAATATTGTGCTATTTATGAGCTAAAAATAGACAAGCGTTTTGTACAGCCGAACTGTTACAAGCAGACCATTTTTTTTTTTTTTTTTTTGGTTTTATAACTTCACTATGTATGTGAATGAAATCACCATTGCACATTGAGTTTCATTGTACGTCACTGTGTGTGGTGCTCTTTTGTCTTATGCATGTGTGTTTTGTGTCCTTTCACACACTCCATTGTTGGAAGCTCGAGCTTCCTGACTCTCCAGCATACACAACAGTGTTTCCTGCTGGTGAAAATGGATGGAGGGTGGGTACAATGAAAACCATCTGGGCACACACACACACACACACACACACACACATACATACAGTGCCTTGTAAAGAGATTGGCAGGACCTGCAGCGCTGTAGCCCTTCACTATAGGAAATATGAAAGAAAAATGATGGTAAAAATGGAAAAGCCCCATCAGTCAGGTTTAGCAAGCTTTTACAGGGAGTCTGAACCAGACTGATAAAGAAAGCATGCTTTCAGTGACCATCAGTTACAGAAGAGATGCAGAAATGTAAAGGGGGAGGGTCAGCAGATGAGGAGAGCAGACAAAGAGGATAAGTCACCCGATGTGATTGGTCCTCAGCGATATCTCCAGTTCCCTCAGAACTTTGGTGGATTCCTGAACCCGCCTGCGGAATTTCTGCAGAGGGAGAAAGAGCTGATTTTTATCAAGCTTTTAGCAAAACAGCCTGTTTCTCAACACCACAGAACACTACATCCAGGCAACATGTTAAATAACCCGTACGCTAGTCGTAACAACACACAAATGATCAGAGCAGAAGTTGACTTCCATCTTACCTTACGTGTGACCCCTGGATCTAAAAAGCCTCTCAGTTTCTGAATGTATGTGTGTGGAGGGTTCTTCACTTGGAAGCGCTCCTAACACATGAAGAGGTAGTCAGACAAACATGAACAAACATCATTAGGAGGTTTTACTGCAGTTGTTTACTTTCAATTAATGTATATGGGGTGTTCAAGTCAAACCGGGACATGAGATGAAATTAGCCTTGAATGAAAGTGTAAAACCAATTGACATTTACAGAAGACTTCAAGCATTCAGACACTTAGCCATAGTAAATCATTTGGATGGTGCAGTTCAAATGTACTGTACTGGTACAGTTAAAACCAGTACAATATGTCTGTTCACGATGATCCTGGCCGAGGTGGCTCAGAACCTACTGCAGTTATTCCCGTGAAGAGTCGCATATGTCTGTGGGAACTTTACACACAATCATTCACCTACACCACTTGCACATTACAGGAACTTGCCCGCAACCCATATCCTCCCCCATCCCCCCCCCCACCCCCGTGCAGTAATGACCTCACTCCAAATCATTTCCACGTGTTTGGGCCATTATAGGAGTTCCTGGTGGGCCAGGGTTTCAGACATGAAGCAGGGAATACGATCGATCATGGCTCAGAAACTTTCTACCTTGATGGTATTCAAGCACTAGTAAAACAGTGCTATCCGAATAAGTGGAAGTGGAATAAGTGCATTAGTGTGGCAGAGGATTATATAGACAAATAAAGGTAGTTTTTATTTTCATTACTGTATTCTGTAGAATCAAAAGTCCCAGTTTGGGCCTCCGAGTGGCGCAGTGGTAAAGTACTCGCCCTATCATCTGGAGATAGCTGGTTCGATTCCCGGGTGATGCTGTAAGCTCTCGCAGGCGGAGGTCTAGAGAGAGCTGATTGGCCGAGCTCCCACATTAATCACGGCTCTACAGCCAATAAGGGGAGATTGTGAGCTCACGTAAGTGGAAGGAGCGGATAGCGCTGTCCTCCGAGTGTGCGTGAGCGAGCAGTTCGAAAAGATGCAGTCAGCTGGCGTCACGTTGTTCGGAGGAAACACTTGATAGTCTTCACCCCTCCCGACTGAGTGGTAGTAGTAGCTTAATGTGGTAGCGCCCCTAGTGACGGGGAGGAATTGGACACAACTAAATTCGGAAGAAAACCCGGGGGGGGGGGGAATAATAATAATAAAAAATAAAATAAAATAAAATAAAAAGTCCTGGTTTGACTTGAACACCCCTCATACAATTCTATAATCCCTTGTTGTCTCTTTGATTATAGCATGTTTAAGTTTCACAAGACGCTGTAATCTGATGCAATCTTGTTGTTTTTATAAAGCCGAATATAGCTTGGGAAACTTGGCCTGGCATAATACACACAGACATTTATAAGAATTATGCACCAGACTCTGATTAAGTCTCTCTATATACACAGGCCTTGGCCAGATTGTGTTTCACTTCAGAATGCAGCGAGAAAGGTAGCGCAGGTCTAAATAAATATTCCACCTGGTCACAGATCAGGTCCCACTTCTTCTCGTTGTCGTACTGGCGGAGGAGGCGTGCTTTGTCCGGGGGAAGGTTCATCGAGCTCTGAAAGACAGCAAACAGACAAGCATTAGCCCACACAGTCTTGTAAATATGCAGACGACCTCACAGAAATGTCTCCATCCTCTTTCAGATCAACCCCCTCCCTCCCCGACCTCAGGGCCCGTGACCTCAATTTAGCATCCTGGCGCATGAGATCATCCCCGGCCTAAGGTGGCCTCGACGACGCCGATGTGCTCGTCAAAGCAGGCCCTTGTTCATTTTAACAACAGCAAAGCAAGCCTTTTATGATGTAGTTATGATGAGTAATGAGTAATAATGAGTAATTATCCCAACTAAACTCTAGTCTCTAGATTTAACAAAATGATAGTCAATCAGATAACAATGTCACGGTTTCATTTTTACCATTTCAAGGGTGAATAATATTTGATCTGCAGATTTGAAACTGAAGATACTTCTGGTTTCTCATGGAGCTAGTGTCAGTGTATGAAAACCAGCATGAATTCTCATGAGTAAGCAAAAAAACAAAATGTGTTTTTTATTTGTACTGATTTGTTTTATTCCTCTTGGACCACAGCAATGAACAATGCACCATACTTCTATCTCCACTTCCTTTACTTAACTAATCAATGGAGAAAACCTGTAAAGCATTATCACTTGCCCAAACATATCACCCTCTTTCACTGACAACTCCAGAGATTGTCGTGCTACCAGGCAACTGCAAAAACATAGTCAAAGTCTGGAAAGCCTACTGACGTTACAATACTCGAACACTGGAGACTTGTTCCATAGATGTTAAGTAAACGTCCCCATATAAAAAAATCTCAGCATATTAATGATATATGAATAATAATGTACAGGAACAAACGTCTACATACATAAAAGAAAGGTTTTTGTCGGTATATTGGTCTCTTTCAATTATTTGAAAAAGAAAAATAATAATTCAATTATATCTTAATGTTTCATACTTTAGAGGACCTGAAACCAAACTTAGATAATATTCTGTCTGTCCAGCAGGAATTTGTCTGGCTAGAACGAATTCAACGAAACTTTTCCAGTACGGTATTTGCCTGAAGTTAAACCTGCAACAGAATTAAATCAAAACACTGAGCAAAACTAACGTTATGTGCCAGATTATAAACCGCAAGTGTTGACATGCGTCAAACTGTGGACGCTTCTTAAATCGACAGAATTTACTGAACAGAATTTAACGATACTTTTGCAGTAGTTACATATCTGTACCATACGTTAAATCTAAATGTTGAGTAAAAGCCATGTTATGAACATTTATGTGTTGGATTTCATAATCTAATAAATATTAATTAGAAAAGCTAAAGTAAAATAATTTCACTGGGATTAGTTCATATTTTCACTGCTGAAATAACAGCGCTGGAGTGAATTTTAATGCGCTGGAGTTGTTTTAAGACAAAACTTTATCTTCATCCGATCTACTTTTTCGATTTCTCATCTGTGATTCACGCTCCAATTTCTGAACAGGGAGTGCATTTGGCATAAACAAGGCGCAAGATACTCAACCTTACAACATTTTATTTCTTTGTATTAATAAGTTATGCAGAGAGTTCTGCCCTTACAGAAAGGCCACGTACAGTGCATGTAATGGAATGTACAACTGGAATGCGTGCCTTCAACATAATATCACTTATTACATTAAAGCTGATCAGTTTATTTTTAGCTTTAACCTTTTATCTATTTCTAAAAATCTCTTTTCCCCGTCTTACTTTACTTACACAAGTATTATTATAACCCATGCTCACTCTGGAATCAGCAATATATCTTCAAAGCCTCTAACAGAGGAAACTAATCGACACCTTCTGACCAATCAAGATCAAGAACTACGAATGGTTTATACCACACCACTGAAGCAAAGCATAAACATGCTTATCACATCTCTGGCCTGTTAGATAAAGTCCAGGTGGAGATAGTAGGAGGGGAATGAGAGATTCAGGCAGAGCGCCCCAGCATGTGACAGATCTCTCAAGGGCGAAGAAACGAATGGTGTTCATCATGAAAGAGCCACTGGCACCCCCATCAACAACAACCTCCGTGTTCAATTCAAACTCATCCACCCAAATCACACTAACCTGCTCACACAGAGGCCATGACAGGGACAAGTTATCGTAAAACGCTCAGCTAAAGAAGAACTAACAAAAAACACCTTCACATACATGCACTGTTCCAGTGCTAGAGACTCTTTTTCCAAAAGCTCACATAAATCATTTTCATATTTTGGGAAAAAATGACTGCTGGAGCCTCATTCAGCAGCGTGAGTTCTGAATGAAGTCTAATCACCCTGGAGAAGAGAGACAAGCGAAAACAATAGATTTTGTACTTTTGCCATTTAGCTTCCAGACACAGTATCTTTATGGCAGGTGTTTACAACCCAGATAATCACCTGATCACCAGAGATATGACCTTTCAGTTTGGAACTCGAATTTACACTACCATTTCCTGAGAATGCTCCATTTCCAAAAAGTTTTTTGTTACATCTCAGAACGAGAGCAGCCATCAATTCCAGATGTCCAGCGCTACAACTGGAATGCGTCTTGTTTATAACAACTGCAATTTACTATAAAGTAACGGTTCAAACTCCATTTTACTGAAAAAGAGGATGGGGTTTTAAGTTGTTTACTTTCCTCTATTTTTCCATCAGGGAAGATCTTTTGCTTGGAGGAGATGTATGTGTTTGTGTTTGCGTGCTCTCCCTTTCTTCCCAAATGAAATGTCAGTAATGGCATGGGACTCTCCCACTGTGTACAGTGTTGCTACAAACAGCTGCCTACTCGCTGATGAGCTCATGACTCCTGAACACTTTTGCACTACAAAGAACTCCACCAAAGTGAAGATTTTAAAACTGATGTTGTGCCATTTAAAAGTCTGGCTTCCAAATCTTGGAATTGCTTCATGCTGAGTATCCCCTGGATAGTAATGCTGATCATTAGCACAGAGGTGGGTTAGTCAGTAGCCCTGCATGCCTGGCACAAACAGATTTTATGTATATACTGTATATGTTGCAAGAATGAATTTTGTAATGATTTTCAGAATAAAATAATGTGCCTCAATGCTATAACTATGGCACAGCTTACTGAATCCCAACATCTGCTGCACTACATACATTAACCGAAATCAACATCAACATCAATCTCACTGATGGTGGAATGATTTTAGTAGCAAAATTATTCAATCAGTGTTACATGTTTGTTAACAACTTAGTGGTTAGCCATGCACCTCCAGGATCCGGGTTCGATTCCCACCTTGGGTCTGTGTGCATGAAGTTTGCATGTCCCCCCCCCTGTGCTTGGTGTGTTTCCTCCATGTACTCCAGTTTCCTACTAAAGTCCAAGGACATGCAGATTAGGCTAATTGTCTTTCCAAAATTTCCCATAGTAAGTGACCACTATTGAATGTGGACCCCGCCTCATACAGTACACTGAGTCTCCTGTGATAGGCTTCATGCCCCACGCGACCCTGTGCACAAGATAAAGCGCCACAGGTGATGAGTAAGTGCAGCAATACGTAAATATCAATGTTCGAAGACATTACCATGAAAATGGCTAAAAAACTTTAATTTAGGAATAAGTTTTGTACATACAGTACTGTATGCTTGAACCTTTGGCTGTTAGAGCCTGGCCACTCATCATTTCAGGCCATTTGTGAAACTGCAATTAAGTTAGAGGTCTTAAATGGCGGTATAGTCTTCGGTTTTGTCTTCTTCTTTTGTGGTCAGTAATAAGATTTGTAGATAAAGAGATAAAGAGCCAATCTTTATCTGATGTAGAATTATTCTCCTTTGTCTTTTGGTTTCGCAGCGCAGGTTGAGCAGCAAGCGGCGTGAGGATCGGATTCCTCAAATCTCGCGAAGAGCTCGCGAAGGATTTTTACTTAGTCTGATTAGTTAAAACGCTAAAGGACTAAAACCTCACACAGCAAGAAGTGGAAATATTGTGTTTTATCGGTCATGCACATAAAGAGAAATTGCATGGTTTCTTTCGCAGTTCAAAGCACTGTGGAACATTCTTTTGGCTGTGGTGTTGAATTCGAAAGGGTTAGCTGGCCAGTCCAGACCACAATATAAACACTGGACTCTGAGGCAACAATGACCTGATTTCCAACCTTCAGGGTGGTCTGGTTTCCATACTGACAGAACGTTCCATGTGTCTTTGCTTTTTACTTTGGCATAAGCACCTCATTCCACCAGTCAAGAGGTGTCCTGTGATGTGAGGCTGTGTGGTGAATCAATGGACCTCAAACACACAAAAGGTTGGAAAATAAGGACTCTAGACCAATGTTTCTTAAAGTGCATTCCAGGCATGCCTAGATTTTCTTCCAAAAAAAAAAAATGATGGAAACCATAACCCACCATTTTGAAATGTATTAGATTTATTAACATTCTCATTCTTGTTAGTATGTTTGACTGGCCATGTGAATTGATTTATTCCAAAACCCAAAGAGCTTCAAAATGTAGGTTTGCTATAAATGTCAACCTAAATGTAATTACAATTTGATTAGAAATTCTGTTCTGTCAGTGGAAAGTTCAGGAATAAAAAGTTCAATGGTTTCAATAAACAGCCAAACTATTATTGTTCGCATTTACATTATTGTTATTTAATAATGTTGGAATATGTTTTTCAAATAAATGTGTACTTATGGGGTTTGTGGAATTTGTTCCACAGGTAGAACGTACACAGTAAAAGTGCATTTTAACTGATAACTTTGCTTGTGCTTTTGCAGCTTAACTGGAGGAAAGCAAGGCCTTATTAATAACCTCATTGCAGGAATGAGACTTGGCATTTCCTACATTCACAACATACTTTGCCTATCAAGATGGGATCTGGGAGATGGGAATGAGAGTCCAACGTTTGAGTGAAAATACATTTTTGTAGACACGACTTTTAATTCGCTCTAAGCTCACAGTATAAAAAAAACAACCTCCAGATCAACTGCCTAAACAAAGCTGTTTTGCACCACAATAGAGTGACGAAAGCCAACTTCTGACAAAACAAGCTTCTGTTAAGTTTGATGTCGATGAAAAGAGAGACTGTAATGGTTTAACAAAGCGCCATTCCCGTCTGACATTTATCCTTCTCCTATTCAAACATCATCAACTAAATAACAGACCACTGACAACAAGGACAAGTACATTAGACACGTGTTGATGAGGCGAAATTGGTACTGCAAAAAGGATTATATTATTAATCATTATCACAATATTTACAAGTCTGATTAGATGAATATTAATATTATTTATTTTTTAAACGATCAAACTACCAAGAGTGAAATATTATTTATACATAAATATGCCAAACTATATATATATCAAACTGCCAACAGTGAATTCATATTTATATATAAATATAATGACAAAGACACACATTTTGTTTGTTGTGGTACCAAAATGAACCCAAGGCTTTTTGTAATTTATAGCACATCAGGGTTTGACTATGATGTCATTTTCCAGTTTTACTGACATTGGTTTGTCATTGGGTTTCCTCCGGGGACTCCGGTTTCCTCCCACAGTCCAAAGATATGCAGGTTAGGCTAATTGGCGTTCCTAAATTGCCCGTAGTGTGTGGTTGGGTGTGTGAGTGTGTGCATGTGTGTGTGCCCTGCGATGGATTGGCACCCTGTCCAGGTTGTACCCCGCCTAGTGCCCGAAGTCTCCTGGGATAGGCTCCAGGTCCCCCGCGACCCTGAACACAGGATTAAGCGGTATAGAAAATGAATGAATGAATGAATGAATGGTTTGTCATTTTCAAAATACAAATCACAATACTGAACTTTCTTAACCCTGTACCAGTAAGAAAATATTAAATATCAAATACAGGGTGAAAAAGCAAAAACGCAAGAATCACTGAGAAGGAGCATCTGGTACAAAATTCCATGATCATAAATATTAATAACTTAACTATATATAATTATGCTAGATTACAGCCTTTTTTCCCCACTTCCTTATTATATCTCTCCTATCCACTGGACTGTGGTTTTGCCGTTCTATGACAAACAAGCGAAGACAAGGAGAAAGAAAGAGGAAAGAAGAAGTGTCAACCTCAACATGCAGTGTCAGGTAAAATCAATTAAAAGGCTAAGCACTGAATCGAAGAGTCAGTCTAGAACTGTTTAAAGTATGCACAGAGGACACTGAAGAAGCATTGTGGTGGTAATACATGACTCACATGTCCTGCACACACACACACACACACACACACACACACACACACTGGGACTCTGGGGTTTAATATGTGTGAATGTTTTCCGAACAAAAATTCATGCCGGATTCACAAATTTTACCAAATGTTAATAAATATATTAATATGAGGCTCAGTGTAAGAGCTCACGCATAGACGTGCATGATTTAAAAATGTAAAACATTTCAAAAGATATGGAGAACTTTAATATGGATTTCGGTTTATATTAGTGAAGTGTATTTAATTCAGAGAATGTGTTTATGCTTTGCAACACAGCAGGAAATCCCTAAATAAAACAGAAAGTAATAAAAATGGTAGAAAACAGGAACTTTTTTTTTTTTACACTGACATTTCAAGCTATTAAGGAAACTGTTGATTAGAATAGTACCATAACATCATCACACAGCTTTTCTACAGGGTTTTGCAGTACAGTACAAACCACAAATTCAGGCATAATGCTGCTAAAACAGGATAACACATTCCTTAGACCTTATTTGGTTTTATGTTGTTTCTGAGAGGCCAGTGGGAGTTCAGATCAGCAAGTCCTTCATACTGCATTTAAAAACACAAACAATGTAAATAAGGTTTGTTTGGGGAACATCCATTTGCTGGATGGGGTGTCTGGTCCAGATACTGGCAGATAACCTTCGTCACTAAACTGGCGAAAAGTGGCATGAATTCCAATGTGCACGTTTCCAAAGTCGCATGACCACGTTTCACATACATATCCTACTGTACTGTACATGTATATAACTGTGAGACAAATTCACTTCAACGTTACCAAGTACTCAGTTATGCAGAAACTATATCTTAGAATCTCTCCATCCATCCATCTGGAAACATCTGCAGTCCAACTATTAGGACAATGGTGGGGGACAATGGTGATTAACATTGTATTTATTCCCATTGTATGATCGTGGTAGGACCTCCGGTCAACATTCGCATATGCACGTTCACACACTACGGGCAATTTGGGAACAGCAATTAGCCTTATCTGCATGTTTTTGGACTGTGGGAGACAACCAGAGCACCCAGAGGAAACCCATCATGCGCTGGGAGACTACTAATACACCGTGCTGCAATATCTTATAATAAGGAGCTGTTTTACAATAAAATCAAATGCTCGAATGACCTAATATTAATAAAACATCACAACTCTGTACAGTATAAACTGCAAATGAAGTGGCTGCAGAATTTGCTTTGTGGACTCCTGTGATAAAAACCTGTATCAAAAAAGCTTAATGCTTTATGCATTTGTTAACAGATTATCATTTAAGCAATATCACATGAGCAAGAGTGCTGTCATTTAAAATATTGGAACGGCTGTAAAACTGTTTTCCAAATATTGAAGATGTATAATATCAGTTCCTTTTTTGGCAGTTGGCTTCCGTACACGACCCTAATGGATTTGAAACGAAACACTCAAGTCAAGATTTTCAGTTTTAATTCAAAGAGTTTGGTGCCTAATGATGGCCTCCTTCACTTGCATAGACACGTCTTTGCACCTCATGCTGAGAGTTTGAGTGAACAGCACCAAATGCAATAATGTAACACTCAGAACCATCTCCAGTCCTTTCATCTGCTTGATTAGACTTGGAGTAATGACGGAACAGGTTTGAACAGCTTGTCGGCCGTTTGTTCCATTATTTATGAGCCCCCACCAGAATTGGTGTAATTTTCATCGATACGTCTTCGCTCGTGCCATCTGGATTAAAACACGTCATATTTGCGTGCCCGCGCATTCATTCCAAACAATGGATTTGCCCGTACCTGGACTATTTTAGTCAAAATATGCTCGGATTTTGTTCTGGAGGATGGTAAGCAGTTAGTCGGTTGTATTTGTTCAAGTCCAGAAGAATGAAGAAAGCCAGACATTTCAGCTGTTTTAGGAGCTATTGCTAGCACTGCCATGAAATCCCTGCGCAGCTGACGTCAGCGAACACGCCACGCATGCACAGAGGTGGAAAGTGGCATGAATTCCAATGTGCACGTTTCCAAAGTCGCATGACCACATTTCACATACATATCCATATACATATCATATGTAAGGGGCATTATCAGATTTGTGTGTTCAGATTATTTTGAAGCCCTAAAATAATCTGATCTACGTCACGATAATGCAAAAAGATTACTCAAATTTAAGTCACCAGCTCTGTAAGATCGATGCCCTTGTGTGCTAAACAGTGATGGGTACAGAACACAAACACTAGTCTGTAAGGAATTGTACATATTACTAATCTTCTATAAAAATGTTGATTAACAAGTACTGCAGGTCTAGTTAACTTGAAATGAAATGAGGAATCAGGCTGCAACAGAGTTTGACAGATATGATCTAAAACACTAAGCTTGCAAGCAATTACATCCTAGTATAAGGCATCCTAGTTTATTCAAGGATACAGTTTCAATGTTTCAAATTCATGACATAATCTTTAAAGTGTTCAATAAAGACACATTCCTGATTGCAAACATTCTTGGATAAAACTACTAAAACTACAACCTTCACACATTACGCTCATACACCAGGCACTACAGAAACGTTCTTCTGTCTTTGAATGGGTAAGGAGACAAAGGCACGAGATAACCTAATGGTCAGATTGTTTTCGCCACTCGACCATAAGCCTTCGTCGGTTGGTCACCAGTTTCATCATCACCTGATGAAATCTTTTACATTATTAAAGAAAAATCTTGAACATTATTATGAAGTCAGTCGCAGGACACAGTTATGGCTGAGGCTCCAGACAGAATATATTTTCTTCGTGCGGTTTTACTCGGAAGATCTTGGCCAGTGGCTGTGAGAGAACACAAATTCTGCTGAGTGAATCTAGACAGCTCTGCACGCGCCAGTGAAGACTGGATGAAGCTCAAGACGTCCTGCTTCACAGGCTTCCAATAGGGAAGGTGTTTGCAAGAAAATATGGCCCTGTCTAGCTTTTCAGTTACTATACTTTAATAAAGATGTTTGTCTTCTTTTATGGACGAAAGTAGGCACGGCTTCTGTTTTGAGATCTCTGCAGCTGTGGCTTTAAATAGACAAAAATCCCGAACAATACAAGGAAGTTTTACTAAGTTGGGTCTAGTTTAGGAAAAATAACCAGCACAGACGTGAGTGTCGTTCTTTGAGTGATCTCCAAGGATATTACTAAGCTCAAGGAAATCATGTTTAATAACCCACTCATGCATCATATGATCAACACTGTCGTCCCTACACTCCAGACAAACTTCTCAATGATGAATAAGTCTGGTGCTGTAAACCTGTTTGGATCTTCGTTAGAGCAACAGGACAGAAACGGGGTCATGCTCAAGATGCACAACTAAAAGCTCTGGCTTGTTCTCAGGCTGGTTCCCTGCCATTAAACAGGTCAAATGTTGAAGTGTGTGAAAAAGCTGTTTCTCCTTTCACCATGCTGACACCTGATCTACCAAGCTTTAATTGCGTAACCTGAACCAGGCAATCACAACAAAGCGGTGGTTCCACAAAAGGCCTCCCTCAATCCTCCAGCAGAGAGAAGACACAGGGAAGGGGGTCGGAGGTGTTCGAGGACTGGACCTCCCCCCACTGCTCCTTTACACAAGATACACAAACAATCTCCATGACAAACCATTGTGGAATGTGCTTTCTTCACACACACACACACACACACACACGCTAATCTGTTTATAATGAACTTACAGGCATTAATGAAGTTGTACACAACATCTGTGAAATTGAATGACACATGCTGCACTTTTGAATGAATTTCGGGTGTATTGTATAAAGTTATCTAGAAGCTTCTTTTCCTTGATTGTGATGCAACATTTTCCTAAATTAGCCAAAATTAGTTATTGTTGGTTCAGCTACAGCATGTCTGCTAATCTGGGCCTGATTTCCTGTACTATGTCTACAACTACGCCACAGGAAGTTTCATAAATTAGCCGCAGGAGATGAAATACGCCAACAGCTACTACTGCAAAAATAAAAATAAAGAACATACTACTATACCAATTTACTTTTCATGATTGGCTATTGTTAAATTATTTGGTTATTTGGCAATTTTATTGGGATTCCACGTGAAAGACCAATACAAAGTGGTGTACACTTGAGAAGTGGAACGAAAATCATACACGATTCCAAACTTTTTTTTACAAATAAATAACTGCAAAGTGGGGTGTGCGTAATTATTCAGCCCCCCTTTGGTCTCAGTGTAGTCAGTTGCCCATAGACATTGCCTGATGAGTTAATGACTAAATAGAGTGCACCTGTGTGTAATCTAATGTCAGTACAAATACAGCTGCTCTGTGACGGCCTCAGAGGTTGTCTAAGAGAATATTGGGAGCAACAATACCATGAAGTCCACAGAACACACCAGACAGGTCAGGGATAAAGTTATTGAGAAATTTAAAGCAGGCTTAGGCTACAAAAAGATTTCCAAAGCCTTGAACATCCCATAGAGCACCGTTCAAGCGATCATTCAGAACTGGAAGGAGTATGGCACAACTGTAAACCTTTTCCTTATAGAAAATGAAACAGCGGCGTATCATTACAGCACTAAGAGATGTGTGACATGACGTACACACGCTGTGTGCCGAAAACTGTCACATCCATACCAATCACTGATCCACGTAAATGCTCCAGGTTGAAATGTTTTTGATTTAAGGTTACATTTGCAATGTTATGTAGGGGTAATTAATTCAGTGTTATCATTCAGAGTGGTATGTAGTTCCAGTCCAATGCCTGGTAAGGAAACAGTGGGAGGGTTGCGTCAGAAAGGGCATCTGGCATAAAACCTGTGGCATCCTCTATTCGGTCATGAGTTTGGAGGCTATCCAAGGAGTATTCAGGTACGAGGCTGGACAGAGTACCAATTCATCACACACACCCACACACTCATTCACATTCACACAATTTGGGAAGACCAATCAACCCAATCTGGATGCCTTTGGACTTTTGAAGGAAACCAGAGTACCCACCAAACACAGGGAGTAAAAACAACTTTTAAAAACAGCATTATACCTACGTACAATGACATTATACAGAATAATGACATTATGCCATTATAACCAAATTACAATTAAATAATGATTAATCTTATCTATCTATTTGCTATGCTTTAATCATCAATTGGTATACCTTATCTGCACTGTTACCTTAATACATGAATACCCCAGTGAACTATTTGGGATATTCCAAAGGCTCAAAGATTCCACAGCAATTTTTCAAAGTTCATGAAAAGAAGAAAAAGATTTTAGTTTTTTCCCTTTTATGTTCAGTTATACTGTGATATTGAAAGTCTTCAGGACAGACAGTTTGCAGGGATTCCATTTAACTAATAAGTAATTTTGTGTATTTGCTTATTCTAGTGTCGCCTGAACGGGACTACCACATTTTCATTCTTAAATGCAACGTTCGTAGATTCGGTGTTCAAAGTTTAATTGTAAACAAAACCATAAGGGCTAAATAAGCACTCCAATCACTGAGTAATCCAGGCACAGCCTTGGAGGCTTGTTGAAAGGTTAACAAATGTGCAACTAAAATCTGTCCTCCACACAAATCCCTCCAAATACACTACTGGGAAAACTGTTCATATGCAGACGGCCTCTTAAATCCCCATGAAACATTAGACTGTTAACATTTACACAGTGTGCAGCTGTGGTCTGCGTCCTGCAGGCTAGTGCAGCCCTTTATTATGTATCCTCATGACAAAGCTCATCAAGAAGACATCAAGAGAGACTGAAGGTCCTCCAGAAGACTCCAGACGACATGCATTCCACTAGTGTTAGAATGGAAAAGAAGTGACACAGACTCTTGATACGGAGAACAAAACACTCTCTGTTAATTCCCTGTCATCGTCGTCATCACGTTTACCGAAAGATCGAAACCATTTCAGAGCTAAATGAAAAGTAACTTCACCGCCGGGTTATCATGTAAGGCCGGGGTGCCCATTGAGCCAGTCGATGACTGTTATTTTCCTGTCTACATGAGAGCGAATACGTGGCAATTAGAGCACACTTTTTTTTTCCAAAAAGAAGGAACTTGTTTACAGTCCACTCCATGGTGAAGGGCACGGTCAACCTCCACCCTTTTGGTATTGAGGCAAGGCCAATTTGAAGCACATTATCTTTGAGGGCACTTTGAAGCAGGTTTCCTGGAGCGCCGTGATCTCAGCCGTGTCAGCTCTTCAAGGTCACATCAGGGATACCAGATGTGAGAGCATTAAATCTATCAGGCCCTAAAACAGTGACATCGCAGCTTCCCTTTCACCTGGCCATCTGTGAAGGCTGCAAACCATAAACTACTTTAACGATCCAGTACAGTAATTTTCAAAAGTGCTCGTCTCATTTGGGTCAAGATGTTCCTGTACTGTACAGTAAGTAGTTATATAGTGAGGTTAAAATAAAGTTTTTCCATAATTAACATTTTAGGACATGGCATTGAGAGATTTTTCTTCTTTTGTGTCCTAAAATAGAAGTCATACTTTTTTAAATCTCATTTGTACATTTCTCAGTGTCAAAAAAAAAAAAAGTTGTACTTAAGCTTATGTAGCTCAAAATAGATTTAGGAATCAGGGTTATTTTGGGTACTTCTGATACGTGACATTGTCCTAGGAATGCAAAGTACGTCAAATAAAATCTAAACAGAGCATTAAAAAAACAGACGCCGTTCTGGACCCGAGGATGTCCTGTTTGTTTCTTCGGGCAGCCTTACAGGAGACAAGTCCTCGATGGATACACACTGAGCATGTCAGGAATTTACCCATTAAAAGACCATCAGCACATACAGTATGAACAAATACAAATGGCTATTTGTGTGTCTTTGGACATCTTTTGGGCATTTGTTTAGATTAATTAGTGAAGAATACTTTCGTCCTGTATTAATGAAGGCTTTAAACTAATTGACATTGGAAGCAGAAGCATGGTACGGTGATGAGACATGATCATTTGAGTTGTGCAAACATGAATGACAATTCTCGGCGAGATGGCTCGGAGCCTCCTGCAGGCGTTCCTGTGCGCATCCAGTAAGTGGAACGCCTGATCGTTGGAAATGTTTCGCAGAAACTTGCATCTGTTAACCTCCGGGTTAATTAGTGCATTAGTGTAGCAGGGGATTACTGTATATAGAGAAACAAATTTAGCCTTTACTCTCTTACTCTTTTATGCGCAATCTAAAGTCCCAGTTTGACACGAACACACCCAAAAAAGAATTGTTTCACAGATATTATCATCGTATGTTTTTATTATGTGTGCATGTGCAGCATAGAAAGTCCACAGTGTCTGCGGGGAGCAAAGGGTCCGTCTCTGCGTGAAACAAGACAGGACGACTGCGTTATCAGTGGGAGAATGATGACGGCAGCGTGTACTACAAGAAGCGAGGAGAAAAGAGTGAAGAATGAACCGGACGTTCCGTATTACACAATCACGTTACCGCACAGAAGCGAGGAAAACTTAAATCATTGTGACAAGGAGATCACTTTGGCATGTCCAGCGGGAGCCATTTCCTTCGGGGGGGGGGGGGGGGGGGGGGTGTAAATCAGAGTGCGTTTATCTGCCCGATCATTAAGACCTCGCAGCCGTTCCTGTGAGCGACTAGAGCACAAAGCACTCGGAGAGGATGAGGCCCAGGCTTTAAAACAACACACCGACAGAGCTGCTATTGTGCTGGAGAGGAAAGCTGTGCTCCGAGTAGACTGAACACAGCTGCGCTGGCATGCACAAATGCACACACACACACACACACACACATGGAACCATTCCTTCTTCTGCAATGATCAAATGATCAAATTATTAGTGTTCAAACAGTTGTGGAGGTTATCCTGAAAACTAAAGAGGCTGATATGATACACACTGACGGTTCTCTTTATTAGGAACACCTGTCAATTGTTCCGCAGCAGCATGATGTCATGCTAACTTTTTTTTTTTCCAGTTTTCAACTGTTCCAGTTTGGATGAACCTGGAAGCTTTAAGTGATTGCTTCTATCTCACGCATCATTCTCACGTTAAGCCTAGATGCTTTTCTGCTCATCATGGTTGTAAAAAGTAAAAAATGTTATCTGAATTACTATAGCCGCTGATAGTGACAAGGCATTTCTACAGCAGAACTGGCTCTCTCCCTAGTGTTTTTTTTTTTTTAATTTTCAAAACTAACTATCGATTTTAAAACAATTTCACGATTTTACAAAACCTTAAATAAAAATAAATTGTAGAGAATAATATTTAATAATAATTAATATCGTACTTAAGATCTTCAAATATAAAATAAAAAAAAAACGGTTTTAACAGCAAATACCTCTCAGTCACTCAGAAGTATAAACCACGTAAGACCTCCCTCAAAGATGGCTTTACTCACACAGCTAAACACAAGCTGCTCCTTAACACCTGAGCTTAGCATGGCGCCATCCTCAAAGACGATCCACGCTCAAACATAAACAGCATGCACCTGTGTGTGTGAGTCTGTGTGGGTGTGTGTGTCGTCATGGGTGTATGTCAAGTAAAAAAAAAAAAAAAGGATGCCGGCTGATCTGGGATTATTGGACAGACAGATGTTGCCCTCCAAGTGCAACAAGCATCAAATAACCCTACCTACCTGCGACTTCTGGAAGCAAAGCCATACATAAAGGCACACCCAACCGTGCCGCGGAGGTAGAGCTAACTTTAAGATGCCATAAACGAGGCTTACGGACTGACTGGATTGGTTCCAGCTGAGTGGCAACTATGGAACCCTGTGAGGCCAGAGGGGTTCAAGGGGTCAAGGGGACAAGCGGAAAGACTAGAAAGGGGGGGGGGGGGGCGACTCTGTTTGCTTGATGTAGGCACATGCATTCCAGAGTGATTTATACATTCAAACACACAGTAGAAGTAGAAGCCTAAAAATAAAAAAATCCACTAAAGATAGCAGTTTTTAATTTTATAGTTCTGAAAAACATTACATACTTACTTAAAGAGAGAAAGACAATAATAAACACAAAACATAAACACAAATAAACATGATGTTCGAATCATTCCAGTTGTTCGTCACATTAAACTCACTTGCTCAGCCATGACCTGACCATGAAGTTTCCTGCCATGGACTGATAGATAATGTCGGAAAAAATGCAGAAAACAGGGGAGGGGTTTCACCAAATGAACTCCTCAAAAGTATCACTTAATGGTGGCTTGAGCTTCACGATGAACACTCCCTCTGTCTCGATGATAATGATGCTTTCAGGAAACTACTGAGCACATTCATAAACCATGATCATAGTGCTAGATGTGTGCATCTGAATGGTGCAAACGTCCCAGCTGAGGTGGCTCGGACCCCAGTCATTCTGGAAACATTAAGAGTGAAGCGCCTGATTCCTGAAAATCGACGGATAACTTGTCACCGATTAGCAGAAGAGACACATAGAGGTATGTCTGTGGGAACGCATCTTTCACCAACACCACTTGACTATTACATCCCCTGTACAATCCTGTCCAAATGATTCCCATATGTGTGGACCATTTAAGGAGTTCCTGGGAGGCCGGTGTTTCAAACGTGAAGCAGGCAGTCTGATCATGGCTCCGGTGTACTGAGAAGACCTTGATGGTACCCAAGCACTAGTGAAACACTGGGGATAAGTGGATTAGCGTAGCAAGGGATTCCTTAGAGAAATGAACATCGTTTTTCCTCTCATAACTGTGTTCTGCATTTCTGCGCAATCCAAAGTCCTGGTTTGACTTGAACACCCCTCGTAGAGTTAATGCACTCAGTTAATGCGATTACGTAAACAAGCTTAACCGACACTTTCTTACTGCTTTCCTTCAGCGCCTCCACCAGAGTAAACAGCAAACGCAAATACTTCCAAAGCAATCAAGTTAATAAAATGTAATCACAGGGATACAAAAACTCTGCCTGATGTGTGTGTATTGGTAAAGTCATTAAGGCATGGTGCGTTGGCACGCTGCCAGTTCAACAAGGAATTTTTTCCTTCTCTAAAGTTCTCTGGTGAAAGAAAACCACAGGAATCTGCAGCGCCGCAGCCGAGCGGGGGCACTTTGAAAGAGGATATCACACACACACACACACACACACACACACACACACACACACATATATACGCACACATATACATATGCATACACACTTCTGCTCCATCTCTGCAAAAACTGTACCACCGCCTCCAGCTTCGTTCTCATATGGAGAAGTTTAGCTGGAAAGCTGAATCCCCCACTCCAGACTCAGACGCATGAAAGCCAGAGGGAGTAATACGTTCCAGTCCATACTGTATCGCTTATGAGTGTGTTATTCCAACCTTCCTCAGACTGGAGGTCTATTTGGAATAGATCGCCATTCCGTTCAAGGATAAATACCAGGAAAATGGAAAGAAGCAACTATCTCCGCGGTTATGACCGAACACAGTTGTGTCTGTGATGGCACTACTCTAATATTAATTAGTACTCCATATCATATCAACAAGTTCCTCTAAAATGACATGCACCGGAGTGAATGTCTCAAGGCCACACCTTTGACAATTATCTGCATGTTAAGGTGCAACAACCAAACCATATTTGTGGAAAGTGAGAAATTTTTTCCATCATCTAACGAGTGCCTCGTGTATCGTGTTACACCACAAGATCATCGCTAATAATGCCCGCGCATAAACGTGCACCGCCGTGCGTCACATTTATTTGGAATTGGAAAAGATTACGTTACATATCCAGGCCCGGTGATCTGAACTTCTGGAATAAAAAGCAGACAACTGTGAAATTGTTTAAGGGATTTTTCCCTTTTAAAGGAATAGTCAGGGATGTTTTGATTTGAAAACTGTTGAAGTTGAAGTTGAAGCTAGCTGCAAATCCAAACAAGTACGGCAACAGTGTTCTTAACAAAGCCGCACCCTCAATACACATACAATATGCAGAAGGCTAGAACCTCTGATTGCTAGGTAAGTAGAGATAAAGAGTCTCTTTGTCCTGATCGGTTAGAAGGCATTGAAGAGTGTAATTAGTGGTGAAATTGACACTCAATTGGGCAATTCCTATTTCCAATTCCTATAATTATAAGAGGGTTTCTTTATACGTATATGTGTGATAGTCTGGGAAAACCTGTGAGATGTAGATGAATTCTAGAAAGGATAGAAAGCGAAATAAAATGAAATACTGGGTTTTGATCAAACTCAAACACTCGTCTATACCGCTTTATCCCGTATACAGTGTCATGGGGGTCTGGAGCCTGTCCCAGGAAACTTACGACACAAGGCGGGGACACAAACCATCGTACATACACATATACACTACAGGCAATTTGTGGACACCAAATCAGCCTCATCTGCATGTCTGCATGTGTGAGGAAACCTGAAGCATCTGGAGGAAATCCACCAAGCAAAGGAAGAACATACAAACAAACTCCATGCACACAGATGCGAGACAGGAATGTAAATAATAAGTGTTAACCGCTTAGCCACTGTGCCGTCATCCTGGCAAACCTAAATAAAAAAAATAAAAATAAAAAAAACCATCAGTTTTACCAACACAAAGTGTAAAGGTTTAACAGTGACACAGCCATCCATGACCAGGAGCCAAGGCAGGAAACTTGACCATGCTTCTGTTTAAGGATGGACAGCAAACTAACCAAAAGTAGGTGTCTGAGAGCTCATTTATGTTGAAGCGGGTGGATAGCACTTTACTCTGAGAGTATTACGTACTGTACATTGACATGATGCAACACAAGCAACGGTTTAGAAATATGCTCTGGACCCTCAAGGAGGATTCATTCTCAGAAGGAGGCATGTTCATTTTTTGATTCTGAAAAGCATCTGTCGCACCCGTTCTGTTTGGTAGCTACTCCCCGCTGGCGTGTGGGAATTGGCAAGACCAAATTAGGGAGAAAATGTTGGGGGAATATTTTTATTTAGGCTCCGTTTTAAACTTGGATATATATCTGCTTAAAAAATCTTGTTGAGCTGGGTGGCAGTTTAGCAAACACTGTAGTGAAAATAGACTAAAACTAAAACTGTCGAAAACCTTTTAGGATTAAAAAAAGATGTCAGTCGAACGGATATATGACATAATGCTATGATGTTATGTACGTAAGCCTTTTCAGTTTTGGTTCTCCTTTTCGACTTTCTGGGGATAAACTGACTTTACACTGTAACTTGCGATTAAGAAAATACAAAAGGGAAAGATAAGTATTCACTTCAGGGAAGTGCAGAAAATACCCAGATTTGACCACATGTTGATCTTGTCTCATACATTTACAATACGTGTTCTGACATCACCTAACATTTTATCATCAGCCTGGGTATAAATATTTTTAATTGCACTGCTGATAATGTTGCAAACACACTGTATAGTACGATCTCGGAACTTTGAGGTGCATCAGACTTGTCAAAATCTATACAAATAATAATATTCGATAATAATGGCCTTGCAGGAGTCACAGCCTGCAGCAGATTAATCATTAGTAGGGACAGGAAAAAAGGGTTCAGTGATTCTTTTGTGTGGCAATTTATATATCGCCACTCCAAAATAATCTTTTTATATATTATAACCTATATATATATATATATATATATAATTTTTTTATTTTTTTTATTTTTTGCTTGCATGTATGATGGTAATATGTTGCAGCATATTTTGTTTAGATAGGACGCAAAGTATGAAAAAAAATTATATTGCATTGGATATATTTAAAAATCACAATACTAACAGAATGGCAATGCAAATCAAATCAGCACCTATACATCATGATAATATCGTATCGGGTGATCCCTGGTCATTCTCATCCCTAAAAACTGTTTTTATTTATATTTTTAATTACATTTAAAAGTTTTCGTTAAAAAGCTTTATTGCTATTATCTTTTATTTAATTTTATGATTATTTTCTTTTCTTCTATGTAAAGCACTTTGAATTACCATTGTGTATGAAATGTGCTATACAAATAGACTTGCCTTGCCTAATAATTAGCTATTTTACACGGACAATATTTCTTCAACCCGATCAAAATCATTCCGATGACTGATTCCAATTTAACTGTTTACATGAACACTGATCCAATAAGATGTGCATGTACAAGGGTAAGACAAAAATTTTCCGCATTTGGGTTATAATAAAACGTCTGTTGGCCGCTCTGTCTCATCAGCAATTTCCATTCAAGGCTGCTGTCTCCCCAGTCACTGCCGTGCAGGTGTGAACGTGTTACATCAGTTCATTTGTAACTGCAGTGCAAGCAAAAATGAAACCGTTACAGGTGCCGAGACATGGAGTCATCACTACAACCCTGAGAGCAAACGGCGAAACATCCTCAATAGCAGACCAAGAAAAAGTTCAAAAGTCAACCATCAGCTGGAAATGTTTTCTGGGATTCTCAAGTGTCAGTATTGGAACATTATCGAGAAAAAGGCTCAACAATGAACGGTGTTCACTACAACAAAATGCTTATTGAAGATCTGGAACCTAAATACAGAGGACCGTTATCCAAAGGAAATATGATCTTGCATGGCAATGTTAAAAACTTACGTAAAAAAAATTCTTTTTGAGATGGTGAAGCATCCTCCCTAAAAGCAAGGAGATTATGTCAATATTTGTGAGATTATTTCTTAATGTATGTACTGTATGCATGATGATGTATTTTGTCTTTTATAAAAGTTGATTAAAATAAATTCAGATCTTGAATTTTCTTTGGCTCACTTTTATACAGGCTCAAAACATTGGATCACAATCACTTTTATTTACTTTCACAAAGAGGTTCTGCCTACTGTGAAGCATTTAATCTGCCTGAAACAGATAACAGATGAATAAGAATAAGTATTCTTCTTAAACTTTGAGGTTAGGCTTGGTTTTCCACCTCTTCCGATTAATCCTGCCCCTTGCATTATGACTGGTTAAAGGAATTCAGTCTCATCTGTCTTATTCATTCATTCATTCATTCATCTTCCACACCACTTATCCTGTGTACAGGGTCACTGGGGCCTGGAGACTTCGGGCAGGAGGCGGGGTACACTGGACAGGATGCCAGAAAGTGCCTGAGGATACAGTGTATAAATAGGTTGCTTATGCAACCACCTCAGCAGCAACCTCCTTTCCCCACTTGCTTGACACTGGTCAGGTACTGGACTGAAAATAAAAGCCAAGATCTTGCCAAAAATAAGAGCCAAAAAAAGTCCTTCAGGAAGTCTGGAGAACTAGTGCTCAAGACTACATTAAAAACACAAGAAAGTCTGGAAATAAAGTATCAAGAATAAAAGCAACATATGAGGAAATTTGTGCTCCCTTAAGACTTTTTGCACAATACAGTATTTGTTTTGATTGGACTATTCTGATTATTTGTGTAACATTACGGTTAAACACGTTAAATGCAGAGCTGCATTGGGGGAGCGTCAACAATGCAACTTCCTCCCAAAAGAGAGAGAGATGGAGAAAAGCGTGGAGGGAAGGAGCAATCAAGGAGGGCGGTGAGAGGGGGGGGGGGTGATGGGGACGCCGCAGAAAGCACATGTGCAACATTACACTTGAATCTGGGCGTTTTATTTGAGAAGTGCTTGAAAGAGTCTGATACAACCCAGAGACCCAATTCCCAGCCCACCCCACACACACACACACACACACACACACAGCGCTAGGCTCCTGTTAAAGTCTTTAGGTTATGGGTATTACTACCCTGGCATGAAGAGTGATCATGACATCATAACAGGGTGCTGTTTGCTGTCTGAGAGAGAACAGACGGTATTACCAGACACACACACACACACACACACACATCCAGCAAAATCATCATGAGCAAAATAAAGATACTGGGACATCACTTCCTGGCAGTCTGCCACTGATGATGAGGACAATGATTACTCAGCCACAACGGGTTTTTTTTTTTTGTTAAGCCCAAAACTTATTTTTAAGTTTTAAGTTATTCTCGTTATTAACTCATAAATTGCATTCATAATACCATCAGGAAATATATACAGTGGTGTGAAAAACTATTTGCCCCCCTCCTGATTTCTTATTCTTTTGCATGTTTGTCACACAAAATGTTTCTGATCATCAAACACATTTAACTATTAGTCAAAGATAACACAAGTAACCACAAAATGCAGATTTTAAATGAAGGGTTTTATTATTTAGGGAGAAAAAAAATCCAAACCTACATGGCCCTGTGTGAAAAAGTAATTGCCCCCTGAACCTAATAACTGGTTGGGCCACCCTTAGCAGCAATAACTGCAATCAAGCGTTTACGATAACTTGCAACGAGTCTTTTACAGCGCTCTGGAGGAATTTTGGCCCACTCATCTTTGCAGAATTGTTGTAATTCAGCTTTATTTGAGGGTTTTCTAGCATGAACCGCCTTTTTAAGGTCATGCCACAACATCTCAATAGGATTCAGGTCAGGACTTTGACTAGGCCACTCCAAAGTCTTCATTTTGTTTTTCTTCAGCCATTCAGAGGTGGATTTGCTGGTGTGTTTTGGGTCATTGTCCTGCTGCAGCACCCAAGATCGCTTCAGCTTGAGTTGACGAACAGATGGCCGGACATTCTCCTTCAGGATTTTTTGGTAGACAGTAGAATTCATGGTTCCATCTATCACAGCAAGCCTTCCAGGTCCTGAAGCAGCAAAACAACCCCAGACCATCACACTACCACCACCATATTTTACTGTTGGTATGATGTTCTTTTTCTGAAATGCTGTGTTACTTTTACGCCAGATGTAACGGGACACGCACCTTCCAAAAAGTTCAACTTTTGTCTCGTCGGTCCACAAGGTATTTTCCCAAAAGTCTTGGCAATCATTGAGATGTTTTTTAGCAAAATTGAGACGAGCCTTAATGTTCCTTTTGCTTAAAAGTGGTTTGCGCCTTGGAAATCTGCCATGCAGGCCGTTTTTGCCCAGTCTCTTTCTTATGGTGGAGTCGTGAACACTGACCTTAACTGAGGCAAGTGAGGCCTGCAGTTCTTTAGATGTTGTCCTGGGGTCTTTTGTGGCCTCTCGGATGAGTTGTCTCTGCGCTCTTGGGGTAATTTCGGTCGGCCGGCCACTCCTGTGAAGGTTCACCACTGTTCCATGTTTTTGCCATTTGTGGATAATGGCTCTCACTGTGGTTCACTGGAGTCCCAAAGCTTTAGAAATGGCTTTATAACCTTTACCAGACTGATAGATCTCAATTACTTTTGTTCTCATTTGTTCCTGAATTTCTTTGGATCTTGGCATGATGTCTAGATTTTGAGGTGCTTTTGGTCTACTTCTCTGTGTCAGGTAGCTCCTATTTAAGTGATTTCTTGATTGAAACAGGTGTGGCAGTAATCAGGCCTGGGCGTGACTACAGAAATTGAACTCAGGTGTGATAAACCACAGTTAAGTTATTTTTTAACAAGGGGGGCAATCACTTTTTCACACAGGGCCATGTAGATTTGGAATTTTTTTTCTCCCTTAATAACGTAAACCTTCATTTAAAAACTGCATTTTGTGTTCAATTATGTTATCTTTGACTAATAGTTAACGGTTTTTGATGAGCAGAAACATTTAAGTGTGACAAACATGCAATAGAATAAGAAATCAGGAGGGGGGCAAATAGTTTTTCACACCACTGTAAGTTTTATAAGTTTTGAAAGTTTTAAGGGGTTTTGTGTTAAACTACAAACTGCATTTTAAATTAATATTTGTATGTCAATTATATAGTTAAAAAATATATATATATTTTATAGAAGATTTTTGTACTGGTTTCAAAAGAGGCTGATTTACAGCTGCTATAGGTGATAGGTGATAACACAAACAAATGATAACACAAACACAAAACACAACAGGTGATAACACAAACAAATTTGTATAACGCAATCCTTAATGGTCACTTCTAACGTTCAAGTAAGAAGTAAACCTATAAACAACATAATTTCTTTTTCCCCCCCGATTTTCTCCCTAATTTAGTCCAATCCAATTCCTCCCCGTGACTAGGGGTCTCCCGCATTAAGGCTACTACCACTCAGTCGGGAGGGCCGAAGACTATCACGTGTTTCCTCCGAACCACGTGACGCCAGCCGACCGCATCTTTTAGAACTACTCGCTCACCCACCGCTGTGGGCGGAGTAACACACTCAGAAGACAGCGCTATCCGCTCCTTCCGCTTGCGTGAGCTCACAGACACCCCTTATTGGCTGTAGAGCCGTGATTAATGAGAGTGAGAGAACTCGGCCAATCATCTCTCTCTAGCCAATCATCAACGCCTCCCCTCTGGCGGCGAGAAGTTCGTATCGAACTAACGATCTCCGTATGATAGGGCGAGCACTTTACCACTGCGCCACTCGGAGAACGTCACTATTACAATATAAGAGATTTTGTTAAGTGGACAAAGCACAACTGTTAAGACATCATGGAGAATCTGGAAACTCATCTCACTAACACAGGTCAGACTGTGTCTTGGCAAATCTCACGCACCAGAAACACACAATGACCTGTAATCAGGGCTGAGGCGTGGATCCTTCCTCTCCTGAGCACAGAGATCTTCCTGAAAAAAACGACTTTGACGTGTTACTGGGTACAAACCTGACTGAGATACTGCACAGCCCCAGTGTGTTTTTCTTGCCCATTGCTTTATGTAATTATCAGAGAAACTCCAGAGAGCCGTTCAACCACAAGGTCAGACTTCATAAGGTTCCTCTGGGGCTGAGGAGGATTAACAGTGTGTCCATGAAGATTACCGTGCTGTCATTATAAGGTTTATTTCCAACACTCTGGAAACGCCTTGTTTTTTTGGGCTTTTTTTGTGTGTTGTTGTTTTTTATTTTCTCATATAATTATCTGAAATTATCATTCTCTTTATACGGACGTACACAAAGGGAGGAAACAGGACTCCAGGACTATTCGGGAGCACCATACGTAAAACAAACAGTGCAACAGGAGCAGTGTATGAGACTACACTACACATCGCAACAGCATCAGATTCATATTAAACTAGACGTGTAGATTACAGTGTACAGTGCAATTCTGTATTTACACATCAGTCAGCAGTCACGCATCGTAACGTAGGATTATGAAGCTTTAAGTTGAGAACTTTGTGCAGTGCTCACTGAGTAGACGGAAAGAAAGCGAGAGAGAACGAGAGAAAGAGAAAGAGAGGGGGGCGGATCTTTTATGATCTCCATTCTGCGTAGGAGTTTTAGGGGAATTCAGAAAATGTAGTGCTCCGTGGGACTAACAGTGGCGGAAAACTTCGCCATGACAAGTGTGACGTGAAAAAGTCAGGGTGGAAAACCTTAGTGACTGAGATGTACATTATGTACGATCTGGACAAAATTATTATTATATGATCTATGTGACTTATTCATGTAACACAGAAAAAAGCCCACTAATGAACTGCTGATGCGATATAATTAAAACTAACATGCTTTTACACTTAACATTTACAGCAATTGTAAATGTGAGTAAGTGACTCACAGATGCACTTTCTAATCTCCATCATCTTCATGCTGGAACAAATAGGTCAGGGTATAAGGGTACTATGGAGCTAAAGCTCTCTGGTTAGTGCAACAGGAAGGAAAGTAGTAAAGGTTGTACTGTTTTGTTTTTAACCTAGAATTATTCTGTGACTCAACAAAACCATGCACAAAGACTGCTATCACGTACAGTATTCAGGATTAAAGCAATTTCTGTTCCTCACATACATGAAAAAAAGCTGACTAAAATTCATGGATCTATAAAAGTTTGTAAATATGGAAATCAAATCCTTAATCAGGATACTCCATGATACCGACTTATTTATTTTTTTATTATTATTATTACTATTATTATTATTATTATTATTATTGCTTTTATTGCTGCTGCACAATTAATCACACAAAATATGGACCAGTTATATAATTGCAGTTATTTATGTGCGGTTATTTAATCTCAAAATGCTGCAATTTATTACATCATTGACATTAAATGTCAATAATCTTTCATATTTATTGTTTTTTTTTATTTAGTCAATAAATAAACATTTGCAAACCTCCTCTTACATCGTTTTTTACAATTTCTCTTTGGGATTAATAAAGTAATCTATCTATCTATCTATCTATCTATCTATCTATCTATCTATCTATCTAGTGAGATAATTTGATCAATTATTTGGTGCTGGCTTAGATAAATACATCTGATGGTACAACTGTACATTTAACAGGAACATATTGCAGTTTACATCGCCATCGCAGTATGCATCAAAATAATCTCAATGTGGTATTTGGATTAAATCGTGCAGCCTGAATTATTAGTAGTAGTAGTAGAAGTAGTAGTAGTAGTATTACAACACCAGGCTCCTTTGATGCTTTATACTGCACGATAAAGTATACAACATGTTGCTCACTGTCAGGACTACCACCACCATGCTTCACAACAGGAATGGTGTGGTTTTAGCACTTAAGAGAAAGACCAATTTGGTCTCATCACACCAGAGAACCGAGTCCATTTGTTTGATGAGTCCATATCTATTTTGCAAATAATAAATGGCGTAACAATATAATAATAATACTAATACTAATAATAATAATAATAATAATAATAATAATAATAATAATAAATTATTGAATATCCACAGTTCAGAGTGAGACTTAAAGAGCACTAAATAAAACAAAAACTGATAGAGCAGTGAGGGTGTGTGGGCATGGCTTGCTGTTCTTTAAATAAATATTTCTTGATGGAAACTAAATAAACCCCAGAAACTTAGGAATAGGAGGTTTTGTCCTTGTAGGGACTTTAGAAAACAACCAACATTTGTAAACACATTTTACTGAAAGTGGCAACATATTTACTTTTATTGCGGGATGTTAAGGTGCGAGTGTGGATGAAAGTGTGTGTGTGTGTGTGCGCGCGCGCGCTTACCAGAACCAGAGCAAAGCGCTCCTCGAGCTCAGCCGACTCTGGCATTGGCACCTTTAATGGCATGATGTGATGCTTCATCTCAGATTGTCCATCCACACTTTCCAAATTCCCCATGGCTGAAATAAAGCTCCACTACCACATCCACATCCACATCCACGCCTTAAAACAAAACAGCGTTGAGATTCTCTGTCTGAAATCTGAGATTTTTTTTCCGAATTCCCAGTAAATCCAGTTCAGCCAGTTGATCGCATCCCAGAGCCAGTCATATGTTTAACAAACACAACTCCACAGCTCGTACACACAGCTCCACAGCTCGTACACACAGCTCCACAGCTCGTACACACAGCTCCACAGCTGCACTCCTCCTGAGGATCCGTGAATGAACTTTCCTCCTTCAAAGCATCAATCGCTTGTTTAAAAAAAAATCACATCAAACTCCAAACAGCAATCATGTATCAATTCTCCAAGTTGTCTCTAAGGTACCTGGCCAATCCATCTCAAACCCAGAGCCGAATCTTCTCTAAAATAGTTTTATTATTATTATGATTATTATTATTTAATTTCCTAGTTGTTCCACTTAAGCCGCGACTTTGTTCCCCCGCTGCCTCCAGCCTCCATTCATTTGTCCTGATGTGGAGCCTGAAAACAAACCGTGCGCAGTTTACTCTGCGCTATCAAGCCGCCCACATCTTTTTTTTTTTTTTGCCTGTTGAGGCGGTCTGTCTGCTTTGCGGCTCGTCTGTCAGACCAGGCGAGAGAAAAATCCCACATACAAACCCAATTTCTAAATCTCTAAAAATCCACTGCTTTATTTTCGGCACACTGTCGACACCTGCTGGTAGTTTTTTCCCCACCAAACCGGAGTGTACTGTACAGTACACTGCAAATTACTTTGTTAGAACGTAGAAATATCTAGAATATGGTCGAAGTTATCTACCAAATCCACGATTATCCCATTAAACCGATTTCCAGACATTTTTTTAATTATTTAAAAATGAAATATTTTAGTCTTATATCTTATTTATAACTACAGTTAGAACCAGCCATTGACGTAAAATAAGATGATAATTTTTAATATAATCTGTGATATTATTCTTCCAGGTTGAAGCCCACATACATTTTCCACCTGTCTCTCTCTGTACTCCAGAATCCTCTGCCTAACTTATTAATACAAAGTAATACAATTTTGTAAGTAAGGTTAAGTATCTTATGCCTTGTTTATGTTAAGTTGTACTACCTTCATTGTCAGCCAAGTACAGTACAGTCCCTCTTCGGTAATAGGAAAGAGAATCACAGATGAGAAATCGAAAAAGAATAAAAAGATTACATCGGATAAAAGATTACATTTTGTTTTAAAACAATTCCAGGGTGGTAAAATTCATTTATACGGTACCTTTTACATTTATGCATTTGGCAGACGCCCTTATCCAGATGCGACATTTTTATCTTATTAGACATCAGAGCAGTTTAAGGTTAAGGGCCTTGCTCAAGGGCCCAACAGTGGCAATTTGGTGGTCATGTGGTTTGAACCTGAGATTTTCTGAGCCACAGTCCAATGCCTTAACCACTGAGACTTAATCACAGAGCTACTTCTGACCGTCTACCACTTCAGAACTGTTATTTCAGCTGTAAAAATATGAAATAATTCCAGTAAGATATTCGGTTATCTGTTGGTGCAGGTGTTGTTCACACTGAGCAATTAGTTTATTATTTTCTTATTTTAAAGTAGATTATTAAATCCGACACATAATTGCTCATAACATCGTCTTTATCGAACATTTTGATTTCACATAGACATAGACAGACACACAGACAGAAATGTTTGTGAGACTGGTTTCGGGTTCTCCTATGTATAACACAGAAAAGATGTAATTGAAAGAGTGAGTTGTGATGAATGTACAGACAAAACTACATTATATTTACATATTTAAAAGAAAAATTGTACACAGGAGTCCATAAAATACACTGCCTAAAAAAAGGTCAGATTATTGGGCTGCATCAATTACAGAAAACATCTAAGAAGACTTTAAATTACTACACTAATCAGAAAAAAGCTTAAATTTTCTAGGGTGCATAAAGATTGAACATGATTGGAGCAATGGAAAATGTGGTCAAGGTAAGAAGAGAAGTGCATGAAGTAATGCACCCATCATATAGTGGCCACTGTACAAGTCTTTGGATGTAGCGTTATGATCTGAGGTTGCTTCACTTGGTCAGATCTGGGCTCAGCAAGTCAGCTGACGACCTGAATGTACTGATAACACAAGCATATTCCACTCAAATCGTGAAAGAGTGGTTCTAGGAGCATGAGGAATCATTTTCACACATTAACTGTGTAACTGTAAATTTGTGTTCTTAAAATGTTTTATATATTTATACTGTTTTATATGTTTGTTTATATATATATATATATATATATGTGGCAGGATAAGTAAAGTTCTTCCTACCTGTCTTTGGTTGGCCGTGTTTTAATTGATTGTCCTATCATGGGTTAGGTAAGACTATTTAAGCTGGTCGGTAAGGTGGCTTGGGTTACGGGTCCCGCCCCTTTACTTCCGTCGTTGTGTAGTCACACCCAGAACGGAACCGGGAAGTGCTGAGGATCTTTTTGCAGGTAAGGATGTCAGGTGCAGTGTATGTGTTTTAATTGGGTTTTATATATTATATCGGTGTTTGTTGGTAATATGTACACAGTACAGAAAGCCTGATTTAAGTCAGCGTACACGGGCATCCACCTGGTGTTGTGGACGTGATTGTTCCTCCCAACTAACTGGTCGTCTTCCTGTGGTACTGACTGGGCTCTCAGCTTCCCGGATCATGGCTTAAATGCCCTTCTGGTGAGACTTGTTACCAAATTGCAGGTACGTAACTAAGTTGCTTGTGTTTATGTAGTATGCTCTGCCGGTAATGGTTTTAATTGTAATTTTATATGTAACAGGCTCGGGGCGGCGCGACGTGTGCTAGCTTCCTGTGGTGGTGCGACGTGTGGTGGCGCGACGCAAAGAGCATTATCGGCGGGCGCTGCTGTTTTGTCTTGCTGGGTTTTATCTTCTGGTTTAAGTTTGTTCTATTTATATTGATCGTATTTGTTTTTCTTTTCTTCTCTTGCGCGTGCTCCTCCTACTGTCTGTTTGCTTTTAGGCTATACCTTAAGGCTCCATTGTTGTTGTTACCTCTCTGTGCCGGGGTTTACAGCCTTTGGGTTGTAAACCACTGTGTTGGCGTGTGCGCGCGCAACATCCCCCCCCCCCCCCTGTTTGTGAATGAATGTGAGTGTGTACTGAGTTGGTATATGTTGGAGGTGCATGTAAAGAGGGAGAACGCACGTAGAATAAAACGTGGGAGAGATCTTATTGGTCTACTGCTTGCTTTCTCCTGTTGGTTTCCCTTGTCAGTTTATTTTCTTTTCCTGTTTGTTATTTTATTTCTTGGCTAATTGTGAGGGTGGGCAACCTTGTCCATTGAAGTGTGACTGTATTGTAATCAGTTTCTTTTTGTTACAGGAGCTGGGTGCTTATGGCGGCGGTGGAACTCTAGTTTTGTTTTTAGGTGTGTGGAATACGAGCACGTGTGTGTGCGTGTGTCACCAGTGTGATTGCAGGCTGCTGTGCTGTGTAGGCCGATTGCGCCCTTAAACCCCGCCGCCTGGCCTCGGTTCCTGTATTTGGAGTCCTGGATGCCTAGGTTGTCCACCAGTGAATGCCATGTGAACTATTGGTCCCAGTAATGTAATGTTTTTAAATAGTATTTGTAATAAAATATTTTTATACTTTTGGATATCCTAGTCTCTTGCCTATATTGTGAACTGACCTGTGTGCCTTTTTGACGAGATTTACTTAACTGGGGTCCCTGGCCCTTATCCAGGGTGGCGTAATCGGAATTTTAAATTTAATAAACTTTGTCTTGCCCTAGCGCTTCGCCACATATATATAAATAATAAGTCAATAAGCATTTGATCACCCTGTAATTTTGCAAGTTCTCTTACTTAGAAATCATGGAGGGGTCTACAATTTTCAGCATAGGTGCATTTCCACTGTGAGAGACAGAATGTAAAAAGAAATCACATTGTATGATTTTTTAACAATTTATTTGTCAATTACTAATTTTAATATTTGGTACAGAAGCCTTTGTTAACAATTACAGAGGTCAAACAGTCCCTGTAGTTCTTCACCAGGTTTGCACACACTATAAATAAGCATTTATTCATAAAAATATTTGGAAAAAATCATTTGGTCACATTCAGCGTGGTTTGAATGAAGTCTGTGTTTACTAGCAGTGATAGTCCCTAAGATAGTTCTTTTCATCTGAGAAGCACAGACGAACGTTGCACTTGCTACACAGTGTGTTTGTGTATCCATTATTGCAGTGTCTGCAGCGTCCTCTCTTCGTCTTTACTGGTAAATGTGCAATCTTGTCTTTGCATACATCCAGTTTACTCGTGGTCTGAGTTTCCAGAGTTTGTCCTTCTTTTCCATCTCTGACACAGTTAAGTTGTTTATGAAGTGTAATGAAGTCAACAGAGATTGGAATCTGTTGCGGGACTTCACATCAGAAACAGGGGTGTACCGTGTGTCTGTCTCCCAATACATACGGACTCCAGACATTTGCATTAGACCCATCTTCAGGTACATGCCAAGCATCTTCTCAATTTCCTTATTATTGGTGTTTACAGATGTTCAATTTTTTTGCAAGCTGTACTCATTTGTGTTTCAGAGTCTCAATTATATCTTCTGTCACAAACTTTTAAAAGTACTCCAGTGGGGTGAGAAGGGAGGTGGCATCATTGGTGATTTCTGAATCATAAAAATCAGCATTTGACCGATAAACTCCTTTTTCAACCAGCGAAACCTGTCACGGGCCACAGTGTGTGTTTTTTTTTTTTTGGGGGCTTAATGTCCACACCATCACTGGCTGGGCAGTCAATGTGTTGGTGGTTTTCTTTGTCCATTTCACCTGCATCTTCATTCTCTGAGTCACTTGCATCAGTGTAATCTGAGTCCATTTCAAAATCGCTCTCTCCATTTTGGACTGCAGCAATCACATCCTGCACACTGAATAGATGAGCTTTCTGTACTGGTGGCATTCCGAAACTGAAAAGGTTTGGACAATTTTAAATAAATATGTGAACAACACATCTATAGGTCTTATATTGTAACAGATAAACAACGAATAGGCAGGGTGGTAGACCACGTGTCAAAGGTAGAGATCAAAGTATTATCCATCAAAGTATCACTATTTCAATGCAAATGCTAATCAAAATTCCACTACATTCAAACAATACTGACTGAGTGACCTGTTACAGTATACTCTCTACTTACTGTATCATACTAAAAGGGACACATGCATCCCTGCTAGAGCACAAACAGGTTCACATTCACACCTGTCCCTGAACAATGCAACAGGCTACCACGCTGACCCAACGTTGTAGAATTACAACATAGACATAATAAGCTGTGAATCAAAGTTGATTAATGTTTTCTAAAATAACTATATATGTATTTGTTCTAGACATTGTAATAAACACAAAAAAATATTTAAGAAATTTTACGTACTTAAATCTTGACAAAGCCAGTCATGCAAAAACAGAGATCCGCTCAAAGCGAAGTTTGTAGGTAGAGTAAGTTCTTGGCAAGATGACCAGACATATAAACACTTTTTCTATCCAATAGCATTGTGAGGACAAACAATAGGACCCATTAAATATGTAAATGTAGTTTTGAGAAAAAAAATACATTTGCTGGTCTTTTTTTTAGAATTGTTAAAAGTGATGTTGTAATTTTGTAACAGTGGGCTCTACAGGGTTAAGCAGGGGAACCTTCCGTACGATGCAAGATTTTAAACCAGGACGTTTTAATGTATTCCTGATAGTAGTCTTGGAAATGATGGTCCCAGGTGTCTTCACGGCATTGACCAGCTCCTCCCGTGTAGTTCTGGGCTGATTCTTCACCATTCTTAGCATCATTGATACCACACGAGGAGAGATCGTCCATGGGGCCCTAGTCTGTGGGACATTGACGGTCATCATTAGCCTCTTCCATTTTCTGACAATTGCTCCAACAGTTGGTCTTTTTTCAACAAGCTGCTTGGCAATTGCCTCGTAGTCCTTTCCAGCTTTGTGAAGGTCTACAATTTTGTCTTGTGTCTTTTGACAGCTCTTAGGTTTTACTACTTGCCTACTGCACAGGTGTCTTTATGACGGCTAACAACCTCAAACAGATGCTACTAATTTAGAATCATGAGTGTAGCTGGACTATTTAAAAGCAAAATAAAAGGTCTATGAGGGACAGAAATCTGGCTGATAATCAAGTGATCTAATACTTATTTGACACAGTAATTCACAAATAAATTGTTAAAAAATCATACAATGTGATTTCCGGATTTTTCTTTTTAGATTCTGTCTCTCACAGTGGAAATTCACCTATGCTGAAAATTGTAGACCCCTTCATGATTTCAAAAGTTTTAGATCACTTTCTAACTCCATGATGGTTCCTGATTGTTATTTCTTTCTACATTGTAAAGGAATGCTGAAGGCGTCCAAAAAATGCATTAATCTCCTTTGAACAGTTGATATTGAGATGTTTCTGCTACTTCTGCTCTGTAAAGACTTCATAACGCCTCTAATCTGAGGTGCTGTTAATTGGTAATTTTTCAGGCTGATAACTCTAAATGAACTTCTCGTCTGCAGCAGAGGTAGGTTTTGGTCTCGTCCTCCTGGGACGGCCTTCATGAGAGCCAGTTTCATTATGGTGCTTGACGGATTTTGCAAATGCACTTGACAAAACTGTTCTTGCAAGAACTATTACAGAAAGGCCGACCTCTGTGTCTTATAATAACAACTAACTGGTGTTTTTGTTGTTGTTACGTAATTACCTAATTCCATATGTGTTATTTTATAGTTTTGAAATCCCCAGTGTTGTTGTAGAATGTAGAAAATAAATCACTAAACAAAAAAAAGTGACCCCAAACTTTTGAACAATAGTATATATATATATATATATATATAATAAACCAATTGTGTTTTATCAGCATTTTCTTCTCTCCTAATAGTGTGTTAGAATTATGTCAGAAAAATTTAGGTGGAATGAAGTTAGTTTTAAACAATAATGACACTTTATAACCTTGTTATAAATAATATGTATATTTAATTACAGGAACTGAAATACTTGTTTTTTAATGTAAATAATGCTCTTTGATAAAATTGTTCTGCTACTCAGGAAGAAAATGTAAAAAGAGTACTACACAGTGTGTGTGTGTGTGTGTGTGTTAACAAATCGTATAATTGTAGGCAGTTTAGGATTACAACTGACACAAACACATTTAAAGTGCAAAGAGAATGTTTAATAAAACATCTGCGTTACAGATTTTCAGTGCCGGCATTAACAGACAGCAAATCTGCGAAAGTCCTCTGGTTTCTCTAAACTTTCTTCAGAACATTTTCTCTCTCTCTTTTTTTTTTTTTTTTTTACTTTTACAAAAATATATAACTTAATATATACTTCCACAAACTCACTTCTCACAGGATGATCTTAAATCTGTTTGGAATGAATATAAATGAATATAAAAAGCACAGTGATATGATTCTGTATAAGTGAAACAGATGCGATTCAATCTCATCAACACTTTGGATATACAAATATATCAAGATCAACATTTCCTCAATTCAGAAGTCAATGCGCAGTGAACAGAAATTTCCCATGATGTGAGCAAATATGTTTCAGCCAAAAATATGCAAACACAAAGACAATTAAACCATCATATAGATAAGTGGAACAAAAAAATAAAAAACATATTCTCTGGGAAGAAACAGAACCAAACTGTATCTTCGGTTTTCTCTGTAGTGGGAACGTCAAGGGTACAACTTTGTTTAACTTTAAGTTGCATGCAGTATATTTAAAGGTACACTGCTGTATAGATCTCGAATTATATCTCTGGCGTACTGAGAAATCTCTCTACCTTGATGGTGGGATCGTACAGAAAAATAAAGATTTTACGACTATGTTCTGTTATTCTGAGCAATTAAAAGTCACAGTTTAACTTCACTCTTTATAAAGATACAAAAAGGTACTCACATGGACCCCACAGTAACGTCCGAAGATGCTGATTAATTAAATGTTTTTCTGAGAGTGCATCTCATGGTATTTATATTTGTATCTCTATTTGTTAGAAGTTAAAGAAACAGTAATGACACTTTTACAGAAAACTTATTTCAGACGGAGCTTTAAATAACTACAATATTACCCGTTTTTTTTTTTTTTTTTAAGAAATACAACGTTTATGCACTGTTATCTTTTAAACAGAAACTCAAATAGTATACAAATAAAACCCTCAAGAGGCCTGCTATGTAATTTGCTAAAATATGAAAAAAAAAAAATATATATATATATATGTGAAATGTGTATTTGATGCTAAAATAAAATATCTTGTCAAGCATATTCTTTATTTAAGATCACCAGGAACAGTGTTTCAGTCATTTTATCTGGCACGGTTACGCATTCTTCATTCCTATCAAGACTCTTCAACCTGTTTTTTTATACCCTTTGGGTCAAAATGGCACATATGATTCTCCTGACGTGCACTGACGGTTACAGCCCGTCCAAAATGCATTTGGTATTGCTGGAAAATTTGAGCAAATACAGAGCATAAATTGTACAACACAACATTTTCTCCTTCATTTGCATGACTGTGCTACACGGGTAAAGCGGTATTAGCAGCATGCAGACGCAGACGTACGTACAGGAGCAATGGGATTGTCACACAAGCGTACAAAGGACAGATCAATTGGTCTCGTCTGTTAAATCATACCTGAAAAAAAAGAAGAAGAATACATGTACTGTAAATACATTTGACACTGAACATCAACATAAATGCTAATGTAACTGTACTAGCATAGCAATGTTCAGTTTGATACACAATCGCTGACTTCTCATAGGAATGAAAAAAAAAAAAAAAAACTAACAACCTACAAACTAGCACCATAATGTTTATGCAGATCAGAAAAAAAATATGTTTCATGGTGGAGCTTCTTATTTTAAATAATAACTTGTACGGCGTGTGAAACAGCATGAGACACAGACGATTTTAATCACTTACCACTGTGGCACACCTGCTCTTAGGTCAATCTGATTCAGATCTAACTGCAGCTGCAAGACAAAACACAAAAATCACACTATTAGGACATTCGGCACTTGAGGGTTAGTCTCAGATTGTTCTCTTAAAGATTAGATGACATGAAAATCCAAACGGTGCAGTTATTTCATGAGACAATATCCAAAACAGTGGTATACAGGGTCTTGTTAAAAGACGAGGTGAAGGACATGAATGAAAAAAATCTGAAAATGAGTTGTCTTTATTCTGGACAACCTTCAACCTTCAACAGTCAAGGATTTTTATTGAACATGCTCTCGGGGACAGTATTTGTCATTATAATCATTCTTTTTCTATCTAATTAAGCTGTAGTCAGTAAGTATCAAATACCAACCCGAGAGGGTGTTGACTATCAAATACTTCCTTTGAGACACGTGATGCCAGCTGAGCGATTCTTTTCAAACTGATGCTGATGGAGGAAAGGTCTATCTGCCCCTTCAGCCTGTGTGAGCTCAACACTGACTAGTGTCATTATGATTAATGTGAGAGTATAATTAATGCTAGCATGCCATCCTTTCCCCCCCCCGGGAAGCACGCCCAATCTGCTTAGGAGCCAACCCCTTAGTTAAACAGCTAACACAACCATAACAGCAAGATGAAAACACTGGGGTTTAACTACACACACACAATACATATACACATTTAGCCCTAGGTGTATTTTTGTATACTGCATGATTTGTCGGCTCTTTCTCTTATCCCGTCCCTTATACTTACTGTTCGGTTTCCTAATAAAGATTTGGTGATTTACAGTAGCCAACATTACGTTTATAAAATGAGAATTTTTAGCATATGACTAATGTAAGTTACCTTGGTGTGGTTTAATTAGCTAGGGTTGTTTGTAACTAATACCCAGATTGATTGGAAGATATTGATTCATTTTCTACAACAGCAGCTGGGCAAAGATAACATCTGTAATGTATACACAGGAAATGTACACATTCTAACATGTTTTTTTTTTTACTTTTTCCGTCACAACGGACAGAGGGACGTTTATGGCAGCGAAAGTTAGGTGTTCTGTAGTGAGACCTTTATATATAATTTATATATAATCTATAAGTCCCCAGTTTTAGCGACTTGTCACCAGTAGACAGAGACGTTATCTAGTAGCGCTTTGTGGTTTTTTTGAAACATGACAATTTTTTTTCCTTATTTTTCTTTTTGATTATTGTTTTGCACTAGTATTTTATTTGATACATATTAACACCAGCTAATTCCAGTCCGCTAATCTGATCGGACAAGCCGTGTTCCTAAATTACTGATATTTAGTATAACAGCTGTTGACCATTTCACAGTTTATATCACTTCACTTGTTTTGGCAATACAGTATCTTGTTAGACTGAAACAATTAGTTAAAATAATATGAGTTGATATGCAAGATTAGATATTCGGCCATATTGTGTCATACACATATGTATTCGGCCATATTGTGTCATTTACATTTAGGCATTTGGCAGACGCTCTTATCCAGAGCGACTTACATTTTTTTTCTTTTTATCTCATTACACATCTGAGCAGGTGAGGGTTAAAGGCCTTGCTCAAGGGCCCAACAGTGGCAACTTGGTGGTTGTGGGGTTTGAACCTGGGATCTTCCGAACCGTAGTCCAATGCCTTAACCACTGAGCTACCCCTGGCCCCAGAGACAGAAGAAGTGCACAGAAAATGATGCTGTTGTAGTGAATATCAGCATGGCTGTGATATACTGTAATAGCATCACCATACCCTGCCAATAGTCTCTTTCTCACGGCTCATGAAAGAACCACTGTTTTTGACGGACAGGTCGAGACGTCTCTGCATGGCCTCCTTCAGGGAAAGGCTGAAATCAAACCTGAAGAAGAGACAGAGACGATAATTACAAATCTTCCGAAAGCTGCACTAGCACTGTTAGTGTTTCCAGATGAAGATGTTACAAAGGCTGTGATATAACTTGTACCGTCATTCAATCATTTACCTCTCATTGAACTCAGGATTGAGGTCTCGCTTTTTGACGCTCGTCTTTTTTTTGGTGCTCCTGTTCTTGTCAGGCTGGAGGATGAACGACACATACGGGTCTGAGCCGTCCTTGGAGCATGAAGGCAACTTCCTAGATGGGAGGAAAACCAATATAACCAAAAAATAAGCAATACTGTATTTATATTACTACTACTATTAGAACTAGTACTACTACTATTAATAATAAACATTTTATTTATATGGCTCTTAGAAAACCCAAGGCTGCTTTCAAGAGCAATCAATAAAATTAAATTAGGCATGAAAAAATATAGAGATGTTCCGATACCATTTTTCCCCTCCTGATACCGATTTCGATACTTGGGCTCAGGGTATCGGCCGATACCGAGTACCGATCCGATACCAGGGTGTGTATCTGTACTGTGTATATATACTATATATATATATATATATATATATAGCATTTCTTTTTTTAGGTAAAATACTACTAGCCCTGTGTAACGGGTTCGGCCCTAAGTGCACGGGCGACACCATGAAACACGGACACGAGGCGAGGTCTTACAGGAAAAAGGGTCATTTATTTAGAAAAATGGGGAAGGATAGGGTTAAAGGCTCTATGCGGTCTTTTCCACTTCGGCGGCAGGGATGTGAAGGCGGGCTCTACGCGGAAGTGAAGGTGCCGCGGGAGCTCGCGCAGCTCGTTCACGCACTCCACTCGCGGAGATCAAAGGCGCCCCCCTTTTTAAAGTCTCTGGGGCGCATCACATCGCCCCGCTCTTGTGCCACTGTCTCTCATAAAATCCACCGCGTCGCAAAGTCCAGCTTCCCAACAGTCAGACACCGAGCTACACTCCCCGCTGTGTTTTATAGCGCCGATAGCTCATGGGCCGTTGCCTGATTCTGCGGCCCTGCTCCTTCACATACCTAAAGGGGGGGGGGGAGGCCGCCTAACTAGTGAGCGAGGTGCGATATCAATTTGGGCGCACACCCATCACAGGCGCACGCCGTGACACTCTGTAAGTAAGCCAAGCTAGCAAAGCTAGCGGGCATAAATAGGTTATGTTTAGGAAAATGGTATCGGATCAGTACATGGACTCAAGTACTCGCAGATTCCGATGCCAGATTTTTTTGTGGTATCGGCAGCATTTCCGATACCAGGATCGGAATCGGAACAACCCTAAAAAAATATATGACAGCAGGCATTTTAAAGGAGAAGCACGGCTATGCTCTAAAGAGAGGTAAGCAAATAAAACAGTTATTACAGAGAAAGTTGAAATTAATGTCATTTTTGGGAGAAGATACTCTTTGTGCACATGTATAACATGTGTTTTGATTTACATAACACAATGCCTGTAAAGTCTACCTGGGTAATTCATGATGTAATACACGAGTTCCCTCTTTTTCAACAATGATGTGGGTGAGAGAATGATTATTTATAGCATTTGTAAGAAAACTCTAATTGTTTAGAGGACATTCTACAACATTAAACAGAACTAAAATGGATAAAAGAAAAAGTATGCCATGCCAATGTGACAATTTAAAGGACAAACCTTGTTTTTAATGGGTGGAGAAACATAAGCGCCTCCAGGAAGGTGCTTGTCTAAAAAGCTGAACAGATTTATTTGTCAATGTTTTTGGATCAAGATTGGAAGCGGAACAGATCCAAGTGACTTTCATAATTTGGGAACACATGGCATGAACTTATTATCTACTGTACATCAAACCATTCAGAGAGCCCTGGATGGGCTGCGTTTATCCTGGAAGAGATCACTCCCATCAGGAAAGCAATCAGTCAGAAGAACTTGCAGTGATGCTTCACTTTAAGATGACACAAACCATTGCAACGAAACACCACCGCAACAACACAACAGTGACTTTCATTATTCCTTTCAATTGTTTTTGGTAGTGTTTCTATAAATCTGTGTGTCATCTGTGGCATCATTTTACTAATTTGTGCATCTATACGTGTGTTAAAGTGTGGGAAAGTCAGGTGCATGCTGGGAGTATATGTTTGATAGGAAAGGGAGTCGTTCCAATCCTTTCCAGGCTATTATGATGCACTAACATACATTTGTTCCTAGGGGCAATACCGAGTAGGGAGGGAGGCAGAAACTGAAGGAATCCATACCATACAGACATGAAGAGAGCATTCAAAACTATACAAAGTCAGCACCTTAGGACTGAACCAGACACCCTCCAGTTAAGAGTCACAAATATATACACGTGTTTAAAACAAACCTGCAGCTGTGGACGGTGATGACCAGTCTGTTCTCCTCAGTCGAGTAGGCAATAGAGAGTTTCACCTGGCCCCGTCCACTGGCTCCCGCATCCCCACCTCTATATACACAGACAGATGCATATAAAACCATTAGTACATAAGTGACTCGTTAATTTAACAGTAACAACTAAAGGCATTTAGGCAGCATGTAGTGACCCACCCTTGGGCCGGAACAGTCCTGTGTCTGAGCTCCTGATTTTCAGCGACTAGTGTCTCGGCATTGGGGACGCTGTGGTCCACCTCTACACTGCCACTGGTAGCACCGTCACCTTCCAACAACTTAGAATGGAGCAACTGGATCACAGTTCGAAAAATTTAGCAATTTAACACAAATTAATGTATTATTCAAATAGAAAAGCACTGCTTGCTTCTACAAGTTTTATCGCTACCTTGAGCTCTGCCCTTAGCAATATCTCACTTTCAGGCAGGGCCCCATCCAGAGGAAGCCACCGGTCCAGAACCAAGCCTGGCTCATTTAGTAAGTCTCTAACAGACAGCACTGATGCGCCGAGGGGCTGGCCCCAGCTGTGAGACAACTACACACACAAAAAGTCTGCTGTTACATCATCATGAGTCATGTGTCACTAGAAAGGAAGAGATACAATGTAAACTACATATACATTACACTTGTCTGCATTTATTGTTAGTAATTTGCATATTCTCACTCTGATGGTGAGCATTTCCTCTCTGGGGTCATGGACAAGGAAACAGAACGCATCATCCCAGCGTGGAGATGTTGAACGCTCAGCAAGCTGCCAAGAAAAAAGACAAATACATGTTACAGTTTTGATCAAAACTGTTGCAACAATACAATTAGTGACGTCAGGTGATTTGGAAAATGACACTTTTACTTAATTATAGCTTTGAACTTCCTTTACATTTAATTTTATGTGAGGAACTCACTCACTCACTCATCTTCTATACCGCTTTATCCTGTATTCAGGGTCGCGGGGACCTGGAGTCTATCCCATGCGGCTTAGGGCACGAGGCAGGGTACACCCTGGACAGGGTGCCAATCCATCGCAGAGCACACACACTCACTTACACAATACGGGCAATTTGGGAACGCCAATTAGCCTAATCTTTGGACTGTGGGAGAAAACCGGAGTACCCGAAGGAAACCCACCAAGCACAGGGAGAACATGCAAACTCCGTGCACACAGAGACGGGAATCAAACCCGGACCCTGTAGGTGCAAGGCGACAGTGCTAACCACTACACCACCGTGCTGCTCTAAAGAGGATCTTTTTTTTGCAAAAAAATCTTTTCTGCAGTGGGAGTGTACAAGCAGATAATCTGATTTGAAAATATACTTGCTTTTTGAGCTTTTTTAGGATAACCGAACAATGTTGTATCTTGATATTAAGTTCTTGGTTACAGAACTGTAGTATAAAAGCAATATCACAATCCTTTCTGCAATTTCTTAGACATCTAGTCTAATTGCTTGAGTACTACTGCATAATTGCTTAATCCATTGTAGTCCACCTGTACTGCTACTTGTACTACTACTAGCACTACTACAGTACTTCTAATAATAATAATAATCACTACTACTGTAATACAAGTGCACAATCTACACTGAAACTGAAAATATGCATAGAAATGTTGTGTGTCTTTTAAATCTTACTTTACTCCTGGAGGTAACATTCTTGAGAGCCAGCTCGGCTCCCACTACTGGCTCATGTCCATTCTTCTTTAACTGCAAAAAATATTAATTGACATGGCAAGAACAAAGAGAAGTGGTTAAAGCATAAAATTAACTTGACTTCCTTCTTCAGATGGCATTATTCAAGCATTACGCGACAGTTACTCAATGGCATGGAAACATTTGACTGTTTCTTACATTAAAGCAGGAAATACGTCATTTCTTTACAGCTAAATAAAAAGTGATTCATGTTCGTGTAAAAGCACTTTGCAGACTCTAGAAATAGGATTAAATAATAAGAAGCTGTGGAGCTCCTGATTCTATTGCAATGCCTGCCATCTTTATTATGCCCTTTTATTAAGAAATACGTATAACAGGACTGTACTGGCTATTGTTGGACGCCACAACGTGAAAAGGCAAAAAACAAAACAATCAACGAAGCAAACAGAGAAAGAGGAAAAGACTCACAGGCAGACCATGGGCTCGCTCTACATACACGCAGAGGATGGCTGCAGCCGGCACTGCTTTGTTCACGTACAACTGCTGAGACTGGTAGTGCAAAATCTAACACAGGAAGACACAACATGACTCAGACATGTTCTAAAGCACAACGCGTTACATGATCTAGAGACAGTGGTATAGACATGTGTTATATAAATGGGAATTCACCTGTTGAAGTCTGCTCGGGTCTGAAACTCTTGGCACCCATTCCAACAGCACGTGTACGCGTCCCGATGTCACATCGTTCAGGTCGTACCACTACAACACACAGGTACACAGGTCTTTTTCCTGGGAATATTTACAGTATACACTCTGCGAGTCAAAGGTTTGCTTAGTCAAAGGTGCTAATTTGAATAGAGTGACCAAGAGCCTGTGTTCCTCTCTGCTTTTAATAGGTTCTACATGAAAATTCTCTGTTTTGGGGAACTTCTGAATTTAGCACTTACTGTATAGTAGGGTTGGGTATCATTTGGGTTTTTTATGATACCGGTGCCAAATCGATACTTTGAAAACGGTACCGGTGCCAAAACGGTGCCTGAACCGATACTTTTAAGCCAAAAAATTATAGTGGATGACTCAAGAATGAATTTTTATTGAACAAAAAATTTTATGCTTAAAATTTAACAATATATTAAAAGTTTAAAGTATATATATGAATATGTAAGCTTCAAATTTTAGCAATTCTTTTGCAGAAATTTCACCATATTTGCCTTTTCTGTCAAAATACGACTCCTTTCCTGACTTATTGCCCTACACAGGACATGCATAGCCTTCTTTACAATGGTAAGTGGGGTCACTGTTGTAGTACTACTAGTACAGGCTGGAAAGCCATAATTATAAACAGAATCCATGTTACATTAGTTTTTTACAAATCGTTTGACTATTTGTTAGCATGAATGCAAGATTTGCATTTTGCTATTAACATTACATTATCCTACTACTAACCTGCGGAAAGGCTGCTGACGTCATCATAATCAGTGACTCCTTTTTGCTACAGTTGATATGACTGGGACTGAGGGTCGTCCACACCGATAGTGTCAGCTGTTGTCCGCAAGCTGTTAAACACGGTGCCTCCCTCTGCTTTTAACTTTATTCCGTCTGCCCTCGAATGTTTCATTAGATTTGACGTGTTTCCGCCTTTACACGCAACTGCTGTAAGACATTCGCTGCACGTCGCGGTGTCGGAATCCTTTCTTGTGAAATACAGCCACACTTTCGACCGTTTAGTTTTAGGCATTTTAACGAGAGGTGTTTACTTTAGCATGCTAAGCTATCGGTAGACCGCCTGCTGCCGTCAGAGCGAGTGTAACGCTAGTTACTGCATTCACGCGCATGTCGGATGGTCTCTCATTTCCGGATGATTTGTGCTTTTAATTTTTTTATTTAATCTAATAAACGATTAATCTACAAAAATATATGAATCTAGAGAACAAATATTTCAATCGACAGTTCAGGCATTTAAGTGGCACCGAAATTCGCGTTTCTGTTTCGGTCCGGTACATACCGGTTCTATAGGTACCGGTGCCGTATTGGCACCGGGTTTCGGTACCCAACCCTACTGTATAGGGCCTCATGCAAGGAGCGATATGTATATACACATTCTTTTTTTCTTTTTTCCTTCATACCTATTCATTTCTGGGGTTCACCGGTGTTTTTTTTTCTCTTAGGTAAGAGAAAATCTTATAAGTGGTTGAAAACACTCTTTCGAAGGGAAAAAAATTCGCACTCTGCATATTGTTCATAGTTTTAAAACTGAAAATCAAAAAAAATGTGTCGGATTTAGATTATTGTATGTTTTTAGAGGAATTATAATGACTGAATCCTTTAATTCCTGAGCTAAAGAGATACTATTAGCCGATTGATCTCAATTTATAAAAACCCTGCTTCTGAATGCGGATTGCCTTAAGTTTTAGGAAAACCACTATACAGTTACAAAACTATAGACTATAGAGCAGAGGTAAAGAAGGTGCAGGATTTTAAGTACTTAGGGTCAACGGTCCAGAGCAATGGAGAGTGTGGAAAGGAGGTGAAGAGGCGGGTGCAGGCAGGTTGGAATGGGTGGAGAAAAGTTTCAGGTGTGTTGTGCGATAAAAGAGTATCGGCGAGAATGAAAGGAAAGTTGTACAGGACAGTGGTGAGACCAGCGATGCTCTACGACTTAGAGACAGTGGCACTGAAGAAAAGACAGGAGGCAGAGTTAGAGGTAGCAGAGCTGAAGATGTTGAGGTTCTCTTTGGGAGTGACAAGGATGGATAGGATCAAGAATGAGTTCATCAGAGGGACAACCCATGTGAGATGTTTTGGAGATAAAGTCAGAGAGGCCAGATTGAGGTGGTTTGGACATGTTCAGAGGAGTGATGGTGAATATATCGGTAGAAGGATGCTGAGGTTGGAACTGCCAGGCAGGAGGTCTAGAGGAAGACCAAAGAGGAGATTCATGGATGCAGTGAGAGAGGACATGAAGTTAGTTGGTGTGAGAAAAGAGGATGCAGAGGATAGGGTTAGATGGAGGCAGATGAAAGACAAAGAAGAAGAAGACTATACAGCTACAAAACTATACTGTTACAAAAGTTTCTAAAATTCTAACATATGAGAAACTCTTAACTTTTTTATCCACTTTTTTGTTTATTTTCCTGTGCGCCCTCCGCTGACATGGCATTCACAGCATCGCAGATCTTTTGCCCGTGCTATGTTTTTAATTTACCTGTAATGCCAGTGCTTGCGATCTGGAAGATGATATGATTACTTTGCTTAAGTTGATTTCAATGTACAGTGGAACCTCGGATTACGAGTAATGCGGTTTACGAGTGTTCCGGAAGATGAGCAAAGATTTTTAATAAATTTTGACTTGAAAAACGAACAAGTCTCGGTTTACGAGCACTGAGTATCATGTATCACGCATGCGCTTCTTGTTTTGATGCAGAGTGTCACGTGATCACAACTGAACCAACGGTTTTTCTCTCCGATGAATTGTGGGTAATTGTCTTCCCTGCTGGGTCTTAGTGCTCATCGCTTACTAATATAATCAACATCTGTGTACGCGTATACTGTTTACTACAACACTGTGACCATGTGTGTGTGTGTGTGTGTGTGTGAAACATATTTTATTTTGTGTCTGTATATGTCGGGATTTATTTTTACTTTTTGTAAAGGTAAAGTGCAGGTTAGTTTTATTTTTGTTAATATTGTGTGTTCATTATTTTTATGTATTTATTTTTTTGGGGCTGTGGAATAAATAATTTAAGACTCACCTGATCAGTAAACTGGGAGCTAATGATGCCACTTAGACTCAGCTTAAACCTGCCAACAAACAATGATTATCAAAAATTTTATACATACCTAAAAGTTTATACTGTATATACCGTGATATAGCGTGAATATAATAAAGACACAAAACAAAGATACATTCTTCTACCTGCCCAGGAAGTCGTCCTGATCCACGTCTTTGTCGTACAAATCAAACTGCACTTCTTGCCCTGGGAGTGCCGTGAGAATCACCTGCAAAGCGAGCGAGCAAACACAGCCCTGCATAAATTACAAAGCTCTCAGCACTGAAGATGCAAAGCAGAGAACGATTGACTGCTTGCGTGTGCAACTGATCACACAGGACAGAATGAAACTGAAGCAAATCCACAAACAATCCCCAAACTAATTACTGACCAGAAAGAGCCCCGGATGAGGCTGTCATCAGCTATCCAGTCAGCTAACTTTAAAGATTATGGGCTACGTGAAAGGCTGGAGAAAGAAATCACTGGCCATGTACAAAAGTTATGTCAACATATATAATGGAAATATATTTGTTATTTACAGTTTTTTTTTCAAACCCTCATATGCTGATCATGGTTAAAGTTAAGGTTTTCCTACAGCATCTAGATCACTGCCGTTAAACATTCTGTAATTATGCTGCTAGCCTTTAAGACCAAAAAAGGAAAAAATATGCTGAATTAGGAGAAACATAAGTTTTGGGATCTACAGTACTATGAAAACAGAACAATTTAAAAATGCTATTAAAAATATTATTATCATGAGATATGAACAATACTGTATATGCAAAGGGTTTAAAGAAACATCTGGTTTGAATCTAGTACATTGCATGAATAAACATTGAAGAAATATCACTTCCTTTGCATTTAATTTGATGTCAATAGGTTATTCCAATTGCACCAATTCTATTGGTGACTTGATTGTCTATGTAATCAAGACACCAAACCGTGATAGCTGTGGGTTGTCAGGATTTAGCCCTGCCTCTAGGCATCAGCTTTGTGAACTTAAAATAAGCAGATATCACACAATATAAAAATGGGTTTAAGGCCAAGAACAGAACTATACGCAACTGAGCCAAACTTCTGTTTTAGATCCCTGTGTCATGTTTCTTACGGTGTCTGCGTCGGAGGTGTGTGCGAGGCATGATCGCGGAGGCGAGCTGACGGTTTAACAAAGTTCTTTATTTTCGCTTTGAACATAAACAACCCCACTCCAACACAAACTAAACTTAAGACTAATGCTAGACGCCTGGCTGGAGTTCAGCCAGGCTATTTATAGCAAACCTAAACATAATTATCAAATTAACTTCCCTCGGTTCAGGTGAGCTTCTACGTCACCTGACCGAGGTGCAAACTGGGAAATGAAGTCCAAAAAACGAAACTTAAAACGAACTACAAAACAAAAGTCAAAACGGGCGTTAGGCGCCCTCTAGGGGTCAACCGTCACAGTACCCCCCCAAAAAAAATGCTCCTCTGGAGCATCATCGGAGGCCCCGGACACCCACCCCAATGTTCTACCTTCCACCTCCTGACCAGGAGGCTGGGTGACGGGGCTGGAGACGTGCTCGGCGGTGGCAGAGCTGGAGACGTGCTCGGCCGTGGCAGGGCTGGTGACGTGCTCGGCCGTGGCAGGGCCGGTGACGTGCTCGGCCGTGGCAGGGCCGGTGACGTGCTCGGCCGTGGCAGGGCCGGTGACGTGCTCGGCCGTGGCAGGGCCGGTGACGTGCTTGACGACGGCGTTGGAGCGGTCACTGCGCTCGACGACGGCGTTGGAGCGGTCACTGCGCTCGACGACGGCGTTGGAGCGGTCACTGCGCTCGACGACGGCGTTGGAGCGGTCACTGCGCTCGACGACGGCGCCGGAGCGGTCACTCCGCTCGACGACGGCGTTGGAGCGGTCACTGCGCTCGACGACGGCGCCGGAGCGGTCACTGCGCTCGACGACGGCGTTGGAGCGGTCACTGCGCTCGACGACGGCGTTGGAGCGGTCACTGCGCTCGACGACGGCGTTGGAGCGGTCACTGCGCTCGACGACGGCGTTGGAGCGTGCACGGCGCTCGACGACGGCGTTGGAGCGCGCACGGCGCTCGACGACGGCGTTGGAGCGCGCACGGCGCTCGACGACGGCGTTGGAGCGTGCACGGCGCTCGACGACGGCGTTGGAGCGTGCACGGCGCTCGACGACGGCGTTGGAGCGTGCACGGCGCTCGACGACGGCGTTGGAGCGTGCACGGCGCTCGACGACGGCGTTGGAGCCTGTGCAGAGCTCGACGACGGCGTTGGAGCCTGTGCAGAGCTCGACGACGACGTTGGAGCCTGTGCAGAGCTCGACGATTGCGTTGGAGCCTGTGCAGAGCTCGACGATTGCGTTGGAGCCTGTGCAGAGCTCGGCGATTGCGTTGGAGCCTGTGCAGAGCTCGGCGATTGCGTTGGAGCCTGTGCAGAGCTCGGCGATTGCGTTGGAGCCTGTGCAGAGCTCGGTGATTGCGTTGGAGCCTGTGCAGAGCTCGACGATTGCGTTGGAGCCTGTGCAGAGCTCGACGATTGCGTTGGAGCCTGTGCAGAGCTCGACGATTGCGTTGGAGCTTTTGCAGAGCTCACCAGCGGCGTTGGAGCGTGCACTGCGCTCGACGACGACGTTGGAGCTTTTGCAGAGCTCGACAGCGGCGTTGGAGCGTGCACTGCGCTCGGCGACGACGTTGGAGCTTTTGCAGAGCTCGACAGCGGCGTTGGAGCGTGCACTGCGCTCGACGACGACGTTGGAGCTTTTGCAGAGCTCGACAGCGGCGGTGGAGCGGTCACTGCGCTCGACGGCGGCGGTGGAGCGGTCACTGCGCTCGACTGCGGCGTGGGAGCGTGCAGTGCGCTCGACAGCGGCGTGGGAGCGTGCAGTGCGCTCGACAGCGGCGTGGGAGCGTGCAGTGCGCTCGACAGCGGCGTGGGAGCGTGCAGTGCGCTCGACAGCGGCGTGGGAGCGTGCAGTGCGCTCGACAGCGGCGTGGGAGCGTGCAGTGCGCTCGACAGCGGCGAGGGAGCGTGCAGTGCGCTCGACAGCGGCGAGGGAGCGTGCAGTGCGCTCGACAGCGGCGAGGGAGCGTGCAGTGCGCTCGACAGCGGCGAGGGAGCGTGCAGTGCGCTCGACAGCGGCGTTGGAGCGTACTCGGCGCTCGACAGCGGCGTTGGAGCGTACTCGGCGCTCGACAGCGGCGTTGGAGCGTACTCGGCGCTCGACAGCGGCGTTGGAGCGTACTCGGCGCTCGACAGCGGCGTTGGAGCGTACTCGGCGCTCGACAGCGGCGTTGGAGCGTACTCGGCGCTCGACAGCGGCGTTGGAGCGTACTCGGCGCTCGACAGCGGCGTTGGAGCGTACTCGGCGCTCGACAGCGGCGTTGGAGCGTACTCGGCGCTCGACAGCGGCGTTGGAGCGTACTCGGCGCTCGACAGCGGCGTTGGAGCGTACTCGGCGCTCGACAGCGGCGTTGGAGCGTACTCGGCGCTCGACAGCGGCGTAACGTCGTCTTCAAAGCCGGGAGGCGGCGGCAGAACAGGAGCATCGGTCAGCTGCTGCTGACACGCTGGTTCGCTGTCCTCGAAGCCGGGAGGCGGCGGCAGAACGAGAGCGTCGGTCAGCTGCTGCTGACACGCTGGTTCGCTGTCCTCGAAGCCGGGAGGCGGCGGCAGAACAGGTGCATGGGACAGCGGCTGCTGGCGTGCTAGCTCGCTATCCTCGAAGCCGGGAGGCGGCGGCAGAACAGGTGCATGGGACAGCGGCTGCTGGCGTGCTAGCTCGCTATCCTCGAAGCCGGGAGGCGGCGGCAGAACAGGTGTCTTGGTCGTTGGAGCTTGTGCAGGGCTCGACAGCGTTGGAGCGTGCACGGCGCTCAACTGCAACGGTGGAGCGTGCACGGCGCTCGACTGCAACGGTGGAGCGTGCACGGCGCTCAACTGCAACGGTGGAGCGTGCACGGCGCTCAACTGCAACGGTGGAGCGTGCACGGCGCTCAACTGCAACGGTGGAGCGTGCACGGCGCTCAACTGCAACGGTGGAGCGTGCACGGCGCTCAACTGCAACGGTGGAGCGTGCACGGCGCTCAACTGCAACGGTGGAGCGTGCACGGCGCTCTCCTGCAGCGTTAGAGCGTGCATGGCGCTCCTCTGCAGCGTTGGAGCGTGCACGGCGCTCTCCTGCAGCGTGGGAGCGTGCACGGCGCTCTCCTGCAGCGTTGGAGCGTGCACGGCGCTCTCCTGCAGCGTTGGAGCGTGCACGGCGCTCTCCTGCAGCGTTGGAGCGTGCACGGCGCTCTCCTGCAGCGTTGGAGCGTGCACGGCGCTCTCCTGCAGCGTTGGAGCGTGCACGGCGCTCTCCTGCAGCGTTGGAGCGTGCACGGCGCTCTCCTGCAGCGTTGGAGCGTGCACGGCGCTCGCTAGCTTGCACGGAGACTGGATGATGGACGCGCCGTTTTGTTCTTCGCGCAGACACGGCGCGCAGTCTTCCTCCGCGACAGGCTCAGGCAGTGGTCGGGGGATGAGCGCATCGTCCAGACCCGGGAGAGGGATTACTTCCGGGGCTATAGACTGGTTCTCCCGAACCTGGACGAACTGCAGTTGGAGCTGCAGCACCTGCTCGCGCAGGTCACGAATGCGCTCCTGGTTGGACTCCGCCCACTGCCTGTAGAAGCCTACCTTGTCGCCGTGCTGAAGCGGCGTCCAGTCCTCCGTGCTCAGCTCCGGTGTGCTGTCCGCGCCACCTTCAGGCAGTGGCCGTGGGAGGAGTGCATCGTCCAGATCCGAGAGAGGGATCGCTTCCGGGACTACAGCTTGGTTCTCCCGAACCTGGACGAACTGCAGTTGGAGCTGCAGCACCTGCTCGCGCAGGTCATGAATGCACTCCTCGTTGCGTTCCGCCCACTGCCTGCAGAATCCTCCCGTCTCTCCCTCGGCCGCTACACCTCTCGGCGGTGTGCGCCGGATGACGGGTCCGCAGCCTTCCCAGCTTCGCCTCGCCTGTCTCTCTCTGGCTGTCATGCTGTCCTTCCCTGAGCTCACCGGCTCGATGTGTTCGCCGTTTCTCCATCCCTGCTCCACTTCTATTTCGCCGTGCTCCTCGCCGGCCTCCAGCAGTTCCGCCAGCTCGCTGGAGATGATAATTTCTCCTCCCGAGTAATTCCCTAGGAGGAGATCCTCCGCCATGCCTCTGGGTAGGTCTAGCATTCTGTCATGTTTCTTACGGTGTCTGCGTCGGAGGTGTGTGCGAGGCATGATCGCGGAGGCGAGCTGACGGTTTAACAAAGTTCTTTATTTTCGCTTTGAACATAAACAACCCCACTCCAACACAAACTAAACTTAAGACTAATGCTGGACGCCTGGCTGGAGTTCAGCCAGGCTATTTATAGCAAACCTAAACATAATTATCAAATTAACTTCCCTCGGTTCAGGTGAGCTTCTACGTCACCTGACCGAGGTGCAAACTGGGAAATGAAGTCCAAAAAACGAAACTTAAAACGAACTACAAAACAAAAGTCAAAACGGGCGTTAGGCGCCCTCTAGGGGTCAACCGTCACACCCTGCACAACTGTCTGTATAGTTTTTCATTCTGAAAGCGTCCAAATGTTTTCAAAAAGTCTCCTGTGCATGCGCTCTTGTTCAACCTATAATTTTGTTGATGTACCTCGTAAAGTTCATTCCACACTGGGTTGAGGTTCTCTTTTATGATGCGGCTCTTGAAGGTCGTCCCTCCCACACGGATCTTTACATAAGGATCACTTTTGCCCTTCACCATGCCACCCATGAAGCTATCTTTAGCTATAAGAGCCTTGGCCTCCTTCAGGTGGATCCTCAGAACACCCTGGAAAAGAAGGACAGTCAGAATGCAATAATTATCAAACGGCTAAATCACAGTCTTGCTTATGTATTCCCCAATAATAAGTGTAAAAAAGTTAAGCGCTAATTTAATTTTATTAATTTTTTTATATGGCGCGGTGGTGTAGTGGTTAGCACTGTCGCCTTGCACCTCCAGGGTCTGGGTTCGATTCCCCGGCCAGGCTCGATTCCCGTCTCTGTGTGCATGGAGTTTGCATGTTCTCCCCGTGCTTGGTGGGTTTCCTCCGGGTACTCCGGTTTCCTCCCACAGTCCAAAGACATGCAGGTTAGGCTAATTGGCGTTCCTAAATTGCCCGTAGTGTGTGATTGGGTGTGTGAGTGTGTGTGTGTGTGTGCCCTGCGATGGATTGGCACCCTGTCCAGGGTGTACCCCGCCTAGTGCCCGAAGTCTCCTGGGATAGGCTCCAGGTCCCCCGCGACCCTGAACACAGGATTAAGCGGTATAGAAGATGAATGAATGAATGAATAATTTTTTTATAACTAATAAATTGGACTGAATTTTTTCTAATATTTTTCAAATCATGCAAAATTTCCATAAAGGTACTTTAATTAACTAGACAGTACTTCGTATAGCGGAGCAAAAACACACAGAAACTAATACATTTCAGTTTTGTTCTGGTTGCTCAGACCTCAGAGGCGAAACTGGCATCTGGGCTTGTCTGCTGTGGACGCGGGGTTACCGTCTTGGTCCCTCCTGATGACAGGTCTGAAGTGATACCTTCCTCACCTCCTCCAGAGAAAGGATCAAAGGGAAAAGGCGATACAGGTGAGCTGGGGATGGCCTCTTCATTAACCCAAAGTACCTGAGATGTGGGTAAAGAGCAAACAGTTTGCAGATTGTGTTGTGGATGACTCTATTGTTGTTTTGGAGATACGACATAACATATTGAATTTTTACTGAAAGACTTTTACATATACAGTACATGATGTACAGTAAGACACATGTAAAGGTACCAAAACAATATGACAGACATATAAAAGTAAAATTTTTGGAGCCTTGCAGCACCAAAAGTACTACGGAAAATTAATTCATGCTAATTTTTATGTGAACTTCAAAAAATTCAAAAGATTTATTCTGCTTTACTTTCTTGTCTTAACATCTCTAAGAAACAACTTCAAACTGCAAAAACAAAACAACAACAACAACTATTAATTAGGGGAATATTTTGTCCCTGTTTGACTTGAATGCCCATCGTATGATTGAGGAAGTAAAACCGGGACTAAATGCTCCCTTCATTCATATTGAGCCAGTATAGTTTGGATATACTGATCTCACCCTCATTATGATGTTCATGTAGATGCGACTTGCAGGACCCGAGTTCTCCAGCTGGAACCACTGGTCCAGGCTAAGTTCCGTTACAGTAAGCAGGCGAGACAGAGGGATAGACAGACTGCCCAGAGACACAGATCTGTCATCATCTTTCACCTGAGAGAGAACAAATATTTTAACAAATTATAGAAATTGTACAAATGCTAAATTTATATTGAGATCATGGCACAACTGTTTACACGGAGACATCAGGAAATTAATCATCAAACTTCTAAATCTATAAAAAAAGAAAAAAGTGTCATTGAGGAAGTTACATTTTGAAGACAATATAACTAAATGTTTTGTTTACTTGTGCTCCGCTAGTTCAAATAGCCAGACTCGCGTTATGTTTAGTTTATACATCGTATAAAATTTTTCACACTTCTTTAATATTACGTTTTACTAGGTAGAATTAATTATATTTAACCTCATATGTCGATTTTCGGTTCACATTGTTACATTATAAAATGTGGCAAAGGTCAAGTTAGAGCCACTGACCTTTGGTTGTCACGCGCCAATTTGCATCATGCAAACTCGTGTCTGGCCGCAGTCTAACATGCTAACATGGTTAATCCAACTTAAACACCTACAGGTATCATTTTCTAATTTATATAATGTAAGTTTTAAGACTTAAAACCACTTAGATGCCATCATTTCTACAAAACAGTCTGAAAAAACAGTGAGGTTGTTCTACCATATTGAAATTAAGCCTTTTTAATTCAATCTGAAATCAGTTATGCAATGAGACGTGCCTGAATGTCAAGGTCCTGTTTGCGTGGGTCTTGGATGAAAAAGGTAAAGGCTTCCTCCCACACTGGGTTGATGTTGCCATAAGAAGTCTAAAATGGAAAAAAAGAAGTGTGTGTACCACAGCAGCAGTGACAGTATGGGTATCAGTTATATTTAGTCTTTCTTATTTGCTTTTATGAAAATACCAAGGGGTGTTCAAGTCAAACCGGGACTTCTGATTGGTTGTGTAGAGAACACACTTAAGAGAGTAAAATCTCCCTTTATTTCTCGATATAACACCCTGCTACACAAATTCACTTATCCCAACATTTCATTAGTGCTTGGATACCATTAAGGAAGAAAATGTTCTTAGTTGGCCGAAGGATGATAAGACTGCCTGCTTCACATGTGAAACGCTGGCCTCCCACAAACTCCTTTAATGACCCAAACATATGGAAATGGCTTGGAGTGCGATCAGACTATACAGGAACAGGGAAATAACTCCCAGCCTAGATCCTGTAATGTGCAAGTGGTGTTTGTGAATGATTATGTGTACAGTTTCCACGGACAGATACTTCCGCAAGATGGTGACAAATTTGCCTTTGATTTTTAAGGATCAGGAGTTCCACTTCCTCGGTCAGGATCATCATTCACAGACATACGGACTTCTTTAAAACGTTTTCACCATTCAAATGTTTCACTGCATCTAAGAATCTCATCGCCATTGTATTTCTGTAAACGTCCCCACAAAAACAATTCCACAAAAACCAAATTTCATCACTGGTCACGGTATAACTTGAAAGCCCCTCGTATTAAGATACAGGTATTTGTTTAGGAAAACCTGATCTGTTCCGTACTCCAGAAAGAATGTTCAATATTTGGTTAGATCCCCAGTGATCATGTGTGGATATTTAACCTATAAAAAAAACTCACCCTGCTCTCTTTGGTTGTATCCTGAACACACAGCTGCACCAAAGGACTCGGGTTCTTATTGCCTTTTTTCATCTGTATAAAAAACATGCCATAAGTTATCCGTATGTCCAAAACACCAGAAACTATGCAAAAACAAAGCACAGATGCTATGAGACTGAAGGATTTACGGGAATATCCTGGGCTCGGTCCAGGTACACGGTCAAGATGGCGGCAGAGGGTGGATCGGCATTCTTACGGAACATGGTGATGTTTTGGTTTTTCTGAATGACCTGTAGAATTAAACAAAGCTTTGGTAAAACGACTGGCCTAAAAATTCCTTTTCATATACTGTATTTATCATCTAATGATAGTCATCAATCCGACATATCTGATTATATACAAGTCTAACCTCAGTGAGGCGCTCTGCAGAGGGCAGCAGTGAAAGCCACTCAAGCTTGAGATGGACCTTCCCAGTTGTTGTATCCTTCAGAGTGAACCACTGAAATCAAAGAATAGGGGTGTGGAAGGTGAAAAAAAAAAATCATCAGACTGAACCATTTCAAATCAGTGGGGGAGTGGAGAAAAAAACCACTGTGAGTCATGCATTTTCTTTTAAAGCACAGGAAATGGAGAAGGAGAGCAAAGTTTGCGGTGAAAACAGTATTGTTTTTAGTGCAGGAACATAATAAAAAAAAAACGTGTCTTAACCTCGTCCAAAACTCGTGCTTTCTTTACATGGCCCAGGTCCAACTTGATCCTGTAAGCAGAAAAAAACAAAAGGAAACATGAGAAACAGCAAGTCAGGGGACTGAGTAGAGGGTAGAGTAAGGAAGTGGCTAAAAGCTGACACTTTCACAACACGAGATTGTCATACCTCCCTAGGAGATCATCCTGATCTGGGTCTTTATCAAAGACCTCAACTTCCAGTTCTTGGCCAGGGACCTCATGGACTATTACCTAACACACACACACACAAAAACACACAAACACACACACAAATAACACAAGTTAACCCAGACATCGACCTCTGTTCATCTGATTTAAGCACATGATAATCACATTCTTATAAAAACACACATGGTGGCTGTAAACATGGTTACTGTAATTCCCGAATTGTTGTAATCATGGCGTTCTGCCAGAAACAACGAAGAGTAAACAAAGACAGTAGTCAGCAGAGATTAGTCTGGTAATTACACACAAATTTCACATGTGGAATTCTTCGCGGATCACTCAGCAGCGCGCTTTGGGTTTTAGTTTGACTAGAAAATGTATGTTAGCTTGGGAACACCCTGCATGATGAACTCTTTTGTACTGTACAGTTCTGCTGACGTTCTGAAACTGAACGCTTCTAAACCAGGCAGTGAATGTGAATGTATTAATTAATATTCTATACAAACAAAATGTCTTTAAGCCTTACTTGCTTTTAACATGTAGTTCTGTGCAAAAGTCATGAGCCACGCCTCATTGCTTCATGTTAACTTAAGTTAAATTATGTAGATGAAATTAAAGAAATGGGAATAATTTGTTTACTGTGATAGGTTTAAAGATGGTTGTTCCAACCACTCAGCATTCAGCATCACCGGTATTCTAATCACCGGCCTGATCATGTTTCTCGCTGTGTCATGCCGTAAGCTAGTTTTTTTTATGTTTGATTGATTCAGTGGTGGCGGCGCGGTGGTGTAGTGGTTAGCACTGTCGCCTTGCACCTCCAGGGTCTGGGTTCGATTCCCCGGCCAGGCTCGATTCCCGTCTCTGTGTGCATGGAGTTTGCATGTTCTCCCCGTGCTTGGTGGGTTTCCTCCGGGTACTCCGGGTTTCCTCCCACAGTCCAAAGATATGCAGGTTAGAATAATTGGCGTTCCTAAATTGCCCGTAGTGTGTGATTGGGTGTGTGAGTGTGTGTATGTGTGTGTGCCCCCGCCTAGTGCCTGAAGTCTCCTGGGATAGGCTCCAGGTCCCCCGCGACCCTGAACACAGGATTCAGCGGTATAGAAAATGAATGAAAGAATGAATGATTCAGTGGTCACTGACTGAAACTGCTCAGGTATAGGGGCAGGACTGCCAAAAAACTTGCCAGAAAACCTTCAGGGAGCCTGGTGAATTATAAAAAAAAAGAAAAATGGCTAATTTGGAAGCAAAATATCATGAAATAAGGGGAGGCCTAAAACTTTTGTACAGTAGATTCTGTAGAAATTTCAAAAGTTTCAACAGTTTTTGAAGAAGAACATCTTTTTTTTTTTCACAAAAAATAAGTTGACTAAACCTTGTCTACGAAGAAAAAGATTGAGAAACATGACACTTGACTAACACGTAAGACTGTGACATTTCACACACTCTCATACCTCATACACCTCCCTCCACTGCGGGTTGAGGTTGTTGTCCACATGGTGTGATGTGAAAGTCTGCGTGCCCACCCTCAACACGGCATAGGGGTCCGACTTGCCAGCGATCACACCCTTCATGAAGTTGTCCTTGGCGGCCAGGTTCTCGGCCTCCAGCAAGTGGATGCGCACGATGCCCTGTGGGAAAGTGGATGAAGCACAGAATTATGATGGGAAATGAAGTAATATGGACATTTAGGTCAGTTTGTTTAAAGCCCCTTTCCCACGTTACTGAAATGTTTGAGACCATGCAGAATTGGAGGTCTTAACTGTTCATGGACGTTGGACTCTGTGATGTCACATGCCCTAATCATCTACAAATTGTTAATGTTCTGTACTTATGTTATGATGGTATGATGTTTATGATTTATAGAGAATGGTCTGAAAACTATCCAGTGAGCAGCAGTTCCCTAGGCGGAATTGCCAGATTTCAGGGGTCAGAGCAGACTAGCCAGACTGGGTCATGCTGATATAATGGCAACAGTAACACAAATAAAACATCATACTTGACATTTTCTATATGATTTAGAATCTGTAGCATTCGGCATCAAATTCAGGAATGTGGGAAGAGGCTTTAATATATGTGCTATATTATAAGCTGCCTAAGCTACATTGGAACTTGACTGAAACTTATTCAGGTTCAAGTAAGAATATCTGGAGTAGTTTTAAAGATATAAGTCTCTGTCTCAGATTTTAGTGATTTGTAGTGACTTATCTTGCTAGAACATCAGCCATTACGGAAAGCACTGACTCATAAAAAACACATAGTTGTGTTAGTGAAGTACATGATTTAGAAATTCAGAGGAAAGTTAACTGTCTAATCAGCAGATTATAGCTAGAGATCATATTCTGCCTGACTCTCAAAATGCTGTCGATTTATCTAGAACATTGTCTCAAACAAATACCTATTTAACTACTGCAATAATACTTAAAATAAATAAAATACAGTCTTTTTTTTTTAATAAATAGTTTTTGATGATGAATTCACAAAATGTCAATGTTAGTAATAATATAACTCAATCCAAAATGTGGATGTCTATAAAGCTATGCATTAGAGAAAACAGAGCATTCTTTTACTAGCAAACAGTGTTTTATGGGACATGAACACAAACACACATATATGTCATGGAGCTGTCTGACTGTAGCGTAGCTGCTGAATACTGCATTACCCGTGGCAGAGGGGAACGGAGCTGCGCTACGTGCAAATCAGCCACCAAAGGGACAGTGAGGCGGTTGGGGAGCACCAGGAAAGAGGCGATAGCGTCCATTACCATAGTGTCCGACATGGCACTGCAAATGAACGCAAGGGGAAAATGGAGCAAGACTGATTATCTGCGAGTCACCATGGTGAACTCAGTGGAGTTTCAATAATCAGACCCAGTTTCCCATTCATTCTTGTTAGATGACACACAGATGAGAAAACATTGCACAGGAACGTAGATGGAAACGTTAAACTTATGGAATTCATCTCAGGTTAAAAACAAAGTTGCACCACTTACTTCAGACCTGGAATGTCTAAAAAGTTGGTGAGTCCTGTCCAGTTGATTTCAAGTGTCTGTGGCACAGAGAGCGAAAAAAAGATTATCTACAAAGTCCTATCATATAACACAACATTATAACTGTCATGCACACGCAATCTGCGCCCGGCACTAGGACCCGGAAGTAAGACGGGCGCAAAACCAGGAAGTATAAAAGAGGTAAACAAACGATGGCTTACCGCTCAGTCATTGAGTTCGGCCCATGTCAGCTCCAGTTGTCGTTTCAGCAAACCGTGAGTACTCACATGTTGGTTCCGTTGTCTTTTGCTATTGTGTGTGTATTTCTAGGACGCGGGTTAAATTTGTGTTTTTCCCTTGCTCCGTTTTTGTGAGAGTCCTTAAACTAAATCGCGTGGTTATCCTGCCTGCTCGCTTCTTTCCGCGTTTGGGTTTATCCTCCACGCTACATTGGGCTAACCGCTAAAGCTACGTCTTCTGGTCACCTCAGGTTAGTCCATCTTGACAGAATGACTGAGCCCTCCGCGGTAAACCCAGCGGATTACGCGAGTCTCTGCGACGTTGTAGATCAGCATGCGGCGTTAATCAATCAGCTAACCGGGGATCTCGCTTCCCTCCGCCGCGAGATCGCTGAGCTCCGGCGGGTGAATACGAATCTCCGCGCGGCTGTTGATGACGTCACTGCTCGATCGCACGCCGCGGAGGCCGCGGCGCCGCATCCCCCCCCCCCCCCCTCCTTCTGATGTTTTTCTTTCTCTACCAGAGAAGTGGAACGGCACGGACGGGAAGTGCAGCGTATTTTTGACAGCTCTCGATCTGGTGTTTGAGTTTAATGCCACCAAATACTCCACCGATCGCCTTCGCATTGCTCTTCTCGTTTCGTTGCTAAAAGGGCAGGCAGCAGAGTGGGCCACGGCAGTTCTCCAGGCGGACACAGACACCGCCCACTCATACAATGAGTTCACCCACCAACTTAAACTAACTTTTGAACATCCAGCGGGCGAGGTGGAGACCGACACCAGACTTTACCATCTGAGGCAGGGAGGGCTGTCCGTGAGCCGCTATACGGCCGAGTTTCGCACCCTCGCCGTTCAAACCACATGGGGCGATGCAGCGCTCCGGACATCCTACTACGAGGGACTGGCTTCTCGAATCAAGGACGAACTAGCCGGGCGAGAGCTTCCTGCGACCCTGGAGGGTCTGATCCAGCTCGCTCTCCGGATCGACCAGCGCCTCCTCTCTCGCCCGAGGCCAGCCCCTCGCACCCTGCCACCTGCACCCCACTTCGCCGTCACCACTTCACGGCCCGCACCCGCCTTCACCGTCACCAGTCCACGTCCCGCAGACTCCGCCTCCTACGCCACCCCAGGACATGTCGGTTCTCCACCTCCTGCCGTGGTTGACACCGGAGCCGGGGAACCCATGCAACTAGGACGCGCCTCCTTGACCGCTGCAGAACGGGAGAGACGTTTCCGTGAAGGGCTCTGCGCCTATTGCGGGTCAGCCGCACATCACAGGGCGACCTGCCCTTTCAGGCCGGGAAACGCCCAGGCCCGGTGAGAGAAGAGAGATACTCGCCGGGTCATCTTCGTCTCTCCACCATCACCACCAATTCCTCCCGTCTCACGGTTCAGGTACACCTCCAGGTTGGCCACAAACGAGTCCGAGGTGCTGCATTCATCGACTCCGGGGCAGCAGGTAACTTCATTGACTCCGCATATGCCAAAACCCTGGGGGTTAAACTCGAGGCGTTATCCCAGCCCGTTCACATCACCTCGGTCGACGGTCGCCCCCTCTCCACCAGCCCAATAAACGCCCGAACCGAACCCATCACCATCTCCATCAACCAGCACCATGAAAAGCTAAACTTTTTCGTCACCTCCATCTCCTCACCTCCCATCATCCTTGGACATCCCTGGCTGCTCCAGCATGACCCTCTCATCTCCTGGACCCAGAATCGGATCCTCCAATGGGGCGCGACCTGCACCGAACTGTGCCTACGGGCAACGGCTGGGACGTGCTCTAGGGAGTCCGAGGCCCCCGACGTCGACACCAACGCCATCCCAGAGCCGTATCGGGACCTGGCGGAGGTCTTCTGCAAGAGACGAGCTACTCATCTTCCTCCGCATCGGCCCTACGACCTCACCATTGACCTCCAACCCGGTGCAGTCCCACCCCGCGGCCACCTCTACTCCCTCACACCTACAGAGACGCAGGTCATGGAGGAGTATGTGACCAACGCCCTTCGCCAAGGCACCATCAGACCCTCCTCCTCACCTGCCGCCGCGGGGTTCTTCTTCGTGAAGAAGCGGGGCGGTGAACTTCGTCCATGTGTCGACTATCGGGGGCTAAACAATATAACTATCAAAAACCGACACCCATTGCCTCTTACCAACTCAGCCCTGGACGCCCTCTCTGGCGCCACCATCTTCACTAAGTTGGACCTCCGGAGCGCCTACAACTTGGTGCGCATCAGAGAGGGCGATGAGTGGAAGACGGCCTTCATCACCCCTACTGGGCACTATGAGAATCTCGTCATCCCCTTTGGACTGTGCAATGCCCCCGCCGCCTTCCAACACCTCATTAATGACATCCTTCGCGACATGCTCGGGCGGTGGGCGTTCGCCTACCTGGACGACATCCTAATCTACTCACGCACCATGGAAGAACATACCCAGCACGTCAGGGCGGTTCTAAAGAGATTACTCGCCCATCAACTGTACTGTAAGTTGGAAAAGTGCGCTTTTCACGAGCGCTCCACCACGTTCCTGGGTTTTGTCATCTCGCCCCAGGGTGTGGCCATGGACCCGCAGAAGCTAGAGGTTGTGCGTCATTGGCCCCTACCCAAGACCCTCAAGCAACTTCAACGGTTTCTCGGGTTTGCGAATTTCTATCGTCGCTTTATCCGGGACTACAGTACAGTTGCCGCCCCCCTAACCGCTCTGACCCGCCCTTCACCTCTCCCTTTTCACCTCAACCCTGCAGCTGTCTCCGCTTTCAAGTCACTTTGTCACCGCTTCACCACAGCACCGATTCTCCTCCATCCAGATGTCAGAAAATCATTCGTTGTGGAGGTGGATGCTTCAGATGTGGGCGCTGGAGCTATCCTCTCACAACGAGGTCCAGATCAGAAACTACACCCATGTAGTTTCTTCTCCAGAAAATTTGACTCCACTCAGCAGCGATACGGGGTAGGGGACCGCGAACTGCTGGCCATAAAGTGGGCTCTGGAGGAGTGGCGTCACTGGCTCCAGGGCGCCAGTGAGCCATTCATAGTCTGGACGGACCACCAAAACCTCATAACCATCAAGAACCTGAAACAGTTAAACCCACGACAGGCGCGGTGGGCCTTATTTTTCGAAAATTATGATTTCCACCTCTCGTACCGCCCGGGCTCCAAGAACACAAAAGCGGACGCTCTCTCCCGACAGCTGGAAGTGGACATTCCCCGGGCGGACCCCGCGCCTGTCCTTCCATCATCCAGGATCATCGCCCCACTCCAACTAGACCTGGAAACGAGAGTTCGCCAGGCGCAGGCTACAGAGACCGAACCGGCAGGTGTGCCACCTGGACGACTCTTTGTGCCCGAGAGGATGCGATCAGAAGTCCTCCAGTGGGGTCATTCCTCTCCCATCTCAGGACACCCGGGCACTCGACGGACGCTCCAATTTCTCCAACGAGACTTCTGGTGGCCCTCCCTCACGAAAGACGTCCAAGAGTTCGTTCAGGCATGCCCAGTGTGCGCCAGGGCCAAAACCACCAATCAACCAACCCCCGGTGAACTGCAGCCACTCCCAGTTCCTCGACGGCCCTGGACGCACATTGCCGTCGACTTCATCACGGGCCTGCCGGCCTCCGAAGGAAAGGACACCATTCTCACCATCGTCGACCGGTTCTCTAAAGCCGTGCACCTGGTGGCTCTCGCCGGACTCCCGTCAGCCAAAGGAACAGCAGAGCTGATTTTAGAGCACGTAGTCCGTCTGCATGGGTTCCCCAAGGACATCGTCTCGGACAGAGGGCCCCAGTTCACAGCCCGGTTCTGGAAAGCCTTCTGCCGTCTGATCGACTCCACCTGCAGTCTCTCATCTGGATATCACCCACAGACTAACGGTCAGACGGAGCGGACCAACCAACAGCTGGAGCGCTACCTGAGATGTTTCGTAGCTGATCGACAGCGCTCCTGGGCGCACTATCTCATCTGGGCTGAACTGTCACACAACCTCCACACCTCCTCTGCCACCAACCTAAGCCCATTTGAGGTATGTTACGGTTTCCAACCTTCGATGTTCAACCACCCAGAACCGGAGGTTGATGTACCGTCCGCCCAACAGTTGGTCCGCAGATGTCGGCGGCTATGGATTACAACCAACCGGGCCATCCAACGCGCCAACGCCCGCTACACCCACCAACACCGCCGTCGACATCCTCCGGGACGATTGTACCATGTAGGTGACAAGGTATGGCTTTCTACAAAGAACCTCCACCTTCACATCGAATCAAAAAAACTCTCACCCAGATTTATCGGACCATACCGCATCACCCACAGGATTAACCCTGTCACCTACCGGCTCCAGCTGCCTGCGGCGCTCCGGATCCATCCAGTCTTCCACCTGTCTCAGTTCAAGCCCTTCATCACCTCACCCATGATTCCACCCACCCCCCCAGCTCCTCCTCCCCGGATCATCGACGGCGGTCCCGCCTACACCGTGCGCCGAATCCTCGACTCGCGCCCTCGGGGTAAAGGTACGCAATACCTGGTGGACTGGGAGGGCTATGGCCCCGAGGAGCGATCTTGGATCCCGGCCCGGTTCATTCTCGACCCGGAGCTAATTCGGGACTACCGTCACAGGGTATCCTCCGCCCCAGGACCGTCAGGAGCCAGTCCTGGACAGGGGGGTACTGTCATGCACACGCAATCTGCGCCCGGCACTAGGACCCGGAAGTAAGACGGGCGCAAAACCAGGAAGTATAAAAGAGGTAAACAAACGATGGCTTACCGCTCAGTCATTGAGTTCGGCCCATGTCAGCTCCAGTTGTCGTTTCAGCAAACCGTGAGTACTCACATGTTGGTTCCGTTGTCTTTTGCTATTGTGTGTGTATTTCTAGGACGCGGGTTAAATTTGTGTTTTTCCCTTGCTCCGTTTTTGTGAGAGTCCTTAAACTAAATCGCGTGGTTATCCTGCCTGCTCGCTTCTTTCCGCGTTTGGGTTTATCCTCCACGCTACATTGGGCTAACCGCTAAAGCTACGTCTTCTGGTCACCTCAGGTTAGTCCATCTTGACAATAACACCCCTTATACCACAATGTTGAAATTTTTTGTCATATATATATATATATATAGACAATAAATATAGACAATAATTCAGAGGTCAGAGGAGAATGGTCAGACTGGGTCAAGCTGATATAATCACAACAGTAACTCAAAAAAATTTATCTTATTGCAACCAAGGTATGCTGAGGAGCATCTCTGAATGCACAACACATCGAACCGTATAGCAGGTGTGCTACAGCCGCAGAAAACCACACCGGGTGCCACTCCTGTTAGCAAAGAACAGGAAACAGAGGTTACAATTTCCTTGGGCTCATGGAAAAAAATTGGACAAGAGAAAATTTGAAAAAAACATTGTCTGGTATGATGAGTAGGGTGGTAGTCTCAGAAATGGGCATAAGTGGCATGAAAGCATGGAAAGTGGAGGATTTTTTTTTCTTGCCATACTTCATGAGCCCAAGGAAATTGTATCCTCAGTTTTCTCATCCGACATAGTTTAAATGCCACAGCATACCTGAGTATTGTTGCTGACCATGTCCATCCCTCTATGTCCAGCAATATAACACGCTCGCTGATAAAGCTAAAGTCAACATGACACTGTACTCAATTGTTCTCCACAGTCACCAGATCTCAATCCAATAGAGCACATTCGGGTTTCAACATTAAAAAAACACCTGTAAAATATAAAGAACCTATATAAAGAAAACTCACAGGTCTCCGGATGAAGAACATTGTGATGGCTCCAACAAGAGGAACATCTCCAATCAATGGCTCCAGGATCACCCTCAGCTTTCCATGGAGCTGAATATCCAAATAAAATCCAGTGTTTGTGAGCTGCTTTCATGGAAAAAAAAAAGATTCTGTTCGTCTCTCATTCCCCAGGCCCTTACCTGAATTCCTTTCACTCCAGCTTTGCAGAAGTACTTCTTCACCTCCACATTGATCTCCACGTTGCCAGCATAGCTACAATCATAGAGCAGAATCAGCACCTTTGCAGCATATATCCAGGTGACGTTTCTGTGAATTTCAGTGAGGAGACTAACCTGATATAGAGGTCTAGCAACACCTGACGTCTGTCTTGCTCAGTGTGGGCCTTCACTCCAACCACTTTTATAGGCTGGACAAGCGAGATTCAAGCTTTTTAGAATTTAACTAAATACATTTTATGAATAATGAGCATGTTATGTACCAAGTTAAATTAATAAGACTACAGCACCTTGTCACCCAGGTCAACTTTGGTGAAACTAAACGTCTGAAGATGAGCGTTGGAGGATCTAATGGAAGGTGCAATCGACTCCACCAGGAGCTTCTCTAAATATTGGCCCACAAAAGGCCAGGCCTGCTTCAAGATCTAGAAAATATCATCAAATATAAAACATTATTTAGACATAATGATCCAACGAAGCAGTTACACTCCAGAGTAATTCTACTGTACAATGTCAATATGTGTAGGAACTAGAGAGAGGGAAACATCTGTTCAGTTCAGATTCTTATATCGCAATTCTTTTGTGTGGCAATTCATGTTTTGCCACACAGACTCCAAAATGGTTTTTTATTTATATGTGTTGGCATATATAATTTATATATGTATGGTAAGTGGTATATCTGCGATGGATTGGCACCCTGTCCAGGGTGTACCCCGCCTAGTGCCCGAAGTCTCCTGGGATAGGCTCCAGGTCCCCCGCGACCCTGAACACAGGATTAAGCGGTATAGAAAATGAATGAATGAATGAATGAATGAATATATATATATATATATATATATATATATATATATATATATATATAATATATATAAAAATCAGGACATTTACAAAATTGTGATATTTACAGAATCGCAGTACAAATCGAGCACATTCGATTCAATCCACACTGCTAAAACTCGTATGTGTATGTCTTAGTGGTGCATTCACTAGGTTTCCTGCTTTATTTAACATATTTTAACAACCATGAACATGGTTGCATTCGGTATTGCCAGTAAACTAATCATTCCACAAGGTCAATCATGTTGCAAACACATCCTCATAAAGCCAATCTAGAAAGAAAGTCTTTTTGTGGCATCACACAGACTCCCCTGCCACTGTTTTCACCTGGTCATTAGTGTAACTGTTGAACCAGGTGGCAGCACAGCAACTCAAAAGCATACAGTACAGGTACCAGTTCATATTTGTGATATAGTGTGCTTTAACTAATCTAGCAGGTCTCTCATTATCATGACATCTGATTATGACTTTAGAGAGAGGAAACTAAGTGGTTACAAGTCTGCAGCTTCATCAGAATTGCCTAATATTTTGGCTTCCTCCATGAAATGTTATCAGATTGGAACTTTACATTTTCAGAGAGTATAACATCAGGAGACATACAGTACTGCAGGCTTGGCAAAATTATGTAGAAAAGCTTTTGCTATTTTTAAAGTTATATAGGAATATAGGGGTTAAACTTTGTGGAGACCTAACCACCACAGACATGTGTTCTTTTTCAACATCCCATTTCATTTGACTTCCCCTTTGCAGTTATAATAACCTCCATTTTTCTGAAAGGCCTTCCACCACAATGTGGCTTTGGCCATTTGTTCATTGCTCCATTTGAGCATTAACAAGCCTGACGTAGTGATGTCAGGTGATGAGGCTTTGGGGTGCAGCCAGTGTTTTCCCAGTTCATCCCCAAAGTGTTTAAAATGGTTGAGAAGGTGAGATCTGTGCAGGAGTTCTTTTCCGTCAAACATAACATGTCTTCATGGAGCACACGTTCTGCTCAGTGCATGGTCATGCTGGAACATGTTTGAGCCTCTTACTTCTGGTAAAGGATATTTTAAATGATAAAGCATACAAAAGCATGCTATACAATTATGTGCTTGGCAACAGTTCTGGGGAGAACAATATACAGCACTGTGCAAAAGTCTTACTCATTTCTACAGTACAATTAAATGTTATTTAATTAAATGATGTACATTAAATTAAAGAAATTGGGACAAACGTTATAGGCCTTGTTCACACGGGCGTTAAAATCGACCGTTTTTCTGCCGTTCGTAGCGTCCGGTGATCGCGGATGAAGCGCAGCGGGTTTTCTACACATAGGAGTCAATGACGGTGTTCACACGGGCTTTGGTGACGTGCGTTTGTCCGACTGCGCGTTGATACGGTGTTAAAAAAACGTTGCATGCAGCTTTTTCTTGGCGTTCAAATCCCAACGAATGCAAGGAAACCGTGTCTAGTTCGTTTTCTCCGCGTCCATTTTACGCTTCGGAGGACCGGATATATCCCATGATCCTACATGCTATACATAGGGAAATGCGGAAAAAAGGCAAAAATAAAATGCTTAAAAAATAAAACTTGTGCGGAAATGTTTGCATTTCTTCATAAACCACAAAAAAACGTCCTTTAATCCGACGTTGTGCAGTCAGAGGGTGAACCCAGTAGCGGCAGCGTTTTTTTTTCTCTCCCTACGTCGCCGTATTATTTTTAAAAATATTTTTATATATTATATAAAATATAATAATTTAATTAAAATTTTTAAAACAATAAGATTAATGTCTAATATAGCAAAATGGTCCATATTAAAATGTGGCACCTCAAATAAAATGACAAGGGCTTTCATATCCAGTTCCCGACACACTGCCCCCACAGGTTAAACACACAAACTACAATTTGGGCTGCAGGCTGTCGTTAGACAGAGACAAACGAACGCCAGTGTAGAAGTCAATCAAGCGGCACTACAGAACACAACATCAACGTACAGGACGTTCTGAGCTCGTTCGTTTATCCAAAAATTTAACGCCCGTGTGAACAAGGCCTTACTGTGACAGGGTGCAAAGTGCATAAAGATACAATTTTAAAAATGGTTGTTTATAAAAAAAAAATAAAAAAAATATATATATAAATATATATATATATATAAATAAATATTTCCCCTCTCGTCCACTCAGAATTCTAATCCCTATATATGAATGATGCTATTTATTATTGAGTGATTCTTAGGTTACTTTGTGGCTTATGGGAGGTGAGAGGTTTTAAAAAGAAGTTTAGCTTCGTCATAAAATCTCTGCAATAAGCAACATTCAGGCTGGGAGAATAACGTAATCTCAATGACTTTAACTGTGACATGAAACTGATGATCTTCTGGGTTTTTCACAAGTACTGTAATAGTCTCAGGAATTTACACACAATGGTCTGAAAAAAGGCAAACTGCAGTGAGTAGTAGTTTTGTGGGTAGAAATGCCTTGTTAACAGAAGAAGTTAACAGAACTCTCTCAGTCAGAGATGTTCAAGCTGAAGGTTACTGTAACTCCAACAATGAAATATTTCCACTGTAGTCGTTTTCAACACCCTGATGGACAGCTGAAGGTTGGAAAAAGACCAGATGCCTTTTTTTTTTTGTTTTTTTTACTTTGACCTTTACGTGCGTGATTTTATTTTTATTAATTGTCCTTCACATGTCGCCTCTTATACTGGTGCAAGTTACTGGTGCAAGTGTTATCCATTTTCATAACAGATTACAAGAACCGCATGCATCATATCAGTAAAAAAAAATAACAACCCAATAATAAATAGCGGTACAGTACAGCATCTCTATACATCAACATAACATAAATATCTAAATAATAAATAAATAGCTTTTGGTAAATAGTTTACGTATATTTGTACTTTACAACATCCTGTCATTTCTATCTCTAAACCACAAAAACTACTTCCTTATTGGTAACTAAGAATTTCCTGTAAACCGCATACTTGTGACGGCACAGCACTGAGCAACCATGGCCTTCACACTGTGTTTCAATCTTGTGTCTCACGGAGTCAAATCTTTTGTGGATTTTTTGATGTGAATTTCTGTGGGTCGCTTATAATTTAAAAGAAAAAAAAACATGCTTTAAGTTTTTCAATAGCAAAAGTTCTATAAAGTCTTGTGTCACTTCTTAAGTGTGATGTGTTAGGAGTGAAGAGATACAAAGAGATACTATATTGATACTGATGACCGTGGAAATTATATTTCTTCATGATAAATTTGTCCTAAAATATGCTACAGCACTGTAGAAAGGTACTTGCTACGGTGTTAATGTGAGAATGTACTGAAATATCTTGTACTGTATCTTATAAAAACACAGTACATTTGCTCATTAGGCTAATGCTTGAATAAAAGAAGAAGAAAAAAAAAAAAAAAACTCATGGCAAAGCTGGATGGTAAGGTTCATGCACAAGGACACAAGCACAGCAGTTTCGACAGGGTTGGGATTTGTTTTCGTACTCTAAGTTAAAGCTCTAACCATGAAGTCACTACAACGAACATGATTAACATACATTATATCATTTGCAACAGAAGCAGTACAGTATCTCTAGAAAAGTCAAATCCATGAGGAATGACATATGTGAGTACAGTAGACCATCTGAGCTAATCGTGTTATGATAATCAAATTCTAAGAATTAATATTCTTATTACCTTCTTTATCCATTTTCACAAGCGTGTTTCTCTTTTGAAAGAGCTATAAAATCCACACAACATAATGTGTATGACAATAATCTGCTATCAAGTGCTAGTTTATTCTTTTATCTGTGCAACACAGCATTAAGTTATTGCACAGGTAATATTTCTGTTATTTTGTTTTGCCAAATAAAATACATAGTAGCCTACTGTAATTTCAGTGCTTCTGCTGTCCATTCACGTCATGGTAGTCTACAAAAGACTGGGTTTCCTTCCGTGGTAAGTTAATGTAATGTTAAGGTAATGTTAATGTAAACTACATCAGCATGTTTAAGTAGCTCTTTGGGTTAATTGGTATATTAATAGATTTTGCTTCAAAACCCTCCAACACCAAACCGCCCCATGATAAAGTGTCCCGGACTGTGTTTTGTTTTATACATAAGATATTACAGATTGTTCATACTGTACAGTATGTACTTTATCAGCAAACTTGTAGTCAGTAAAGTACCATAAATCTTACATTAATACGATGAGGGTGAAAACAGGGTAGTCAGAAACAAGAGAATACCACTAAATGTAATACTTGTGCTATGTCATTTAGTACAAGCGAGAGTGAGCTATTAAGTGGTGTTAATTAATGGAAAACCAGAAGATTAATACAAAGTGTCAAAACCAGAGTGCTATGGATCGAAGTGTAAGAATGCTACGGATAAACTATTACATCTGTATATTTTTAGGGTGAATGGCAATTCTGTGTACTGCTGTATTTTTATTTGTAAGTCAAAGCCACATGTAAAACGTCTCAAGCACGTTAATTAAAACAGACTGTCCTTAAAATAAAATGCAAAAAGAAGATTTCTTTCCCTGCACTATAGGGTTGGGAAGCCCGGTATATGGGGGTGTCAAAATATTTCAGTGTCAGTCAGATTCTTTCAGATTATCGTTGAGCACGAGGCCAACTGTTGTCAGTGCTGTTTAGCGGCTGGATGCAAGGTTTTAGTTTACAGAACGCACAAGAACCGCCTTTATTACACAGCTTCAACTTCCATAATTTTGATTGCGTAAAAGCTGCTTTGCAACAATGACAATTACTAAAAGCGCTATACAAATAAAATTTAATTGAATTGAATTGATGTCTATGCACATACAACTTCTCAGCTTGTGTCAGAGAGCAAGAGCAAGTTTTTTTTGCAACACCACAATAAATCTATGATTATCCAACATGCATTTCAAAGGCAGACTCTATGCTATTTATACTCTTCAGCAAAATCTTTATACTTCACTTGTCCCTTTCTATTCGAATTTTTTTTCAATGTTCAGCCATTTTCTTTTGCTATTTTTTCAGGCTATTTATTTGCCTGTATAAGTCATAAACATAAACATGAATGTGAAATAATGTTAGAAATGAGCATCAATCGCTGATGTACAAACTGACCAAGTGCGTACTGGCTTCTAGGGACGGGGATCGCCAGGGACCACCTGATTCTATATTATCATGATATTTAGGTGCCGGTTCGATCTGTATTGTGATTCTACAAGTATCACAATTTCAAAAATTTCCTGATTCGATTTTATGACAAATCTAAGCTAACTTATAGCTAATAATGTTCTACACACAGGCCGTTGTGCTGACTACCAGTGTTTAAGTAATGTAGATCACATCAACTGTAGGATCATCGAGCAACTTCAACATTTAAATGCAAACATATATAAATTATTAAATAATAATGAAAAATTAAAAAATAATTTGGCAATGTGGTGATACATGAATTTCCATACAAAAAAAAATCATTAAATCGATTGTCCCCCCCCGATCTCTGGTATTATTGTTAAGTGTTGTAAGTCGTGCCCCCAAAACATTTGTGTGGCTTTAGATTATCCTGCTCTAAGGAAACGCGCTAATTTAAATGCAGTCTCAGGAGGGTCACACACTGTTTGTCTTGTACCATCACAGCGAAGCCAAAACGCTCGAGTTAAAACTTCTATCTTATCAGCGCTTTTCATTTAAAGCTACTGTCTTCTCAATCTCTGCTGTGCAGGTGTGAACATGATACATCAGTTCATTAGTAACTACGATGAGAGCAAAAATCGATGCCCGAGTTCCATTATTTTCATGGAAGAAGTGCAGTGTTCAGTGATTTGTTTCTGTGGTGTGACGGTGTACGTGGTCCCGAAACAACTCCTGGAAAAGGATAAACACAAGTATTTGGATATCTGCAAACAGAATTTGGATCGATACTTGAAGGAAGTTGAATGTTTCTTAAAGAGAATGATTACTGGTGATGAGATTCATTACTTCGAGCCTGAGAGTAAACGTCAGAGCGTCAGAGTATGGAATGGGAAAACATCCTCAATCGCCAACCAGGAAAAACTTCAAAAGTCAACCAGCAGCGGGAAAATTGATGCTCACAGTTTTCTTGGATTCTCAAGGACCAGTTTTGGAACACAATCAGGAAAAAGGTTCAACAATCAACAGTGCTTGTTACAGTGAGATGTTTATTGAAAAGCTGAAGCCTAAACTTCTGATTAAATACAGACGACTGCTATCATAAGTTCGTCGTGGCCTTGCAAGACAATGGACGTCCGCACACATCTGCAAACACTGTCAACACTTTGGAAAACGTTGTTTTGAGGTGTTAAAGCATCATCCCTATAGTCATGATCATGCTCTGTCAGACTTGCACTTCTTTGGTCCCTTGAAAAGCCTTATGAGGACAAAGATTCACTTCTGATGAAGAAGTGAGGACAGCAGTGCATTCGTGGCTCGCAGCTCAACCTAAAAACATTTTTAATGAGGGAATACAAAAGCTTGTTGAAAGATGGACAGTGTTTAGAAAAGCAATGAGATCACGTCGAAAAATGTGTATGTATGAGATTTTGTTGATTATTGTCCTCCTAAGCATTTAATTTCTATCGTATACAAGGCACTATGAAACATATGCCCTTCATTCTTAACAAACTTACAGGGCATTTGGGAAAGAGAAAACATTTGAGAAGACAGATTTGTGTTTGATATGGAAAAGAGTGAACTGTAAAATTACATCTATTACTTTACATGAGATTAATAAAATATATATATTTTTTAACAGAATTTACTTGACCACAGTGAGGTTATGCAGAATCTACCCAATCCGATCAGATCTTTGTCCTACATGTCAGTAACAAAAAGGTGCATTTCTTCATTCCTCTTGGTACTGTGACAATATGAGACCGGGTCCATTCTACCATGCAAACCATGTTTAATAAATGTTTAGACACAAGTCCTATTTTATCTTTATTTTATGCCCACTTAGAAAAGGTGTCTGACCATCGACAGAAAACCATTTTTCTATTGTTGTGTTTTGTTGTAAATAAATGTTAAACTAAACTTTTGGCTCATTTAGATCTCAATTTGTCTTTTACACTCTCTAATGGTACATAGGCTTATTCATCTTAACTTCTCAAAGACTTCTCAAAAGTAAGACTCCTCTTATTCTCTTTAACCAGAGCTCTGCTGTGGAGGACTGGGTCAGAGGTGTGACGGTTGGCCTTGTGGATCGAGCGTGAACAAGCTGTTGAATTTGTAGTAGCCCTTGATGGCCAGGGTGACTATCCAATAGTTTTAGGACTGATGTTTGGTCAGGTCTGTGCTCTGAACATTGAATTCCAAAAAACACCTATAAAGCCATCCAAACGATTATTATTGGACTTGGAGAGACACACTCCCCTCAGATCCACATGTCGAGAAACAAACTCTTGTTGCCGTAGACTCTTTTTGTGTCTGACACATTGGGAAAAAAACTGTTCATTTTTAATGATTTTTAAAAATGGGTGTTATAGTGTAATATAAAAGAATCAATAATATACTGACAAGCAGCTGGTATTGTAAATCCAGACATTTTATTGACCTCTTAAACAAAATATAACCTCTATTCTACTGTTTTTTGCAGATTACTGTTTTACCTTTGACAGGTTTTAGAAGAATACATTTTTTGAGTCATGTTTGTGTGTTTTAATTTTTAGGCCAATTGTTTAATAGAAAAAACAATCACTTGAACCAACTACATCAATGAGCTAAAATAGGAAACAATTGACTTTTTTGAGTAGATGAAAGGTTGTCAACCCTAGAGAAATATGGTTAATTGAGGCCACAACCACTACTACCAGAGCTGACTTAAATATTTGAATTACTTAAGATTTTGAACTGGGTACACGTTGTGTCAACTAACCAGCAATGTAAAATGTTTTTTTGGCCAGCGAATTGTTCTAAAAGTTACAAATAGCTGTGAAACTTGTTACTAAACTTTTTTACATTGAAGCAGCCTATTTTTTTGCAGTGTAGGCACAGATTCAATCTGTAGCACATATTTTGTTAAATTTCGAAACAAACGTACTGTAGCAAATAATTTGCGCCTTATCACACAGCATGGTGTGTTGTGTGAACAGTTTACAGAGCACCACCTGTAGGGTTATATCAGAGCGGCCACATAATCTTAACATATAATGATTTTGGAGTCCGCAATATGTAGAACCGCAATATGTAACTAAATGAATTTGTCCAACTCTACAATCATTTATAATATTTTTCACATCATTATTGTAATATTTGTGTTAAGATGCTCTGACTAATATCAGTGGCTTGACAAGCAAGCGTTTGCCGTATGTCTCCATATCATGTGCATACAGATTCACCGAAACATTTCCAGCGATCTATGTAGTAAGACGATGTTTCGTTGTGTATTTTTTTTCTCTATAATCACTCTTGCATGAAGCATGAAAAGTACTTTCTTTTGGGGAAGAAGACTTTTCGGCTGCAAAAACTTTCACAGTTAGAGATACAGCACCACAAAGTTTAACACACTCTTCATCCTGCAGTTTATGGCCCTGATAATGGTGTGCAGTAGAATATATTCATTCATTTTCTATACCGCTTAATCCTGTGTTCAGGGTCACGGGGGACCTGGAGCCTATCCCAGGAGACTTCGGGCACTAGGCGGGGTACACCCTGGACAGGGTGCCAATCCATCGCAGGGCACACACACATACACACACTCACACACCCAATCACACACTACGGGCAATTTGGGAACGCCAATTAGCCTAACCTGCATATCTTTGGACTGTGGGAGGAAACCGGAGTACCCGGAGGAAACCCACCAAGCACGGGGAGAACATGCAAACTCCATGCACACAGAGACGGGAATCGAGCCTGGCCGGGGAATCGAACCCAGACCCTGGAGGTGCAAGGCGACAGTGCTAACCACTACACCACCGCGCCGCCTCAGTAGAATATATCACAAATCATATTCACTGCAACATTTTGCTCATTAAAAGTAACGCTGGCACAGTAACATGTTTTAAACCATACGAGAAATTAGGAGAATTTTTGCACCGCATACACACACAGAGGGAGAGTGGGGACGAAGTGTGAGAGAGGAGAGCTTATATCTTTTTCCAAAATAATCGATATACATTAAAAGGTTGATACAACACCTGGCCTTAGTGCTGACACTATAGATTCTGCTGTAAAGTCTTGCTGAATAAACATGACACAGAAAAGTTCATCATAGCAATGTTTTTTTTAAGTGGTGATGAAAAGGGTCTGCAGTACAGATCCCTACAGTATGTAAGTGGTTACTATAGCAACAAAAGAGCTTCTGACTTTCTTTCTCATGTAAAATCAATGGTCAAAAACATAATGATTAAAATAAAATCTATATACTACTTTTCTCATAAACCTTTTTTTTATTATCCATCACATGATTAAAAAATTATACACAAACTGTTCGTAGATCAAAAGCAACTCAGAGCTACGTATCACAGAAACATTTTGGAAAGATCATGTGCCAGAGAGAGAGAGACTAAGAGAGATAAGTATAGAAAAAGAAAGATAGTGCTTTGGATTTGAGCTGAAGGGAAAAAATCCTTGCTACAATCACTGCTTTGTTCAGTTTATTATATCCTTTCAACAGAGCTCTAGAGTCTATGAGTGAAAATAAAGAGCTCTGCACTGACTGCGCTCTGAGAGGTGGTGATTAAACTGCGATGCAAAGACTGGCCTGTAAGATAAGGAGACTCAAGGGACAATAAAATGAACCCAAGCACTGTCTGGAACACATTACCATATTTCTGTACATTTCATTTTGCATGCACATGTGTAGACGTGTATTCTAGTATTGTAACATACCTTATTAAGCCATTCCACTTTCTCCACGTCTGGGAAACTGACCTGTATGAAACGACAGGCACAAACTTGTCAATAAACATTTCAGACTATAACATCAATACAAAAAAAGTGCTTTCTGCTGTTTCTCAGGAAGTCATGAGATTAGCCTTGAGATAAGCACTTCCTCTGAGTCAGGAGTTAATAGAAGTAAATATTTGTACCCAAAGATGATTTAACAAAAAAAAGTACTCTTTTTGATGTGAAACATATTTTTGCATTTTTACATTCAATTAAGGCACTTGATCCAAGGTACTAGTCAAATAGGCTGGTTGATTGTGATGGACTAGATTAGCTGGCTATAAGTAATCCAGAGAATTAATTCAACAATAAAAGCAACTGTATTGACTGGGAATTTTTTACTGAAAAACTGAACAAAGCATGTCAAAAACAAAATCTTCAACTTTCATAGACTTCTGACATTAATGCTGAGTCCAACTGAACCTATATAAACACTTTAGGATGTTAAACACTGGGTGTGAATTCAACATGCGGGTTTTGCCATGTACTGTCTGAGCAGAGTACACAGATGAGAGAGCTGGAGCGACTAAAGAACTTAAGTGTTGCTACGTCAGCCTGCGATGATTTTAGCTTTGTGACATCAAGTGGCATTTAAGGGATGGACATGGTCAAGAACATTACTCAGGTATGCGGTGGCATTAACACAGTTCTTGAAAATATCCCCATGTCATTACACCACCAGCAGCAACCCGACCTGTTGATACAAGAGAGAGGATGGACCGGTGCGTTCAAATTCTGAGTCTACCATCCAAATATTGCAGCAGAAATCAAGACTCATCAAGTTGTTCCAATCTTCTAATGTAGAATTTTGGCGAGCCCATGTAAACTGCATACTCCGTTTCCCTTTTTTAGCTGACAAAGTGGCACTTAGTGGTCTTCTACTGCTGTAGTCCATCCGCTTCAAGGTCTGATACTCTTCAGCATATCTTGGTTGTAACAAGATGATATTTGAGTTACTGTTGCCCTTGTATGACCTCAAATCATTTTCTTTAAACACTAGAGATGGTTGTGCGATGTGATGTCCCAGTACATCAGCAGTTTCGGGAATACTCAGACCAGCCCGTCTGGCACGAACAACCATGCCATTTTCAAAATCACTTAGGCCTCATTTCTTCTCCATTCTGATGCTGGGTTTGTTTGTCTTGACCACGTCTACATGGCACAAATTTGCTGCCATGTGACTAGCTGATTAGATATTTGCGTTAACAAGCAGTTGAAAAAGTGTACTTAATGGACTGGGCGGTGAGTGTAAAAATCTTCTTTAAGAGCAGCACATGAAGCAAAAAGGGTTAGTGATAATTCAGGATACAACAGATCATGAAACTCATTGTTCGGATCATATCATGGTTTTTGGGTCAGTTTAAAAAAAAGCAAAAAAAAAAAAGGGAATCAAATATATTTTCTTTTCCATTCATGACTTTTCGAAGTTTTTTTTTTACTTACTTTACATAAGCAGCATCTACAAATAATCTTAAATTGAACATTCAAGTCAGATGTTTAAATAAACTCTTAAAATAAATTATTCAAAACAGTACTTAATTGCTAAATTAAAGGCATATGGATTCTTTTTGGCCTGTTTTTTTTTTTTTATCAGACTGTGTGGGTTTTCAACACAGCACAGGGGGATTTTCAGTTAATTTGCACTATGACAGTGAGACTTTGCAATGAATCTAAAATTCATATGCATGCTGAACCACGAGCAGGGGTTCAAAAGGATCATGGATCAACTGTAGTCCGTTCATAATACCAGTCATACCAATTGTTTGCGGTAAAAGTTTAGACTCAATTATCAGAACTAAAAAAGTTTGCAAACTTTAAGGGTTTTGTTATCGCTCTAGACAATCCTTAAAGAATCAATGTAGAATCTTTGCTGTTTTTTTTGTTATTGTTCGTTTCAAAGAAAGAAACAATTATCCATTTACCCCTTGAAGAAACATGGAAAATGCCTGTTTTTAAAGTTTAGGGCCCATAAAGTGACAATGCAACGATCTGATTCCATTTTAACTAGAAGTGAAACCAGAAGTGGGTACTGCTAAAGAAAGGAAGTGTGGCACTGTGGCACAGGTCCAAGCATGATACACTCTTCTAAATTCATTCCTAGTTTAAATTCTGATCTTTCACTCATTCAACAATAACACCATCACATTCCCCTGTCTGGCCAATTCCTTCCTTTATTTGGACATTTCATTATCTCCAGGGATTGATGCACAAGATTTCATAGAGCATGATTTTGTTGATTTTGTTCATTTTGCACATCCTTGTGGTATCTCATAAGCTGTTGTATCTAGTGTCTGGAGATCTAATCCTTAGATTTCCAAATATAGCCAGGAACTGGTCAGGATGTGGAATGTGATGGCATTTATGTGGAATGAGGGAGGAGAGGAACACTGGAAACACTATGGACGAAAGGACATGGAGGAGTAGAATTAACAGATTTGACCAAGAGTATGTGATATGAAAAGACCTGAGAAGAAATGTGATGTGGTGAAATGTATCTATCGGCTCTCTTGGTGCATGGTCAGCACCTCAAGATTCATTCCAAGGCAGTATTAGCCCAGTCAGAAACGTATGTCAAGTTTGTTAGTAATTTGTAATAATTTTGAGCTGATAAATAATAATTGGTAAAAATCCTATTAATGAGATCATATGTCACATAATTTGTGTTACAAATACCAATAAAACACTAACAATCACACTATGTGTTTTGTTGGGGCTGAGGCAGGTTCGCTGTTCTATGGTTGGTCATTTATGCAGTACATGCAGTCATTAAGCTCTTTATCGAGTACAGTACCTGCAGGGAAGGGGTATTGTAGACATCCTTGTTGCTAATGAGGAGTGCATGGCCACTGTATTTATTTTTATTCTCACAGCTGCTGTACAATCTCACATACAATATTTGCACAAATGTCTTCTCAAGACATACTACCCCTCAGTACATACATATTTTTTTGTTTTGTGTACTTTTTGCTTTATTTTATCTTATTGTCTCCCTTGTGTAAAAGATACAACTTGTGTATGTTTTAGCTGTCTGTGACTGTTAGTCTGTGTAGTGCAGTTTCATTCAAACTTAATAATATTTATTCTGTCTTATTTAACAGTATGTTTGAATGCAAAATGGTAAGTTTCACAGTTAAATATCGCTGTTTTACAATGCATGTGATTTAGTTTAATCAAATCATGCAACCCTAAAAGTGACAATCTTTTGATAAATCCATGAACATAAATGTATATCCATAATTGATGCTTGAATTATGTATGTTCAGGTCTGTGTGCAATATTTAGGTGCAAGTTTATGATGGTGATGATGATGATGATGTCTTTTACTGTGTATATGCTACTTTGCTGATAAGTGCATGTCATCAAATAGTGTATGAAACATCTCCATAACTTTTAAGAGTTCTGGCAGTTCAGATGCTCATTATGAACGCCATGGCCATGCAAACCCAGACGTTCATACACTATATGACCAAAAGTCCTTATTGTAACTAAAACAGCTTCCACACTTCTTGGAAGGCTGTCCACAAGATTTTGGAGTATTTCAAGGGGAATCCGTGCCTATTGATTTTGTAGGGTGTTCATGAGGTCGGATACTGATAGACGTTAGAAGGCCTCGCTCGCAATCTCCGTTCCAGTTCATCCCAAAGGTGCTCGATGGGGTTGGGGTCAGGGCTCTGTGCCGGCCAGACAAGTTCTTCAACAACAAACTCATCAAACCATGTCTTTATGAACCTTGCACTGGGGCACAATCATGTTGAAATAGAAAAGAGCCTTCCCCAAACTGTTGCCACAAAGTTGAGAGAATAGCATAGTCCAAGATGATTTGGTATGCTGAAGCATTAAGATTGCCCTTCATTTATTAATTTAAATAATTTTGTCCATATAGTGTATGTACTGTACAGATGAGTATGTTGAGCCGTAAGCTGAGTTAAAAATGAAAGATGTTTGCCAGATGTTTACCCCGCCCCCTCACGACACGCACACACAAACAAAGTGGAAACCATCTTTTCTAAAGCCTTACCCAGGCCGGCAGTTCGCGCTTGCTCCTGAACACCCGTGTTGTGGTGAAGTCCTGCTCATTCTCCTGCAGATACATGGCGCTCAGCAGGCGGTGAAGCTTTGTGTCCCGGTGCTGCTTCCATCCCATGTACACAGCGAGGCCGAGCAGAACAAAAATCATGCTGAAGCCGAAATATCCCGCCAGGTAGACGGGCAGCAGAGCGCCGAGGCACTTCCCGAAAGATATGAGAACAGAAACGGCTTGTGTGGCCGCGGTGTCGGGAGCAGGAGAGTCCTGGTCTCCGGGGCGCGGCCCCGCATCCTCCTGCTGCATCGCCGCTTTCCGATAATAACAATAAACAAAACAAAAAAAGAACACACACACACAATTACCCGCTACCTGTCCCCCTGTGCGGGAAAAGCCCGTTCTTCCTTTCACAAACGGCGAAGTGCTTCGCGTGCGATCATTTGCGCTTTGATGTTCAAAGCGATTTGGTTGCGCGTGCAGCAGAGTCGGCTCGCGCGCTATATACTGTACGTGGCTGCGCTGCCCTTCTCTGTGAGTAGAGTTTCAGCGCGCGCGGTCGTATCGGGGCGGGTTTTTACAAGCTCGAGCCCGCCTTGCTTGTTGCTTCCTACTGTATTTTCTCTCTGTGTTTTTTTTTTTTTTGCTTCAAACTGTTGCAATTTATACATCATTTCTGACGTTAAGCTATATGATGTAGCTCGTTATATACAGCTTATATAAAGGCTTTTCTTTTAAGGTTTTTTTGGAGTCCTTAAGAAATACTCTGGGTTTGATCTGAGCTTAAAGGTGTTTGGAAACGTTTCAAGAGTGCATTCATCTAGAGACACTAGACATCTCAGTATCACTGCAGTTAAGGTTGGAGAGGTTACTCTGGATGGCATGCCAGTACATTGCATGGCACCATGCACACACAGATTGCCATATACCTGTGATACCAAGTGAACTAGCATGCTTTGGGAAGTAGGAGGAAACCAAAGATCATTGAAGGAAACCCACACAAAGTCAAGCTCAAACCACAACCTGTTGCACCACTGCATGGCCCATTTTAGTTTTAAGATCTACATTTATAAAAAGCCTATAGACCACTTTCAGTGCTCTCAAACCGGTTGCAAAAAGATTTGAGTAGATTAGCAACCTCACACAATTTGATTATAATCTAACTGAAGGATTTATCAATAGTTTATTCAGGAGTCTGTTTGTTTTCTGTGGTTATCTGCTTGTTTTAAGGGATAGCCGCTAAAAGACAGGGAGTGCTGACTAAACTAAAAACTGCTAAGACAAAGCTCTTTAGATATATTGTCTCTTTGTGTCTGTAATCAGAAACATCTGTTTGCTTTAAAGGTGTCGGTTTTGACAATATGCAGTACAAATGTGTTAATTAACACTCTAATTTATACACAGGGGGCTTGGGAGCTTTATGTCCTAAAGATTATAGGTTAACAGATTTTTATAGGTAATATAATGTGTTATTTTTTATATTATAAATATACTGAATAACCTGCAAGTTGCACCATTATTTATCTTATTGGGTTTCGGTGAATATGTTGCTTGGTTGTTATATCTAGGCTATTTCTGGACGGATATGCTGATCTTGTTTATTCAGTCATGAGCTTTACACTTTAGCCCTACTCATTTTGCTTTTACAAATAAAGTATTTGTATATGCATTCTTCCACACACATAACTTTAAACATTCAGTAATCTTGTAACCCTGGTATGGCTGGACTGGGAGTACAGTTTACACCTGCTTATCATCTAACACTCCCACAGTTAAAAACCCAAAAACCAACAAGGCTACAAAGCAACAAGTCACTCATCCAGACACTATCCTTTATGGACTCACTGCACTACCCGAGCCCTGTGTTTATTATCTTAAAAACCATAACATTCTATGCAAATACAACCAGAGCAGCCATGACCAAATAACAGCAAAGCCAGTCAGGTTACTGACTATTCAACAGGTTATACTATAATTAAATAGTTACATTTAATATACAGTACATGAATGCACATTTTATATACAAGATGTATATAACACAAATTCTAGTTGTTTGTCATTTAATGTATACATTTAAAACCTCAACTTCATTAGCTTTTGCTCAGTAAGGTAGTCCAATTTAGGACTTATCGGATGCAATGCGTTTTCTATCCTTTGTTTTCAGTCTAAGATATTCTGATACATTTGCCAATTCTGACAATTCCTCATGTCTTGACATGTTGTATGAAATCTAGCTAAGACCATGTCTGTTACTGTGCAGAAAAAAAGATAAAACAAGCTTTCATGAATGGTGTGTCAGTGTTTAGGGCAAAAGTAAATACAAGGCTTTTTTTCCCCCTTCACATTAGAAGTGTGCTGGAGGTGTTTACACAAAAGGACCATGTGACGAGCTCTGCTGTTAGTGCTGTCAACAGGGAAAATGAGTGTGAGGAGTTGAAATGGCCTGTAGGCTTAGCGGTCTGTTAAATTAGTCAGAAATACATCTGGCAAAGTCAGTGTGTGCGCTGACTGTGAGAAATCCAGGCAAACCCAAAACACTATATTGTAAACTATAATATAATAAACACTATTTTCATTTGAAATATTGGTTGGTTTTCTCAGTGTGAGCAACCGCTCATTTCTTCTCATTTTTCTGCCAAAAAGACAGGCTTTCTTGTATCAGAGTTATAAGGAATTGTTCTCCAGACTCCCTTTGGCTAGACTTTTTCAGCTCTCGTTTTCTGTCCAGTTCCTGTACCTGACCAGTTTCAGATGAATGTTTATGTTTGTTAAGCCACACAGTGACCTATGAATCATTTAAAAAAAAAAAAAAAAAAAAAGCATCTAACATAAGGCATGAACCAGTAAGGAACAGATGATAGATGATCAGGCCGGTGATTAGTAGACTGGTGATGCTGAATGCTGATTGGTTGGAACAGACAAGAAGGGAAATGAGGTTGTTGCTGAGGTTGTTACATAAACAATATCTTTAGGCAATTTGCAGCTTGTCAGAGTAAAAGATTTGTTCCTTGAAGGGAGGCTCAGGACTTTTGCACAGGACTTCACATCTAGATAACTGGTAGTAGAAATACTGTAGCATCCAACCCCTGTATACTGTACGTGTATATGCACTTCATTTCAAGAGCAAGGTATTTCAACTGTACAGTACAGGCTTTACAGACTCGGTTATTGTCAATAAAACGCTTCACCTAATTTCACCACAAAGATTGTAAACTGTGGCAGCCTTAAGCACCTGTTGTTTTGGTTTCTGGTAAAACCACAGGGTAATGTGAGTACATAGACTTTAGTTAGAATTTCACAGCAGTGTGAACATGAACCAGTTGCTTGGAGTCTTGGACAGATGGAGAGATAGAAGCTAAACAAGCTTTGAACTGGAGTTATTCTGTAAAGGGGGAACAGGGAAACGGCAGGTCATTTGCATTTTAAAGCCACAGACACTAAAACAGCATTTTTTAAAACAGGGATGAAACAAAATGAAGATACAGGATGCTAGAATAAATGATTTTAATCATTTTTACAGTAACTGGAAAATAAACAGAAGGCATTGGAGACCTCTAAGACTTTTGTTAACATGTTTAAAAGGGGTATAACATCAGACCTGTAACCTGTCTCAGTGCCATTTCTACTGGATGTGTTTTTACTGACCTCTTGTGATCATATTTTGTCAGTAACTACCAAGCAACAACAAGTTTTTGAGGGGTGGGGTTCTTTGTCCATTTATCCAGCACATTGGATTATTTATTCTGGCACCGGTTTTATGCTAAATACTTTTCCTGTCATTCCTCTCCCTTTTCCGAAACATTGATTGGGTTCAATGTGGTGTACGGTTATGAGTTTTGCCGCAAGATGCAATAGCACAGCTCTCTTACTTGTTTGCCAGAAACTTTTTTTTAAATATAAGTGGAGAAGATTTTGTGGGTTCAACATTTTGAAGATTGAAGGAGAAAAAGTATTTGCTCCATTCTTGATTTATTTTTTTTTCTGCATATTAGTTGGGCAGAATTTTGCTGATTGACCGAATCACCTGCATCAGCCCTTTCCTCTGAGTTTATTATTAAACATTCTTTAATTAGGTGTGTTAGTGGAGAATAAATGACTCATTTAGGATGTTTAGATGTCACCTCATAGCTTGTACTGTGGAAATTGTGTAATATTTTAATTAAATTCAATTTAATTAAAAAAAAATTTTTTTTACAAACATTTAACAATTATCATTATGGAAATATGCATAAAATGAAAGAAAATATGAATGAATCAAAATGATTAGATTGTCCCTGATGAGCAAGCCAAGTGCAGCGGTGGCAAGGAAAAAGGATCTCCAACCAGGATGACAGGTCCAGAGGGCAGAGGGGTCTGCATCACTGGCAGCTCAGGCATGTGTAGTTTGACAGAGATAGATAAGAGAAGATAAAGGCAAGTTCAAATGTAAATGGTATGTGTGCATTGGATTGATATTGTACAGTACTGCGTGCCACCAAAGATTTAGTGGCATAACGCTGTACTCGGTAGAGGGTAACGTAGCTGCCTGCTGAAACCCACATTTAAAACCAGTAATGGTAAAACTTTTAGCATGAAAAGACATCTGATCAATTTTACACTAATTGTGATTCAACCCTGGAACAGTTTGGCTTTTATTTAGTTATTTATTTATTCTCTGGAACTGTTAGTTAGCTGACGGTACTCTAAAATGCAATAACAACATACTGTAAAGATTGTCAGGTCTGTCTACCACCTCCATTTTCCCCTTGCCTTTTGGCTACATAGTACTGGCAGATTTAAAACCATGTTCACCCCTGGTCAGAGGTGATGGATGAGGAAGAAGAGGAGTAGGATGAGGATAAGCTTGGCTAAGAATATTCATATCAGAAAAAACTACAATCATAGATAATGTTTTGGTCTATATGCAATGTGCACATAATGCAAGGCAATATGTGTAACCAAATATAAGCAGATTCTCAGCAGGCGCAAAAATCAGGACATTCAGAGATGAAAATGGGTAAACTAACATTGTTTGTGTTGGGTACATAAATGCTACAGTACAGTAAAAGTATACAGTAGGATGCCTCAGTTGCTCTACAGTCTAACACAGAAGAGAATTAGAGGTTGCAGGATAATTGGTGTACCTGCTATCATATAAATGCGTGGCCAGCATGATGGTAGTCATGCTGGCCATCTGTCATCTGGCCATCTGTCATTCTCAGTCGTTCTCATGTCACTTTAGGGCCACACAGCATGGCACATCTAGCATTCCTGGAAGGTCTTTTTTTTCACCTTATTTCTCTTCCTCTCTTTCAAAGATTTTTCTCAACATGACAGTGAAAGGTTTATGATTAAAGCCCCTATATCCAAGAAAATCTACTACAGTACATTCGATGAATGCGGCATATAGTGACATTAGAGTCTTGTGGTCTGACCCAGCACAGAGCTGGATGAATGACTGATATTGAATACTGTAAATGCAAATGCAAATGCAAATATATATGAACCTATGTATTTATTTGCATTTACAGTATTCAATGTCAGTCATTCATCCAGCTCCAGCACAGAATTGAATACTGACATTAAATATTGTAAATGCAAATTAATATATAGATTCATATATTTTTGTTTTATTGTCATACATAAATAAATGTGTGTGTGTGTGTGTGTGTGTGTGTGTGTGTGTGTGTGTGTGTGTGTGTGTGTGTAGTGTAAATTGTAACATAGTAAATGTTTACCAGCAAGCTGCACACCCTTTTTTTTTTAAGTTTACTCAACTTTTAGAGGAGTTTGCTGTCCAAACAACATATTTAACATTGCTGTTTAGTTGACACAACATGTACCCAGTTCGAAATCTTAAGATGATACAACTTTTAAATCAGCTAATGAAGTCTCTATGGTCAACTTTTCATCTACTCAAAAAAGTAAGTTGTCTCCCATTGTAGCCCATTGATGTAGTTGGTTCAAGTGATTGTTTTGCTATAAAAAAACAAGTTAGCCTAACAATGCCAACAATTAAAACACACAAATGTAAAAAAAAAAAAAAACTTTCTTTTTCCAGAACTAGTCAAAACAGTCATCTGCATAAAAACGCAGAATACAGGTTCAATTTTGTTTAAAGGTGAATAAAATACCTGAATAACACCAGATGCTTATCAGTTTCTTATTGGTTCTTTTATATTACAATATCATAACCATTTTAAAATCTAGCAAAGATGAACAGTTTTTTTCTCAATGTGTCAGACACCAAAAAAAAGTCTATGGAAACAAGAGTTTGTTTCTCAACATGTGAAACTGAGCGGAGCGTGTCTCTCCAAGTCTAATAATAATCATTTGGATTGCTTCATCGGTGTACACCCAATTCTTTTGGAATTCAGTACTACAACGTCTGTAGATCCACAAGGCCAACTATCACACATCTGACCCAGTCCTCCAAGCATGCCTCTGGTTAAAGAAACAAAAGAAGTCTTGTAAAGACAGGTAAATAAATTTCACAAAATATCTAGTTAAAGAAAGATATTTAAAGCTACATATTGTTTCATATTTAAAAATGGTTAGATTTTTTTGTAGTCATTCTCAGAAGTAAATACTATAAATGGTTGGAGTGATGCTTTAAATCAGTGGTTCTCAAAGTGTGGGGCGCGCCCCACTAGTGGGGAATACAGACATGACAGGTGGGGCGCAATGAACGAGAGGAAATAACAGGAAAGTACCTATTCTAATTCATGCTTTTCTTTATTGATAATGAAGAGCGTACGCTCAAAACTAAACAATCACACACAAATAAATGGATCATTAATACAAATAAATTTAAAATAACATCAGTTGTGGGCCGGGAGAAAAAGTGGAACCATAGTGGAACAATAACTTCACGGGCCAACTTGAGCAGCGCTGCTCAAATCACAAACCTGCGCGACCCACTGGGCAGCGCTGCTCAACTCTGACAGAAATAAACCGCGCCGAAAATTTTCTGGGATGCGCACGCACAAACCAGGCATGGCAAGGCGGAAACAATAATAAACAGTCCTGACATTTTAAATAGTTTTTAAATAAAACATAGTGGGTCGCGCAGGTCTGTGATTCGAACGGCGCTGCGCTATCCACCGGGCTGCGCAAATAAACTAGATCATCACTGCGCTATCCAGATAGTCGCGCTGCGCTGTATTTGCGCAGATATTCGGTTCAATCGGGTGCCGCGGTTTCGTCCCACTTTTGATGTGTTTGGCTTCACATACACTTCGACAATGGAAGAAGACGGTGCAGCAGCAGTGAGTTTACTTACATGTGATGAAACCAACAACGAGGAGATTGTAAAGAAAAAAGGTGCCTCGTCTGTGGTGTGGAATTGGTTTGGGTATAAGAAAAGTGATACGAATGAGATGAACGTGATCTACTTTAAATATGTGGATGGCACAACCCTGGACATTACCATTCTTTTCCTACTCGTACGCTGCTCTTATTGTTCACATATTCTTCATATATTTTCTATATTGTGTATTGTTGTACAGTTATTTTATTTTAACTTTAGTTTTTATATTTTATTTTATTCTTTCCTAGTTAAATTTACCCCCTATTTTATTTTTCATATTTATTTCCTATTCATAGTCTTTTATTTTAAGGTTTGAATTAAATAGAATTTTTGAATTTGATTTGTAAGGTACGCAAGTTCACTGTTTTAACAAGTGGTGGAAACACGTCAAACCTTTTCTATCATCTGAAATCCAAGCATCCAAATGATTATGCCCAAAGTAAAAAAGAAATGCGGCAAACCTCAGCAATTCACAGTTTATATAAAATTACATTATGTAAAACAGTTTCTTTGTGTTTGAATTTTTATTTATGCATTTTCAGATACAAATTGCTATATTGTGATTATATATATATATATTGTTACCGAGGTAGAAAATAGCTTCTACTGTGATAGAAGATTTTGGTTATATCGCCCACCCCTAATGAAGCCTAACTTACTTCATGGTGGTGATGGTGGGGGCAGAGGAGAGACCCGTGTGTGTTTTGTGTCTTATACCGCTGGCAGCAGACCGCATGAGACCCAACAAATTAGGAAGACACTTAGAGACAACACACGTTAATAAGCCACTCGACTTCTTTCAAAGAAAGCTGGCAGAATACAGACAGCAGGAGAATCGCATGGTAACATCTGAATCAGTGGACAGCAAAGCACAAATGGCTTCATTCAAAGTTGCATACAGAATTGGCCAGTGCAAAAAAACTACAAACGATTGCTGAGCAGCTAATAAACATGGGGTCAATTATGCAAAGATAAGTGACAACGTAAGCCTTTTATAACAATTGCACGTGTATTTTATCTGTTTTTAACTTGGTGTTGTTTGATCTTATTGGTTTAGAAATTGATATTTCAATAAACAGTAAGCTTGGCCGATTTCGTTATTATTTTGTTTCGTTATAACTTTTTGTTTCTTCGGGTTCAGTGACCAATCAAACGTGACCAATAAATATAATTTTTATTTATATATAATTAATATATATAATTTAAATGATTTCTACTATAACATGTTTGAGTCAAATACGAAACAAAATATGACAAATATCGTCAAATGAGAGACCAGTGACAAAACAAAGTTTTTATCTTACATCTTCGTTCTATCATTCTATCTTAGTTCTATCTTTATCTTACAGTATATCCCAGCGTTTCAGTAGTGCTTGGATACCATCAGGGTAGAAAGTTTTCTCAGGACACCGAATCCATGATCAGACTGCCTGTTACACGTCTGGAACGCTCCTCTCCCAGGACGTCCCAGATCAGGACTCTGCGGGATGTAGCAGTAACTCGCAGCCAAGTGCCTGTAATGTGCAAGTGTTGTTTCTGTGCACACTGTCAACAGACAGATGTGTCGCTTTTGCAAGTCGGTGACAAGTTATCAGCATTATCAAGCCTCCTCAGCCAGCATCATCATTCACAGACATACTGTCTTCACAACCAGATTTTCAGGTAACTAATGTCTGTCACTTTAAACCCCTAAAATAATTAAACTCATCTCAGCCAGGTTTTATACATGTTAAAATGAACGTATGTTTGTCAATGCTAATCACATGAAATCATGCATTATCTTATGTTAAGTAATGTTAGCATGGCTGAGTTACACTCGATACAGATAAACAGCACCGTTTATAGCTAAATATCATGTAGAAACAGTTAATATTCTGACTAAAATATGTGTATTGTCACCACAACTGTGCTGTAAGGTTTAATATTTTTGCTCTAACTGTTGCTTCGGATCTTTATGCCTTACTGGTGTGTTTGCGATCCTGCACAGCTCAATGGGTGTGGAACCTCCAAAGTACCTTAATTATTTAAAATGATCAATATGAAAGGCATAATTCATATTGTCAATTCAGTCAGGCATAATTGGTAGTAGTGCCGCAAGGTAAATGGTAGGCTCTTTTGAATATATATAGTCTATATTAGGCACTTCACTTTACATCAGATAGTGGCCTATTTTATTAAACAGATGTGAAAATGTAGACATACTGTAAGCTGATATTTAGATATGAGCACTGCTATGTAAATGATCGACTCTTTAGCTTTTTGGACAGGCAGTAGATACAGTATACTATACGAGACTACAGTATAAGGAGACCCCATTTGCCCTTTCAAACAATCAAAAAACCCATCCATGAACAAAGCGTGTTAAATGGGGATTCAACACAAATCCCTATCTGATGTCAGTCAGGAACAGCTGCATGTCTTTCACGGAGTTGAAGGTGAATACATTCATTACCATTAACGACTTCTTCACCTTCAACAAATTTGTTGAATAATTAGTAAGTTGTTAGGGCCAGCAGGAAATCCACATCTTCCGTCTCCAGGATTCTAGGTCGAAGGACATTCTCCAGAAAGATCCAGGTGACTGTTGTGCTCTGACCGTTTACAGGCGTTTCTAATGTGCTAATCTCATTATGACAAATGGAATTATATTCAATCAGTTACTTAACAATATCCCACTGTCTCACTTGTCATTGGTAATGAACTCTTGAACATATTCAATAACTCAACACATAGGTAAACACACACACACACACAGAACCAGTCAGGGATACATAATGTCACTAGATTTACATATAATTTGTAAGCAAACATATTCAAACTGTCGTATGTTCTCAGTACATACATAAAACTTTCTCTTTGGGTTAAAAAGTTAAGTTAAGACTTTTTTAGTTTCAAGTAGCACTTGTACAATTTTTTCTCTGACCTGATCAACTCTGAAAATGTAAGTTCCTCAAGACTTAAGATGGGAAACAAGACACCTCTGACCTCCTCCCCCACCTATTCTGACTCAAGTAAAAAAAAAATGGTTAGATCACTACTGGAACCTGCTTTTTAAATTGAACAAAATTTTTACATCAACTATACATCCATCCTTCCATCCAGCTTGGAACCTCTGTAGTCCAACTAGAGACTGTGAAGGCCAATAGGCCACGGCCACGGTGGGTCCTCCAGTTAACATTCACACACTATGGTCAATCTGGAAATGGTAATTAGCCTAATCTGCATGTCTTTGGACTGTGGGAGGAAACCAGAGTACAGCGAGGAAATCCACCAATCACAATCCATTCACACAAACCCTGATGCGGAAATCGAACATGGACCCTGAAGGTGCAAGACAACAGTGCTAACCACTAAACCACTGTATATTTATACAACATTTCATTTTTAAGAATCACAAAGAAGTGCAAAAAGCTATTAGTGTAATTTTACAAAAGGTTAATATGTATGAACCTGCATATTATGAACCAAGTCAAACTTCAGCAGACAATAATGTAAAGAAATTAAAATATTTCGGAGACTTATTAGCAATAATAAATATGTACATACTGCCTAATATACAAAAATATACAAACAGGTAAACAAGTGTAATGATCTGCCACTGGCAGCTGGTGAAAGATTTTGTAGGTTAGGTTGTGCCACACTGACTAAACACAAATATCATTAAAAAAAATTTTTTATAAAATATACTAATGTTTAAAGCTCTAATAGCTGCAGTTCTTATTTCAAACTATGAGTCAGGAATCTTAAAACAAAATTATAAATGTAAGGGTTACCCCCTAGAGGGCGCCAAAAGCCCGTTTGGTTTGTTTAGTTTTGTATTTGTTGTTTTATGTTTAAACTTCAGTTCCCAGGAAGCACCTCGGTCAGGTGACGTAGAAGTTCACCTGAACCGAGGAAGATAATTATGATCAGTATAAATAGCCTGTTTTACTTGAGTTGGTCGCTTTTGTTGCATTTTATGTTTTGTGTTGTTGGGTTTTGTTTAAATTGAAGATAAGGAGTAAGTGCTCAGAAAGAGCTTAGTTACTTTTGTTTATGTTTTCAAGTCAATAAAAAGTGCTTATTGAACCGCCAGCTCGCCTCTGCATTCATGCCACGCTCACACACCCAGCGCAGACGTGACAATAAGCTCCTTTCAGTAGCCATTTTTCTTGGGGAGTTACACACGGCGTCCACAAGCGGCCCATTGAAACAAAAAAAAAAATCGAGTGTTAAATCACGCTTTCCTTGGACTTTCAGACACTGATGGACAACAACTTGGCTAGAAACTGAGAAATTTCCCAGAAATACCATCAACTACTGTAACATGTCTACCATTGATATCATGGAAAAATATTGGATGCAATTTTCCTTTGAGATTCATAAAGTACTCTATCTTATCCATCTATCTACTTGAAATTTACTTGTACATGTGGCAGAAACATACTTACTGTAAGATCAACCTTAGCCGAATGTCGTCCCAGCAGACTTTCAGAATCAGCATCATCAGTGTGTCTCATAAACTGTTGTTTGATTGATCATTGATGCCTTTGCAATGAAGAAATCTAGGCATGTTAAGTGCACTAATGGGTCACTGTACTAGTTTTCATTACAGCATGACAGTGAGATACGACCAATGTGCAGACAAAACCTTTCTTTTATTAATATAGATTTAGTAGTATTGATTTTTTTATTATTGTTAATAAATGTCAGAACTATTTTGATTTCTTTACATGGTGGCATTTTTCATTTTTAAATCAATTTTAAATATATAAAATGTGTTTTTATATTTAAATCTGATGTTGTATGAATATATATTTTACATTAAAATCTTAGTGGCCTAAGCCATTTTGCTGGGATCAGAATTGTTGGAGGAGTGGGAGAGGTCACACAAATGCAACAACTCACCAACAGTCCCAGGGCCGGCCTTGGTTTGAGCATACAATAACAAATTTCTAGAAGCTTCCACCAACAAAATGACCTTTGAGGGGTCTCTCACACATCACTGTCTGCACTGGGAGTCTGGGTGATCCTGCACAACATATTGGTCCAGACACCCATCAGTCACACACTGATGTCCATCTCTCTCTCTTTTTTTTTTTAACAAACATCTTGCTATTTGACTGTATTTAGTACACATTATTACCATGAAATAATAATACATGAAAATAATAAATGTTCTTAATTACTGCGATTTCAATAATCACACATTAGGACTTAAAAAAGAAACTTTATTTTAATTAAGAATAAAACAGGTTATGAACTGCATTACTATATAATACTATATAATAATAATAGGTTTAATAAATATGTAAAGGATTTAAGTTTGTGCAATGTAGAGTGACATTTTTTCAGCACAACCTAAGCAATATGATAAATAAAATTTTGTTTCATTTTAACCAACTATACAAGCATGACTGACAAAAAGATAAACAAATATGTCTCATAGGCAAGCACATAGCACATGTACATATGAACACATCTTTTTATTGTTGTTTTCAGTAGTTTTATGAGCAAAATGAATAATATTATAAGCATTTAATGATGACGGTGAGGTGATTGTTTGCTTTACATCTCAGGGAGCCCTCATGTTTGTGTTTCCTTCTGGCTCTCCCTTTTAGTTATGCTGTCATAGTTAGTCCTGCCGGAGTCCCTGCTTGCACTCTACAGTAAATATACATTCACATTATACACATTATGTGACTGTGACCATACCTAATTGCAATCTCTCCTCCTCTTCTCTTTCTCCCCCTTTCTCTTTCCTCTCTCCCCCCCTATCTCCCCCTTTCACTCTTTCTCTCTCTCTCTCTGTCGAGCTACACATGTCGTTCCTGAGCTGCCAGTGATCCAGACTCCCTCTGCCCTCCGGACCTGTCTGATCCATCCTGGTGCCCCGTTTCTGGTTGGAGGTCTCGTCGCATGGATGCCCCATGTGTCTCTTTGGGATGCGTCTGAGGATGATTCTATCTACTTAGAAGATGGTTCTGGCCTCGACTGGTGTTGTCAGCTGTTTCTCTGAGGACTTGACAATTCGATAGTTCAGGACTGGAACTTTCTACAATCTGAGTCTCCAATAACTACTGGACTCCATTTTACATCAACTATTATAGCTGAACCTAACACTTAACACTGTATAAATGCAGATCATTTCCTGCTATCTGTTTCACCCAGATGAGGATGGGTTCCCTGTTGAGTCTGGTTCCTCTCAAGGTTTCTTCCTATTACCATCTCAGGGAGTTTTTCCTTGCCACTGTCGCCCTCGGGCTTGCTCACCAGGGACTATCTGAACATTTTGATTCATACACATTCACATTCCATACAAACTTAAATAATTCTTTTGATTATGGAAAGCTGTTTTGAGACAATGTCAATTGTTAAAAGCGCTATACAAATAAAAAAACTGATACTTTGGTTCTACCTGACATACCCAAAAAACGAAATGCACAGATGTTTGAAGCCTCCCTATTAACACACACCTGCAGTACTTCCATATCATTGACCAATACTGTATTGCTGGCACAGATCCATGCCACTTGAGTTTTAAGGGTTTAAGACTATCTCCCAATTTTTATCTCTGAAACCCGTGAGGAAGGGTCTTTAACACATCCTCCAATGCTTGTTTGTCCAGAACTGGTAAACAACTTAGGATATATGTGTCTGCATTGTGGGTCTCTGTAGTGGAAAGATAATTGTCTAAGGCAGAAACATCATCGTCATCCAGGACAAAGGTGTCAGCATAATCCAAGGCGCTGTGAACAGAATTATACTAAATTCTGTTACATAAGACAGCACAATTATTTGCTTTATTTATAACCATTTGACTCCTCAAACAGTTCCAATGCAACTACCATCTTACCTGGTCTCTGGGAATGAAGGTCCAGGCATACAGGACATCGGAGCAGCTGGAGGTGAAGCAAAGAGGGAGCCTCCTGGAAAGATCGGTACTTGTTGGTCTAAACAGGCAGAGCCTACAGAGAAAACAATAAGGCAGGTTCATCATACCGTAAAGACACAAAAACAGAGTTTATGGTACATCTTATCCATTAGTATACCAGGACATACGTTTTTTACAGACAGCTATACTTACATTGTTTAGAGATAAACAAGAAACCAATTGTGGGCAAATAGACAAACTCAATTAAGGGATTGTTCTGAGATAAACACAAGCTCACACACCAAGCATCATCACAAGCTAGTTTTGTAAAGAGAAACCAGTATGAGTACTACATTTTATTAAATTCCTTAAATTATAAATGTAATTAACTTTTTTATTGACCATATGATGGATAAGTATGGATAAATCTGTTACAAAATAATGAGTCAATAAAAATATCAGCACTAAAAAGCAGCACGGCTTTAATTTGATCCTAGTTATCCTAGGTACAGTCGTGTTGATATTCATTACGACAGCATCCTTATAAGTCCGATATTGCACATTTTAATACAACAGTTTTAAAAAATATATATATATTAATATCTAGTACAGTGAAACCTTGGATGGCGAGTACCATGGTCTGCAAGACTATTGCACTCATATAGTCAACATCCGTGCGCATGTGTACTGTTTATTATAACGAGTGATTCAAAAATTAGCCGAACTCTGGATGTAGATTAATTTTAACTAAAATTTTGAAAAGACATAATCTCCTTGCTTTTTAATATATTTTATTTATCTGTCAATAAGCTTTTGTATTCCCTTATTAAAAATGTTTTAGGCTCAGCCACCTCGAATCCACTGCTGTCTACCTTTTGTCATCAGAACTAAATCTTCATCTTCATCCTCATAGGGCTGCATTCTGGGAACCAAACAGGTGAAAGTCCTATGGAGTAAGATCAGGACTATAGGGAGATTGCTTGAACACCTCAAAGAAGAAGTGTGCAGAAGTAAGCAGACGGCCATTGTCATGCAAGATCACAATGCCCTTGGATAGCATTTTACAACTAATGGTTGACTTGAATAATTTAATTAAGACGGTGTTAATATAACCAGAGTGCAGATAATACTTGACTCACCCTCATTCCAGTTGTATTATACTAAATATCAGCACTCATGAGTTGCTGATTGGCCAACCAATTTAGTGGACTAAATTCTGTTGTATTATTAGTTAATTAATCATATTATTATTATTATTATTGTTGTTATTATTATTATTATAACTATAACTTTAGGCATAGCTTACTACTGTATCTTGTTTGCTTGCTATAATCATTGATAATAACTTTAAACCATTACATTTGACTGGACCTGGGATGTGCTATTTTTTTACAATCGGATTTGAAAATGCTCCACTGTAAATGCCATTATTGTATGTAAGAGGAATATGAACAATAGCATTTTTTTTTACTAGAGAGCATTAGAGTTGTTATGGTGGAGTTGTTCGAGGTTGAGTTGTTGAGTGATGCTACAGGGATGTCATGAGGTAGAGGAATCTGAGTAAGAGTCTGGGTTATGGCTGGTGACGTGCAAGATGTAGGTTTTGGAGGTGCCACTTCTGGGTTAACTCGCTTTTTCTTCCGCGGTCGTGGATTATATTCCCAATCTACATTTAAGGAAAGAAAGATTAAAAAGGTCATTCAGATAGGAAAATATAACCGCAAAATTCGCAGGGTTGACCTGATGGACCTACTAACAATGTTCAGCTCACCAGGAAACTGTTGTTGATGTTCCCATTTAAGCCTCAGTGACTCTGCAAAGTAGGGAACCTTCTGCTCATCACTTAGTTTCCTCCACTCAATCCCAAGCTTCAAGGTGATCTCTGCAGCGGTGGCGTTTGGACACGTCTTGGACAAGATAGGCCGGTGTGTCCTTGCATAAACCAGGAATGCATTCATTGGCCTCTTGATGCGTCTGTGTTTACAATTTGCCATGTTAAGATCACCTTGAAAAAAAACACTAATAAGTTAAATCAAAATAATTTGGTGCGACTACTAATATGTTTAGTGGAAAATAATCTTACACTTGTCTATTTAAGTTTTTTAAAGTGTGCATACAGTTTTGTATAAACAGCTCTTGAAAAAAGAGACCACTGCAAAATTTGTGTAAGTAGACGAATTGGAAGTCTTTTTATTGAGAAATGCAACATTTTATTTTATTTCTGATTAAAAGAACGAAATGAACTAAATGACTCCGAAAAGAACCGAAAAGAAAGAGATTAAAAGAACCGAGTCACTAAAATGATTCACACTTCACATGACTAGCGGCAACGTGGAGCTGGGGCTCGAGCCGTTGATCTCAGACCCGTAACACAGTGAGTCAGCCACGCCCCCTGTCCCTCCCCCACCCCTTAACGGATCTGAGGGTGAACATACAAATGAAAAAAAAAAGAGAGTGGAAATTAAGCTAATTTCTAAACCTTTTACCACCTTATGTGTATTTGTACGTGTGTGTGTGTTTCCTTTCGCTAATTTTCCTGCAACACAAATGGGAACGACTGAAAATGCTGGAGAAGACTGGTGGATTTGATAACTCAAATTTAAGATTTGTTTAGGGGGAAAAACTCATTTATTTATTTATTGGTTAATTTTAACTAACTTGAATTGTTTTAATCTTTCTTCATAAAGTACTGAGCACTCACAAAATTCACTAAAATTCACAGTCCCTTTATAACACAGTCAGGTTTAGCTGTTAAAGGGAGTGAGACCTCATGCCTCTAACTTACAAGAAAACAATTTATCTAGTCCGACAGGAACTCGCGCCTGCTCCCTACCTGTTCTTGTTTGACGCTGAGCGAGGCTCACGGGCTCGTTAGGCGTGTCGCCGATCATTGGCTGCGAGGGGCTCGCGCCCCTCAATAAAATCTCCAATTTGCTACCGCCGGTCTTCACATCCCGTGTGGGTGGATTCAGTCCTGAGCTCATGGTTTTGTCTTTGGGTCCAAGTTCATGCCGGATTCCTCAGCGATATTTCATTTCCGAGAGAGAGAGAGAGAGAGATGTCGCGCGCTTTAAAAAAAAAACGCAACTGTTATCTCCAACGTCTTGTCGCTTCACCTCTTTGTCAGCCCGATTATCGATGTCGTCATACCACTGTAACCATGGTGATGAGCGAGCCATAAAGCGTAGGCTTAAGAATTAAGAAGTACAATGTTTTCAAACATCATGTGTGCTGATGGATACTTTTTTTCTATAAGCATTTGCAATTAAAAGTATAAAAGTGTATGAGTTGTATAAGTGTTTAGTTGTAATGCAACTGAAATGAAGAAGACATGTGTTGTCTTAAAACATAAAACCTCTTCGTACTTACTGTTCTGAAGGATCACTGGTCACTTTCACCACTCAGTGGTTCAGCGGTCAATGATTTACAATCCACCACCTTCTTTGTAAAAACTCTCATACACAGCTTGTTTCCTTTTCACAGGTCTACCATTGCAATGCTAGGTGTAGGTAGAAATCATTCAGCAGCCTTTTTCTCTAAGAAAAATGAAAAATACAAATGTAGGAACATAGCACATACAAAACTCAGGAGCAAAGAACACATCTTTATGAGGAACAACCAGTACTGTAGATATATAAATTAATATGCAATTTAAATCAACTTTGAAACAGATGAAGACATTCATAATAAATAAAAAAAGATATTAAAAATAATATTAGATAATATAAAATAATAAAAACTAAAAGGTCACAGCAGTATGTTGGTTAATTCTGAACGTCGAGAAAGTAGTAAGGAACTTTTGTGGTTCTTCACAAAGTTTAGTGAGCACAAGAGTTTTTGGAAAGAAAGACAGGATTTCAAAAGTTTGCATTTGTGGCCATAAAACTTTCAATCAAAATATAAAAATTGACAAAACATCTACATGATCTGTTATCACAAAGAAACGTTTGTTGGACATAGTGACTGTTTCTCTGGCACGAAGGTGGGATTTGATAAACTGCAAAAAGCCACATTGAATTGCTTTTATGACCAGAGGTTACCCACAGCTCCATCCGCATACATCTCTGGTTTGAGTGCAACGGAAAGAACAGAACACGTTATACATAATTTATGATGTTTACTGTCTTAACCCATAAAGTATTGCAAAGTTCTACTAATGGTGAACAAACAGTAAGCCACAACTACAAACAATGTATTGAAACATAGTATAAGGGGGTATCAAAAAGTTTCGAGATTTGCACGCCACAGATTTGGTCATTTTCGCCATATGTCCTTCCTCAGATGCCTTAAAACCTGGTAGCAAAATTCACTATTGATGGTCTGGCCTCAGGAGGCGAATTTTTGATGCACAATGGCTCAAATGTGGAAAAAGATGATAACCATGAGCTTGGTGGAGCTATCACTGTGGCGACTGTTGCTTCATCTCAGGCTTGTACCCATACACCCAGCAGTGTTGTTGGTTGTTCTCCTGCGATCATCATGCACAAGTTGCCGAATTGTTTCTCCCTGTGACTGCGTGTAGCCTTGTGCTGCCATATGTTGGCATGTTACAAAACTAGTCTCAAAACCTTCTGACACCACGTAACAACAAACACTTCAATAATAAAATGCTAACTGAATATATATGAGCTTAACTACTTCAAAACCATGGGATAAACAATAATTTTAATTTGGTCATTTGGCATGAACATGTAAAGATTTTGTACAAGTGATATAAAGATTTAAATATTAAGAGATCGCCCAGGAGCTTTGTTAATAGTCATAGCAAAGATAAGACAAACTGGAAATTGAAGGCATCCTTTCTTAAAAATGTTAGATTATTTTGCAAATAAAAAATAGAAATAAGCTTATAATATGGTTTCAAGCACAGATACTTGTGGTGTGCCATTGCCCCTCAGATGCACCACACAACCTGTGTGCTTTTTGAGCATGTTAAGACTTCAAGAAGCTGGAAAAAAGCATCACACTATGATGTCACTCCAGTTGATATTACTCAGAAAGTTATTAGCCACTTTTTGGCATATTCTACAGTGTATGTGCTGATTTTCATGACTTTTTGAACATGTTAAGACACCAAAAAAGCCACAGATGCTTAAAAAATCCCTAGTAGAACAACAGGGCCCTAAGTACCAGCACTATCAGAACTATGATATTATGAACTACTATATTGCTAATGTCATAGTGCTTGGGCCCAAACTGATTAGCAAGCAAATATGAGAAATAAGGTTAGATAACTTAGCGAACAGATGAGAGAAATAATGGCAATATTTTAAAGATACAAGCTCTAAATCCTTTGCCTGCAAGACACCTCATGACATTTATCACTTTTTTTGCATTTATGATTCACATATCATACAGGCCCTCATCAAAATAATTCTACATTTTTAGAATATACTCCATGACTCCCCATTTTTTAACTTCATTTATTCCACTTTAGAGTTTCCAAGATAGTGGTTTAACATTTTCCCTGTTTCCATAAAGCTTCCTCGTTGGCAAAAAAGCGATTTCCCCATATCTGCTTAAACATTTCCAAAAATACAATTTATCAGCGAACAACAATGAGTGGGCCCAAGCACTCTGCGACATCGCACAACTTGCACGCATCACACAGTATGATGTAATAGGGCTGATTACATGGCTTGGGTCCTGTGTATGTGTGTGTCTGCATGCGTGCGTGCGTGCGTGTGTGTGTGTGCATGCATGCGTTGTGAGAGTGAGAGTGTGTTAACATTTGTGATGTGTGTGTGTGTGTGTGTGTGTAGAATAGGGGGAATTTTATGTTAAGACCTCCAAAAAGCCGGCATGTGTGTGTGTCTGTGTACATGTGTGAGAGTGAGAGACGCGAGTGTGTGTATGTTAACATTTGTGATGTGTGTGTGATGTATGAGTGTGTTTATGCATGCATGTTTGTGTGTGAGAGAGATGTGTGTACGTGTGTGTGAGGGTTAACATTTGTAATGTGTACGTGTGTAGAATATGCTGCAGATTCTGGAAGAAAGGCATCACCCTATGATGTTACTCAATGTGATGTCTCTGAAAGCGTCACTCCATATAATGTCACTCAATATAATGTCACCCAGAAAGTTATTAATCACTTTTCAGCGCAAGTTTAAGGCATTGTCATGGCTGACCCTTTTGAGATATCAAAAATCCTTATACAATTTGGCATTTTCATCCTATGATCCCTGGCGGCAGTAGTATAAATTCTCTAGGACGAGTGAACGTTCCAAACTAGGTCCTTGCTTTCACATGTTATAAGCTATGCAGCATAATCTCGTGCCACACGATTTTCAGACATCCTAATGCAGCAGATTCCAACCTTTTGTGACCATGCTAAGACCCCAAAAGCTCAAAATTGTGGAAAATAAATCCTTCGGAAAACATGAGGGTCCTGCGCACTCTATAGTGCTTGGGCCCTAATAATAGAGCACAGAGTTGGACTTATAGTAACACGCTCCCCTGAGCGGTCACATTTTCTACCTTACACTGGGTTGATACATGACAAACTCTGTCATGTATCTGTCAATTTTCCCCAATTCTCATCATGTGCATTTAGAAATCCCTCATTCCATCTAATGCCATGGTCTTGTAATTAAATAAAGTTATTACCATCTAACAGTATGACATAAAAGTTGATAATGATGCCACCGATGTCACGGCTTGAGGGATGCCTGTGACACGCCTGTAACAGAAAGGCCTGAGATGAACCTAATTGCGTAATAATAACTAACGCGTTTGTATCAGCGTTTAAACTACATAGCTTTTTAATTTATACAATTATAATATTAATAGCAACTATTTTTTACATCTTCATACTATTCGGCCTCGACTTTTTTCTGCGATTTTTGGAGAACGCGCGAGTTTCCTCGTCTAAGAACAACAAATGGAATTCAGCTCCAAACAACTAAAACTTCGACACAGAGGTACGTTATAATGTCTACCGTTCAGCTCGTTCAGTGTGTGGAGTGCAGGATGTTTAGACATTCTTCCTCAGTCATTAGCGATAATTTTATTTGTGATAAGTTTGTGTTAGTGAGCACTCTGACGGAGAAGATATCAGCGTTAGAGGAGCGCATCCAGACTTTAGAGAGAGTTAGACAGTGTGAGAGCAGCGTTATTCCCCTAGCGGACAGTCTGGGTGCCACAGGCGGAGATAAACAGCCCCCGACTCCGGCATTAGAGCCCTCACAGCGGGGCGAGTGGGTGACGACTCGGCGGCATACTCGTTCAGCCAAAGCTAACGCTAAGGCTAGCCCACCGGAGCACACCTCCTCTGCGCTTCACATGTCCAACAGGTTTGCTCTCCTCAGTGCTGCACCCGCTGAGAAACCTGAAAGAGCTCTGGTTATAGGAGACTCTATACTGAGGCACGTGACATTAGCTAGACCTTTAGGGACGCCAGCGGCAGTGGTTAGGTGTATCCCGGGAGCCAGAGCACCGGACATAGCAGGTAATCTTAGGGCTCTAGGACAGCACAGGTTCTCTAAGATAGTGGTACATGCTGGAGCTAATGATATACGCCTTCGTCAGTCAGAGGTTAGTAAGAGTAACTTTACAGAGGTGTTTAAATTAGCGAAGGCGATGTCCGATGAAGTAGTATGCTCTGGTCCCATCCCAATGAGACATGGCGACATAGCTTACAGCAGGTTATGGTCGCTGAACCGCTGGATGTCCAGGTGGTGCTCCAAAAATAATGTGGGCTACATAGATAATTGGAAGACCTTTGAGGGCAAAGCTGGCCTGTTAGGGCGGGACGGTGTCCCTCCCACTCGGGAAGGTGCTGCTCTCATTTCCTGTAGTATAGCTCATAGTCTCAGTAGAGGTCTAGTTAATCGGTGACAATCCAGAGCCCAGGCCAGGGAGCAGACAGACAGGCTAAACCAACCGTCTGCTAGCTGCATAGAGTCGTCACTCAGGGTTCAACATATTGAGACTGTGTCTGTTCCCCGATCTAAGCAAAAATGTAGAAAGACTGAGAAAGTCTGTTTTAATAATTTAATTAACATAAAGACCACAAACTCAGATCATACTGAATGCGCAGCCGGCACCTCTGATCTGAAGCTAGGATTGTTAAATATTAGATCTCTCACATCAAAAGCAGTTATTGTTAATGAAATTATCACAGATCAGGCGTTTGATATACTCTGTTTAACTGAAACATGGGTTCAACAGGATGAGTATGTAGCTCTAAATGAAGCTAGTCCTCCTGGATACAGCTACATACACCAGCCTCGGTTAACTGGTAGAGGCGTCGCAGTTATTCATAATGATAATTTGTCAATCATACAAAAACACGGACACAAATTTAATTCATTTGAAATTCTTTATAGTAACATAAGTGTATTTAAGTATATTAAATCAGCTCAGTCGATTCCACTAATTATAATTTACAGACCTCCAGGGCCGTATTCTGAATTTCTTAGTGAATTTGCAGATTTCATCTCAAACCTGATCGTTTCTGTAGACAAAGTGTTAATTGCTGGAGATTTTAATATTAATTTTGAGAATCCAGAAGACCCTCTGAGAACAGCATTTATATCCATACTGGACTCCGTAGTAATCAGTGTGTAGTAGGACTCACTCATAAAGCAGGTCACACTTTAGATTTAGTAATATTCTTCAGATTAAGTATAAGAAATTTATTCACAATTCCACTCTATTTTCACTGTAAATTATCTCAGATCACTATCTTGTCTCAATTCAAGTGTGTCACAGTGATAATGTACGCACAGCACCGCGCTACCGTATTAAACGTACATTGACATCAACTACCACACAGAGTTTTATCAGTAATCTCCCAGAGTTACCAACTTCGATTAGGCCACCGTCTGACCCCACAGAACTCGATCAGGCGACTGAATATTTAGAGTCGACATTTCGTTGTACCTTAGATAATGTAGCTCCAGCTAAAAGAAAAATTATTAGAGATAAGAAACTCGCTCCCTGGTATAACGATCACACGCGCACTTTAAAACAGACCGCTCGGAAATTAGTGAGTAAATGGCATCAAACTAAATTGTTAGTATTTCAAATAGCATGGAAAGAGAGCATCCTGAACTATAGGAAAGCTCTTAGTGTAGCTAGATCAACGTATCTCTCCACTCTTATAGAAGAAAATAAAAATAATCCTAGATTTTTATTTAATACCGTAGCCAAATTAACCAGAAATAAGGCCACTACAGAAATCTCCACAACATCATGCAATAGTGAGGACTTCATGAACTTTTTTTAATAATAAAATTGTAAATATCAGGCATAAAATTGAGGCTTTGAAACCGAACAATGTAATTGATACAGATGTTAACCTAGCCATGTCAGATCGGAACCTAGAATACTTTACTCCCCTTGAAGAGAATGAACAAATTTCACTCATCTCTTCTGCAAATTCATCAACCTGTATATTAGATCCTATACCGACACATTTTCTTAAACAGATGGATAGGATGTCAGATGAAGTTAGACAGGAGTCTCCAAGGACTATGATGTTTGCAGATGACAATGTGCTTTGTAGCGAGAGCAGGGAACAGGTAGAGGAAAATTTGGAGAGGTGGAGGTACACTCTGGAAAGCAGAGGAATGAAGGTTAGCCACAGCAAGACGGAATACATGTGTGTGAATGAGAGGGACCCAAGAGGAACAGTGAGGCTACAGGGAGCAGAGGTAAAGAAGGTGCAGGATTTTAAGTACTTAGGGTCAACGGTCGAGAGCAACGGAGAGTGTAGAGACGAGTACAGGCAGGTTGGAATGGGTGGAGAAATGTGTCAGGTGTGTTGTGCGATAGAGTATCAGCGAGAATGAAAGGAAAGGTGTACAGCACAGTGGTGAGACCAGCGATGCTCTACGGCTTAGAGACAGTGGCACTGAAGAAAAGACAGGAGGCAGAGTTGGAGGTAGCAGAGCTGAAGATGTTGAGGTTCTCTTTGGGAGTGACAAGGATGGATAGGATCAAGAATGAGTTCATCAGAGAGACAACCCATGTTAGATGATTTGGAGATAGAGTCAGAGAGGCCAGATTGAGGTGGTTTGGACATGTTCAGAGGAGAGATCAGATTATATTGGTAGAAGGATGCTGAGGTTGGAAGTGCCAGGCAGGAGGTCTAGAGGAAGACCAAAGAGGATATTTATGGATGCAGTGAGAGAGGACATGAAGTTAGTTGGTGTGAGAGAAGTGGATGCAGAGTATAGGGTTAGATGGAGGCAGATGATTTGCTGTGGTGACCCCTGAAAGGGAACAGCCGAAAGACAAAGAAGAAGAAGAGATAGTACCAGTAATAACAGAACCGCTGTTGAGAATAATTAATTCCTCACTCAGCATTGGTTATGTTCCAAAATCTTTTAAATTAGCAGTTATCAAACCAATAATTAAGAAACCTGACCTCGACCCCTGTCAGCTGTCCAATTACAGGCCAATATCAAACCTCCCCTTTATCTCTAAGATTCTGGAAAAGATAGTAGCGGAGCAGCTATGCTCATATCTACTGTACATAGAAATGGCATACATGAACTGTATCAGTCAGGATTTAGGCCTCATCACAGCACAGAAACAGCACTCATTAAAGTAGTAAATGACCTCCTATTGGCCTCTGATCAGGGTTGTGTAACCATGCTTGTATTACTCGACCTCAGTGCAGCTTTTGACACCATTGATCATGCTATTCTTCTTCACAGATTAGAAAATGTAGTAGGAATTAAGGGTACAGCCCTCTCCTGGCTCAGATCCTATTTGACCGATCGTTATCAGTATGTAGACTTAAATGGTGATTATTCTGCATGTTCTCCAGTGGAGTTTGGCGTTCCGCAGGGTTCAGTTTTACGCCCACTGCTTTTTTCCCTTTACATGGTCCCTCTGGGTAACATAATCCGTAAGCATGGTATTAGTTTTCATTGTTATGCTGACGACACACAGTTATACGTCTCAGCAAATCCTGATGAGAAAAACCAGCTTACTAAAGTTGAGCAATGTGTGCAGGACATAAGAAATTGGATGCTAGTTAACTTCCTTCTGCTTAATCCGGATAAGACAGAAGTTCTAGTCATAGGACCGCATACAGCTAGGAGTAAAATTTTAGATCACACTGTAACTTTAGATGGCCTTTCTGTTCCATCAAGTGCAACAGTAAAAGACCTCGGCGTGATTATAGATTCCAGCCTTTCATTTGAAGCTCATGTAGATAATATTACCAGGATAGCATTCTTCCACCTCAGAAATATTGCCAAGATAAGAAATATGTTGTCGCTAAACGATGCAGAAAAACTAGTTCATACTTTTATCACCTCTAGGTTGGACTATTGAAATGGTTGTTCAGCTAGGTGCATAAACAAGCTTCAGCTAGTCCAGAATGCAGCAGCGAGTCCTCACTAGAACCAGAAGATATGAGCACATCACCCCTATCTTATCTTCACTGCATTGGCTCCCTGTGAAATTTCGCATTGATTTTAAAATACTACTCGACATATAAAGCATTAAATGGTCTCGTGCCGCAGTATCTAAGCGAACTGCTACTGTGTCTTACGATCCGCCACGCCTACTTCGATCAAAGGATGCAGGCTGCTTGTCAGTACCGCGTATTATGAAAACTACAGTTAGGGGCAGAGCTTTTTCTTACAAAGCCCCAAAATTATGGAATAGTGTTCCAAATAGTGTTCGGGACTCAGACACAGTATCAGTGTTTAAGTCTAGGCTAAAAACCTATTTATTTAGCCAAGCATTTTTATAAATAGATTTGCCTTAGGTAAAGGAGCAGATCTGGGGGACTCATGGACGTAGAGTGTTATCGTGAACTGGTATGTTTAGATGCTGTCTTCCTCACTCTCATTTGATCACTCAGATTTGTTGACGGTGAGGTGATTGTTTGCTTTACATCTCAGGGAGCCCTCATGTTTGTGTTTCCTTCTGGCTCTCCCTTTTAATTATGCTGTCATAGTTAGTCCTGCCGGAGTCTCTGCTTGCACTCTACAGTAAATATACATTTACATTATACATTATGTGACTTTGACCATACCTAGCTGCCATCTCTCCTCTTCTTCTCTTTCTCCCCTCTTTCTCTTTCCTCTCTCCCCTTGTCTCCCCCTTTCACTCTTTCTCTCTCTCTCTCTCTCTCTCTGTCGAGCTACACGTCATTCCTGAGCTGCCAGTGATCCAGACTCCCTCTGCCCTCCGGACCTGTCTGATCCATCCTGGTGCCCCACTTCTGGTTGGAGATCTCGTCACATGGATGCCCCGTGTGTCTCTTTGGGATGCGTCTGGTGTCTGGGGATGATTCTATCTACTTAGAAGATGGTTCTGGCCTCGACTGGTGTTGGCAACTTTTTCTCTGGGGACTTGACAATTCAATAGTTCAGGACTGGTACTTTCTACAAGTCTATCTGAGTCTCCAATAACTACCTGGACTCCATTCTAACATCAATTAACATCAACTATTATAGCTGAACTGCCTGCCACCTAACACACTGTATAAATGCAGATAATTTCCTGCTATCTGTTTCACCCAGATGAGGATGGGTTCCCTATTGAGTCTGGTTCCTCTCAAGGTTTCTTCCTATTACCATCTCAGGGAGTTTTTCCTTGCCACTATCGCCCGCGGCTTGCTCACCAGGGACTATCTGACCATTTTGATTCATACACATTCACATTCCATACAAACTTAAATAATTCTTTTGATTGTGTAAAGCTGCTTTGAGACAATGTCAATTGTTAAAAGCGCTATACAAATAAAACTGAATTGAATTGTTTAAACACCAGTCAAACATAATTTTTGTTTTATATATTAGATCTAAATATTCTAAAAGGAATTGGAATGTTTATATTTGTTTATTATTTGTTCATATATAAGTAAAGAACCTGAACTATCAAATAAAAATGTGATCAAAAGACTTTTTCAAAGAAAAAAAAATGCAATTTAGGAAGAAAGAGTGACTTCTTTTGAATGGTGTTATTATCAGTGCTCCAAAAAAAGCTTTCGGTGGGGAATTGTGAAACTGTGACAAGCTTAAGAGAAAAGAAGCTGGCAAAAAGTCACAGGATAACAAAAGCATCAGGCCATAAGGAAGATAAGGAATGGTACAAAAAAAATGTACTGTATGTAAGAAACTTTTTTAACTTTTTAACCTTTTTCTTTATTATAAACATGACATTGATATAATGAAAGTCTAATACTTCAAGTCTTCCTTTTGTTTTTCTTGTTTAGAATATTAGAGAATATTATCTCCATTCATTCATTCATTTTCTATACCGCTTAATCCTGTGTTCAGGGTCGCGGGGGACCTGGAGCCTATCCCAGGAGACTTCGGGCACTAGGCGGGGTACACCCTGGACAGGGTGCCAATCCATCGCAGGGCACACACACATACACTCACACACCAATCACACACTACGGGCAATTTAGGAACGCCAATTATCCTAACCTGCATATCTTTGGACTGTGGGAGGAAACCGGAGTACCCGGAGGAAACCCACCAAGCACGGGGAGAACATGCAAACTATGCAAACCATGCACACAGAGACGGGAATCGAGCCTGGCCGGGGATTCGAACCCAGACCCTGGAGGTGCAAGGCGACAGTGCTAACCACTACACCACCGCGCCGCCAGAATATTATTTACAATTGTTAATATTAATGTACATTATAGAGATACAGTCGTGGCCAAAAGTTTTGAGAATGACACAAATATTAGTTTTCACCAAGTTTGCTGCTAAACTGCTTTTAGATCTTTGTTTCAGTTGTTTCTGTAATGTACTGAAATATAATTACAAGCACTTCATACATTTCAAAGGTTTTTATCGACAATTACATGCCCTCAATCAACTTCTGGGCCAAATCCTGACTGATTCTTTCATAATCACTTCTTGGAGTTTGTCAGAATTAGTGGGTTTTTGTTTGTCCACCCGCCTCTTGAGGATTGACCACAAGTTCTCAATGGGATTAAGATCTGGTTAGTTTCCAGGCCATGGACCCAAAATTTCAACGTTTTGGTCCCCGAGCCACTTGGTTATCGCTTTTGCCTTAAGGCACGGTGCTCCATCGTGCTGGAAAATGCATTGTTCTTCACCAAACTGTTGTTGGATTGTTGGAAGAAGTTGCTGTTGGAGGGTGTTTTTGTACCATTCTTTATTCATGGCTGTGTTTTTGGGCAAAATTGTGAGTGAGCCCACTCCCTTGGATGAGAAACAACCTCACACATGAATGGTCTCAGGATGCTTTACTGTCGGCATGACACAGGACTGATGGTAGTGCTCACCTTTTCTTCTCCGGACAAGCCTTTTTCCAGATGCCCCAAACAATCGGAAAGTGGCTTCATCAGAGAATATGACTTTGCCCCAGTCCTCAGCAGTCCATTCACCATGCTTTCTGCAGAAGATCAATCTGTCCCCGATGTTTTTTTTTGGAGAGAAGTGGCTTCTTTGCTGCCCTTTTCTTGACACCAGACCATCTTCCAAAAGTCTTTGCCTCACTGTGCGTGCAGATGCGCTCACACCTGCCTGCTGCCATTCCTGAGCAAGCTCCGCACTGGTGGCACTCCGATCCCGCAGCTGAATCCTCTTTAGGAGACGATCCTGGCGCTTGCTGGACTTTCTTGGACGCCCTGAAGCCTTCTTAACAAGAATTTAACCTCTTTACTTGAAGTTCTTGATGATCCTATAAATTGTTGATTTAGGTCCAAACTTAGTAGCCACAATATCCTTGCCTGTGAAGCCATTTTTATGCAATGCAATGATGGCTGCACACGTTTCTTTGCAGGTCACCATGGTTAACAATGGAAGAACAATGATTTCAAGCATCACCCTCCTTTTAACATGTCAAGTCTGCCATTCTAACCCAATCAGCCTGACATAATGATCTCCAGCCTTGTGCTCGTCAACATTCTCACCTGAGTTAACAAGACGATTACTGAAATGATCTCAGCAGGTCCTTTAATGACAGCAACGAAATGCAGTGGAAAGGTTTTTTTGGAATTAAGTTCATTTTCATGGCAAAGAAGGACTATGCAGTTCATCTGATCACCCTTCATAACATTCTGGAGTATATGCAAATTGCTCTCATAAAAACTTAAGCAGCAACTTTTCCAATTTCCAATATTTATGTAATTCTCAAAACTTTTGGCCACGACTGTACACAGTCAAGTTCAATAGTCAGAGTTTGTCCATAGAGTTTCTGCATGTGACTTCAGGACTGAGGTTGCTTTCTTAATGCAGCCATATTGCCAGTCCAGCACAAGAGAAAGAAATTGACCATGCCGAGACTTTGCTGTGTGACGAATTGCAAATTTCTAAAGGATTCTAACAATTTTGATCACCCTGAGGTGAAAGGAAATACTTTCGTGATGTGATAAATACTTTTCACTGCAATCTGTTCAATACAAAAAATTTTATTCTTTGGGTCATGGTTATTATCCGAAACCCGCACCCTAAAATATTAAAATGTCAAAAACAGTCTATTTAAGAAAAGAATTTATCAAATTTTACCACATTTTTAGAGACGTAGGCCTTAAAGCAAAGAGCATTTTAACCATTTTTGGTTTTGCTGCACATACAGTATATGGCTCAGGATTGTGCAATATACAGTGACAGATCCTCACTTTTAGCACAAACTAGGCAACATGAACTGAATTTTATTTCATTTTAACCAACTATACAAACATGACTGAGCAAAAAGTTGTTAAAAAATGGGTCACAAATGCAAATACAAACATAGCACAGATATACATAATCATGTGTTTTTATTGTTATTTTCATTTGTTTCTATGACCAAAAAATAATATGCTCATTTTGAGAGATTTTTGTGATGTCATTCCCAAATATCAGTCCCATATTCCCTTACATTTACATTCCCAATCTAAAAAATTCCAGGTTATAAAAGCAATTATAATTTTCATTCTGCCTGATATATCCTTTTTTCATTCATTCATTTTCTATACCGCTTAATCCTGTGTTCAGGGTCGCGGGGGACCTGGAGCCTATCCCAGGAGACTTCGGGCACTAGGCGGGGTACACCCTGGACAGGGTGCCAATCCATCGCAGGGCACACACACATACACACACTCACAATCACACACTACGGGCAATTTGGGAACGCCAATTAGCCTAACCTGCATATCTTTGGACTGTGGGAGGAAACCGGAGTACCCGGAGGAAACCCACCAAGCACGGGGAGAACATGCAAACTAAACTCTATGCACACAGAGACGGGTATCGAGCTTGGCCTGATATATCCAAAAACCCAAATGCACAGTTTGATGTCTAAAGCCTCCTTGTTAACACATACTGGCAAGGGTTTTATATAAGCACATACAGTATACTGTATATATTTTTATCATCATTGAACTATTCTGCGTTACTGGCACAGATCTGTACCACTTGGGTTTTAAGGTTAAATTAGCAGGAGGTGTTCGACACTGCACTCTTATTGATTTGTGTCTGCTCTTTGATTTGACCGTTTAAGGTAAGACAAACTTTTTTTACTCTTTAACAGCAGGAAAAAGCGTTTGGTCCATTCAGGTAGTCAGCTAACCTCATTTTTTTGGGCACATAACATTGCTGAACATAACTCTTGTCAGAAGCAACCCCAGTTAATAACACTGCCCTCACAGGCCTGCATGGTACTAGGCATGATGGGTACATAAATTCACTCACATCTCTTTTGACCCTGATGTGTCCATCACTCTGGAACAGGGTAAATCTGGACCAGACTACATGTCCCACAGTCTGTTCTACACAGAAGAACAAAAATTAGTCCCAATCGCTTAAGCTCTCTTCTCATTGTGCGAGTGGAAATATTCTTACTTTTACTATTAAACATAGCATACAGTTGTTGATTTTTTTCCCCTCATAATTTAATTTCACAACAGATTAACAGATTTCACATAACAGATTAAGTAATAAGAAGCTACTCACTGCATCAGGGTTAAATGACATTTTGCCAGCTGAACCATATTGATCAGTGCATTAATTATCCAGTGGAAGCATCTTAACCATTTACATCGTTCTTCTTCTCCTTGGTTGTTGTTTAATGCTGGTGGGAATCCAGTAGGTTGGTTATATTACCGCCAACTGTAGGTGTCATTCTTCCTCGTCTTACCTGCCTCTTAAAGCCGACTTTCCAAACCAGACTTCCATAAAAACGTCTAATGCGTCCTTCCCTGATCTTCCTTCCCTCATTCTAAAAGACTTTTAACATTGCCTTATACTCTCCCTATTTCTTGAAGCTGTGCCACCATGTCTAGCCTTGTGCATTTTTCCTACCATTTCTCACAGAGACCCACTGGGTGTTACCTACTATAAATAGAGTGCTATTAAGGTTGTTGTGTCCAATTATTAGTCTGAATTAACACCCCCCCCCCCCCCATCACATCTACTTTGTTATGTATTAAATGTAAATGTATGCATCTGGTAAAAAAAATGCATACAGGCATACATATCTGGCAGTATCACTTATGATTCCTTATCCCACTTCTGTTGCCATTGTTCCTTTGCCTTTCTCCACACTATACCTTCCCACTTTAACTCTCCAATTTTGGTTGCTTCTTTTGCCAACTCGTCTGCTCGCTCATAAAAATCCAGGCAGTGAGCGAGTGTATAATACAATGAACTAATATTAATAGATAACTTAATTAGTGGTATATTGTCACAAATTGTCCGTTTGTGACAGAACGTGATCACGTGACTAGGCCGCGCCGTTGCTATGCAAACAAAAGAGCATAAAACGTTTATGCAAACTCGCGGTTTATCCACTAGAGGGCAGAAGAGGCAACATTGGACGCCCAGGAGTCTACTTAATGTCTGTCATGTAAACCGAGTGCAAAGTTTACCAAAGTGGGGAAACCTAGAAAAAACATGGAATTTTTTTTTTAGAAACAATGTGTTTAGTGTTTGTTTTCCTACATGTTCCTTAACCCTTGTGTGGTGTTCATACTTTTGTTACTTCCGGGTCTGGTGAACCCGCTGCATTTTGTAGTTGTCCGTTTGTCCGTCTTGGGTCCACACACCTTACAGCCTGGAATAATAGGCCCAGGGTTGTAAAATAGGGGAAGGCGATGCACTCACTTGTCCCACATTATCCTGATGGCAGGTAAATTGTCTTTCTGACATCAAGCTGGTCAGTCATCTTGTTTATCAATGTGAATAATCCTGGAAATTATATGGATGTTTTCCAGGGACATTGTTGCATGGAAATTTTCTCTGCCAGTTTCTGCATCCTACCAGGATTCTGTGGATTCCTCCTTTAGACCTGAGAACTTGAGCCAGGAAATGAGCACCAAATTATTGCAATCCAGAATAATGTTCTGGATTAAATCTGGGACAGAACACTCAAAAGAAGACTTGATGTCCTGCACATGAATAAATGCCATCCCTGTTGGCCCTGGTTGCATTCTTATCACATTGGCAGCCATGCAAGGTGGTTCATTTCGGGGATAAGACAACCATTCAACATTTTTTGACATCCATATTTTTTACCTGCTAGCTGCTGACAGGCTGGGTCTGCGTCGTCTTCGTTTTGGAATTTCGTTTTTTGTTCAGTCTCAACCTTAACAAATATATAATTCTTCTTTTGATAAATTTTTTTTAATGGGTCCCAATGACCTGGTGGGTTTTCCTCCAAGGTACTCTTGTTTCCGGTTTGTGCGTCCTGCTATAGATTGGCACCCAGACTAGCATGTAACCCATGTCATGCCCCGAGCCCCTAGGATAGGCTACAGGACCCTGTTACCCCATAATGTATGGGTTGAATGCAGTTAATACCCATGTACAGGTGCATCTCAATAAATTAGAATATCTATATCTAAAAGTTTTTCAATAATTCAAAAAAAAAAAAAAAAACACATTATCTAGATTCATTACAGATATATTGCAAGTAATATTCTTTTTCGTAAAACCCCAAATTCAGAAAATTAAGACCAATTAAAAATAAACAAACGGACTACTGAAAATTGTAAACAGTACAGAACTCAATACTTGGTCAGGGTTTCCTTTGCATGAATTACTGCAGCAATGTGGTGTGTCATGGAGACGAACAGTTTGTAGCACTGCTGAGGTGTTATGGAAGCTCAGGTTGCTCTGAAAGCAGCCTTAAGCTCTTATGCATCGTTGGGCCTGGTGTCTCATCTTCCTCTTCACAATACCCCAGATTCTCTATGGGGTTTAGCTCTGGTGAGTTCACTGGCTGATCAAGCACAGGGACACTTAAACCAGGTATTATGCTGCAGTAAATTTAGGGAGACTAAAAGGTGTTCACCAATAAAGCAGCATTTTTGCATTTCAAAAAACTAGGAACACTTACGCCCTCCAATCACCATACAAGACCATAGCCAAAAACCTGGGTGTGTGGGGGAACCTTTGGATAAATGAAAGCTTGTTAAGAAACAATCACAAGTCCTAAAACCTTAGCCCATGTCATGCATACATCCACTTTAGTGGTCAGGCCATAGTTATGATAACCATGCAACTTGGTGCCTACTTGTTGGTTTTAGTAGAAAGTGTAATCATTCAGCAAGAGCACAAAAGTACATTTTAAACCAATCTTTTATTGGACAGGTATTAACAAAAACGCTGCACTGCCAAGTCAAGAAAGTCCAAAAGAGTCCACAAGGTAAAAGACCAACAGCTGACTGGATAGCCCAAAGATAGAAGCTTCCTCCGTGACACTTGACTGGACTCCACAGAAGATGGACACCCCTCTTCAGTTGGACTTTTGCCAGGAGACTCAAAGGGAATCCAAGATGAACAGGATCTCAGCTGCAGCACAAGGTTTGCAGTTTACTTTGACCTCTGCCTCATCTTTCTCCTTTTACGCTTCAGCCTGGGGAAGGTGAAAATGCCATTAGATTTCCTCATGTTAAAAACAACGTGTTTACAAAAAAAAAGAAAAAAAAAAAGGGGGGGGGGTAAACAGGACAAAATACACACCTGCGCATACGCTTCTTTCTCCACTGGTGGGGAAGAAAATTGAAGATTTAGTATTTTTAAAAAAATAAACAAAGAAAATAGCAATGGAACTGGTAGCACATACACTTGCATGTTTATATTGGATCAAGAGCGGTAAATTCACAAATTGATTCATGACCAGGAACATTTAAGCTAGACCATGCTGTCCAAACATGTACACTAGTGACCAACGTTGGACGCTTACAGATTAAGGCGTTTATTTAAAAAAAAAAAAAAAAAAAAAGAACCGAGACAGATTCACTAAGACTGAATCAAATTCTGTGAGTCGACGCCAGGCTTCACGAAGCACCACGATGCGAAACGGCTAACGTTAATTAACAAACAGGACAATTTACAAAGTTTAAGTTGACTTATAGGCACAAAAGTGTGCAAAAATCTTGAGAAAACCCCCCATGTTAGGGCATAATCCTGTCCAGTTAAGTTTTAGAAATCAATTGCAACACGTTTTTAATTGTAACGCTAAAAACTGCATAGAAGACGCCATTTTCTTTTCCACGCTAATCTACACAAACGACTGTTTCATTAAAAATGGGGGGGAAAAGGCGAACGTCTAAAATACTTTAAAGCCAAAACAGACACCCTAAAAACAAGATTCACCGATTTGTCAACCTAAAAGCATTAAAATGTCTTACAAGTCCTCCAATTCCCAGCTCTAGAAGCAATAGTTAGCTAGTTACAGCGCTGTTATGAGCTTAGCCACATTGTCCGTCCTGAAACAGATAAAATATCGACAATATCATTCACTTACCTTCGCTCTCATGTTGGAGACGTTTCTGGAAAGAAAGAGAATATGAAAATATTAATGGATGGCTTTTAAACAAGCCTGATAGTTTTGGATTAAACTGGCGACCCCAAGCAAAGCTAGATCTCTTACCTCGCACCGCGAAGCTAACGACTTCAAGAGAGCGTCATATCGCAGGGGGAGGTCTTATATACAGTCGATACGTCACAGTCTCGCGATAGCAGAAGTCCTGTACAGTACACAAGTAATGGCTTCAGATCTCGCGTGCTTAAAGGATGAGAGTTTGAAGGTCATTTAAAAAGCCTCAACTTGCAAATTTCTTAAGGTTTATGATGGAGGTTTACCGTCTTCATGTTCGCTACTCTGTATAATCACATTTACTATCAGAATCGGCTGTAATTTAATTAATTTAATGGAGGTTTTAGTTCATAGACATTGGTGAATTAATGGTAGGTTTAGTCTGCCATGTGGTTGACCCAGATTTGATTCTGACCCACCTTTATCCTGTATACAGTTTCGCAGGGCCTGGAGCTTATCCCAGCAGACGTGGTGCACGAGGAACATATTCATTCATTCATTTTCTATACCGCTTAATCCTGTGTTCAGGGTCGCGGGGGACCTGGAGCCTATCCCAGGAGACTTCGGGCACTAGGCGGGGTACACCCTGAACAGGGTGCCAATCCATCGCAGGGCACACACACCCACACACTACGGGCAATTTAGGAACGCCAATTAGCCTAACCTGCATATCTTTGGACTGTGGGAGGAAACCGGAGTACCCGGAGGAAACCCACCAAGCACGGGGAGAACATGCAAACTCCATGCACACAGAGACGGGAATCGAGCCTGGCCGGGGAATCGAACGAGGAACATATTGTTTTGCATAAAGTATATCAGACTAATTTTGTCATTAATGTACCATATAGGGTTTTCTGCTGAATACTTTTTTATATAAATCATCAGCAAGTAGTGCTGAACAGTGCTGAAAATTCAAAAGGTCTTTTAATGTCATTTGGGGATTTTGCTTTGCCTCTCTGGCCTGCATATAACCAGTTCTGTTTTTATATTTACACCAGAGTATTAAAAATCCACAAGGATCCCACACTCCCCAACAATGGGACATCCAATAGCTGCAGGTTGGAAAGCATTTGGTACACCATGATCAGATCTAAGCAGCTAAGGCCACATTGATAAGCTTTGAAGGTCCTACATCACATTGACTGCACTTTTGTACACATGTATAGTTATCCATTGATTTTCAAAGATCTGGCATTCTACTTACTGAATGTTAGTGAATAGGAATGACTGCAATGGGGTTTGAGCCACCTCAGGAGATGGACTACACCTCTTCAGTTGGACTTTTCCTATTTGGACTCAAAGGGAATCAAAAGATGTTCAGGATCTCAGCTGCAGCACACAGTTTGTTTGCAGTTTACTTGGCCCTCTGCCTCATCTTTCTCCTTTTACGCTTCAGCCTGAAAAATTAATAAAGACTCTAATAAAGTTCTTATTTCTTCCCCATGCTAAATTAAAACTTATAGTGTAAATTAGTTACATTAAGTACACACCTGCGCATACGCTTCTTCCTCCACTGTGGGGAGACAAAATGCAAGAGATACTTAGCATTTTTAAAAATCTCACAGAAGAAATAACAATCAAAATGACAGCACTATGAGGAATCTGAGACTGAGATTCCTGAATAACTGAATCAAACTGATGCTGCGAGTCAATTGCATTTACATTTACATTTATAAACTCAGAAAAAGCAGAACATAAGAATGGGGGGGGGGGGAATGTATGTAGTGCTAGTTATGGCATTATTCTTTTCCTGTTATTTCTTTGGAATTAATTAAAGGCAACGTTACAAACACTTCATATATAAGGGTAAATTAATAAATTAATTTACCATCAGATAATTCAATCGTCAAGATTTTCGACTTACCTTTGCTCTCATTTTGGAGAGGTTTCAGTAAAGAAGGAGAATATGAAAATATTAATAGAAGGCCTTTAAATTAGCCCGAGTTCAGAGAAGTACAGGTTTCTATCCTCACTTTGAGCAGCTACTGTAGACACCTTCATGAGCTACTGTAGACACCTTCATGATGTCATAAATGACGGCCTTATATACAGTCACCATTTTCACAGACGAAACCTCACAGTCAAAAAGAAGTCATAATATGACATAATAGTGGAATTCAGCACAAAATGCAAAATCTTACTGGATGTCATTATTACATAATGATTAGCAAAATCATTCTCATCTTTGTGTATGTACTGTGGAGCTCTATCCATTACTGATTGCCTTAGAATGGGCTGAGCAGTTTAATTACTGAAATACAGTAGTCAGTAGTGATGCCAGTGATGCATTGACATCTTATTATGTAAACTGATGAAACGGAGGTTCAATGCAAGGCTAGTACAGGTCCTTCTCAAAAAAATAGCATATTGTGATGTTCATTATTTTCTGTAATGTACTGATAAACATTAGACTTTCATATATTTTAGATTCATTACACACAAACTGAAGTAGATCAAGACTTTTATTGTTTTAATATTGATGATTGTTGCATACAGCTCATGAAAACCCAAAATCCCTATCTCAAAAAATTAGCATATTTCATCCGACCAATAAAAGAAAAGTGTTTTTAATACAAAAAAAGTCAACCTTCAAATAATTATGTTCAGTTATGCACTCAATACTTGGTCGGGAATCCTTTTGCAGATTCTTGTGTCTCTCAACTTTCTCTTCACAATATCCCACAGATTCTCTATGGGGTTCAGGTCAGGAGAGTTGGCAGGCCAATTGAGCACAGGAATACCATGGTCAGTAAACCATTTACCAGTGGTTTTGGCACTGTGAGCAGGTGCCAGGTCGTGCTGAAAAATGAAATCTTCATCTCCATAAAGCTTTTCAGCAGATGGAAGCATGAAGTGCTCCAAAATCTCCTGATAGCTAGCTGCATTGACCCTGCCCTTGATAAAACACAGTGGACCAACACCAGCAGCTGACATGGCACCCCAGACCATCACTGACTGTGGGTACTTGACACTGGACTTCAGGCATTTTGGCATTTCCCTCTCCCCAGTCTTCCTCCAGACTCTGGCACCTTGATTTCCGAATGACGTGCAAAATTTGCAACCTGTAGCCCATTTCCTGCACACGCCTGTACACGGTGGCTCTGGATGTTTCTACTCCAGACTCAGTCCACTGCTTCCGCAGGTCCCCCAAGGTCTGGAATCGGTCCTTCTCCACAATCTTCCTCAGGGCCCGGTCACCTCTTCTCGTTGTGCAGCGTTTTCTGCCACACTTTTTCCTTCCCACAGACTTCCCACTGAGGTGCCTTGATACAGCACTCTGGGAACAGCCTATTCGTTCAGAAATTTCTTTCTGTGTCTTACCCTCTTGCTTGAGGGTGTCAATGATGGCCTTCTGGACAGCAGTCAGGTCGGCAGTCGTACCCATGATTGCGGTTTTGAGTAATGAACCAGGGTGTTTTTTTTTTTTTAATGACCTGTATACTTACTGGAAAAGATGTCTTCCTATTTTTAAATTGAGGTAATATGTCTAGAACTTTTCAAATTAAGAAAACTCTCAGATGAAGAAATAAAGGAAAAAGCCTACTAGATTTTGTGGAAAGAGGGGACTGTTAATCAAAATGCACACGGTGAGAATCGGAGGGAAATTGTTTAATTAGGTTAAGGACTTTTTGGATGGAAGAACTAAACGTGTAAGTGGGAAAGTGTAAGTGTCAGTTGGAAGTGAGTTTGTGAGAAACAGTTTCATGTTAGTAGTGATGGAGAGATAAAGCCTCATTTAGGTGTCCAGGTTTACAAGATAATAGTTTCACCAAAAGGTTAATTTCACTAAGCATCATTTAAAGGCCCATTGCACTGCCATCTAGTGGACAGTCATTGTATAGCAACTAGATTGTAACACTGCAAACAGCACAGTTAGTACGGACCTGCAGCTCCAGTGATGATGTATTTACCGACTGTCGTGTCAGCTGTGTGTGTGGTTTATAAATCCACTGTACAAAGGAAACGTTTATGCACGTAATTACTATTGCTGAATCCTGAAGAGAGAGGAAACGTGAAGAATAAATAAAAGAACTGTATTACTTTTTTTAAATTATAAAATTAATGCAATTAACAAGCCACAGTTTTCTTTAAATAAAATATATACATTTTGCAAATCAATATTAAGAATTCAATATACACATCACTTATTAAAATGCACAATAAAGAAAATTAAATAAGAAGGTAAAGGGGAAAAAACAAGATGTAATAACACTAGAGTTATTACCAGTAATTATGAGGTAATTAATCAAAAACAAAAGTTCTGTGCATTTCTTTATATATAAGCTAAGGAGTTAATATTAAGTTTGTAGAAATGCAAAAAATGGTTAGTTTCCCTGAATCTTGATTTATGAAGAAAAAAAAGATCTCACAACAGTGAGACTCAATGTGAGCGAGCCTCATGGACTTCATATTAAGGGATGGGTTTAAAAAATACAGTATCGTTATTGGATTATAATTAAGATTGAACAATTTAAGGGTCTGCAAAGAGAAAAGAATGGAGAAGAGTGTGTGTGAGGTGTGTGTGGGAGAGGGAAAGAGTATAGTGATAAAGTGAAGTCTGATTAGTGCTCAGGCACCAGGCTCTTTTTGTGCCCTAAGAAAATGTCTAAGAAAAGCAGGTGCTTGTAGATGTTTGTTCAGGGAAGTCAAAAAGTGCATTAAAATGCTGTGCTGCAGAGCAGAAGGGTGTCTTAGACATAATTTTCTTTGTGTTTGTGTATAAATGAGTGTGAGACTCTCTGGATCTGGTTGTCCGGTGCAGACTCTAACATGTAAATAGTTACACTTTCCAGTTGGTGGATACGTGGCCACATCCTGAGAGCACATAGGACATTATTAATATTAAGCACTGACTAGAGTGCATGTTCAAAGGCTCTATTGTTTGGTTCACTTCACATACAGATATTGTAGATGTAAACAGGGCTGTATCTTCATTTGTAGCTGGGGTGAAAACCTTTACTGTCACGTGCAGATCGGCCACCTACAGAACGGACGTCTCAGATTTCATGTTAATGTTGCCTTAAATCATGAAAATGAAGTCTTAAAACAAAGACTCTTAGTGGTGAAGAAAAGCAGCAAAAACACCAGCTGAATATTTACCAAACCAAACTGGACATTTCACAGGCTTATCAACACACAAATGTTCTCCCATAAACAGACAAAAGTTTAGTTTAGTACATTACAAATTACATTTCAATACAGAAATCAAAGGAATCTTAAAATTTTTTAAAGACCTAGAAATTCTTCATCATCTCACCACTAATGTACTGTAAGTATGAATGTTCACACTGCTAGTCGCTGCTTATTGCTGATTTAATGGCTGATAATTGAGAAACACTTTTGCTGGTTATCATCGTTAATCTCTCTCACTGGTTATCTCTGTGTTACTCTGTTGCTGTCTATTGATGGTATGAAGAGATTTGACTTGTCCATGTTCTGAAGCTGAGGTTGCTTGAACTATCAGTATAGAAAAACTGGCTTTAACCCTGTTTATACACAAACAACTGAACAGGTCATGTTTGAATTCCCGCTTATAAACAGTGACTGTACTTTTTGCTCATTTTGATAAAGATTGCTCAGTATGGAACTTATACACAAACTTACATGTTAAGCACAGGATGCAGTGCCAATCCCAAGCCCAGATAAAAGGAGTTGCACCAGGAAGGGCATCTGGTGTAAAACCTGTGCCAAGCTTGTATGTGTGGACTGGATGGTCCCCCCCGAAAATGTCACACAGCTTAGGATTCTATTCAATCACCTTTAGGTTTGATTACAGCACACAATGTGGTGATTAGTTCATGTGTGAAAATGATTCCTCATGCTCCATGTTAGGAGATAACCGGTGTGTTTCAATTCGGGGTCCACTTCCTTTGAAGGACTCGTTTGAAAAATAATGTCACAGCGTCATGACTTAATCTGTCACATTCTGGAGGCTCCTTTAAATGCCACCACCTGCCCCCTGAAAACTAAAGGTACAGCAGTGTATACTTCACAGTCCAACCTATCACAAGATTCTTTGCCAGCCAGGGAAGAGAGATGATTGTAGATGCAGGACCCGAGGATATTAAAAATAAATATATAAATAAAATAGAAGATTTAAAAAATAAATAAATAAATAAATAAATTTTGTGGAATCCGCTCCCTGAGACATGTTTTTTTGTAAAACGTGGTTAAGTGTTACACACCATTAGCCACTGGCAGTTTGGCTCCATAGACCATTTACTGAGTTACAGAGTTAAAATTTCTAATATTTATGGCATCTTAATGATGTTCGGTCAATATACAATTTGATGTTCAGATGAAGTAAGATCATTTCCTTTTCTTTATTTATTTTTATTTAAGATAAGTTCCTATTCAGTCTTACCCAAATACTAAGGGAGGTGAAGACTAACAAACTGTAAAAAAAAAAAAAAGAAGAAGAAGAAGTAAAAAACAGTAATTTTCTGTCAGCAGGGGCACCAGAAAATGTCTGTTAAAAACAGGGGGGAAAACGGTTATACATTTTTTTAGATAAACTGTTAAAATACAGTAATTTATTAATTCACAATTATGGATAATTACGGTAATTCTACATTGAATCTATTTTATAATTCAGTGAAATATTTTACTTTTAATATATAATAACTGTCAGAAAACAATAATACACTAATAGAATAATTATCTTTAAAGAATGATTTAAAAATGCTTAAGAACAGATTATAACTGTTGTTTTATTTAAAAAAACAAAATATATAATAATAGATAATATAAAAATAAAAATTTTATATATTATATTTTTTATTATTCTTTTAGTTATTGTTTGTTATTTGCAAATAACATGACACCATTAAGAACATATTAGCATCATCGTTAAACAACAACCATTTTCTAACCATTAATCAGTTTTTATTTTATTACAGCTTAAAAAAAAAAAAGCCTACCCATGTATCACAAAGCCTATATTACTAACTAAAGTAAACTAATCATTGTTTAACTGAAACAGAAAAAAAATTATCAGCAATTCTGTGGATAAGCTACATAATGTTTTATAATAAAGCATTTTTTAAATTATAATTAAAAAAATAATTTTGAATAGTGTAATCAATTGAATAAGAATAAACAATTCCGGTAATCTAGAGCGTGTACTACACAAAGTAGTACATATCTGACCTATAAATCTGTGGGTTGCATATTCACACCTTTTTTTGCTTAAAAAAATGCATTTACACTTTCAAGTCTTACCTCTGCATGAACTCCAAGTTGCACCAAGTTCTGCTGGATAGCTGCTGTTTAGGCAGTAGTACATTACAAACATCATCAGAAGGGTCTCACCACAATTTGTGGCAGCTTTCACAACGATCTGGTCCACAGCAAACATAAAGCGTCCAGAAAAAACATAACAAATAAGAAAAAACTATTATCTTAAAAGAACACTAACACTGTGACAATTACAGCATTAGGCATGCACGTCATTCAGTATGGCACAAGTGTAATCCAAGTGACTTGTGTGGTTTAATAAAATTTTCTGAAGAAATACAATTACTATTGAAAAGACATTGTTACATTTAATAATCTTATTATATACAATAAAAGATCTGTGCTGAGATTTAGAAACTTTTGTGAAACTTTAATGTCACAACTTGCTGCTACTCCTCACGCAGCTGCCAAAAGTTACATACATGCATACATATATGTCACTATCGCTTTTGGTTTATTATCCCACTTCTGATGCCATTATTGCTTTGCCTCTCTCCACACTATACCTTTCCCCTCTGACCTTGACATTTTGATATTGACCTCTCCATTTCTTTTCTTGCCATCTTCTGGCTTAATATCTGTGGAAAAGTAGAACATCAACCTCTGTGTCTTGAGTGAGACTACTATAACATCACATGGTTCTGATTCTAAATTGAACCTTGAGTGAAACTACTATGACATCACAAGACAAGTTCTTCCATAGATACTGTAAATAGAAGACAAGTAAGTAAAAAAGAATGGAGAGGAAGGAAGACATGATGGGCTGCAGCATCTTCAACAAGCTGCGTTTAGAGAAGAAGCTGTGTGACATTCTCCTGAAAGTCGCAGATGCCGAGTTCCACGCACACAAGATTATCCTGTGTGGCTCCAGCTCATACTTCAGGGATCTCGTCACCCAGGGCTTGTATCCTCCAAACAAATTTGAGTACACTATCCTTGGCATCTCCCCAGAGATAATGGAGTTGATCATGGAGTACATTTACATACAGCGAGTTAAAATCACAGAAAAAAATGTGCATGAGCTGCTTACCACCGCCGATTTCCTGGTGATGGACAGACTTGTGAACGAGTGCTCCATGTTCCTGAAGGCTCAGCTGTGCCCCAAGGACTGTATAGGTATTTGGCGCTTTGCTTGCTTTAACTTCTGCATGCAGCTGCAGCAGCAGGCCTTGCAGTTTATCTTGTACAACTTCGAGAATGTGGTGAGTGTCCGTGAGGAGTTCCTGGACCTCACGGTTGGGGAGCTTTGTGACATCATAGAGAAAAATGAACTAAATGTGAAAAATGAGAAGGTGGTGTTTGAGGCCATTATGCTGTGGATTGACCATGCCCCCTTGGAGCGGAAAAAACATATCGAGCTCTTACTGCACAGGGTGCGTTTGGGGCTACTGACTCATGACTACATTATGTGTAACGTAAGGAACAATGATTTAGTGGCATATGACAAAGCATGTAGACGGATCATCGACAGTGTTCTGCTGAACACCTATGGCCTCAACCAAAACAAATTTCTCAGCTCTTATCTTTCTCGGCCCCGCCTGCCCAGAGCTGTTTTGCTGGCCATCGGGGGCTGGAACTTTGATGGTCCCACCAACACCATAGAGTTGTACGATCCGCGAGCAGAACTCTGGGTTGATGTGATGTGCAGCGGTGAGAGTCCACGAGCCTATCACGGGACGGTTTACCTCAGTGGCTTCCTGTTCTGCATCGGAGGATACGACAGAGTGAATTATTTCAACAGTGTGACTAGATTCAACCCAATCACCAGGACGTGGTCTGAGGCGGGCCCCATGCACTCTCGGCGGGGTCATGTGAGTGTGTGTGTGCTGGACGACTGTATCTATGCAATGGGAGGATTCAATGGCACCGAATGGCTTAACACAGTCGAGCGATACCATCCTAAGGACAATCAGTGGATTATGATAGCCCCGATGCACGAAAACAGAAGCAATGCAAGTGCTACAGTACTAAACGGCAAAGTGTTCATATGTGGAGGGTTTGACGGGAATGAATGTTTGTCCACAGTGGAGTATTACAATCCTCAGACCAACATGTGGACTCTTCTCCCTCGTATGACCAGCAGAAGGAGTGGACTTGGCGTGGTCGCCTACAATGGACAGGTTTATGCCGTTGGGGGATACAGTGGAATCGATAGAATGAATCGTCTGAGAAGTGCAGAGGCGTATAATCCTCAGACCGATTCATGGGGAAGTATCCCAGACATGATCAACCGGCGCAGTCACTTTGGCATTGAGGTGCTGGACAATTTCCTGTTTGTTGTTGGAGGATATGACAGGTTTACAGCCGCCAAAAATGTGGAGTATTATGATGGGGAAACCAATAAATGGTACCAAGTAAAAGACATGGGTGAGTACCGCTATGCTCTGGGCTGCTGTGTGCTCTCTGATTTACCCAACATGGCTGAGTACGCCGCACCCTACTGGATTCCAACTGCTGCTAAACAACAAAGAAGAAAAAGAAGAAGAAGGAGAACAAGAACAAGACGATTCAGCAGCAGCACTTACAAACATTAATACAGGTACAGCCAGAAGCCACCAGGATCTGGTCTATAAAATCTTGTTAGTTAACACAAGAGTTAAACAAGGGAAAAATGGGTTCCAGTGGGTCCCAGTCTATGCTGGTATACAGGGAAACGAGAGAGTGGATGAGCTGGCAAAAGAAGCACAGACTTCACTTTGATCCTCAAAAATAGAAAACAAAGCACGCCCGTACCAGTTCAATACAGAACAGGTCTTTTTGTTTTCAATTACGGGACAATTCTAAATAACATGGATCCATATAAAAAAAAAAATTAAAAAAAAACTAATGATGCTGAATACTAAATAAAAAAGAGCAATTATGGTATATGCAAACTTTGCACACCCTAAAAAGTGAGTAGTTAGTAACAAACCTGTTGGCAAACATTGCAATGCTTTTTATAGTTAGCTAATGGTATCCTGAGTTATTATTACAACCGACATATTTTTCCAGCTTGTATTTCTTGAGGCTGGTGGTGGAGATTTAACACATTCAGTTACTTTACTCAGTATATCACATTTAGTTCTGAGTTTACTGTAAATTGATATCCAGGTAGACATTAGTGGCTTAATAGTGGCTTTAGCCTGCCATGTGTTTGGCCCAGATTTGTTCAACCCAATCAGATAATATGCTGTGGCGACACCTTAACGGGAGCAGCCAAACAAATAATACTGTAACTATTCATCCTTTGGTTTACCTGTTATCCCACATGCGTAACAGTTGCCAAGGTGTTCCTTTAATCAAACCATTTTCTCCAAACATACCTTTATGATTATGGCTATATGAGTTCCATACTTATTTCCTCAGTCCACAGTAGTTGCGTTCACACTGCCTCTAGCTTATTGAGATCATGTTTTTGCATACATCTGACTACTTTTGTGATTAAGGTTCCAGGTCTCCATCACAATATTTTTTCATATAAATCATGTGTTGAGCGAGCAATGCTGCACGATAGAAAGGTCATTTGTGGATTTTGCTGTGCTTTTCCGGTTTGCACATCACCAGTTTCCAAAATCTTATTCTAATACCTGCGGTTTGGTACTTCATGATCAGATCTAAGAGGCCACATTCTTAAACTTTGGACATGCTACATTTCATTTACTGCACATTTATACCTGCTGTATGCATATAGCAAATTAATCTTTGAATCATTATTACATTTTAATATTCCAGATCTGGCCCTGACATTTGCAGCTCGCCTTAACTAATTTCTTAATAAAATTAAGCCTATTACCAGCCAATTAGCCTAACGTGCATTTCTTTGTACTGTGGGAGGAAACCGGAGTAGCTGAGGAAACCCATCAAGCATGGGGAGAACATGCAAAATCCATGCACACAGACCCGAGGCAGGAATTGAACTCCTAACCCTGAAAATGCAAGGCCACAGTGATGCACCACTGTCCTGCTGCTGTATAAGACCAAATATTTAAGAGAAAAGTGTATTTTACAGAGACCAGTGATTTATTGTTTACTGTAATGAACACCACAGCACTTGAATATGGGTCTATCATTTTTCATAGTGAGTATTAAATTGCACGCCAACATTGAAGACCATGTATTCAAGCCTAAGAAAGAAAATGTCAACATGCTGTTCTATAATCATGTAAATAAAAAAAATGAGTAAATGAATTAATTTAAAATTACACAGAACACATTTAAGTAACTTTATGTTTCATACTTCAGCTACAAGTCAAACTATGAGTATTCAGATTGTTACCTGTGCAATAACAAGCAAATATTACCAGCAATAACGGAACCTCTGTGAAAAATAGGCATCTCTTCACTCAGCAGTGGGTACGTACCTAAATCTTTTAAATTAGCAGTCATTAAACCACTAATTTAGAAACCTGACCTTGACCCCTGTCAGCTGTCCAATTACAGGCCAATATTAAACTTCCCCTTTAAGATCCTGGAAAAGATGGTAGCGCAGCAGCTACGGTCAGGATTTAGTCCTCATTACAGCACTGGGCTCGTTAAAGTAGTAAATGACCTCTGATCAGGGTTGTGTCTCTTTGCTTGTCTTACTCGACCTCAGTGCAGCCTTTGACACCATTGATCATCGTATTTTCCTTCAAAGATTAGAAAATGTAGGAATGAAGGGAACGGCACTCTCCTGGCTCAGATCCTATTTCACTGATCATGATCAGTTTGATTTGTGGTAAATGGTGACCATTCTGCATGTTCTTATGTGGAGTTTGGTGTTTAACTGGGTTCGGTTTTAGGCCCACTGCTTTTATTTTTTTTCACATGTTTCCTCTGGGCAACATAAGTAAGTGTGGTGTTAGCTTTCATTGTTATGCTGATGACACACATACTGTACGTCTCAGCAAAGCCAGATGAGAAAAAACAGCTTAATAATGTTGAGCAACGTGTGAAGACATAAAAGACTAGATGTTATGTTATTTAACTTAACTTGTTATTTAACTTACTTCCACTTAAACCTGACAAGAGGTTCCGTTACTAGGATTGCAAGCAGCGAGAAGTAAGCTTTTTGGATGGCTTTTCTTTTCCATCAAGTGCAACATTAAGATCTCAGTGTGATTATAGATTCCAATCTTACATTTGAAACACATTAGCATTCTTTCATCTCAGAAATATTGCCATGTTAAGGAATATATTGTTACTAAACAATGCAGAAACATTACTTCATGCTTTTATCACCTCTAGAATGGACTATTGTAAAGCCTTACTGTCTGGATGTTCAACAAGGTGCATAAACAAGCTTCAGCTAGGCCAGAATGCAGCATTGAGAGTCCTTACTAGAAAGCATTAAATGGTCTCTCGCCGCAGTATGAGTGAACTGCTAGTGTCTTACGATCCACCACGTTTACTTCGATATCAAAGGATGCAGGCTGCTTGTCAGTACCACGTATTATGAAAACTACAGCAGGGGGCAGAGCTTTTTCTTACAAAGCCTTTGTTATGAAATAGCCTTCCAATTAACTTTTGGGTCTCAGACACAGTCTCAGTGTTTAGGGCTAGGCTCAAAACCTATTTATTTAACTAAGCAGTTTGGGGAATGTCTGTGTTTCCTTCTGGCTCTCTCCTTTAGTTATGCTGTCACAGTTAGCCCTGATAGAGTCTCTGTTCGCACTCTGCACTTAATATACATTCACCTTTTACACTATCACCATACCTAACTGTTTTCTCTTCTCTCTCCCTATCTCTGGCGAGCTACATGTGCTTCTCCTGAGCTGCCAGTGGTCCAGACCCACTCTGCTCTCTGGACCTGTCTGACTCATCATGGTGCCCCGTTTCTGGATGGACATCTCGTCGCATGGAGGCCCGCGTGGTGACCAGGGACAGTTCCGCTTTTCCTGCCCTCGACTCATGCAGACAGCTGTTATTTGAGGACTCAATAGTTCAGGATTGGAATTTCAGTAGGACATTTTGATTCATACACATTTCCATACTTTTCTTTTGATTCTGTAAAACTGCTTTGCGACAATGACCATTGCTAAAATGAAAAAGTTTAATTGAACAGAAATAAGTATACAGTTGTGTTCAAAATAATAGCAGTCCAACAGCAGTAAACAGATCAATAATTGTTTTTGGGAGAGATTATATTTCTTCATGGTGAATATTTTACTTATAGCTGTAGTGGTGTAATAGAAAACTAACAGACCCAACGGTCATGATTGGATGCACCTGATTCTGTGTAATTTATTCATTAATTGAAATGTGGTGTGTTCAAAATAATAGCAGTATGGAGTTCAATTAGAGAGGTAAATTATTCTGTGAAAAACAGGTGTCAAACAAGTTCCCCTTATTTAAAGATAAATGCAGAAAAAGTTTCCTGTGCGTTTCTATCTGAAAATCAGATTAAACCGGGTTGTTTCAGACATTGTTCAGAACAGCAGCGTACTCTTGATTCAAAAGTTGATTAGAGATGGAAAAAAACAAAGATGTGGAAGAAAATGGAAAACTACCATTCGAATGGATCGAAAAATAACAAAATTGGCAAAGACTCAGCCAATGATCAGTTCCAGCATGGTCAAAGAACACCTAAAGTTACCTGCGAGTACTGATACGAAGACGGCTATGTGAAGCCAAGCTATCAGCAAGAAGCCTCTGCAAAGTCCCATTGTTGAAAAAAAGACATGTGCTGAAGAGGTTACAGTCCGCCAAAGAACACATTGACTGGCCTAAAGAGAATTTTGTGGACTGATGAAAGCAAGATTGTCCTTTTTGGGTCTAGAGGCTGCAGACAATTAGTCAGGCGACCACCAAACACTGAATTCAAGCCACAGTACACTGTGAAGACTGAAGCATGGGGGCACAAGCATGATGATATGGGGATGCTTCTCGTACTATAGTGTTGGGTGCCTATTTATCACATTTCAGGGATCATGGATCAATTTGAGTACATCAGAATACTTAAAGAGGTCATGTTGCCTTATGCCGAAGAGGCAATGTCCTTGAAATGGTTGTTTCAACAAGACAACGACCCCAGACACAGCAGTAAGCGAGCAGCATCTTGGTTCCAAACCAACAAGATTAACGTTATGGAGTGGCGAGCCCAATCCCCAGACCTTAATCCAATAGAAAACTTGTGAGGCGTGACATTCAAAATGCTGTTTCTGAGGCAAAACCAAGAAATGTAGAAGAACTGTGGCATGTAGTACAATTGTCACAGATGTGAAGCAGTTCTCAGAAACCATGGTTATAAAACTAAATATTAGTTCAGAGATGCACAAGAAAGATTAAACTTCAGGCATTTTTGTTTAAATGGTAAATTCATCACTTTATAAAGATGAGTGATGACAATTTTTTTGAACAGACTAATATTTACATTAAACTAAATAAATATATTTAGCACATTTTTCATGTTGTGATTCAGAATAGAATGTGCTGGGTGTCCAATGCATTTGCGAGATTTAAATTAAAAGATATATATATATATATATATATATATATATATATATATATATATATATATTCATACATAGGTGTGAAAAACTATTTGCCCCCTCCTGATTTCTTATTCTTTTGCATGTTTGTCACACAAAATGTTTCTGATCATCAAAAACGTTTAACTATTAGTCAAAGATAACACAAAATACAGTTTTTAAATGAGGGGTTTTATTATTTAGAATAAAATGTGTGAAAAAGTAATTGCCCCCTGAACCTAGTAACTGGTTGGGCCACCCTTAGCAGCAATAACTGCAATCAAGCGTTTGCGATAACTTGCAATGAGTCTTTTACAGCGCTCTGGAGGAATTTTGGCCCACTCATCTTTGCAGAATTGTTGTAATTCAGCTTTATTTGAGGGTTTTCTAGCATGAACCGCCTTTTTAAGGTCATGCCACAACATCTCAATAGGATTCAGGTCAGGACTTTGACTAGGCCACTCCAAAGTCTTCATTTTGTTTTTCTTCAGCCATTCAGAGGTGGATTTGCTGGTGTGTTTTGGGTCATTGTCCTGCTGCAGCACTCAAGATCGCTTCAGCTTGAGTTGACGAACAGATGGCCGGACATTCTCCTTCAGGATTTTTTGGTAGACAGTAGAATTCATGGTTCCATCTATCACAGCAAGCCTTCCAGGTCCTGAAGCAGCAAAACAACCCCAGACCATCACACTACCACCACCATATTTTACTGTTGGTATGATGTTCTTTTTCTGAAATGTTGTTACTTTTACGCCAGATGTAACGGGACACGCACCTTCCAAAAAGTTTGTCTCGTCGGTCCACAAGGTATTTTCCCAAAAGTCTTGGCAATCATTGAGATGTTTTTTAGCAAAATTGAGACGAGCCTTAATGTTCTTTTTGCTTAAAAGTGGTTTGCGCCTTGGAAATCTGCCATGCAGGCCGTTTTTGCCCAGTCTCTTTCTTATGGTGGAGTCGTGAACACTGACCTTAATTGAGGCAAGTGAGGCCTGCAGTTCTTTAGATGTTGTCCTGGGGTCTTTTGTGGCCTCTCGGATGAGTTGTCTCTGCGCTCTTGGGGTAATTTTGGTCGGCCGGCCACTCCTAGGAAGGTTCACCACTGTTCCATGTTTTTGCCATTTGTGGATAATGGCTCTCACTGTGGTTCGCTGGAGTCCCAAAGCTTTAGAAATGGCTTTATAACCTTTACCAGACTGATAGATCTCAATTACTTTTGTTCTCATTTGTTCCTGAATTTCTTTGGATCTTGGCATGATGTCTAGCTTTTGGTCTACTTCTCTGTGTCAGGTAGCTCCTATTTAAGTGATTTCTTGATTGAAACAGGGTTGGCAATAATCAGGCCTGGGGGTGACTACAGAAATTGAACTCAGGTGTGATAAACCACAGTTAAGTTATTTTTTAACAAGGGGGCAATCACTTTTACACACAGGGCCATGTAGATTTGGAGTTTTTTTTCTCCCTTAATAACGTAAACCTTCATTTAAAAACTGCATTTTGTGTTCAATTGTTATCTTTGACTAATAGTTAAATGTTTCTGCTCATCAAAAACCGTTAAGTGTGACAAACATGCAAAAGAATAAGAAATCAGGAAGGGGGCAAATAGTTTTTCACACCACTGTATATGAATATGGAGCTTTACTCACTTTTTTCAACACACTGCTATTATTGAACACCACTGTATGTAAAAAAAAATTAAGCTGTAAAATCTGACAGGTTCAGAGATAGTTTTCTAACTGTCCTGTACTATGTTTACAATATTTGGCCATAAAGGTCATTTGTTCTTTTGGAAGTTAGAAGAGAATGGCAGGATTGTTTAGGTTTTAGGGCCAGACACAAATGTCAGCTGTAAGAATTACACAACAGCTCTGGGAAAAAATACAAAAAGTCCGTTGTGGTATAACATGAGCTGGAATGTGGTGATGGAAATGTTATAATGCGAACAACCAGACATCACTCCTAATGCAGAAATCATATCCTAGTTACAACATATAATCAGGAGTCTGGAAGAAGTTCCGAAGAATGACTGGCACACTGGAGTAACAATACGTCTCTGGTGCCGCCACTTTGCTTTTATTTTCTGAGATTGGTGTTACAATGATAGTTTAATAAGAAAAATATTATCATCATCAGTATTATAAGAGGGGCAGGGCAACCCCACTCAACATGCGCCCCTGTACATAAAGGCAGTCAGTTGGTATGTAGCACTTCCCCATCTGTAAACTCCTGTAGAGAAGCCAGTGTTGTTAAAGTCACCAGACTACACGAGCTGTAGGAATTGATGTGTGGACTTCATAGCTGTCATACAGAGTCACAGGCTGATAGAAGGCTAGGTAGGAGGCTTCTCAATGGGGCGTGTTGGGACACTTCTATTCTCCGTTGGTCAGTATTATTGGCAGTAGGGGGCAGAGGAGGCATTTTTTCTACTTTGCAGTCTCCGTCTCCACCTCCATCGGTTGTCCCGTGGCATTCTCTGCTGTCTTAGAGGCCTGAAAAAACAAAAACACAAGCCATTAAAACAAAAACAAACTGTGTGTGATCCAAACTTGATGAATTACTTTGCTGGAAATATTTTCCTGTTTCAGTCCATAAGTAATCTAAAGCTTCTACTATTATATTTATCTACTATTAAAATGTTAAAAGGCTTTAGGACGGTGCTGTTGAATTCTCATCTAAAAGTGGTGCCATGCAAACTCACAGTATTCTTGCTAAAGTAATAAAACATTTGTATGGCACACAATTTAAGAGTAATAGAAAATCACTCAATAAAAGTGTAAATAGTTTTAATCAATATTTTTTTCCAACTTTTAGTATTTTACAGATCAGGTGGTTCATAGAACAAGTGTCCATGATACAGTTTGTTCAAGTAAATTCAGAATTTCTCATGTAATGAGAGTAAAAACCTGCTACACCTTACACTTTTACAAATTACTCTCATTCATGAGTAATTTCATCTAATGTCCCGGTTTGACCTGCTCACACCTAGTTAATTCTATACAGAGAGAGTTTCAAGCTACACCATCAAACATAGATTAGCACATGGATTAACTCTGATTTAGGAGTCTTGTGCACATTTTTAAACAGCTAAGAGAACCAACCTTCTTTTTCTTTTTCTTCTGGGCTTTCCGGCTGACTGAGCTTTGCAACAAAGCCTGCAGAAAGGATAAAATAATAATAATAATAATAATAATAATAAAAAAAGTGTCAATCTACTTGAAGGGTTGAGCTGCTGAAAAGGATAATGTTGCATGACACCCAAAGAGGACTGGAAATAATCCAACAGTTTGTTTTAACCAGATTTTACCTTGAGCTCAGGATCCTGCACCTCATGCTCGGACTTGTACAGCTCAGGTTCAGTGGGGCTGCTGGTGATTCTCAGGGGTCCGTTGGCCATCAGCATCACGGTGAATTTAAACTGTGCCACATATTCACCTGGAAAATTCAGAGTAAACTTGATTCATGTTATAAAGAAGAGAGTCCTGTGAAGGGTCTAAAACGGTTTCTGATGCAAGTCTGCTTTACTTAGTTTCCTCTGCACTCAGTAACTTACATGATGCTTACCCTTGTTGCTTGTTTTGCGAATAACAGTACAACACAAATTATGGTAACTCACCTTCCTTCTCATGCAGGACGGTGAAAGGCTGCAGCAGCTCGTGTTTGGCACATTCCACGACACCCAGCCGAGCCTTGCTCTCATCCTCGAATGCCCTGAGACAGACAGAGACAAGGACGAACAGGGGAGTCAGGATGAGGACAATCAACCACAAAAAGGTGAAATGCGGTAATGATTTATGAGTCCTACGTAAGACAAGCATGGATAAACTGAATTCGGTCTGCATTGTGTTGTTCATCATTTGAGAGAAAGAAACTATTTACAAAAAGCCAATTGCCCTTGCATGTCGATGAACCTTTACTATGACAGGACTAACTGATGCTGCTATGTAGTGTACCTGCCCTCTATGCTTTATAACAATATATTGAGGAGGCCAGCAGCAACTTACACATTTTTGTCTGAGATATTTTTCTAGCTCAGGAGAGTGATTATTCTGTGACTTTGCCGGTATTTTAACTCATCTCACAAAATTATGGCAATCACATTAACAGTTGTGATACTTATTCACTAAATTTCTAAAGGAACACTAATTCAAGGCAAAAATAAAAATACCTGAGAGTGAAAGGCATGGTGTCGTAGCGTTTCTCCACCTCGCTGAAAAAAGCCCTTGAGGTCTTCATCTTCAACCCATACTGCTTGCTCGGGTCTCGCTTGTAAACGGTGGTCCTCTGTCCTGAGTCTTTAGCCTTGATTAAGAGAAGAGTGTGTTTGAGTCTTAGGATCATGTGCAGGAGAAAATGTTAGAGATGATTGACTGGTTGTCACCTTGCCCTCTCCTGTGCTGATCAGCACATCCACAGCATATACTTCATGCACCTCAAATTCAGCCTTCTCATGATCCTTCCTGCACAAACAGTAAAGTAGAAACAGTTAATCCAGACTCATATATATTGAGAAATATACTGATCGTCATTCTTCTTCCTCACTTCTGCTGGTCTGTAGGGTTCTGAATAATGGTCTTCTCTCCATCAATGATATGCTGCTTCAGCTGATGGGACAGCATTCCTGCAGACAATAGATGGGCACTGAATATAGCCAGAAGATACAATTTCGATACAAATGTTATCCAATACACAGACATAACGCTGTTAAATCAATCAATCATATCTGTAGATATAATAAAACTGTAAAGCTGGCATGTCTGTACATTGAAGATATTTGTGAAAAAATAATTTGGGGAGGATGAAAATTCTTCGTCTTCATAGCCGTTATACATTCCTTTTTGTTAATTTTGTAAATTTTTTAAAACGCGGAAACTAGTATGTAATAATGCATGTGGAGTAGGGCGGTATAAAGACATGCTCTCTGTATGGGGTTTTCCCTTAAATTTAAGAACGCACAAGTAGGAGTTACAAATTACAAGTGGGCAAAAATATAATTTGACAGAAGAACAGTTTTATGCTCAGGTTTTGGCAAAGAAAAATAACGACATACTACTCGACCCCAATCAAGAAAACTGATTAGTCTGTTGACTGAATCGGTCGCTAATCTCTGGTCTGATTGGTGAATTAATAGTGATTTGTTTTTTTTACACTACGTGAGTGTGACTAATATAACAATCAGGGATTGTTGTCAAGTAAATAAGTAAATATGAGAATCACATGAGCTATGCATGCATGCAAGTGAATCGCCATCGTACAGAAAGGAGATTGTCTCCATGCATGAGATCACGATTTTTCTTTTTTTTCTTCTCCTAATTGATCGTGCAGCCCTAATGTGGAGATCCCTGGTGTGCATCTTACCCTCAATGGCTGAGCATTTGAAGGACTCTGCGATCTTGTTCCAGGCTTCGGTGACCTGAGTGTTCTGAAACAGGCAGAAATAATCCATCAGCGTCATGGAGAAGAAGGTGAACAACAGTGCAACAAGATTAATTAAGCTTCTGAGATGTATACAAAGAGAACAGGAGGGCAGAAATGAAAGCAGAACAGTTCCAAGATCAGTGCTGGTTATTATTAAAATTAACTAGTAAACGTCACACCAAAACTGAATATAAACTAAGCTCGAATGCCAATGATTTATCAGCCAACATGGCTAATCCCAGTGAAGTCAATCACCAGAGAGGCCATGAAAGTTCATGAAATGTACAAAAGGTCTATGCAAACTGTAACCCTTCTTAATGCTTTCAGATAAATAAGTAACAAACACAGATGCAAGCTAAAACTAATGATCTGCTGCATAAATGACAACTGTTAACAAATGGTAGTAAATAAATAAATGATTTGTGCAAAACGACTGTTGCGTCGCAAAGCATGAAGTGCTACTGGAGGTGAGGAAGTGATTATTTACATAGGAAGCACTATTAAGAGCTCTTAAGGTCCCAATGGTTTGTGTGTCTGTTTGCTCAAATCAATTAACCAGAGAAGCTACAAAGAGCTTTTATCGAGCATCACGGGTAGTTGATCATAATGGAGGGATTTATAAAAAAAAAAAAAAAATAAAAAAAAAGCGAGACTGAAAATCTCTGGCAAGAGATCTCTGGTCAGGAGGAGCGGTGTCGAACTAGAGTCATAAGTGTGCACTCAAAGACCACTTTGTTAAATGTAACATGTGTCTTATGTGGTTATGTGTATATATAGCTAATTGTAATTTTTTTTTTTAAACTTCCTAATCTTAAAATACTGTTTATTACCTTCCTTTGTACCACTAACCAACAATATGTATGAATGACATAACCACAAAAACAGCTACAAGGAACACCACTAATACTTAAAGCAGGGCCCGTGTTGCCAGATGGTCCAAACCAAACGATCGTACCGAGACCTCAGGATAATTGTGTTTCAAGGGAATTTTCGTACATTCCACATTTGATTGCGGCGCCAGAACAGAGTTTAAAAAGTATATAACGACATTTACCAGATGAACTGCAATGAAGCCAAATAATCAAAATGACTGGGGGAAAAAAAAACTGAACATCAATTATGTGTATATACAGGCTACATTGTGCACCAGTAGCCAGCCAGCTAAGGGGACGCAGCGGCTGCCTCCCGAGATCTCAGTAGAGATGTTGATTGGCTCATTTACTAAAGATCCAGGGTCCGTCTTTTGTAACATGAGTGTATGTACAAAATGAAAAACCAGATTGATTTCAAATCAGACCGACGCTGTTATACTATAACAAAAACATTATGGTACATTGTGATTTTTACAATTTCCAATCATGCATCGTACAGAGATGAGATCGTTCAGAAATTATCGTACAAATACTGTACATCTGACAACACTGATGAGGGTTAACATTTACACAAGACAGGCGAACGTGAATAAATCTTCTGCTTGATTGACAGCTTAGCTGGATAAGCTAAGAATACACTTTGCAAGTGTGGTACGATCAAGTGGTACTTCTAGTTAGTAACCAGGTGGGGCAGTGTAAGGATATATTTAAAAATGGAAACTTTAAAGGACTCACGTTAGTCATTCTGAATACCTAAATGTACAACGCAGTTACTTGTATCTCCTGCCTCTTTAGCTTCTCTTGATAACAAAAAATAAATAAATAAAAAATATTATCTTATAATATTCTGACAGTATTGCCTATACCAGTGCAAAAAGGACTTTCACTATCTCGTCAGTTCTGTTTTTCACTTCCTGCCTTCCAAAGGGCACGTCATAATAGTTACACATCAAAATAGTCACGTGATTGAAAGAGGGGAGAACTAAAACTACCCAAAGTAGAAGAACTGTAGTACATCCTAAAATTACTAGAGTCTTGTATAATATTTTTTATAGTATAGCTTAGTATACTATAGTGCATGGGTTAATCTAGCAGAATGTGTTGCCATAGCGATGGTCCACCAGTTCACATCCCTGATCCATAATACGAGTCCACACACCTGGTTTCCTGGCTTGACAAGCCGCAGAGCTGCTTCAGCACACAGATAGGCAGCTTTGATCACATCTGCCTTCCGGCCCGTCACTGGAGCATCCTGAGAGGAAAGCACAAACTCATTAGCCATCGTCTTTAAATACAATCAGGTGCTTGTTTAAGCAGATAGCAGAAACAAAGTGACAAACCTTGCTCACTCCAACAACAAGGCTGTGAGCTACGTTGGAGATGAAGCCATCCACATGGACCCCAAGATCACTGCAAACACAGGCAAAAGACACAAACGCACTCTGTGATCCAGGACATTTAAACTATCTTGAAGTAACAATCTTATATCAATCACCTAGATTCAATGTTAATAAATATGTCTATTTAAAAAGCTTAATGGTTAAAAAAAAAAAAAAAAAGAAAGAAAAAAAAAAAGTAAGGTTTACATTTTGACCAGGTCGCCATCTTGCAGTGTGTAGTCTGGGTCACTCTTCAGAGGAGAGAAGTGGCACACACAGTTGTTAACGGACACACAGGTGGGGAAGGCGATACCTGTTGGACAAGGAATATCGCACCATGAAAAAATATATATTTCTAGAAATCTCTGTAAAACTGTTGAATAAGCAGATAAAGCATGTGCAGCATGCAGGAGCTGTTACCTTTCTTGATCTCCTTCTCCTTTTTAAACACCTTGCCCGTCTCGGCAGAGATGAACTCGTCTCCTTTCTCACACAGGCTGAGCACAGAGACTCCGGGCTTGGCAGCTGCTATGACGGCCCGCAGAGCCACTAGTGGACAAAGCGCACACACCCAAATTATTGAACATTATGATCAAGTTAAGTTATGGCAATTTTATTTGCGGCACATATGATAGAGACGACCGTTAATCTTAATCTTAAATAAAATAAAAATGCATCCCAACAGTTCTGGCAAAATTCAGTGAGCTGAGAAATAAAAACAGATGACTGGTTGCGATAATCAGGAGACCTAAACACTTATGTTTTACCAAACATTTTTATTAGGGTTAACTACAGCACCAGTCAAAAGTTTGGACACAGCTAATTCCATAGTCTTCACTGATTTTTCTTTCTACATCGTAAAACAATGCTCAAGTAACTGAAACTATGCAAAGTTCTCTTTTTAACAAATGATGATATGTGCAATTTTGTAAATATCCTGATTCAATATTATTCTGATTACTATTCCAAACAACCGTAGTAAATAATTTACTTGTGCCACACTGCTTGGCAGTGTGTGAACAGTTTAATGTGCGCCACATGTAGGATTACAGTAACAACAATAACGTGTTACCACAGAAAATACAAATATATATATAAAAAATATAAAATTTTAAGATCTGAGTCAGTGTGTCGATACATAAATTGACAAAATCACTATACATCACTGAATCATTTTTGCCCCATCCCCAAGAGTTTCAACTCCATCATGGCCCAATAAACTCTTGCTCGTTCTCCTCCTCAAGGTCAAGTGAACAACCAGAAACCTTAAACCAAACTTCCATGTCTGCCGTCTCAACTTGTGTCTGTGTATTTTTGCCAGTTTTGGGGGTGAATGATGACTGAACTCCAACTAGATGCTGAGTGGTATTAAGAGAGAACATGTCGAGAAGAAAGTGAGTGGAAGTGCCAGATAAAGCAGATGAAGAGTACAACACAGAACAAGTGAAGACAAGATCAGGGAAGGATGCATTAGACATTTTTAACAAAGGCTGGTCTGGAAAGATGAGGGAGAATATGACCTACAATTGGGGGTAAAATCGTCGTTAATCAACAACAAAGAAGGATGATGATGATTCTACAGTCTGGGGAGGAAAGAACTCAGGCCCAGGTTCACCTCTACACATCTTCTACACCAATCCTGTTGATAACCATGGTGGCGCTGTTGCACTGGGCTCCACAGGAATCCCAAACAGCCCATTTTAAAAGGAGTTTATTATAGTGTAGATAATCTCTGAGTGGCAGAAAATGAACCGTTTTTTCCCCCCTTGAACTCTATCTCAGACAGAGGAGGTTCAGCCCCGCTACAGCATTTATACACCCAACCACGAGTAAAACACAGCCGGAGGAAGCACGTGCTCAACATGGAAGCTGTCAAGCTAAGCTAGAGATAAAGCAGAAAACACACTATACACGTTTTAAAACAAATAAACTGTTTATATAGCAGCTATTTAAGTAAGTGAAGCAAATTTAAATATTTAATTTGTAGTAATATAGGCCTGCACTTTCTATCTATAGTCCGTTTGCCTTAACACTAAACATTACAAGTATTCTATAGATCACCATAGATACAGCGCGTGATGGGGAAAAAAGGAGATAATAAATACCTTGAATATGTAGTGCACTTATTTAAAAAAAAAAAGTGAATTTGAGATGAAGCTCACAGCCCAGATGACAATGACATGTATAAAGGCAGCAGGAGCGGTTCTTCACACTGAGAGCGTGTTAGCAATCATTAATGCAGTAATACTACTCTCACTTGTGCGCAACAAAGACCTCAAAAAGCTGGGAAAAAATCCATTAACCAGTAACCCGGAGGTAGTATGTAGCACACTAGAGGGATTACAGAATGATTTGGGATTGAGCCAGACAACCACTCTTACACACTGTGCTGGCGGGAAGCTAACTTACACCAGGACTTTGCTTTTCACAGACAAGCCTCGTTTCCAGGTTTTAGCCACACTTACTGTTTGCTATGTCGGCGCCCATTTTGTACTTGGTGACGACCAGGTCGTCGGCGATGGTCTGCTCTTGCTGTTCGTCGTCTGACATTTTCTTCCAGTCGACAGATATACACGGCTCGGAACTTTCCCCCCGTAGTTAGAACCACGCTCGATTCGGTCTACATGTCCAAGATGGCCGCTGGACGGTTTCAAAATAAAAGTACTTCCGGTAGCCGTTAATTATTCTACTGCAACATAAGCCTGGATCAACTTTTCTGAAAACATATGAACAAAATTAATACTGAACAAAAAAATAAACTGTAAAACGTGATTGTATTCATTATGTATTTATCCATGCTGCAAAAATTTGTGACCAACAGTCACATATTATTTTTATTTTGAATGGAGTTGACCTGTGTGCAAATAACATGTTTTATAAGCATGTAGTTATATAGTTTAATTGGAGCTCCCTGCTCCTGAAATGTGTTAGAGTTTGTTAGTACATATTTGCTATTTTGGTTTGTCCACGTGCCAGCTGGAACACCGGGCGACAGATATTCCCCACCCTGAAGATATATCCGTTGTTTATTTGGCAGTTATTCAAGGGTTCAGTTTGCCAGCTCAATGCTTGATTGTCATTCACACGCTATGGGCTATTTGGACATGCCTATTAGCCTAATCTGTATGTCTTTGGACTGTGGGAGGAAACCGGAGCACCCGGAGGAAACCCACAAGCACGGGTAGAACATGCAAACATCAAATTCAGACCCCGAAATTGCAAGGTAACAGTGCTAACCACCATTATTATTATTATGTAACTCCAACTAATGATGATCCGGTAATCAAATGAAGATATACAGTATAATTACCTCACAATTTGACATAAAATTGAAGTTGATGCTGGCTACTGTTACATTTGTTTATGAACGCCTCTGACACACCTGTGACACACACACACAAACACCAGTGGCAGGCAAACCAATCACTGGCAGCATTGCCTAACAAACACCGGTGGCAGGCCAAACAGAATTTCAGTTTTATATATAAAGTACATACCGTATATTTAGGTCCCAGGAACTATGATATCAGCTCTATGTTTTAGTGTTTGTGCCCTCTTGTAAAATATAGAGTGTATTGTTTACGAGCACCTCTTGAAGTGAACTCGGGCACGGTTCAAAAGCATGGAACTGCTGTGAGATCTATCCATCTACACAAAGTTAGTGACCCAATGACGAAGGATATAATCAAAGAAGAAACCAAGAGGACATGGGTGGCTGAGAGAGCTGGAGAAACCCAGAGTATAGATGGGAGAAGGAGATTATGAGACAACCGCAGACTGGACACCCCACACAAGCAGAGTGTAGCAGTTTAAAGATGACAGTATGTCATCATAGTGTGCGAAGGGCCCTAATATTTTCCTAAGAATTTTTTCCCCCAACATTAGGGGCTTTTTGGGGGTGTAAACATGCTCAAAAATTCTCCTGAAAATTGGCAGACAGGTTGGAATCTGCTGAAATTAGAATGCCTGGGCCCCAGGTATGGCACAATGCCGAGATCTTGGAGCATTGCTTATACACACTTGCACGTATGCACATGAATGCGATCTCCACCAAACCGAACCTATGTGATCTCAAGACATTGAGGATGCAAAATGTAGAGGGATTTTTTATTTCTCAAACTGGTCAGCTGTATGCCTAAAAGTGGTTAATAACCTACTGTATATTAAGTGACATCATATTGTGACATCAGCATGTGATGCTTTTTCCTCCATCTGCCTATTCTAGGCACGTACACATCACAAATGTTAACGCTCACACACACACAAACACACTCATACATCACACACACACTTCACACATATACACACATACTGTACATACACACACATGACAAATGTTAACACTTTCACACACACATGCATGCACAAACACACACATACACAGCCCTATGTAGTGTGTGACGTGTACAAGTTGTGCGGTGCAACCAGGCGGGGATGGCTTTTTGTAGGTCTTAACATGATCAAATAACACACAGGTTGTGTGGTGCATCGTCGTGTCCCATTCGCACCCGTCATTAGGGCACGGCCCAAGGCTTCTACTTTCACTTAGGGAAATCCGAGGACTATCACGTGTTTCCTCCGAGCCAAGTGTAAAGCATTTTTTTTTATTATTTTCCAACTGTTCTTTAGTAACTGTACTCCAACAATGGCCCCATGAAGATAAAAAGGCTGTAGCAGTGCAGGAGAGGAATCTGTTTAACAACATTTCAATGTCACATTTCTGCAAAATCTTCAACAGGAGGCAAAAGCAAGTGTCATTAAAGATGTTCCTTGTTAAAGATTCCAGTTTCTAAAGTCTCTGACTCTCTGTCAGAAAGCAGAGATTCTGTGTTAGTTTATACAAGCACGCTTCTGGAACAAATTTTGCTCACAATTCATTAACTGTATTTTAATGTCACTGTAAATACTGACATGTATTTCCCTCACTAACTTTCTGCTATCGATTTATTTGATAAGATTGTTGACTGCAGCCACTGGATGCAGTGCAGGTCCCAAGCTCGGATAAAATGAGACGTTTGTGTCAGGAAGGGCATCCAGCGTAAAACCTGTGCCAAGATGTTATGCAGATTGGATGGTCCACTGTGGCGACCCCTCGACGGGAGCTGCCTAAAGACTAACAAAAGTTGAGAGTTTCAGGGCTATCATGACTGTTCCAGTTATTATCCCTTCTTTTTCCGTGTGATTGATGCCTTCACGCAGCTGTAAATGTGTGTAAATGTGTCAACCGAACAATGATATGACATTAGAATAAAAGCTGTTGCCTTCGAATGGCGCAGTGGTAAAGTGCTCGCCCTATCATCCGGAGATCGTTGGTTCGGTTCCCGGGTGATGCTGTTAACTCTCACAGCCGGAGGTCTAGAGAGAGCTGATTGACCGAGCTCTCTCAGAGGGATGAGAGGTACTTAGTGCTCACACATTAATCACGGCTCTACAGCCAATCAGGGGCGTCTGTGAGCTCACGCACGCGGAGGGAGCGGATAGCGCTGTCCTCCGGGTTTGGTACGCTGCCCCTAACGGTGCGTGAGCGAGGAGTTCGAAAAGAAGAGGTCGGCTGGCGTCGCGTGGTTCGGAGGAAACACGTGATAGTCTTCGGCCCTCCCGGCTGAGTGGTAGTAGTAGCCTTAATGTGGAGCCCCCTAGTGACGGGGAGGAATGGACATGACTAAAATTAGGGAGAAAATTTGGAAAACAATAATCAATAAATAAAAAATAAAATAAAAGCTGTTAAATAAAAGCCTCATCACTAAGAAGCTGGAGCTCAGTGATTTTGCTTGCATCCAGACAATTGTTTTGAATATGAAGGTGTGATTCCGTGTACTTGAGTCTGTGTGTGTGTGTGTGTTGCTCAATGTGCAAGAGTTGGTGTCTTTGTTGCTGAGGATATGTTTGCTCTATTGACCCGTGTTTTATAATGGTGCTTCACATTAATACTTGATATTAGAAAACTTGTTTTAAACTTCTCGCAGGAAGAATAAAAATACATTAATCTGTCCATTCATCTTTGAAGGTTCAGTTTTCATAGTCTACTATATTTTTCTGCTGTGTCATGGTTTTGGATTGTGTCTTCCACACACTCTGTCTACACACGGTAAACTATTACATTGATTGGCTCTGTTGAGTGATGAGTATGGCCACACCAAAAAAAGTGCTAGATCACTATTATATTAATTATTCTCATTTATCAGAGAAGCATCAGTGTCCAGATAGTGGACTGTTACTCGATCCGCATCTGGATCGAAGTCTGACATTTAATGATGCTTAGTCTATTTCATTCACAGAAGATAACATATTTATATTTCAATAGAATATAAATGACATCATTCATATTTAGTGATACTAAGGGTTAATATTTAGTGATACTCAGCAAAGAGCTGATGAAGGCTAGGTTCAATGTTATTGGCTAACTGCTAATTGTTAATGGGTAACCTACCCCTTTTTAAGAGTTAAAGAAGGCTACTTTAGCCATTAGAAGTTAACAGGTCAATGTAGCCGCTACCTGCTGTCCCAGCCCAATGCACTGTAGCTTACTGTATCATAGAATTTGTTGAGGACAATACATATATAAAGTATTTTAAATATAGTGTCATTTATTCACTTATTGGACTCACGTAAAATTGCAGAGAAGCATGTGGTACATAACAAGGCCACATACCAAGTCAAAGAAAAGTGTAAAAATGTATGGAAATATATTTAAACATAGTTTTGATGACGGAGGGATGTCCTGACCTACAGCAGCTTTATACTTTCAGTATATCTGTACCTCAGTGGTAGTAGTAGGTTGTGCCTTACAATGAGTTCACGGTGTTGGACATGGGAGGTACAGTAGAAAATGTGTATATGTAAAATATGTAGATGGTAGATTCATTCATTCATTCATCTTCTATACCGCTTAATCCTGTGTTCAGGGTCGCGGGGGACCTGGAGCCTATCCCAGGAGACCCCGGGCACTAGGCGGGGTACACCCTGGACAGGGTGCCAATCCATCGCAGGGCACACACACATACACACACTCACACACCCAATCACACACTATGGGCAATTTAGGAACGCCAATTAGCCTAACCTGCATATCTTTGGACTGTGGGAGGAAACCGGAGTACCCGGAGGAAACCCACCAAACACGGGGAGAACATGCAAACTCCATGCACACAGAGACGGGAATCAAGCCTGGCCGGGGAATCGAACCCAGACCCTGGAGGTGCAAGGCGACAGTGCTAACCACTACACCACCGCGCCGCCGTAGATGGTAGATGTCCTGATTAAAAGGATTAGCACATTTATTTATACCTGTTTGGAAATGAAAGGATGTGAAATTGTGCTTTCTGTAAAATAGTGCTGATCAGATATACGTAGGTAATCTAAATGTCTATCATTCAATTCAGTGCCGGATTTTTAAAAATGAAAATTAAAATATTTCTCTATTATTTGACAATGTGGCTCAGTGGTAGGTGTTTCGCCTTCCATGCGAAAGCCCTTGGTTCGATTCCCAGCCACTGGATGCAGTGCCAGTCCCAAGGCCGGGTAAAATGGGAGGGTTGCATCAGGAAGGGCATCCGGCATAAAACCTGTGCCAAACATCCTATGTGGCGACCCAACAACACTGACACTGTAGGCCTGTAACAGCGGGGACAGGTCACTAGAGGGCGCTCGGGGGTCTTTTATTTTATGGAATCTAAAATAAACAGGTGATTTTGAGAATGTAGATTTTGTCTGAAGTTGTTTGGCCTTTAAACATTAGTGTTTTCCTTTTTTTCAGCATACTTGTGTTTAGTCAGTGCTGGTGGAACCTACAGGATCTTCCACCAGCTGTCACTGCTGTACACACAGTACTAAGATAAGGTTTACTATTTATATATTTATATTAACGGCAGACGCCACGCCGCTTACATACGGTGTAACTTTTACTCCTAAATCATTTTCCTATTCCAGTTTTTAGTTTCCTTTAATGTCAGTTTGTTTATTCAGGCATTAAAGCAAATTCACTTTGCATACTTAGTTTGTTTCAGTGTGAAAATCACACAATGATGATTTTTCTCTTGTAGTTAAAATATCTAAAACATCTATAAACTTTGTAATGTTAAAAGTTCGAGCTGTTTAGGTTCACAAGCAACAATTTGTAGGCAGACAGTGGCATTACTTTTGGACTAACTTATAGGAAATTGATATGGAATTTATTTCAAATCTTTCTGACACTTGAATGTAAGTTGCCTTAAAGTTAGAGTTGCTTTGGTTTAAGCATCTGATTGGTGTCATAAATTGGCATTTTATCCACTAGGCTTGAAAGTATTTTGTCTCAGACATTTTCTTAAACATGAATGTACGCTGCTTGTAAGTTATAGGCAAGTTCAAAAAACTAGTTGCTCATCCCTTACCATTCCTGACCTTTGACCCTAACTAGAATCAGACTTAGATTTATCTTTGAATATTAAGTTTAAGACCCCTGTCTAAATGAAAGACATGTATGACTTGCAGGTTTTCACATGACGGGACCACAGATTCGTCTGGTTACAGATTCGTCTGTAAACTTCTCAAGTCTGTCCTGTTCCAGAGACAACAGCTGCCCATGACCTTTGACCAGATGGTTTCCTTCCAAATGCAGCAACTTGCAAATACACAGGTGAGAGAAAAACACAAACACTTAAACACTTTAAAGACTCTAAACACTACTATTCTCTGCCCACAGCTGGAGGAAGGAGCCGTTAGGAAATCCATCCAGTCATCAGGAGACTGAAGTTGGCAGCAGTGCGAGCGGACACTGAGAGACCTGGATGAGGTGCTTGATCGCCTGGAGGAACTCTTCACCCTCTGTTACGTCCCCCGTGTCCTCTTCATGCTTGGAAGCTCTGCGACTCTTCCCACGGAGGTAAACGAGGTCAACATGGCAGATCCCAGGGTTATGCTATTTCACAAATGATACAAAAAGATATTTAATTATCCTTAATTAATTAAATAACTTATTTGAATAAAGTGGCCAAATTAATAGAAACATAAGCCAGAATTTGCTAGAATATTAGGCGTTCCTCCAAACATAATCAGTAATTTATTATAAAGTAGCAAAACCAAGAGCAATAGCCTTACAGGCTAACTCAAGCTACAAAAAAGGAAATTCAATCTGATTGAAATCGGTAGCAGAATGAAAATGAACTCAAATTGCTTAATCGATAAGTCACGCCTTGTGACACTTGTGACACCAGTCCTAGCCATCTGACATGTCAGGTATGTACATGCCTGGTCCACCAGATGTAAGAAAGCTGTCTTTAAAGGGTTGGTAACTCCAGCATTTACCTCTAACCACATTCTCTCTGATACATGGTTCTGTGTAGATTTTAAGGATAAAAGACACACACATTAAAAAAGCTTGTTTCAAATGAATCCTGTAATGAAATTTTGTGGATATAGACAATTCATAAGAGGTTAAGTCAAGCTAGCACAAATTGTCATTTATTTCAGTTCAGTTATTCAGTTATCATGTACAGTCTGTCATGTTCTCTACCAAAACTTCTCACTGGTCAGGACTCACGCCCCTGCTGGAGAGGCACTGAGCGCATGAAAATAACATAAAAGATAAGAATAGTTCAAACATTTGGGAGCGGGGAGTGTAAGACGTCTTTCACACACACACACACACACACACACACGCACACGCACACGCACACGCACACGCACACGCACACACACACACACACACACACACACACACACACACACACACAATAACGGATTGGGAATGACTGCTGACTGGCTCACAGATTGCATAAATTGTCTGAATAACGGATTACATTTTTGAAAAAGGAACTAAGTACCTGAGTACTTCCATGGCGGACATAGATCTTACATCAAAATAGTAATCCAAGTACTCACACTCAGTGGTGTCAAAAGTATTCACATTCATTACTTGAGTAGAAGTATAGATACTAAGGTTTAAAAAGACTTCTTTAGAAGTTGAAGTATCAACTCAAGCTTTTTACTCAAGTAAAAGTGTAAAAGTACTGGTTTCAAAACTACTTAAAGTATAAAAGTAAAAGTAACGTGAGGGGGAAAAAAAGCATCAAGGATTAAAGCTTAGGCTGTGCCACGGGCCTATATACTACTGTACACTAACGGCCATAGTGATTTGGGATACTGTATATGGCAATTGAAAAGGAATGTAAATACATTAAAGAACCATATATGTGTAATACTGAGCACTAACATGTTTTATGGAGAAGAAGATATGATAACTAGTTGCCTATAAGTTTTTTAATGGTGCAAAAAGTCAAACTTCAGAGGCATGTCATCAGTAACCTTTATTAGAATGTAAATGTACATCCAAGCTTAGCTGCAGGAATCTGTGAGGACAACATACAAGAAAATTAGTTTACCCAGGGCAGGCTTAGTAACAATTACACTTGTATGGTTGTCTACAATAAACATTAGTGCTGTCAGAATGAATGATTCATCCAAGTGGTTAATAAAAATAAAAAAAAAAAAAAAAAAAATAAATAAATATATATATATAAAATCATTCCTGTTACCTTCCTCGCTTGTGCTTGGTTGTGACATTTCGCTCGAATCTTGAGTCTCTATCACGGGCATCTTTGTCTACTTATCACAACCTTATCAACTGAAAATGCTATTTTATTCAAACGTCCTTGCTGAAGTGTGTGACGTGACGTCATGTGCAGGTGCGATGGATCGCGTACCAACCAACAGGGTGTCGGAATGGTATGTTTATACTTCTCATCCAACCACAATCAAATTCACTCCATCTGGATGGCGCAATTTATCCGGATGATTTTACCAGAGTAAAAACAAAGTGCAGTTTTTACATGATGATTTTTCATTAATTTAGGGAAAAAGCTATCCAAACCTGTCTGGCCCCATGTGAAAAGATAATTTCCCCTAAACCTAATAACTTTTTGTGCCACTTTTGGTGGCAACGACTGCAATCAATTATCCCCCCCCCCCCCGTCCCCCAACTTTTGGGGATTTTTGGGGGTCTTAACATGCTCCAAACTCAAACAGGTTTGAATCTGCTGCCATTAGGATGCCTGAGAGTCTCGTGAGAGAGTCTCTCACAAGTTTTTGCATAATAGCTCATTTGCACGTATGCACACGAAACCCGGAACACATTTAGAGCTCATTGAGCCGAACAACTTTCGCACGCATGTCCTGGACCCAACTCAACAAGAAGTCGGTTATTTTGGGTCATATGCAAAATGCACACATTGGATTTTGATATACTCCTCCTAGGCAATTTATGCTATCACCACCAAGCTGGACCTACATGATCTAAAGACATTGAGGATGAAAAATCCTAGAGGGATTTTTGATTACTCAGACAGGTCAGCCGTGACGATGCCTCAAACTTGTGCTGAAAAGTGGTTAATAACTAAAAAGATGGTTAATAACTAAAAAGTGGTTAAAAAGTGGTAACTGGCTGCTGTGTTTGAGGGCTCAAACAAAATAATTAACCTTAACAACTTATCGTTGATTAATTATTGCTTGCTAAATCTTTCAACTAGCATTTAAGAAAATAAGTCAAGTATATGACCTCTTCTGAATGACAAAACTAAAAAAGAACAACACATGATGTCAAATTAGTAATGTATTTATTTAGGTGTACAGGCCACAAGAATGAATGTTAAGGTCCCCTTTTAATTCTCTGAAAGAAAACAGAAAAATATATAGAAATTTACATTTTACACTTTATGAACATACAAAAAAATTCTATTCATACACTATATCGACAGTGAGTGTGAGGAAAACAGTGTGAGGAAAACAGGGACAAAAAATATAAATTCATCAAAATTTGGCATTACATTACATATAAAACATAAACATTGTAGTTTATGAAACTTGAAAACTTCATGCATTTGATGTAACTGCACACAGACACACACACACACACACACACACACACCTAGTCGGCCTCCCATATACTGGCAGTATCATATAGCTTGATAAAACCTGTAGAAACCTTGGGTCTTGTGTATAAAACTTTGTACTGATTTAATTCTCATACATTTTGTATGTAAAATGCAGTGGATGGATCTGTACATGTGTGCCTGGGTTCAGAAGATAAAAAGATGTGTGTGATGTCCTATGAACAGTTCTAATGTCTATCTCACAGTGCTCACACAGGCAGAATGTGAAGAAGTAACAACTTCGTGTAATGTTTGAACCATACGCTTAAATTCAGATGTTTAGACCAGAGTCCAGCTTTATAGTCTTTATCGCCTGAGTCATGTTACAGAAGAAAACAATACAATTTCACACTTTACAACCATTCCCCAACATGGCGAATGGTCTGCTAATGGAAAAAATGCCTCACATCAAACGTCGTCTGTTCGGCGCCACCAATGCACCAGTTTTAAGCACAAAATAAACAGACAACTTGTATTGTAATGTCTCTATTTACGAGGGATTAAACATGGGTGGAACTTGGCATGAGCAAGATGTTTTGTAAATGGTAGTATTAACCGCTTATTTAACAGGCCATACGACTGACAGGCAGATCACTTGCATGTTAGTTATCCATGTTTACGGAGACTGACATTGTTTTTCTTTTATTCTTCACCGTGTAGATATTTTATTGACAGCTGCCAGAATGTGAGAACTTTTTTTCTCCAGGTATTACAAGGAGATCTGATTTTTTTTTTAAAGTCACTAACCCCAGCTTTAACTCTGATTAGAGACTTAAACATCTTCATTAACATTATTATAACTTTCAGCATGAATATACTGAATCCCAAGAGAAGGTCAGTTTAACTGCAAATCAAACACAATAAACAAGAGTATGGGTGAGACAGTACGTATTTTTCTTTGCCAGTTTATAAATCCTGATGGTTAAGAAACAGCGTACAGCCAAACTTTTCAAGATTAGGTCTCTGGTGAGCAAACCAGCTGCCTCAGTTCAGGACTAATGTACAGTATTATTATTATGTGCATACAGCATCCGGTTTGTGGAAGAGTCTGCTGTGCCAGTAGTCTGGGTTGTCAAAAGACATGTTCTCTTCATCTACACCAGCACACACACCTTGGAAGGCTCTCATTTTGACTCTGTGCGGCTCTTCTCCTGACACCATTCTCCCCTTCGTTGGAAAGTTCTGGTATTCAAGCCGAACATCTGATACACAAGCCTTCCCGCATGAATTCATGTCCTCGTATTCGTCCGGCTCGTCAGCAATGGCTTCGTCCTCATCCACCTTGCAGCTCCTTCTGTTGTCTCCTTTTACAACAGATATCTCAGAAGTATTCTGGTAGATTCCTTCTTCTCTAGGTTTGTGTGACCGGGTGTGGCCTTTTTCTAACGTCGATTCATTTCTTAATTCCATGCATTCGTACTTAACCACAGCCTGCCGTGGCTGGCCCTGCCCTGGACCTGTGCGCCCATCGGTACTATCTTCACACAGCTCTTTCTCAGATGCTTTCTCATTGTCTGTTGAACCTAGCAAAGACATGTGCTCATTTTCATCACTAGTGTCATTTTGTGTTTGGACAGCCTCTTGTGGTGAAAGACTGCTACTGCAGGTCACAGGATCGGCGCTGGGAGATTTTTGAAACACAGGTGGACCGGCCAAGATGTTTCCACTGTTGTGTCCTGATGAGTGAGGGAGTACAGCAGGCTGTTTGATCATCAACTCATACTCTTGTGATGGATCTGAGATAGCCTGAGGTTGACCCTTGCCGTTTTTCGATGCCCTGTTGTGTAGAAGGCTGCCCCCGGAACTGGGTCGAGGCACTACATTACCAATAAAAGAAATAAAAGCAAACTATGTTAGAATATTTGCACAAATCAAAGTTTGCCGAATCAGAAGGCAGAGAAATCTGCAAGAACACATCACCTGGTCCTGAGTGACAGCTTCTTGGTAGAATATATCCATCTGGGTCCTCCTCAGCCCCCTCTATTCCTGATGAAAATGGATCAGATGTGACAGACACAGAGTTGGACAGGTAAGCGCTGTCTCCTCGGCTGTATCCCCTGCGTAAGCTTCCTGTCTGAGAGGTGATTTCGCAGATTTCCATATCCAACATGGTGCCCCTGCCTTCAGAGCTTTCGGATGTTGTCCTCGCTGAGCCTACACGCTTCCTCTGGGACCACAGCTATGGGTGTAAACACAGTGCTGATTAATAACCCCATATTGCTTATGACGTAATGTACGTTACACAACAGTTAGTTCCGACCGAACAGTCTGTTCGAAAGAAAAGCTTACAACTATATGTAACTACTATATGTATCTCTCCATACTGGTCATATAAGTACTTTCAGCAAGAAAACACATTTTACAGATAACATTACGTCATCTTAATACAGTGGAACCTAGGATATGAGGAACTTAGTCTTGATCGTTTTGCAAATAAATTTGAACCTTTTAAACAAGCGAGTAACTTATATACAACTACTGTAGTTTGTACAGTGAAACCTCGGATTACGAGCATACTGTAATTCGTTCCGGATGCGGGCTCGTATTCCAAAACACTCGTAAACCAAATTACATTTTCCCATTAGAAATAATGGAAACTCAAATTATTCATTTTACAGCCCAAAAACATTAATAAATAAAAAGAACTTATACAAAATATAAAGTAAAAATAAAAAAATTAACCTGCACTTTACCTTTAAAAAAGTAAAAATAAATCCAGACAGATAAGTGTTTCCGTTTGTGCACGCAAGCGCTGTCTGTGTGTGTTAACGGAGAGATGGTTTTATCGGAAAAATTAGCAAGGAACATCGCTAGTCACTCGTGTGAGCGCTTACTAACGGAATCACTGCTGTAAAGTAAAACAAACAAACAAAAAACAAACAAACAAACAAACGAACCTGCACTTTACCTTGCGAAAAGAATCGCAACAGAGCAGAGTTTCTGTGTAAGGCAGAGAGTCTCCTTCTGTATGTGTGTGTGAAGCCGAGAGGAGGAGGGGGTGGGAGGGGTGCTTTGAAGGCGAGAGAGAGAGAGAGAGAGAGAGAGTGTGTTTTGGTGTGAGTGAAGGAGCACGGTGTCACACACTCACACACACACACACACACACACACACTCTCGCTTTTACGGCCCCCCTCCCAGCCCCTCCTCCTCTTGCCTTCCCACACAAACACACACGCACACTCTCTGCCTTACACAGAAACTCTGCAAGCACTAAGACCCAGCAGGGGAGACGATTACCTACAGTTCCACAGCGCAAGAGAGAGAAAAACCGTTGGCTCAGTTGTGATGACGTGACGCTCGGCATCAAAACAAGAAGCGCATGTGTGATACATGATACTCGGTGCTCGTAAACCAAGACAATGCTCGTTTTTCAAGTCAAAATTTATTAAAAATCTTTGCTCGTCTTGCGGAACACTCGTTAATCGCGTTACTCGTAATCCGAGGTTCCACTGTATACACTTTGCCTGCCGGGTGTCACGTGATCACAACTGAGCCAATGATTCTTCTCTCTCGTGCACCGTGGGATTGTGGGTAATCGTCTCCCATGCTCAGTCTCAGTACACGTGTGTTACTCCAATGTTTACTATGACATTGTGACCACATGTGTGTGCGCGCATGTAAAGAGTCATTTAAATTTTGTGTCCAAGTATAGTGACTGTTCTTTAGTAACTGCAATTGCAACAACGGCTCTCTGTGAAGAAATAAAGTTAAAAAGGCTGTAGCAGTGCGGGAGATGAATCTGTTTAGAGGAGTGTTTCCGTTTGTATGTGTGAATTAGTGATGGGTCGTTCATGAATGATTCGTTCTTTTTGAAGGAATCTTTAACGTGACTCAGAAGAACGAGTAGTCTCGGAGAATGATTTTCTACTGGGCGCGCATGCGCAAATCATCGCAAAACCTCCGTATAGTAGGTTATGTACAGGAAACAGAATTGATTGATTCTTTCTCAATGACTCTTCTACTCCGAGTCGTTCGTTCTTTTGCCACGTGACACGCATAGATGCTTTATTATAATATGTCCTTAGCTGCATTGTAATATTTTCATTACTGGAACTATAGCCAAAATTTGTGTATGTAGGCGTATTGGGGGTCAATTTTTTGAAAATGCAACATTTTATTTTATTTAAAGAACAGATTAAAAGATAAAAAGATAATTTTTAAAATCTTTTTTAATAAAGATTAAAAGAACAAAATGAAGTAAATGACTCAAAAAAGATTCATTCATTTTGATGAACAAGATTCAAAGAACCGAGTCACTAAAATGATTCAAACTTCCCATCACTAGTGTGAATGTCATCCTACATACTGTAGTAGCCCTCATCCTGCTTCATCCCTCGTCTAACACAATTTCTTTTCAAAGGTAAAGTGCAGGTTAATTTGTTTTATTTTTACTTCATATTTTGTATTAATAATTTTTATATGAATATTTTTGGCCTGTGGAACAAGTCATCAGAGATTCCATTATTTCTAAATTATATAATAAATTCACTTTGATATACAAGCACGCTTTGGAACAAATTATGCTCACAATCCAAGGTTTAACTGCAACTGCATCTACATCATTCTGAACTGCATCTGAACTATCAGGGTTCTTTTATTAACGGCGACAGAGTTGACTAGCTCCTAACACAAGCCTAAATTTGAAAATGTATAGAGAAACTTATGAGATTTACAGGACTGTCAACCACCTCCATGGGTTTATTCTTTTCACCTGGTATTGCTAAGAATTTTGAACTACTTTCATCAGGTTTATTACACTAACCACTGGTCGCAAAGTATCAGTCGCCAGCTCCATCAGTCGCAGTTACTGTAGTTAGTTCTGCTAGGCATGTAAGGATATTTGCTGACGGAGCAAAATACAGTAAATGGCCAAATAAAGAACCAAATCATAATCTGTTAATAATACTGTAAATGTCAATTGTGGAACTAATGTATGAAAGCAAAATCACACTCAAGGTCAACAGCACTCCCTCTTGTGTGATATTGCTTAAGTACGATTTACTCTTTAACATACTCTGACAGAAAGCCAGCAATCAGGATGTATTTCACGATTTATAATAGTGAACAATGCAAGCTATTCGTAAAGAAAATAAGAAAAGGAAGCACTATAGCAACTTGCACAGTAATGCTTTTATATAATGGTGAACATCTCATAATGGCATATCGTCTAAATAAGCCATCTGTTCATGGAGTGAACAGAACATGATGCGGAATAAGACAGCATGGTGCATGTCATCATTATCTTATAGTGTTCAAAGTGCGTAACATAGTAGTGCCTGACCTGTCTGAAATCATCCCCAGCACTCGCAGACATGGGCAGATATCCCATGGGTATATTTTGGCCTGAAGCACTCTGCAACACAAAAAAATGTAAAGTTGTCCAAACATACCCTCAACTACAACTCCTGATGTATGAAACCAATATCACATTGGTACAAAAAATAAGCACACAAACAAATCAGAGATCATCACCCTATAGGAGCCGATTCGCATTCGAGAGTGACTCCTCGTTGGAGACATCTGGAGTGAAGGAGAGGGGAAGCCATCATCTAACACCTCATCATCCTCACTATCGAGGTCAGCCTCCACCAGCTTAGGCTCACGCACATGACTCTCTTCTGCCTCAGCACTGTTTTGATCCTTCTGCATTGGGTTAAAGAGGCACGATGTAGTAAATGATGTAGGATCCATTTAGAAGGTTTAAATAAAGGATGATTAAAGTTGTTCACTAGGATCTAACCTTGACAACAAGGTATCGGGGTGGATCCCTTGCCATTCGGGTAAACTCATTAGCCAGCTCTTTAAAGGTCGGCCTGATGGTCTCATCAATCATCCAGCCTTAAACGAAAGAAAGATGTTAAAAAATAAAATCAAAGCACTAATTGCACATGTTGTCCTGTTTGTGCCACTGTGTAATGTTTGAAGTCACTAAATTTAACTGTATAATTTACGACAGTAGTTATAATTACAAGGGCAAATCACAGCTTTATATGAAAGTGTTTTCATCTGTCATCATCTGTCATCATCTGCACCTGTTTATCACTGGTTCATACCATAAGTTAGATGTTGTTATGCTGGAATAAAACATAGGTTATTGTGTGAATTAACAATAAAATATTCCTCTGAAACTGCTCAGGTACAGGGACCGCACTGAAGATGAAAGCCAAAAACTTGAAATGAAGGAATTTTGGAATGAAATAACAGCAACAATCATGTTTTATTCCCTGCATTATATGCTTTAAACACAAGTTCACATAATGTGCCACTTTGTATATTCATTAGTTATATTTCCGTTATTCATGTAAAGTGCAGATGATAGATTGTAAATAGAAAATATAAGAGTTATTCCTTGTATGCATGAGATAAAAGCATGTGACCTACACTTGACCATGACCATGTAGACATCGATGGTGCAGATCTGTGGTTGAGCCAAACGCTCGCCCTTCTCCAGGAGACCTGGGACATCATTAGGATGCATAGACGTGTACGGCTCCACCCCATGTGTCATCATCTCCCATACTGTCACACCTGCCACAGCAAAACACAGGGAAATCTGAGGTCTCTTATCCAGGATGGATCCCACAGATGTAGAGATTTTCCATCATGTAGTATGATCCGCAAAGCATCAAAACTTACCATAACTCCAGACGTCGCTCTGGTGAGTGTATCTCCTAAACAGGATACTCTCTAATGCCATCCATTTTATTGGAGTCTAAATAGAATAAGCAGAATGTTAGCAGCAACAAGTGTCTGTTTTCATAAGCAGTGGTTGTGCCTTTGTTTATATTGTGGTTAAAATGATGATAACTATAAACTATAACTATCTGTCTGTTTCATTAACCCTTTTTGAGGGAAAAAAAGTTATTTTTTGTACTATATTTAGTATTTTTTATACTAAAGCAATCAGCATATAAGATCAAATGTATATATATACAATTATATGACATTTAGCATATACACCAAATATTATCAACATATTCTACAATAAACTTGAAAGCGTTTTCAAAATGTTTTATACTTCATCAAATTTTTCATTCTAATAATTTTTTTTTTTTTATTGCTTTCTTTTTTTAACCACCCAAGTAGCCACAGGTGACCAATAAACAAAATACACAAAATGAAAACTAAAACTAAAAATCATTAGTACAGTATTGGAGGTTAATACATTGTAGGCATTTGTTTGACTAAATAGTAATTTATTTATTTATTTTTAATCAGGAAGTCAATGTATATTTTATAGACTCAAACTGAAACTAAATACCTTGTAGAGAGATTTCTTGTCCTCAGGATAGAGTAAGTCTGCAACGCCAAAATCAGAAACCTGCACAATGTAGTCACTTTTCAGCAGCACGTTCCGAGCAGCAAGGTTCCGATGGACCATGCGATGCTCCTCTAAGTAGTACATGCCCTAAGTCACAGACACAGGTTTAACATACTTCAAGTACACAATCCACATAGCAAATTTTACACACTTTTTCCAGTTTTATGTGACACCATAACATAAGTTATCCCAAGTCTCACCTTGGCTATCTGCACACACCAGTTGAGGAGGCGTTGCGGGTCTAGACTGTTTGCATTTTGCCGCAGATGTTGCAGCAGGGAACCTTGAGGGCTGAGCTGGGTGACCAACTGCAGGCTTTGTCCAGGACAGATTCCGAGCAAGCGCACGATATACGGGTGATCCAGACTGCCCATAGACAGCATGTGCTGTGTATACAAGGACACATGGAGTGAATAAAGTTGGCAGAACACTAGGCTAAATACTGAGCTAGTGTTGAACTCAGAATGGAGTATGATCAGAAGGTCCACCACGTTGCCGCTGTAGGGCCCTTAAGCACGGCCCATAATCCTCAGACGTATAGAGATTAAAATTTAACTCATTCTGGATAATATACCATAATGTCACGTAATCTAAACAGGTTAGAGTGTAAATGGCAATGCAAACTTTTTTCATAATTCCTAAATAAAGATTTATATTTCCAGTTATTTTTTATTTTATCAACATCAACATTTTAGCTCCATCACGTCCTACAGCTCAATGCTACTCAGTGTCTACGGGAAAGATAAGTGTCTCACATCAGTAATCTCGGTGAAACTGTGGTGCCCGGTGCGATCTTGAATGGTCTTTATAGCAACAGGTATCTTCACCGAGTCCCCTTCAGGTATCCAGAAACCCTGAGGACACAGAAAAGGAGACAACTTTTTTTCCACAAAATATATACATTTTTACACAAAACAGAGCCTAATACAAAAGCAAGTCTTGCAACGCATGTTCAACATATATGGTAGAAGTGTTCAGACCTTGTGGACAGTACCAAAGACTCCTGAACCCAGAAGTTTGCTCTTGCGTAGCTCTGAACTTTTCAGGATGCGAGCGTGAACTTTTGTTCCTTTCTCACCGGGATCCAGTGGCTCAATGCTCTATAAGAGAAGAGGAGGACAGTCAGGGGGGGATACACAGTACCAGCCTACATGCTGTTTATTTCAATATTGTGTAGCTGCACACTCAAAATATTTTTTAGAATATGATTCCTCATGTTACCAGAACCGCTCGTTCACAATTTGAGTGCTAGAGTATTACTGTGCCATCAGGGAAGAAAAGCTCCATTGAAAGATAACCAGGAGATTGAATACATTCAGATCATCAGCTGACTTCATTTTAATGCCATATAACGTTGCTGAGTCTAGACCTGACCAAATGAAGCAATCCCAGATCATAACACTGCTCCAGAGGCTTGTACAGTGGGCAACAAACACTTCCTATACTGATGCACCCATCACTCTGAAATAGGGTCAAACTGGACTCATCAGATCACATGACCTTTTCCATTGCTTCAATTTCAACTTATTATGCTCCCAGGCAAACTGAACCCTTTTTTTCCCGATTTTCCTCACTAACAAGTGGTTTCCTTATGGCCATACAGCTGTTTCGTCTCAATCCTGTGAGCTACACTGTGTAGAAATGCTCGTACCTTAATTATTAAATATAGCTGTGATTTCTACTGTCAATTAATTTTATAATGCAACTTCCCCAAACTTTTAAGTAATCTCTGCTCATGGTCATTTATAATTTGTTTTTCTGACTGTCTTGGCTTTCAGTTAACCTTGCTATGGCGGCACAGTGGCTTAGTGGTTAGCACTGTTGGCTTCCACCTCCAGGGTCTGGTTTCGATTCCCAGCCAGGTTTTCATCGGTTACTACGGTTTCACCCCACAACCCAAAGACAGATTAGACTAATTGGCGCTCTCATTTTGTATGAATGTGTGTGTGTGTGTGTGTGCCCTGCGGTGAACTGGCACCCTGTCTATGGTGTATCCTGCCTTGTGCCTTAAGTCTCTTGGGATAGACTCCTACTTAGGGCACAAGCCGGGGTACACCCTGTCCAGGTATAGAAATTGTGAGGTATTGTCTTTGCTTGAAACAGGCCAATAATTTAATCCTCCTGAACTTTTTTCTGCTCAATGAGTTTATATTGTTCTATGTACTTACTATTCTGCGTGTGTCATTATACTTGCACATTGCTCATACAATGTTTGTAATTTTGTGTAAAGTGTCCCATCCTGCTTGATATCATACTTTTTAGTGCTTCTAAAAGTGCAATCATGAAGCCTAATGGACCTGTATATGGAGAAGACCATTCGATCCCTTTTTAATGTGGAAACATGATGAAAAATTCTAAAATGATTTGCATAATAAAATGATAAACGTTGTTTGTCAGAGATATATTCATGTACTCGTGTGTCATCACCTCGCCACTCTCCAGGTATCTCCTTAGTATTCTCTTCCGGCGGATGGCCAGGCTACGACGGTACAGCAGCGCCATCACTACGACCGCCAAACACACGATGAGACCAGCCAACACTCCGCTCACTATAGCTGCAATATGAGGACTGAGAACAGGCAGGCACATTATAATGAATAAAGGATTTCAGGTGCAAACTAAAAGTCAAATAAATTAATATGAAACAATATTATGCGTGCACATTTTGGTTTGCTACCAGTAGAGGGAGCCACTGACCTGTCCGCAACTAGACGTGAGTTCATACAGTCTCGTAAAGACGGCCCAGTGCATCTTGAAAAAAATGGATAAGTTTTCTTATTTCTTATTCACATAACACCATTTTCAAGAATATTTTCTTTAAAACATATATGTAGCAAAAGTATTAACACCCTTAATTTACATCTAGATAAATAAATGCTAACAAAGTCTTATTTTCAGTCACTCTCAAGTACAGTAAATTGTACAAAAATGTGGACCGTGTCCAAAGAAAAGCGTCTTATATGTACAGTAACATGAAAAGGTTGCAGGGATTCCTAATGATGTCTCATAAGTATTTGGATCTTGTTTTTCTCAGTCTCCTAATGAAAACCCGTGGCCTGGATATGGATATATGTAGCGAACTTACCCGCTTGTGCAGTTCTGGTGGCAGGGCTGGCAGTGTCCAGTATTATCAGCATACTTAAAGATGGTCTGTCCCCTTTCTCCGGTCACCCCGTAAGGGCAGGAGGACACGCAATGGGGACCATCCATTAGGTGAGCGCATACTTCACACTTATCCGCTCCCTTACAGTCAAAAACACACACAAAGGAGGGGTGTATGATTATTTCATGGAACATTTATGGCAGCTCAATCTGTCAGCACCTGTACCAGTGTAAACAAGTAAAACTGAAATTTGTAATCCTGTTGGCGTGTTAGCGATGTGTTATTACACAACGAGCAGGTTGAAGCCAAAAGGTAGCAAATCCAGTTCGGCAGGTCTTTAGAGCATGCTAAAGACATTACATTGAGTGTGGGTGGATTATTAAAATTATATTGTTCGAATTTCATTATTACATTTCCATTCGAATTTACATTTTACCCTTTGGCAGCCTTTTTCCAAGTCAACCTCAAAAAGAGGTTGAATACAATGCAATACAATATAATATAATATAATACAATATAATACTCTACACTATAATACCATACAAAGGAGTGCATGGTCATAATAGTACCACAAAGTCTAAGCATCCACCATCTTACCAGAACCATCACAGGAAATCATTAACCCACCAAAATAAATCATAAATAGCAGATTCTTTTAAAATACTGCTCTTTCTCAATACAGAACATGTTGTGAATGCAACCATGAGCAACAAGCGAAACATAGAACAGCACAACAAAACAACTGACATACACAAGCACTGAGAGAGAGTGTTCAGGGTGTTTCTGTATTGACATTAAAGTGCTCATCTAAACAGTGGAAAATCCGCAGGCTTTGGTGTGTATGGAATCTGAACTATGGTCACCACATCAAAGGGAAAAATAATGCAGGTCATATTTCATCATGTACAAAAGGGACAAAAAGTAAATACATTTCCATATGTATTTAACACTGAGCTGTTTGCTATCACCGATGTCCCCCTATGAGTCATTTAGGAAAATCTACGATGTTGTTAATGGGACATAGTAATGAGTTTGGCAAATGATTATAAAGGGAAAATAGACCCGAGGTGAATAAACAATGCCGCAGGTCAAAATGCATTAAGAGAGAGAGAGAGAGAGAGAGAGAGAGAGAGAGAGAGATAGAGGGAGAGAAAGAGAGAGAGAATATAAGTTATTTAAGTTTATATAAGATATAAGTAGTTTTTATTCTGTTCCAAAACATTTTCTCTAATGAAAATTCTCTACTCATTTTCAAATTCTCTTTGGTTTGAGGGATTCCAGACAAAAATGAACTTTAAGCTAACTCTGACACCATACATCAAATTGCAACATTTCCGTTTAATATTGGCAGCAAAATTATACTGGGAAAGTGGTTACAGATATTAATAATAAATCTTTAATAGTGTATATATATGTGTGTGTGTGTGTGTGTGTGTGTGTGTGTGTGTGTGTGTGTGTGTGTGTATAAAATCACCCACTCATTCTTACAATTCTTTTTTATGTGGAGTAATTTTTTTTTTTTTTTTACTGTTACTGTCATAACAGTATGGTAAGTTTTATATGCATTGTATTGTTCTAATACTTCACATCCCTTCTGTAGTAACTAAATTACACGGTGCCTTGTAGCACAGACACTCTGCATAAATCAATTTAAAACTGTGCAACTGTTCATTTGGAGCATTTTGGAAAGAAGTCTCTAGCGTTCAAGATAAAGCTAGCAAAGCTGTTACTTTACGTTTTCTTGCATAAGAAAACTTATGCAAGTGTCATTGTTGTGCATTGTTGAAAATTAACTTTAACATGGAGGACATTGTTTTGTGAACATTCCATAACATTAAACTGGAAAAATGCTGTTGTTTAAGTACTGTAGAAGAATGAGTTTTACCTGAGAAATCCTGAGAAAAAAAGTCTGAATTCTGAGAAAAAAAGTCATTCTTTTACAGTATAATGGCCGTAATTCACTCCCATACGTAAGAACTATTGCTGTTATGATAAAGTTTTTCTATTTTATTATTTACACAATAGACTATAAGTTCAGAATACAGAAAAAATAATTCTGTTAGGTGTTGTGGATTATGTCTGATATCAATATAATGCCAGTTCAGGAACACAATTTCTGCTAAGAGCAGATACAGAAAACTGTCGTAGTACCACCAAAGGGTGCGGAACAACACTATCCATCATCCCCAGGACATCACATGACCAAGTCACATGCCTCACTGAACACTCATACCTGCGTCTTATGGCTTAAGGTCTGTTTTTCACTGGATCAGTCAGGCTTTTGTTGTAGTTGTCATCTGTCATATGTACACAATTTTACATATGACAGACCTTCTAGTCTTCATGACTTTTGCCTCATACAGCACGCACGTATTGTTAATATTCGTGGTTGAGGTTTTGCTTTGTTTTGGAAATTTTTTTATTTGTTTGCACATTACATAATAAATTATCTACAGTTGCATCTGCCTGCCTCTTCATTCCATAACAAAAATATCAATCATCAATACTAACTTACTGTAGGTATACACACAGTATCTGGAGTTTCACTGTCAATCTATATATCTACAGTATACCTACAGTATGTTCAAACAGAAATCTGGGTTTGGCTGTGGCGTTGTAGTGTATATATCATTATAATACATCCTTGGTGTGTCTTACTGTAAATCCTGTTTGCCTCCACAAGAAACCTGAATGGACCCCTATCATCATTCCTATGTACCTTTCCTTTGCAGGTCTCCCGTCCCTCCTGTGGTAGACACTCAGGATGACAGGCACGGCACTCTCCAGCCGGACCGATGAACTCCCGTGGCTCCCTGCAAACATATAAACATGAGATTTTCTTTATACTGTAGACCAGGGCTTGACATTGGCACCCGCCCACCCGCCAAATGCGGGTAAAATTCGGCTGTGGTGGGTAATAACTTTAGTCTCACTAGCCACTTTGGCGGGTAGTTTATTCTTTGGTATGACAATATATTTTTGTTGTAGTTTTCTCTAAAGGCAGCTGATATAATAAACGCATTGCAACGTAATATTACGTTGATTACGTGATTCGTTCATTTTCTATTGGGCACGCATGCGCAAAGCATCGCAAAACCTCTGTACGTTGTATACAGGAAACAGTATTGAACGATTCTCATCAATACGTTTTCAAATCTCGAGTCGTTCGTTCTTTTAACACATGATTCCCATAGACGCTGTGCGGTGTAATAGATTCAAAAGAACGAACGACTCAGAGAAGATATAAGAGGTGAGCTGCACATTCTGTTTATTATAATATGTCGTTAGTTACATTGTAATATTTTCATAACTGGGACTATAGCCAAAATTTGTGTATGTAGACGTATTGGGGGTATTTTTTATTGAAAACGCAACATTTTAATTTATTTCTGATCAAATGAACGAAATGACTCAAAAAAAAGATTAGTTCATTTTGATGAACGAGATTCAAAGAACCGAGTCACTAAAATGATTCGAACTTCCCATCACTAACACACACACACACACACACTTTTACTTCCTGTTTGGTGTGTGTGCATCATTTCCTTAAAGGGCTATTGCTTCTCAACAGGATGAGAATGTTTGCCCCTTTCGCATAGGTTATTTACTGATTATATATATGAAAAAGGAATCTATTTAGATTTCATGTTGAATGATAGAAAATTCACCAATTGATTGAATTATCTCACACTATAAAGAGTCAACACTACAAGATAGACCAGAGTCCATTGTCCTAACTCAGAATTCTGATATACTGTAATAATATATAATGAATAATACCAGATAATAGTACACATCATAACACACTAAAATGATAAATGTTCTGTTGCTGTATTTTTATATCAGAATGAGTTCAGTTGTACTGAATCTGTTATTTTTAAATTTCATGTGGTTAGAGGCTTGAATTTAAGTTCAATAAGCAGAATATACTGTTCATGTTTGCATGTTTTTATATTGGGAGCTATCTTAACAGTACTGAATACTTGACTACTATAGTGATACAGTGTATGCTGTCATTTCTAAGTAAATCTAGATATAACAAACATTAACGTAAAACTGCGATTTGTGGTAACAAGATTGTGGCTAGTAAAAAGGCTGAATGGCTAGTGACTCCGGAAATCCACTAGCCACATTGGCCAGTGAGCAAAAAAGTTAATGTCAAACCCTGCTGTAGACACAAATGTGTTATTACAGAAAAGTTCTAATGATCACTATAATCAATCTAAGCACACACACTGACCCAGACAAGGTGTTACACTGGGCCACACAGATCTGCTGGCGACTGTGATTCCTGCAGGAAAGACACTGCTCCGGTCCAGGGCCCCAACAGCCTGAGTTTGAACACAGCGGATCACACACGTGACCCTCCGCCTCTGTAAATGCACAAAGCAAACATACACCCAGGCTGAGTACACCGCATGACTCTGTGGACGCAACGTACATGTGGAAGTAACGTCATCGTTTAAAAAAAAAAAAAACAAATGTCATCATTTTACCACACTGGCTTGCTGGCTCGTTGAACTTGATATCGTTCGGGAATCGTTGGCCCTTGGTTTTTCTGCGGGTGAAAATCTGCTGCCACTTTATGGTGTGCTGGTAACATAGGTTAGTGTTATTGCTGATGTACACGCTGCCGTCGCTGATCTCCCGTAGAGAACGCAACCCCAGAGACGTCAGAGATTCCAACTTCATCACCAACAGGGAGAAGGGTCTGATAGAGGAAGATGAGCCGAGTTGGAGAACATGAAACCAAAACATGGAGCAAGGAGGAAAAAAAAAACTGCTCATGACAAGTGGAGCAAAATCATGAGAAAGTGAGACTTAAGTGAGAGGTTTAAACATTCTATAAAATTTATATGCACTAATAGATTGAGTTTAAAGTCATAAGTCAAATATTTTTCACTGTGGTCCTAAGCCTCTTATGTACACCTCCCAGCCTTGTGTTTGGTGAGCATTTTAAGACATTTTAAGATATCAGAATGTCTTTACCCAACATTTATATCTTCAACATGATCTACGGTACATTGTATGTTTGTCTTATTGCCATAATAGCATCTGCACTAAATGCCAGTCTATGTGTACACATAAACATGGTTCTGATTACATTTAACTGGGATTTTTAACAGGTTACGGTATATCTACAGTGCATATAAACACATGGAAATGTACACATGGAAATGAATTTAAACAGAGCTATGAATTAATCATTGTATACAGTGCATCCACACATGTACTTTCCTGAAAGCCTTTTGAAAGCTACAATTTTTTTTCCCAACCTTGCAAGTCTAAACTTCTCCCCGAAATGCAGCATTATGTTATCAGCTAAATTTTTACAAGTCATCAAAGGCATTCGGTTCCATTTTCATATTGCTGTCATAATGTGACACCCAAAGAAGAAAATGATCATTGTGTGTACCAGAGATATATCAAAGTGATAAAGAAAGAGGGAAGATTTCCTAGGAAGCCATGCAGTTTGGCGGGTTTAGAGCAGTTCGCTTGTGTTACATACCTCTTTGTGCTGTGGTTACACAGTTAGGGGAAGTGGGTGAGGTGGGATGAGGTGGAGGGATGCACAGGAAAAAACACATACAAAAATAAACACGGATAAGATGCATGCATTGTCTGTGACACACTGCTACAGTAGCATAAAACAGTTGTAATTTAATTGTATTAGCACACAGCAAGACACACAAATGGCAAACTCAGACAATTAGACTCAGACAAACTGCTGATGTTACAAACAGAAAACACACACACTTACAACTGAAGTGATCTGCCACGTATAGTAGTGAGATTGGAGAACACTGACAAATCCGTCAGCTCTTTAGGCCAAGACTGAATATTTAAAATTCCTACAGTATACACAATCATAATAAAAAAAATCAGTAAAGGCTATTATGGATTTTTACTTTAACTAATCATTAAATAAATAAAAGTACACGTCTTTAATAAAACTCAGTATGAAAGTAAAAATACAAGAAAATCACAGACTGATTTTAGTTATTCATAGTAAATCAATGCATTTTGCTATGTCAGTCCTTTTGTCAGATACTATACAATGTAATGTTTTAGTAAAGAACAATTACAAACCTTTTACAATATGAGGGACATTCAAGTCAAACCGAGACTTTTGATTGTGCAGAATAACAGAATGCAGTGTAAAAGTGTAAAAACTCCCTTTATTTCTCTATATAATCTCCTGCTACACTAATGCACTTATCCCAGTATGTCATCAGTGCTTGGATATCATCGAGGTAGAAAGTTTAAAACACTGGCCTAACAGGAACACCTTTAATGGTCCAAACATGTGCAAATGACTTGCAGTGAAGTAATACATGGCAACAACTCGCAGGTGAGTTCCTGTAATGTTCAAGAAATGAATCATGAACGATTATGTGTACAGTTCCCACAGACAGATGCGTCTCTTCAACAAGTTGGCGACAAGCTATCTGTCAATTTTCAAGGATCAGATGTTACACTCGCTCAAGGTTCGCAGTAAAGACTGCAGTGAGCTCCGAGCCACTGAGCCACAATGACGGGATCACCATTTGGGGATGTAATAGAAAATCGATCATAAGTCCTGGTTTGATTTGAATGCCCCTCGTACTATATAACTAGTGACACAAAATGATTACCTGTGATTTCCCTTACAGTGCTGAAGACTTTGAGTTTCTGAGGGTCCAGAGGAGGAATGTTATTATAGACATCCCTGAAAAAAGATATACAACCATTAATTGTAATAAGTACTTTAAATAATTAACAGTTTTCATCAAAGATTTTATAACAGGTTTTAACTAAAAAAGTAGTACTATACCGTTTAATATTACTCGCCCCAATTTAAAATAGACTATAATTTACAGATATGTCAAATCAAAAGGCCCCATTTTTCATTTGCTCTCTCATAAATCAACTGCGTACTAAAGCTTAACTGCTCTAATATTTAACCACTTGGCAATACCGCTCAAATTTCAGCTCATTCAAGTTTCTTAAAAGAATGCTTTAGTGCCACTGTAGTGACAATTTTCATTGGGTGACTAAAAGGGTAGTCGGAGAGGCTCACCCATGAATCCCCATGACAAGAAAATGAAGGCTGCCCTGGATCTTAGTGCAGTTGATGAAACTGTCAATGTTACTGGAGTCCACTGTCTGTCTGTCGCTCTTACTGGAATCTGTACCCTCACACACTGGAGAGTGGTGGTGCAGAAAAGAGGTTTCAATATTATTATTAGTATTATTATTATTATTGTGTGCTGTAAATTACATGTATATATATGTAACTGTGTGTAAAGTGTGTTTCACCTTTTGGGCAGAGTCCATTGCATGGCTCACAATGCTTCGTACCATTCTTCTCGACTTCCATTTTATCAGGAGGGCAGACACTTACACATGCACTGTCATCCACCACAAAGTGATCTGTACGTGATTATGAGAAAGACCAAGTCAGAGAGTGAGAGATGTAGAGGCCCCAATATCTAATAAATATCAAATTACAAATGGTGATCAAAATAATCATAAATTTACAAAAAATGTAAAATAAATCTAAAAGTCTGCTTAATAAAGTCTGTTACTAATATAAAGATTATTATCGAAGGCCTGGAAGGCTATCTGTGATGTCTTTATTCTGCTTAAGCTTTATTTTGTGGCTTCCATTTTCTTTTATTATTTTTTTATTCTCACCAGCCAGCTGGCTCTCCCAGCCTACCGCACCTTATTAAAGTGCTGCTCATGCTGCGTCATAGGGCAGTGTAAGTAATGAACTACCTGTCCTCTTCACGAACTCACAGATTGGCTAGTGTAAATGTAGCATTACAATAAGTCATTGTCATATTCATTCATTGTTTAAATCCTTAATTTACTCTGACAAATTCCTCTAATTTTCAAACAGCAGTGTTAAAATTGTGCACATACTGTTTATCAGCATCCCTCTTGTAACACGAGACAAATGAATCTTCCCACTGTCTGTTAGACCTCAACTAACATAAGCCACTGTAAGGGTTCTGGGTAACGTCCTTTCTCAATGAGAGACTCATCTTACAGCAATAGCAGTCACATGGATTTCAAAATCTCAAAACAACAACAACAACAACAACAACAAAAAATGCTAGTTTGGGGACTTTAGTATTAGTACTCACTGGGGCATTTCTGCAAACACCTTGAACCGTACTGGTACATGGCGTCTGGATTGGGTTCCATCCGGAAGGCGTGCTTGTTGTAGATGAGTGACCGTGGGCATTGAAGCACACATGCATCTAAATGTTTCACATGCTGGCATGCCTGCAGCAAAGAACAGATTAATTAATTAATTAAATTCAGGACAGTTTCTAGAATAACACGACTTTTTCCTCTGGTTCATACAATTCCGTGAACCGTGCTAGAGTTTATGTAATTTCACTCCGTTGCTCAGGGTCAGAGTGTGATTTCTGTGTTGTGTGCAATATACTGTAAGTTTGACAATTTAACCCTTTTGAGAAAAACTTTTGAAGAAAGAATCTGAAATGGTGGCACTTACGATACACTCGGTGTTCTTAGTTCCACTACAGCCTCCTGCACATTCAGTGTAGCAACATTGCTGAGGACTTGGACCGAAACAGCGTCCGTGACACTGTGGCGCACACACCGTCTTAGTCACTGACACACACAGAGCAGGAAAACTTGGAGGTTAATGCGTGTCTCAATGATTCAAATTCAATTTCATTATCACATGCATTTGAAATAAACTATTTCATTATTACATGCATTTGATTATATTTAATATATTCACTTTGTGCTGTAAAGAGTAAATGTTCAGTTTGTAATAATTACAGGCAAAGCATGGAGTGCATGATGTCATTTTGCCAACATATCCATACTTCTTAGCCTAGACCTAGACAGCTGATTATTGTACGTCATTCACTGTGTTTGCACATAAAGCAAACATATCGTAAACGTTCATGGTGTTTCCTGCTTAAATGTTGAAACAAGATAATTTATGCACAAGTATCCAGTCCTAAAACGCTGCTATAATGTTACCTTGCCGTCAAAGCGCCATATATCTCAAAACATGTTAAGATAATATTAATACCAGCTCAACAGTGAAAGACCTGGGCGTAAAATTAGACAGTAACTTGTCCTTCGAAAATGAAAACAGCTTTTTTTCACCTTAGAAATATTGCCAAGCTGCGGAACATTCTATCCATATCTGATGCAGAAAAGCTAGTTCATCCATTCATGACCTCCAGACTTGACTACTGTAATGCATTACTAGGTGCATCCTCAATAAACAAGCTACAGTTAATCAGAAAATGCAGCCGCCAGGGTTCTCACTAGATCAGTGGTTCTCAAAGTGTGGGGCGCGCCCCACTAGTGGGGAATACAGACATGACAGGTGGGGCGCAATGAACCGGAGGAAAAACAGGAAAGTACCTATTCTAATTCATGCTTTTCTTTATTGATAATGAAGAGCGTACGTTCAAAACTAAACAATCACACACAAATAAATGGATCATTAATACAAGTAAATTTAAAATAACATCAGTTGTGGGCCGGGAGAAAAAGTGGAACCATAGTGGAACAATAACTTCGGGCCAACTTCAGCAGCGCTGCTCGAATCACAAACCTGCGCGAGCCACTGGGCAGCGCTGCGCGACTCTGACAGAAATATACCGCGCCCACCATCAAAATACATTTTCTGGGATGCGCACATACAAACCAGGCATGGCAAGGCGGAAACAATAATAAACAATTCCTGACATTTTAAATAGTTTGTAAATAAAAACATAGTGGGTCGCATTCGAGCGGCGCTGCGCGATCCACCGGGCTGCGCAAATAAATCAGATCATCACTGCGCTATTCAGGTAGTCGGGCTGCGCTGTATTTGCGCAGATATTTGGTTCAATCGGGTGCCGCGGTTTCGTCCCACTTTTGATGTGTTTGGCTTCACATACACTTCGACAATGGAAGAAGACGAGCAGTGAGCTTGCTTATATGTGACAAAACCAACAAAGAGGAGATTGTAAAGAAAAAAGGTGCCTCGTCTGTGGTGTGGAATTGGTTTGGGTATAAGAAAAGTGATACGAATGAGATGAACGTGATCCACTTTAAACATGTGGATTGCACAACCCTGGACATTACCATTCTTTTCCTACTCGTACAGCTGCTCTTATTGTTCACATATTCTTCATATATTTTCCATATTGTGTATTGTTGTACAGTTATTTTATTTTAACTTTAGTTTTTATATTTTATTTTATTCTTTCCTAGTTAAATTTACCCCCTATTTTATTTTTCATATTTATTTCCTATTCATAGTCTTTTATCTTAAGGTTTGAATTAAATAGAATTTTTGAATTTGCTTTGCAAGGTACGCAAGTTCACTGTTTTAACAAGTGGTGGAAACACGTCAAACCTCTTCTATCATCTGAAATCCAAACATCCAAACGAATATGGCCAAAGTAAAAAAAAAATGCGGCAAACCTCAGCAATTCACAGTTTATATAAAATTACATTATGTAAAACAGTTTCTTTGTGTTTGAATTTTTATTTATGCATTTTCAGATACAAATTGCTATATTGTGATTATATATATATTGTTACCGAGGTAGAAAATAGCTTCTACTGTGATAGAAGATTTTAGTTATATCGCCCACCACTAATGAAGCCTAACTTGCTTCATGGTGGAGATGGTGGGGGCAGAGGAGAGACCTGTGTGTGTTTTGTGTCTTATATCGCTGGCAGCAGACCGCATGAGACCCAACAAATTAGGAAGACACTTAGAGACAACACACATTAATAAGCCACTCGACTTCTTTCAAAGAAAGCTGGCAGAATACAGACAGCAGGAGAATCGCATGGTAAAATCTGAATCAGTGGACAGCAAAGCACAAATGGCTTCATTCAAAGTTGCATACAGAATTGGCCAGTGCAAAAAAACTACAAACGATTGCTGAGCAACGTAAGCCTTTTATAACAATTGCACGTGTATTTTATCTGTTTTTAACTTGGTGTTGTTTGATCTTATTGGTTTAGAAATTGATATTTCAATAAACAGTAAACTTGGCAGATTTTGTTATTATTTTGTTGACAAGTGGGGCTTGAAAATTTGCTCACCCCCTTAAGTGGGGAATGACAGAAAAAGTTTGAGAACCACTGCACTAGATCAAGAAAATACGATCATTTAACCCCAATATTATCATCCCTGCACTGGATACCTTTTCAGTTTAGAATTAATTACAAACTAGCATTAATTACGTATAAGTCTTTAAATGGTTTAGCTTCCACATATCTAGCCAATCTTTTAACACACTACAATCCACCACGCTCCTTAGGATCTCACAAAGCTCCGGACTTCTGGTAGTTCCTAGAATATCAAAATCTACAAAAGGGGGTAGGACATTTTCATATTTAGCTCCTAAGCTTTAAAATAGCCTTCCAGACAGTGTTCAGGGCTCAGACACAGTCTACCAGTTTAAAAGTAGACCCAAGACACATCTGGCATAAACATAATTTATCACATAACCTCATACTCCAGTATATCTAAATGCACCTCCTGTCTAGTGCTTCTAATATCCTGAACGGCATCTACGCTAGTTCTTTTTTATTCCACCTGTTCTTCCGTTCTCTACCCATCCCAAGGCATCTGGAGATTGTGCCAGCTCCAGTAGGCAGAGGCCAACCCTGCGAAGATCTTGAGGCATCCAGAGAAGGACCACCTCCAGCTGGATTCTGTTATACTGAACTTCCAGCAGCCTAACACATGATGTCGTTATATAATTTCTGTTATCCGTTATCCCCCAAAAGAGGATGGGTTCCCTGTTGAGTTTGGTTCCTCTCAAGGTTTCTTTCTATTGCCATCTCAGGGAGTTTTTCCTTGCCACCGTCGCCCTCGGCTTGCTCACCAGGGACTACCTCACAATCTCATTCTTTTCATTTTGTGACGCTGCTTTGAGACAATGACCATTTAATTGAATTGAATTGAATTGAATTGAAATTGAATTAAATTGGTAATCTACTCACAGATCTGACATTGATCCTTATTCGGTCCCCAGCAGTAATCGCCACAATCAAGATGACATTTCGCTGTGGACAAACAGCATACAGCCTTAATATGAGCATTCAAACTGACAGAAGAATAACCACCTCGATGATGTTACTTTCAGACACACCCACCTTTTGGACCATTGTCCCTGATGTCGATTGGAGCACTGCTGTTTCTTACTATGTCCTGCCAGTTGATCCAGGGAGCGTAGCTCAGGTACTTATTATTAATTATCTGTACTCCTCCAGCCATAATCTCTGTAGTGTGTATACACACACACACACACACACACACACACACACACACACACACACACACACACACACACACACACACACACAAAGCAGCTGATCTGGTCATCAGTAGTCGTAAAATAATACAGCAAAAAATGAATAAAAATCCATACCATGACCTACTTGTACTAGTACATGGGGTTTGTAAACACACTACATAATACTTTGAATTTATAATTTTAACCTTAAAATGTAGATTTAATTAGAAATGTATCTTAAAAGTTTAGAGAAGTTTAGATAATGTATTACACCATATAATAACATATACAATATATAGAAAATGTGCATGAGCAAAACCCTTAGAGATATCAAGCAAAAAAGAAAAAATAAATTAATCAGTAACCAGCATGTTAAACAATTAAGTAAGCTGACAATGAAACGGAGGAACTGAAATTTCAGAAAAGACAAATGCATACAGTACTGTGCAAAAGTCTTAGGCACCGTATTATATATCATGTCTGCATAATTATGTCCAAAATCATTCAGTATTTCCATATATAACTTAAACACTAATAAATAAATAACATTACAGGAGAATATATGCATGGCTGTAATGAAAAATATATATATAGTATAAGACAGACCAGTTTTCAGATGGAAACAAAAAGCCTAATGTACACTCCTGGGATTTGCATAAAAATAGAAAGGAGCGAGTGTGACAAAGTTACCAGAATAACTCATATTCTCCAGCAAGCTCAGTAAAACCTAACTGCTGTTTTACTTATAGTACTGTGCAAAAGTCTTGGGCACATACAGCAATATGGCAAAAGCAAAAGATGCTTTTGAAAACATTTCTACATAAAATAAACTTCTATAAAGAGCAATAAAAAGTAATATAATTAACAGTCAATATTTGGACTGAAAACTCACTGCTTAATATCAGGATTTTTAGACACAGATTTGTGCAGTTTTATAAGTAAAACAGCTGTTAGGTTTTACTGAGCTTGCTGGAGAATATGAGTTAGTGACATCATACTTTGTTACACTCGCTCCTTTCATTTTTATGCAAATCCCAGGAGCGTCCATTAGGTTTTTTGTTTCCATCTGAAAACTGGTCTATCTTGTACTATATTTCTTTTTATTCACAGCCATGCATATATTCTCCTGTAATGTTATTTATTTATTAATCATTTTGCATTTTACTGTAAGTTATATATTGAAATACTGAATGATTTTGTACATAATTATGCAGACATGATAAACATATATAACAAAATTGGTACAGCATATAATATGGTGCCTAAGACTTTTGCACAGTACTGTAATTTTTCGACATTTCACCTCCTTGCTTTTCAGTACACTTGGTGCATCTGTCAACAAGCTTTCGTATTCCCTCATTAAAATGCGAGCAACAAATGCACCGCTGCCTTCATTTCTTAATCAGAAGCAAACTTTCATCCTCTTAGGGCTGTTTAAAGGAAGCAAACAGGTAAAAGTCCAATGGAGCAAGATCAGGCGTATAGGAAGAATGCTTTTAACACCTCACATTGTTGGCAGTATGGACACAAGTGTGTAAACGTTTGCCATCAGGTGTGGACATGGTCGGCCGTCTGGCTCATTCTTGATGGCTAACACTTGTGCAACCTTTCTTGAACTTCTCTATCCAATCATACACACTCCTTCCTGACAAAACACATTCTCCATACTGAGCACAAAGTCTTTGATAAATAACAGCACCAGGTACACCCTCAGACCAAAAAAACAATGCATGCTAATAATCATTAATGCAAATCACAAGTATCACACGGGCATCCATTTTTGCTCACATTGCAGCTACAAATGAGCTGATGTAGCACGTTCACAGCAGCACACCAGGGAGACAGTAGCCGTTAATGGAAAGCGTTGATAAGACCCTAGATCGCCCTTATATAAACCCTCCTAAAATATCCTCTAGAGAAAATTTGCGTATACTGTATGACTGAAAATACAAACCGGATTCCAAAAAAGTTGGGACACTAAACAAATTGTGAATAAAAACTGAATGCAATGATGTGGAGATGGCAAATGTCAATATTTTATTCAGAATAGAACATACTGTAAATCACTGAACAAAAGTTTAAACTGAGAAAATGTATAATTTTAAAGGAAAAATATGGTGAATCAAAATGTCATGGTGTCAACAAATCCCAAAAAAGTTGGGACAAGGCCATTTTCACCACTGTGTGGCATCTCCCCTTTTTCTTACAACACTCAACAGACGTCTGGGGCCCGAGGTGACCAGTTTCTCAAGTTTAGAAATAGGAATGCTCTCCCATTCTTGTCTAATACAGGCCTCTAACTGTTCAATCGTCTTGGGCCTTCTTTGTCGCACCTTCCTCTTTATGATGCGCCAAATGTTCTCTATAGGGGAAAGATCTGGACTGCAGACTGGCCATTTCAGTACCCGGATCCTTCTCCTACACAGCCATGATGTTGTGATTGATGCAGAATGTGGTCTGGCATTATCTTGTTGAAAAATGCAGGGTCTTCCCTGAAAGAGATGACGTCTGGATGGGAGCATATGTTGTTCTAGAACCTGAATATATTTTTCTGCATTGATGGTGCCTTTCCAGACATGCAAGCTGCCCATGCCACACGCACTCATGCAACCCCATACCATCAGAGATGCAGGCTTCTGAACTGAGCGTTGATAACAACTTGGGTTGTCCTTGTCCTCTTTGGTCCGGATGACATGGCGTCCCACATTTGCAACAAGAACTTCGAATCGTGACTCGTCTGACCACAGAACAGTCTTCCATTTTGCCACACTCCATTTTAAATGATCCCTGGCCCAATGAAAACGCCTGTGCTTGTGGATCTTGCTTAGAAATGGCTTCTTCTTTGCACTGTAGAGTTTCAGCTGGCAACGGCGGATGGCACGGTGGATTGTGTTCACTGACGATGGTTTCTGGAAGTATTCCTGAGCCCATTCTGTGATTTCCTTTACAGTAGCATTCCTGTTTGTGGTGCAGTGTCGTTTAAGAGCCTGGAGATCACGGGCATCCAGTATGGTTTTACGCCCTTGACCCTTACGCACAGAGATTGTTCCAGATTCTCTGAATCTTCGGATGATATTATGCACAGTTGATGATGATAAGTCTTTGCGATTTTTCGCTGGGTAACACCTTTCTGATATTGCTCCACTATCTTTCTGTGCAACATTGTGGGAATTGGTGATCCTCTACCCATCTTGGCTTCTGAGAGACACTGCCACTCTGAGAAGCTCTTTTTATACCCAATCATGTTGCCAATTAACCTAATTACTGTTAATTGGTCTTCCAGCTCTTCGTTATGCTCAAATTTACTTTTTCCAGCCTCTTATTGCTACTTGTCCCAACTTTTTTGGGATTTGTTGACACCGTGAAATTTGGAATCAACATATTTTTCCTTTAAAATGATAAATTTTCTCGGGTTTAAACTTTTGATCTGTCATCTATGTTCTACTCTGAATAAAATATTGACATATGCCATCTCCACATCATTGCATTCAGTTTTTATTCACAATTTGTTTAGTGTCAAAACTTTTTTGGAATCCGGTTTGTATGTGAAAATACGTGAACACCTTAACATTACTGTAGCTGCTGCTACTGTACAACAGCCTCCACTCTTCTGAAAAGGCCTTTCAACTAGATTTTGAAATAAAACTGGGGGGATTTGTGTTCATTAAGCCACAAAAGTAAAAAAAAAATTGCACTGATATCCAGCTTCAAGGCCCAGTCGGTGCAAATTTGGTGTTCCAGTTGGGTTTAAGATCATATCTTATCTGTGCAGTGGTTTATTTGTGTTCCTTTACTTTAGTTCCAGTGATAGGAACCTCTCAATTTAAAGCACAGAAAGACATTGTAGGGAATAATATGTTCCTAATGTTGTGGCAAACGTGTAAAAAAAAAAAAGAAAGAAAAAGAAAAGAAAGAACAAAGCTGCCCGTTTGAATTTTTCCAGAGACTAGCTGGACAGGCCTAAAGTATTCTGGAAGTCTCTGGACAGATAAGTCCAAAACTGAACTCTTTGTGTGACTTAGGAGGCCCTTGTTTGGCAAAGTGATAAGAGTCTATCTCCAACAACCCTTATCTCTCCTGTAAAGCATGACATGGGTCTGGGTTTCTTAGTCTGGCATTTTTAAAAAATAAATCACAAATTGTGGGGGGAAAAATACCCCCCCCCCCCCACCCCCGGAGCCAATTTTGGTACTTTGTTTTCAAAGTCGTCAATTTTGAAAACCCGGCCTCGCACAGATAAGTTGAGGCGAATGGAAGAAGTAATTTTACGGCTGAGAATATTCAACAATAATAATAATAATAATAATAATAATAATAATAATAATTTAATAAGGATATTAAATGCAGAGAGAGAGGAGCGCATTTATCACCCCTAGCTGAGCACGTTTTCTTCCAAATCATGCAGGGTTTTTCCATTTTTCCATGTGCATTCTACCTTAAAGGTGAAATGCCATAAAATACACCCAGTGCCCAAATAATGCATTGTCTTTGTTTTTTCTTGAAAACAATTTGCGCCCCAAACTTCCGAACTTTCCGCCCCCCCAATGAGGGCGCGCCGCCCCTGTTGAGACCCACTGCCTTAGAAGAACCATCTCATGGAACGATCAATCCAAAGCCCTGACTTAAATTCTCTTGAGATGATGAGGAAGGTGATCTGGTGAAGAAGATTAAAAAAGTCCTTAAAATGCCAGACTGGTTATAAGAGGACAACGAGGGAAATTACTGCTGCTAAAAGAGGCGCCACATGTTAGTGGCTGAACAGAGCTCATTTACCTTTGCACAGTAATATACTGTATAGTGATTATTTTTAAATGTTGTTTTAATTACAAGACTTTTTTATTCAGGGTATAAATTTTTTAGGTGTTTTAGGGGTTCACAAATATTAAATTACAAATCATTATTATTATTATTACTATTTTTTCCCTTTTGCATAGTTTTTGCAGCTTTTTTAGAAACTTTGAAAATTTATGAACCACAAATTAATGGGAACCTTTTCCTGTACTCACAGTTAAAGAAACCCCACAGGGTATTTATGTTTTGCAGTAACACACTTCACAGTGAGAGAAAGTGAAACAATTTTTTTTAGAGTTCCTGGAGTCCAAGCCCAGATTGGCATCTCTTTACCATGAAGCTGACGAGTCCAAACACGGCAAAAGCCTTAAGAGCTTAAAACACAGACGTAAATAAAAATGTACACACAGATCAAGATGTACACACCCGAGCATCCACATATTCTGTAATGCTAAGGTTTTAACGAGTCATGTGACCTGACTTGATCATGTGATTACAGTTTAAAACTAAAAATACCTCATCAAATCTTTTCAGATATACAGTATGTACTGTATGTATGTGTGTGATCAGTGGTTGATCCTCCAGTCCACTCCTCCATCCCATCTATCCCTTCTCAGCTGTACTAACCTGTGAGATGAGTAAGGCCCAGGTTCTCCAGTCCATACTGGCCATCGAAGTTGAGAAAGACAGACAGGGCCCATTCCTTATCATACAGCGTGCTGCCACGGATCACTCGCAGCTGCTCCAAAGGAAGCCGGCGAAACTGGTTTGTAGCAATGAGGACGTAGCCCGTCACTTCTCGAACCGTCTGCAGGTACAGGCGAGACAATAAAAGAGGTGTGATGAAGCCCACTGGAATGCAGCAGCTATTAAAACTTCAATTCTATTAAACATTAATCACTGTTTCGCCTGAAGGTGAATGTATGTTGTGCAGTTATGTTAGTTAAAACCGTGAAAGATTTACGAGGCAATCTCTGCCATCAAAGCAATGCAGTGCATCACAGCCGGTAAAAAATAATGTACATGGAAACTTACTCCGAGGAAGGAAAAGTCGAAGTCTTGCACCATAAGCGTGATTTCCAGGTTCCCAGTGATGATCTCACAGTCCTCGTAGCGTGCCTTCATGCTGTTGTAGTGCTGCACAGGGCTTTCGGTAAAACTGAGGCCATTCTTGGTTCCTGCACAAACTGTTGGAGAGAGACACATGACAGACTTTGCTGTTGAATGGAAAATGATGCATGACAGGATGCATGACTGTTGCCCCTATTGCAACCTATCCCACTCACCCACTCAGTAACTTCTCACTCCCAGCACCTGCAAAAAAAACCTTCCTCAAATGCTAAAGGCTACCGTCTAGTGAATTGTCAAATGACTGACTCTGTAATAGGCAGGTGAGAAACAACAACACAAGGCGAGAGATGACAATACATGCAGCACACAGTCCACCACCTCATTGTGGTAACAAGCATCTAACCAACCCCCGCTACCACCCCCCCCCCACACACAAAAAAAAAATTTAACAAATGTACATTTAATAAATATACAAATCTGGCAACCCTGTCATGAATTACCCTTGTATTTCTACATGAGCATGGGGCAAAGAGTGTCCTCCCCCACTGGAACTCTAATTAGTGTGTCTTGCCATTCAAATTTTTGACCAGTAGGTGAAATAATATCTTTCAGGAAGCAAATTGAGGCAACAAGTGTTCTCCCCTGTGATCTGGGCAACATCTAAAATATTGAGCAAATATACAGTATAGAACATTGGTATACACTACACCGATCCCACCACATTAAAACCCGAAACCTCAACCACAACATTGTGTAGGCTCTCCGTGTCCTGCTACTGAAGCTCTGGTCCCTAGCGGCAGATCCTGCGGTTGCTGTGAGTTGCTGGATGGGGCCTTTGAGGATCAGACTCGTTTGTCCGGTGCATTCAATACATTCTTGGTCAGATTGTGATCAGGGGAATTTGGACGCTGTATGAACAAACTTGAACTCCTTGACTTGCTGAGGCCCATACGCAGCAGGTGGTGATGCACTGGGTGCTCTGCTACCTCTCTGTCATAGACTTATTAGTAATTTGTGCTACATTGGCTGTTCTGTGAGATCAGACCAGATGTGCTGTCCTTTGATCTGCACAGGCATACAGGTCGAGTCTTGGTTGCCCATGATCCTGTTACCAGTTTAATTGATACGCAATGTCAGTCAGTTCACCTTGCGGTGGTGTTAGTGTTGGTGATAATAAGAGTATACCTGTCTAACAGCTCCACATTTCTTCTTTTGTTCACACAATAGAAAAAAAAATATTACCTGCACGTATGAAAGACCACTGTGCATGAATTTTGTTATAGCAGCCTACAACACTCTCCTCAAAACATTCCCACGTCACAAAACTTACAGCTTTACCCGTGACCAACAGCTGTACTTTTAAATTATTCAGTTGAGTATCACATAATTTCCTGTTTAGGCTTATAACAATCAGCAATCATACAAAACAGAGACTCATAGCTACGAATCAATCAATCAACAACATGTTTACATTTAATATTTATGGAAGGAGTCTCCAATGTCAGGAGGAAAGCTATAACTTTAAGTTTTTCACCATGACAACATTTAAAAATGGAGGACGTTTTGCCTCTTGCAGTTTCTCTGTAACATGCTGCATATATGAGGGGTGTCCGAGTCAAACCTGTACTTTAAATTGCGAACACAGACGTAAATAACCGAACACAATCATGAGAACTTCCTTTATTTGTCTATATTATCCCCTGCTACACTATTTCAGCATTTCACTAGCGCTTGGATACCATCAAGAAAGAAAGTTTACTCAGAACGTCTGTGCCATGATGGGACTGCCTGCTACATCTCTGAAACGCTGGCCTCCCTGGAACTCCTTTAGTGGCCCAAACATATGAAAGTGGCTTGGGTGCGAGGACAGGACTATACAGGGGATGTGGCTCCCATCCCATCACATCTACGTACGTCATTTGGCAGACGTCCTCATCCAGAGCGACTTACATTTTTATCTCATTATATATCTGAGCATCTGAAGGTTAAGGGCCTTGTTTAAGAGCTCAAGAGTGGAAACTTTGAGGTGGTGTGGTTTGAGCCTGGGACCTTTTGATCAGTAGCCCAATGCTTACTGTAATGTGCAAGTGATCTTCGCGCATGATTGTGTGTAAAAGCACCCTGGCAGAAGCAGCTCTTTCACAAGCTGGTGACAAGTTATACATTGATTACAGTATGTATGTCGAAGGATGTGGCAAGGATCCATTCAGTGATGTTCATGGAAATGACTGCAGTCAACTCCGAACTATCTCAGATAGGATCATCATTCACAAACACACTGCCTTCTTTAAATTGTTTGAATGGTTTACTAAGAGTCTCATGGTTGAAGTCGTCTGTAAATGTAAACAGGTTTGACGTCTTTGTTCATGAGAAATCTACTTACTAATCCTGGTAATGATATTATAAACAGATATAAAAAGTGACGTCATTGTTTAAAAAAATTTTTTTAGTACTGTTTAAAAAAAAAAAAAAAAACTCTGTTAACAGCCCTTGACTGTGAGTGCATCATAACACTGCGTTGATTTTCTTTTCTCAACAGAACATCGTGTTTTAATACAGAATTATGATTTTGTTATTATCACTCAGCTATACCATGCAATCCCAGTACCTAAACTTTATTACTAATAATACATATTTTTACACACACATGTCTTTAAAAGCCTTATACGGAACAATCAGTGATTTATGAATAATAAATCTCCAGCATGTTCAGCTGAAATACAGGGCCGATTGTGAACCCCTTTAAAGCAGCATAAAGCCTCTGCACGCACATCCATGCACACAACCAGACACAAGGTCGGAAGTATGGTAAAGGAGAGGTCAAAGGTGAACAAGGTCACAGGACCGCCACAGGCTAATACTGGGAGTACAAGGGCTTGTAATGAGCTCACAGACATGAATTCAACTGAAGTGGGAAGGCGAGAAACGCCATCAATCCGCACAGCAGGGTCACTGGCTTGAGGGTGGAATTAGTGCTAATTTACCATCCACTAAACCGAGAGGCACCAAAGAACCACAGAAGCACACACACACACACACACACACACTGTCACTCGCACTTTCCCCTCAGTCGGGCAACCATAATTCTTGCGGGTGAACAGCCACAGCGCGTTGGCGTGTGACACAGACCTTCGCGAGGGTATACTGTGTGTTAATGACTATGTATTATGCTATAGATGTGCTGTGTGGCATTACAGCAGAACAGCACAGAAACACACACCTCATTAGCAGCACACATTAGCACATTAATAGCTATGTGACAGTCCTGAGCTTATTAGCAAGGAAGTGAGGAACAAGAAGATAAGAGTTAACAGAAACCACTGAAAAGACGAATGCATCCTGCTCTACTGGTTTAAAAACAACCATTTTATCTTATTAACAGTATATAGGATGATATATATTATTTACCCCAACTGAACCTGCTATTCACAAATCTCACTCCAAGGGTGCATTAAACGAAACCCATACATCAACACTATTTTAACTTTTCAGTTATCAGCAAATTATGTACACTGTAAACCCTAATGATCAAAGTAAGTAAACATATTGAGTACTGTTAACTTTTTGTGTCTGATTTTGTGTCTGACATCATCAATGCACAGGTGTTGGATTAGGTCTGTTTTTGCATGATGCTGTACGTATAATCTTTACACATCTGGGGACCCTAAAGTTGATGTTTTTGATTTATGCCATCTGATTGTCGACAGTCTGGTGCTCTCTAGAGGCACTGGTGGCTCAGTGGTAGGTGTTTCATCTGCCACATGAAAGGCCCGGGTTCGATTCCCAGCCACTTGATGAAGTGCCTGTCCCAAGCCCAGATAAAATAGGAGGGCTGCTTCATGAAGGGCATCTGGTGTAAAACCTGTGCCAAGCTTGTGTGTGGACCGGATGGTCCACTGTGGCGACCCATTGCCGGGAGCAGACGAAAGACCAACAACAATTTCTTTGATTTGCAACAACTAAACTAAAAAATTATAATTACTATTAAATACTATGCGTTAGACTACTCATTAAAGCAAATAAAGAATGATTAATATGAATGAGTACAACAAACTCAAAATCTGATCGTTCTGTTTACTTAAACTTTAAAACATCATTACTCAAAAAATTAGCTGTAACTGATTACAACTTATTCGGGTTTACAGTGCACTAGACGAATAACATTAAGTATTTCTCTTAAGTACATCACTTTCAAGTGCACCAGGAAATCACGCTTAGCACGCAGCACATTCCCAGCCTAATCTCTATTCAGTGCACCTGTCATATATGACATGTGATGTGTGATTACCGCACAAGAGAATTTCCTTGTACTGTTGTGGGACGTCCCGGAAATCTGTTTACTTGAACATTAGTTAATAAATGGCTCAACAAATCATATTATTTTATGGAACACTGATAAGCTTTGTGCTAGTGATGGGAGATATCATGTAAAAAAATCATATCATAATTCTTAGCAAAATCTCTGCAATGTAGTTTTAATGTGGTCTTGAGGAATAGTTCTCGTTTTCAGTCTAGTCCCCGTACCTGAGCAGTTTCAGAGGAATGTTTTGTGTTTGTTAAGCCACACAGAGACCTATAACTCATTCAAACATACAGTAACAATGGTAAAGTATTTCGCCCTGTCATCTGAAGATCGCGAGTTCGATTCTGTAGCCTCCCGCATCCCGATGGAAAGTAACTTAGCGCTCTCACATCGATCACGGCTCTACAGGCAGTCATGGAATCACGAAGGAGCGGAAAGCGCTGTGCTCCGTGTGTGTTAGTGCGTGAGCGAGCAGTTCAAAAAGATGCGGCATCACATGGTACAGAGTAAACACATGATAGTCTTCGGTCCCACCTGACTGAGTAAAAACCTTAATGTTGGAGACCCCTAGTGATGGGTGGGAATTGGATACGGGGGACTAAATTTGGGGGGTGAAAATTCAGGTAAAATCCCCGCAAAAAACTAACTTAAGGCATGAAACATTGAAAAACAGGTGATGCCAGATGATCAGGCCGGTGATTAGTATACTGGTGATGCTGAATGCTGAGTGGTTGGAATAGACGAGAGGGGAAATGAGGCTGCTGAGGCTGTTACATTACCTTGTAGACTTGAGATGTGTTTGCTACGTATGCCCTTTAAAGCCTTCATAACTGCTCTAATCTGGGGTGATGTGAAGTGGTGATTTCTGAATGAACTTCTCCTCTGCAGCAGAGGTAAGTTTTGTTACGTCCCAGTTTTGCTTTCCTGGGAAGGTTTCATCATAGTCGCTTGATGGTTTTTCAAATGCACTTGACAGTACTGTTCTTGCAAGAACTACTATTCCAGAACAGCTGACCTTTGTATTTTTAAATCATAACTGACTGTTGTTGTTGTTGTTGTTACTAATGCCTAAGTTTTGAAAAAATACAGTATTGCTCTAGAATGTAGAAAACAAATCCAAATTTTGTCCAAACTTATGACTAGTGTGTCCAAACATCTGGAACTGTACATAATTTAATAAAATTTAATTTAATATGAAGAAAAGTACTTGTTTAACATCTTCATTATAAAAAGAAAAATTTAAATAACATTTGATCAGTTTACAATCTTAACTATCAGCTGTAATTTTTTTTTTAATGAAAATATTTATCACAATGCTGATATTGTATTGTGAACAGCTTTATTATTACTTATTATAGCACGTAATGCTTGTACTGTTAACTTCATATAAAGTAATTCTGCCAGACATTTGGAAGCCCTTATTCCTTCGTTATATCATCGTGATTTTTTCGACTGAGCGATTTCCTTTCTCATGTTATTTCGAATGTTCAACGTTACCATTTAATTCATGCTTCCTATAAATACATCTGAGGGCACGATACGGCTGTTTGACGGACCAGAGTGGAGGCGTGAGGCTCTCAGCACTCCCGGACAGACATTCTTAATAAACAAAGCTCAGGATTGTCACAAAGCTATAAATGTGAACTCTGTTCATGTGTACTGTGTGTGAATGCATGTGTATGTGTCTGTGTTCGCATTAGCACTACTGAGATCATAGGAGCACACAATAGGGCGAGTGTGAGTGCAGCGCAGTCTATCCACGGGGGGGGGGGGGAGGTCCAGGCGACAGGAAGAGATAGGGACACTATCTGTGAGTAGCCACGCTCTTCATGCACCCACTACTCGTAGTCTCTCCCCCCCCTCCTTCCAATCCTTGCACGTAGCAGTGGCAATATTCCTACTATTTCACTGAAGTCTTCAACGCCCATAATCCACCGGCTCGTGAATCACTCTGCGGGGGAGCGATTATTGGAATGAAGCCCAATGCAGGAATCTCGTTTGAATCTTGTTGAATGTAAGGAATTTGAAAGCAACCTTTTCTTCCGTGTCACGACATGATAATCAGTAGTCTCGCTTTCCCCGGCACGTTTCGACTGTTGTTCTAAGCAAACAAGAGATAATTAGACCTCACTGAACCTTTTTTTTTTTTTTTTTTTTGGTGAACAACATATTTTCATTTCACTGGTAGGAGTTAATAATATCGACTCTTGAGAAGGATATACGACTCTAAATCCAGTCCTCGTGTACAGTACGAGTGGCTTATTTAAAAATTTCTCCACTTTCTTTATCGATGCATGAAGATGTCCATTAATAAGTCATAATTTATCCATTAATAAATCAGGTTTGTAAGAAGGAGATGCCATGCGTGTGCTGTTACAGGGCTATGCAAAAAAAATAATTAATTATTGCTTGCATGTTCGATATGGATGAGCATAGCTAATGCTAAGCATTATTTATCCTGTTGCAACGCAGATACCTTTATGGCATTTTACCTTTAGTATCTCTACTAGTACTGCACTTTCAAACACTTCCAAGTAAATATTTAAAAAGAAAACCACGTACAAGAAGTGATATTTTTAGACTGCAAACCTACATTATACAGGAAGATTACCAAACACCGGTTTCAGACTGGTAATCAGCATCCTTACAATTTTGTGGGGGAAAAAAAAAGACTCTCTTGCTGCAATGTTGGAGTCACTTGAAGAGAGCTGACTCCATGCAGAATATTTAAAGCCACTTAATTTTGCTATGTTTGTGCATGTGGACTGATTTGTGTGAGTGGGACGATCATTGCAAAACACTGATCATTACTGAGATGATTTGGATGTATGCTTGGCGCCTCATCTTGTTTAAATCTTGTCTAATTATGGTCAAGCCTGAAGCGCCTGGACAAGGCAAAAGGTTCTGTGCTGAAAAATGCTAGCACTTTATCCAACATGGACATAACATGAGGTGCTTTTACTTGCATGCAGTTTCCATTTGCGTCAAATATGCTGATCAAAACGACTTGACTTTGGTGTCGTCTGAACAATACAAAAGCATGTATGCAGTATACACAGATTTGTATATTCATGCATGTACACTACTAGTGTATTGGTGTATAAATATCATATGATTTTTCTTTTTGACAATGATGAATTTTTACCATTATTATTGCATTTCCTGCTTGAGTTAACAGATTAAGAGTCTAGAATTGCAAGCCGTCATTCAAATGAAAAATTAAAACACACCCATCAGAGAGAGATAGCACAACATTAGGTGTGGCCAAATTTGACATTCGGTACACAAAAAAAAAAAAAAAAAAACACTGGTGAGTCTGGAAACAGTAAAATGCTCCGTAAGACCACAAAAAAATTATATAAAAAAATTATAATATTAATTTATTAAATGTTGGAAACAAAAAATACATCAATTTCCAAGAACAAGACCAGTTTCAAGGAGGTACAGTAGGTTTATCTGTGTTCAGGTCAACAGTCAAGAGAAGACAAACAAAAAGCAATTAAAACAAGAAATTCAATTTAATAATTAAAAAAAAAAAAAAAGCTCATAATTCTTTAAGCAACGGCCTATAAACAGTTGAAAGAGAGATAAACCAGATTGAGCATTAACAGGAATTGAAACCGGTGTCTGGTCATGCCTGTGGAATCCAGACGTCATGCCGTCACTGACTACAAAGGATTGCAACCCAAGAAGTAAAATGACAATTTTATTTATGATTGATTCCATTTTATACAATTAATGGTGGGATGCTGGGCTGTTTATACTTAAATAAAGTGATGCAATTCCTACAGCCTTCAAAAAGTTAAAGGTCTGCACATTAAAGATGCGTAATCATTATTTAATTCCAGTATTCAAATATTTATGTTTCTCTCTCAGGACAAAGGTGCTGGTGTTAATACTCAATTCCAGCTATCATACTGGTATCAGTATCAATAACATGAACAGCAAACCCAGCCCGAGATTTTGATATACTTTTCATTATAAATGTACTTTATATAGTTGATTATTTTGGCTACGTTCCCATTACAAGTCACACTGGAAGTCAGATTTTTTTTCGAGCAGATCGGATTTGAATGTCGTAACAGTTCGTTTTACCAATAACAAATGACTTTTATCTGACTTTAATGTGGACACGCCTGTCCTCTGAAATGTCACATTGATACATCCTCACTCGCACTATCTAGGTTAAAACACATCACAGTTGTTTCATTTCAAACAACAGGTGCGATTCTGGCAAAAATATGCTTGGGAATTTGGCAAGTATTAACCAGCTGTATTTGTTAAAATCCTGGAAAAGGTAGAAAGCCAGACGTCTTGCTTCATCTGTCCTATCAGCTATTGCTGGTACTGCTGTGAAACGTCTGCTGCAGATTAACGTCCTGTGAGTGCCCTACACATGCGCGGAGGCAAAACATCTCATTCATGTCTTTATCATATCAGATATGTACCTGATCTAGGAAAAAGTGTACTGTACATTTACATTTACGCATTGGGCAGACACTCTTATCCAGAGCGACATACAAAAATGCTTTGAAGTTCCCATCATTGAATAGATCCTTACACAGGTTACTATTTTTTTTTTTTTTGGAGGATGGTAATCCAAATACCTACTGTAACATACACTCGTCGCTTCCTGATTGATCTTTGGCAAATTAGTGCAGAAAATCAGAATTGAGTCACTTCAGGCTGGTAATGTGAATCTATTCTGTAATACCTAAATGTATGTACAAAAAAATTTAATAAAATAACTACAAATAAAACACACTATATGGAGATAATAACAGGTGAAAGTTTTAAGAATGAACGTTTTGTTTCTTGCATCACCTGCTGCCGATCCACCCTTTTCAAACCCGAACATAAATTAATCTCAGCCAGTGCTTATCAAAATCACTGTAACTGGAAGTGTGTAGTCAATTCAAATTCAAGTAGGAACTTGGGACTTAGAAGTGGAGATAAAAAAAGGAGTGGAGAATGACTCCCGCTGCCCACTCCCTGAATGTAAACACAGCATACGATTCCTCCTGCTATATACAGTATATGAAGGTCGCTAGTCAGGGCCTCTTGGGTTGTGTTATACTGCAATACTGTACATGTTTTGCCACTAATCCAATTTCGCTTATAAGTTCTTTAAGATCAAGTCACTCAAACTCGTTCTTCCTAAACCTGACTCGTTATTCTGCTATAAGGTTGGGACACACCATCGAAACTACCAAGGCGACTAGACTCATGTTTATATATATTCTGTTGGAAATGGTTCTCGGTTCGTCCTTGAGGGTTCATCACTTTTAAATGATGGGAAATTAATTTCATTTTCCACCTCTCCTTACAACAGTAAAACAGGCCCAGTGAACTTTAGTGCCATATTCTTGAGTGCAACGTCTAATTAAAGTTTTATGACAGGGCAATATATTCCTACACCTCTTTCTGACACTGAACCAGTTTACAACCCTGCTGACACACTGGCAGAATAGGTTACATATTAGCACAATCGGGAACTCTGATTACAACGCATTAATACCCAGCAGGATTCTAAGAGGCAAAGTTCTTTAAGGAAAAAAAAAGGAGAAGAAGAAGGTTTTGTGTGCAAAAGGAGAGGAACGATTAAGGAGAGGCCTGGTTAATCATTCTGGAGCTGTCAATATATCCTCTAGGAGTGAGTCACTCCTGGGCGGTTCTGCTAATGAGCCCTATAGCTTAAGTCTGCTCACATTGTTCACACCGGTGACGCAAATTAAGAGTCTTCAAACACAATGAGATAAGTGTGAAGTCCAAAGATTCCTAAATTAGTCTTAGTCTATTCGTTAAATAAGGGGGGAAAGACGCTAAGTTATTGAGTCAGTCTTAATTTCATTGTTTTAACTGATTGTTATGTTGAGTTTCAATAGGTATCAATTCCAGGATCAAATTACTCAAAACCTACAGCAGAAGAAAAAAAATTATATATCTTGGAGGGTTGCCAATGATGATTGGTTTCGTAAGTGGGTTTTGCTAGGATCCTTATCTAATATGCGAAAAAAAAAATTGGGGGGGTTTTACATACAAGAAACAGACTGAACAGCACTTTCTATAATAATAATAATAATAATAATGCATTTTATTTATATAGGTATCTTTCTAGTCAGCCAAGGTCACCTTCCAAAATTCAAACAAGAAATTAATTCTGAACATAGAGTCTAAAATAACATAAATCATTAAAACAATTAACAATTTTTATGTGTGTGTATTTTCTTTTCTTTGTGAACAATGTTCTGTTAATAGATGTGTTTGATACAGTATATACTTCTACACTTTTTCCCCGCTAGTATCAGTTTGTTCGTTCCAGATCTGTTGTGCTTTAACAAAAACAGAATTTCATTAATGACTACATTTTAAGCACACGTCAGTTTCTAATCTTTAATCTTTTAAGTAAAATAGGACTCTGTTTCTCTAAAGAGATTACTAAAGGAAGGTATGAATAAAATGTTTCCAGATTCACTGGATCATGAGTCAGTACCGAGAATACCAAAGCACACCTACTCAGGTGAAACAGGAAAAAAAAAAAAATAGGTTAAAGTTCATTCAATGACCTGAATGACAATCTGAGATTTGGTGTTTGTTTTCTTCTATAACACTAATTCTATAATCTCTTGTCTCCAGTGTAGGGGACAAAATTACCTTAAGTCACCATTTGGGATTTGATGGAAACTCATGACTTCAGTTTGATTAAAATCAGGTCAGCGTTTTTCCTGATTAATAGACAGTAATAGACATTATCTATGATTACGACTACTTCCTCCAAATGTTAATAGCATCACTTGGATACTTCATGAAGAAATTTGGAGTAGGCTACTGATGACTTGTCTTCCTCATGCTCAATAAATGTATTAGTTATTTTTAACTCGTGTCAGTGCACTCTCAGTGCCAGTCTCAAAACTGGATATAATGGGGAGGGTTGTGTCAGGAAGGGCATCTGCGGCAAATCCATCTGATCCGCTGTAGCCGCCCCCAAATGAAAGCAGCCAAAACAACACCACCACCAACAACAACAACAACAACAGTCTGACTGAATTGTGACTACTGTTTATATTATAGAACATGAAACACTTATTCATGTCTATGTGTTTATCTCTGTGAATGTGTTTATGTGTGTGGGAATGCTTGACTCTTGCACTAGTTTCTAAGCAGTTTCATAATTTTGACACTTACGACAACAGTTTGGCATGAAGATTTTCCCCTTTCTTAAAGCACATGGCTCACTTCTAATCACAGGACTGACAGCCAGACATTATTGGTCAAACCCTAAACCTTAATTTCCACCTTGTATTGAAATTGTATGACCATAAATATCTTATCATCACACATTTATATTGTCACCTACGTTAAGGAAGGTGATGGGTTCTAATCCCAGGACAACCAGACAGACAAGTTTTTATAATTTTTTTTACAAATAAAACCAATGATACAAATTTACTTTGTAGTGAAATAGGCTATGTACATTTATTCTTTATAACATAAATATTTCACTTGAGGTGATGAGTTCTAATCCATCCAAGCAAGGCTCGTGATTAAATATATTTTAATATTTCAGTTTAACTGATTATATTATTATATTATTATAAAACAATTCTATACATGTGTTCAAAAGGAGGCATCTGTTTACCCTGAACTGATTAAATGCATTGCGTTATTGCGTACCTTCCTCAGTTTGCGCAGAAGCTCCTTGCAGATAAAGGAAGAGAAGCGCGAGCACCTGCAGTGGCATCTCGTCCTGTGAAAGAGCGGAGCGGGAGAGCGCGCGCGCACCCTCTCACCCGCTCACTCACTCACCACCACGAGCCTTTCTTCAGTCCAGGTGCTTCACGCGCTGTGTGTTTTTTTTAAGGAAAGCTCCAAATCCAATAAAGCAGAACAATATCCACAAGTTTTTTTTTTCTTTTCTCCTTCTTATCAACAAACAAGTAAACTGATTTAACCGTAGTTCGCTCCACGCGCGCGCAGGCTACCTTTCGATTTCGAGTTCTCGGTCCCGCGTGGAGAGCAAGGCGCGCGAGCTGGACTCGACTAGACAAGCGTGACACGAATAATCTTTATCCGAGGCATCAGAGCCACAGCCTGTGAGAGGCTATGAAGGGTTGGTGACAGCGACAGTCCGGGAAATTTGGGAGCGGAGACTCGGTGTGACGCTCAGTAACCACGCCCTCTCGAAATGTCAACCGCAGGAAAGCGCGAGCGCTCCTGTTCCCATTGCGCACGCTACCGAGAAATTATTAGCTGTACAGGTGCTGCATTCAGACCTACAGTACACTCTAGGGACAAACCTTTGTCAACTAACTGTACCTGGACCCCTGGAATTTCCTCTGGAATAATAAAGTATCTATCTATCTATCTATCTATCTATCTATCTATCTATCAGTCTATCTATCGATTACATTTGTATGTACACTATATGGACAAAAGTATTAACCAAACCTGTTACTTATTGAATTAATCAGGCACCTTATCCCAACTGTGGGCCAACATCCCCAAGGTGCAGAGTTCGAGTAGCACTAGCTGGTCTGTGTACATGGAGTTTGCATGTTCTCGCCCTGCTATAAGTTCCCCAGGTACTTTGGTTTCCTTCCACAACAGCATGCAGATAAGGCTAACTGGTGTTTCCAAACTTTGTGTGAGAGAGTGTGTGAGTATACAGTGGTGTGAAAAACTATTTGCCCCCCTCCTGATTTCTTATTCTTTTGCATGTTTGTCACACAAAATGTTTCTGATCATCAAACACATTTAACTATTAGTCAAAGATAACACAAGTAAACACAAAATGCAGTTTTTAAATGAGGGGTTTTATTATTTAGTGAGAAAAAAAATCCAAACCTACATGGCTCTGTGTGAAAAAGTAATTGCCCCCTGAACCTAATAACTGGTTGGGCCACCCTTAGCAGCAATAACTGCAATCAAGTGTTTGCGATAACTTGCAACGAGTCTTTTACAGCACTCTGGAGGAATTTTGGCCCACTCATCTTTGCAGAATTGTTGTAATTTGAGGGTTTTCTAGCATGAACCGCCTTTTTAAGGTCATGCCACAACATCTCAATAGGATTCAGGTCAGGACTTTGACTAGGCCACTCCATAGTCTTCATTTTGTTTTTCTTCAGCCATTCAGAGGTGGATTTGCTGGTGTGTTTTGGGTCATTGTCCTGCTGCAGCACCCAAGATCGCTTCAGCTTGAGTTGACGAACAGATGGCCGGACATTCTCCTTCAGGATTTTTTGGTAGACAGTAGAATTCATGGTTCCATCTATCACAGCAAGCCTTCCAGGTCCTGAAGCAGCAAAACAACCCCAGACCATCACACTACCACCATTATATTTTACTGTTGGTATGATGTTCTTTTTCTGAAATGCTGTGTTACTTTTACGCCAGATGTAACGGGACACGCACCTTCCAAAAAGTTCAACTTTTGTCTCGTCGGTCCACAAGGTATTTTCCCAAAAGTCTTGGCAATCATTGAGATGTTTTTTAGCAAAATTGAGACGAGCCTTAATGTTCTTTTTGCTTAAAAGTTGTTTGCGCCTTGGAAATCTTCCATGCAGGCCGTTTTTGCCCAGTCTCTTTCTCATGGTGGAGTCGTGAACACTGACCTTAATTGAGGCAAGTGAGGCCTGCAGTTCTTTAGATGTTGTCCTGGGGTCTTTTGTTGCCTCTCGGATGAGTTGTCTCTGCGCTCTTGGGGTAATTTTGGTCGGCCGGCCACTCCTGGGAAGGTTCACCACTGTTCCATGTTTTTGCTATTTGTGGATAATGGCTCTCACTGTGGTTCGCTGGAGTCCCAAAGCTTTAGAAATGGCTTTATAACCTTTACCAGACTGATAGATCTCAATTACTTTTGTTCTCATTTGTTCCTGAATTTCTTTGGATCATGGCATGATGTCTAGCTTTTGAGGTGCTTTTGGTCTACTTCTCTGTGTCAGGTAGCTCCTATTTAAGTGATTTCTTGATTGAAACAGGGGTGGCAGTAATCAGGCCTGGGGGTGACTACAGAAATTGAACTCAGGTGTGATAAACCACAGTTAAGTTATTTTTTAACAAGGGGGGCAATCACTTTTTCACACAGGGCCATGTAGATTTGGAGTTTTTTTTCTCCCTTAATAACGTAAACCTTCATTTAAAAACTGCATTTTGTGTTCAATTATGTTATCTTTGACTAATAGTTAACGGTTTTTGATGAGCAGAAACATTTAAGTGTGAAAAACATGCAAAAGAATAAGAAATCAGGAAGGGGCAAATAGTTTTTCACACCACTGTATTTTAATTTGTGCCCTTTGATGGATTGGTACCCATGGTGTGTCTCACTTTCTGCCTCCCAGTCCCTTGGTATAGCCTGGTACTGTATAGGAAAGAACTATGCACACTGATGGCCAATATGGTTCAAGTGTACCATAAATCAGTAGCAAGGACTACCTGGCATTCGAAGGAGATTTTTTCACCTTCATGTGGTCAAATCTAAATCTCGAAAAGCAAAGATCATGTTCATTAATTTAGTGGTTGTGTGGTGCTGCATGAAATGTTACAGCATCCTTAGTACTTGATGCACCCATCATGCCTAGTTGCTACCTTACAAGCCTGTGGGGGCAGTGCTATAATGTAGGGTTGGTCAGGTCTAAATTCAACGATGTTATGTGCCCAAAAGGATTTCAGCTGACTACCTGAATATATCATATTTCAAGATAATGATGCCAGGATTCATCGGGCTGAAATTGTAAAAGAGCCATTCAGGGCACATTCTCACATATAATTTTCACACATGGGTTGGCCACCACAGAGTGCAGACCTTAACCACATTTAATATCTTTATCCCAATTCGCACGGGATTAGTATTACCTGGGGATCTCGTGTGATTAATCATTGTGGAGGTCGTCTGTGATCTTAATACCATGTGAATCTGCCATGTCTATTATTTGTAAAGTAAAAATTTCCTACCACAAATTACATACCATATTTCACCTGTGATAATGTTAGTCCTGCACGAATTGGCATGTCTGTGATTTGGCCAGGATTTGATGGGGAAGTATTTTATCCATCTTCTGCAAAGAATGGAGGCTGCAAAGAGGTTGGATTGCTATGAAAGAAATTTGGATGCTGGATCATATGGCTGTACACCATACAACAATATACAGTGGTGTGAAAAACTATTTGCCCCCTTCCTGATTTCTTATTCTTTTGCATGTTTGTCACACAGAAATGTTTCTGCTCATCAAAAACCGTTAACTATTAGTCAAAGATAACATAATTGAACACAAAATGCAGTTTTTAAATGAAGGTTTACGTTATTAAGGGAGAAAAAAAACTCCAAATCTACATGGCCCTGTGTGAAAAAGTGATTGCCCCCCTTGTTAAAAAATAACTTAACTGTGGTTTATCACACCTGAGTTCAATTTCTGTAGTCACCCCCAGGTCTGATTACTGCCACACCTGTTTCAATCAAGACATCACTTAAATAGGAGCTACCTGACACAGAGAAGTAGACCAAAAGCACCTCAAAAGCTAGACATCATGCCAAGATCCAAAGAAATTCAGAAACAAATGAGAACAAAAGTAATTGAGATCTATCAGTCTGGTAAAGGTTATAAAGCCATTTCTAAAGCTTTGGGACTCCAGCGAACCACAGTGAGAGCCATTATCAAATGGCAAAAACATGGAACAGTGGTGAACCTTCCCAGGAGTGGCCGGCCGACCAAAATTACCCCAAGAGCGCAGAGACAACTCATCCGAGAGGCCACAAAAGACCCCAGGACAACATCTAAAGAACTGCCGGCCTCACTTGCCTCAATTAAGGTCAGTGTTCACGAATCCACCATGAGAAAGAGACTGGGCAAAAACGGCCTGCATGGCAGATTTCCAAGGCGCAAACCACTTTTAAGCAAAAAGAACATTAAGGCTCGTCTCAATTTTGCTGAAAAACATCTCAATGATTGCCAAGACTTTTGGGAAAATACCTTGTGGACCGACGAGACAAAAGTTGAACTTTTTGGAAGGTGCGTGTCCCGTTACATCTGGCGTAAAAGTAACACAGCATTTCAGAAAAGGAACATCATACCAACAGTAAAATATGGTGGTGGTAGTGTGATGGTCTGGGGTTGTTTTGCTGCTTCAGGACCTGGAAGGCTTGCTGTGATAGATGGAACCATGAATTCTACTGTCTACCTAAAAATCCTGAAGGAGAATGTCCGGCCATCTGTTCGTCAACTCAAGCTGAAGCGATCTTGGGTGCTGCAGCAGGACAGTGACCCAAAACACACCAGCAAATCCACCTCTGAATGGCTGAAGAAAAACAAAATGAAGACTTTGGAGTGGCCTAGTCAAAGTCCTGACCTGAATCCTATTGAGATGTTGTGGCATGACCTTAAAAAGACGGTTCATGCTAGAAAACCCTCAAATAAAGCTGAATTACAACAATTCTGCAAAGATGAGTGGGCCAAAATTCCTCCAGATCGCTGTAAAAGACTCGTTGCAAGTTATCGCAAACGCTTGATTGCAGTTATTGCTGCTAAGGGTGGCCCAACCAGTTATTAGGTTCAGGGGGCAATTACTTTTTCACACAGGGCCATGTAGGTTTGGATTTTCTTTCTCCCTAAATAATAAAACCCCTCATTTAAAAACTGCATTTTGTGGTTACTTGTGTTATCTTTGACTAATAGTTAAATGTGTTTGATGATCAGAAACATTTTGTGTGATCATCAAACATGCAAAAGAATAAGAAATCAGGAGGGGGGCAAATAGTTTTTCACACCATTGCAATGTGCTGATAGAGAAAGCTGAAAACCATCAGGAGAGCGAAAGAAAAAAATTATTAGATAGAGATGACATGCATAGCAGCACGTGGTAAAGAACGTTCTTCTATAACACAAAGCATTGACATTACTGTATATCTGGGAGATAAGTCGATAAATTCAAAGTAAAATCAAAGGCTTCGCTTTTCCTGTGCAAATGCTTCACACAAAATTTAGATGTGGGGGAAGGGGTAATTTATAAATCACACAAGGTCCCCAGATGCGAGTAGGCCTTTTGGCATGTGATGGAAAAGACTTTACTCATCGTCAATACAAGATCTTGGAGAGAAATTAATGCGACTCTAAATAACTCTGCTGCTTGGAAATAATGGTTGTGTCATTGCATAAGCTATTATAAAAATGCCTATGCTGTAATCAAAGCAAAGGTTGGTAACACAGATTATTAGTGTGTGCTAAAAAAACTACAAAATCATTTATAAACTAAACTTTTTGTTAGTTGAGGAAAACAGAACAAAATGACATTTGACATGAAATTTTTTATGGTAAATGGAATTATACCTGAGGCAAAAAAACAATATATATACATACTCTATAATATAATATTATATATACATTCCTCTTATGTGAATGAGTTACTGTAGATAATAAACAGCAATAACGAAAGAGAAAACAGGTAAGCTTCAATTAAAGATATGGGCGTCTATTATTTTACATCCCAGGTTGCATAGATTGCAAACAAACACATTTATTACCATATGAGTATTTAATAAACATGAATATGGTGGTTGATAGTCTATGGTGATTTCATCAGTAGAATGCTTCTCAGTAGCTGTAGTGATCTTGTTTCTCTCCAAACAGCTCCATGTAAGCTGAGCTGCTTATGTTTCCACTAATTAGAATGTTGTATACAGTAGTAGTACATACCTCGTGATTTCTTTGAGCTCCTTAATTAGAAAAAAAAAAAAACATTAAACTGTATATGTGAAAAAGGCGTAGGCTTTTTTTGATCATGCTGCAACAAAATTTGTAGAAAAAAAGTAATACTGAAAAGCGAACATTATTTAAAAATAGGACCAGCTTCTATGGTACAGTATTACTGAAATGTACTCAAGCTCTGAACCTCACCATTAATACAGTGGAATACTGTGTTGTGGAGGACTGGGGTTCAATTTCTAGACATGGAACCCCAACTCACTTTCAGCATCGGTCCCAAGCCCAGATAAAACCGGTAAACTTGTGCCAAATCAAACAGGCGTATTGGGATCTGGATCTGCCCCAGGGACCCCTTACATGAGCAGCCGAAAGAAGAAAAACATCTGACTCTAAGCTAGTAGCATCATAATTGTATTTAGCTGCTCCTAACATTGATTTCAGACCGGGACAATCCTAAGCACATCTTTGAGACTGCTTCAGGGCTTCTGAGGGTGTAGTAATAGGATTCCTAAGTAATAGGAAACATGTCCACTTTGGGTTTAACTCATAAGGGATACATTACACGCACAGTAAACACATTAGGGTGCATCAAATTGGGGCTAAACTGCTTCCCAAATATTTATTCTGTTAGTGAAGCGCTTACTGAAGAAACTTGTTTACTTCCTGCTCTCATTACATCCGTCCTTCCAAGTCATGGACATTGTTTGCATTTTATGTTTGTGCCCTCAGGATTTTCCTTGAGCTATTTACTTCCCTTTGCTATTTGTTGTTTGAGGACTTTTTTCAGCTATACCTGTCTGTCATGTAGTCGTCATAGCCGATTGTATAGTATACTTGTTCATATGTTGTTGCATACATTTTTGGACTTTGGATCTTATAGCTTTTCTGATTGGACTTTAATTCCCTGCTACACTAATGCTAAAACTACAACTGGCTTTACAGATATACGCTTTGTAAGAGCGGGACACAAATCAATGAATATTTCCTCATGCCCAAGGGTAAAGAAAAACATTTCATCCTGGACAGAAACCACTCTCAACACCAACATGTGCCCCTGCTTATGTAAATTCATTAATTATACAAGGAAGCCTGAAGCCTACCTCAGGAAACTTCGGGCACAAAGCAGGAAACACCCTTATCCAACACAGGGCACACATGCACACACTACAGGCAATTTGGGAACATATGCATGTCTTTGGACTTTGGGAGAAAAACAGGCTACTGGATGAAATCCAACAAGCACGGGAAAAACATGCAAACTCCACACAAACAGGCCCAAGGCGAGAAACTGAAACCTCAACCCTGCAGGTGCAAGTCCACAGTGCTAACCACTACACCACCATGTTGCCTCCCACTTGTGTATTGGTTATTATTCAGTAAACTTTGTTGTATACATTCCATGTTTATTGAAATGGCATCAAGCCATTGGACACGAAGCTACATATAGATTGTTTTAGTTTTACATTGAAACAAGTCCTATGGAAACAAAATATATATCAGTCATAACATTAACACCACCGCGAGACCAGCTCTGGCCCACAGGAAAGCCAGTGGAGCACAAACTGTGGAAAAAGGTTCATGCTGCCCATGATAGAAAGGCATCAGAACACTCAGGGCATCACAACCTGCCACGTGTGGGGCTTAGCAGGGAAAGATGTTCATCTGGCTTCCATTTTCCCCAGATTGCAGTCCGATCGAGCATCCATGGAATGTGCTGGACAAATGGATCTGCTGCTAACATCCTGGCACCAGATACTACTGCACATCTTCAGAGGTCTTGTGGAGTCCATGCCTCAAGGGGCCACAGCTGTTGTGGTGGCACAAGGAACCTGAAACCTAGGTGGTTTTAATGTTAATGGTTATAATATTATGGCTGGTTGATGTGTATACATACAGTATATATATATAAAAAAACACCCCCTGGGTGTGTGAAAGCTTTGATGCTGCTTTCCTCTAACTTTGCGTTAATAATTACAAATGTCCAGTGACCATGAGGAACAAAGGGTCATTAGAACCATTGCAACTCTATGTGTGCGCTGAAGAAATGCCAATGCATGAAGTTAATCAGGGTCATAAAACCCCTCTTGACGTTGACAGAGCTAAAAAATAAATCATTAGCTTCAGTGTTCACAACATAATGACACTATAGATAATGTACATGTAACTGATTGAAATGATTTCAGTGTTTAGATTAAATTGACTAGAAATGCTATAGGAATAGTTACGGCTGGAACCGGTTGTAGTGGTTAACAGAAGCGTCCCAGAGATGCAAACGGTTGTCTTCAGCCCGCCCTTATAGAGAGTACAGTGAATGCCTGCCTGCTGCAGAGCTTCTGCATGGCTTTCTTGTTCGCTGTGAAGAGCATCATTGTGTTGCAGCCATGTCCAACTACTAAATCCCTCCATTGATGGATGCATATAGACCCGTCAGTCACAATGGAGACATTGTCAAGAACTGAGCTGACTCCTGAACCCAGGATAGAATATGGCTGAAACCAACAAACTGGCCACTGTACATTTCTGAAAACGCAACGCAGTCTTGTTCACATCTGAAATCACAGGCTCTGCTGCATCAAGCGATTCACAATTAGTCATAATTGTGTTATGATCTATTTCCACAAAATTGGGCTCGGGTGGCACGCTTTCAGCTTTGACACCTTATGCACAGTCAGAGGAAGAGATAGATTCTCAAAAGCCCTTTTGTTTCAGACAGTCACTGAGGATGTTTCTTTAGCTTTTTTCCTCATTTTATTTAGGCGTTCATTTTCTGATTTCCTGACAGCTGGACGTAAGAGGAGCCGCCTTCTTGCATCTATCCTACATGTTATTAGATTTGCAGTGGAAAGAATCTTGAGAGTAGCTTAATTTTTCCATGCAGTGAAGCATGCATGTGTTTATGAGATTCACAAAATTGCAGCAGGCAAAATAAGAACATCAGAAAAGCTGTAGTCATTTTGCATCTTTAGTCACATCTAATAATTCTTGCCATGTCCAATATTGTATTATTAACTCTGAGTGATTACTTGCTCACTAAACATGGTTTTAATAACAAAAAAGATTGTAGGTTTTAGTCCCTCATAGTCTGAGGGAGAAAAAAACAACAATTTTAACTCTAGACTTGGATTGTAGGATTCAGCTTTCAGTTGTATTCACTTTCAACAAAAAAACTTCTGTGAATAAATGCCTCTTTTTTGAGAATTTGGAGACCTCTGCTGGCAGAATTGTGTGTTACAATTGATTAACCAATTTACCACACAGAATAAGAATTTCATTTTCCAAATCTCATTTTGGAGTTGAACACCATCGTTTAATCTGATTAGTTACAAAACAGAGAAAATTAACAGTTGCATTAGTTGTCAGTAGCTAAATCACCTGCAATAAAAGGTTTAATCATAGTATAGATCACAAACCTTTAATTGTTGGTGCTCAGTTTGATGAATCTGGGGTTCCCTGTCAAGATCAACCATAAAAATGAACGATTTGGTTTCCCCTATAAATAAAATCGAATTGCAATGAAAACGTCTTAAAAACTTCCAGGGAAGTGAACAAATGACAAATGTAGAAACCTCTGAAACTGAAGCAGGGGAACTCGCTCAAAGTGGCCGACCATAAGGCAGCCACAGCTTCTGCAACACCAATCAGAACATTTTACTTTCTTTCTTCCATTTTTTTTTTTTTTTACAAGCCCAGTTCAAAATACAAAAATAATGCTTTCTTTTAGATTACATTTTGGTAACACTTCAAGATAAAAAGAGCATGAGACAAAATGTTAGTGACTTGACAGCACATAAACTCACTACTGGTAATTACAGTATGTTGGTTGTCCCACAGAAAACAAAGAACCGACACAGATTTACAGGAACTGCCGAAAAATCTCCAGAATCTTGTGCAACATTCATGTTCACTTAACATCCACAAGGTCAACAGTTAGTAACATTACAAAACATATTTCTGTCCTAGTACTTAGGTTTCTTTTTTGTCTCATCCTGCAGTCCTTGTATAACCGCCATTTGAAAAATACAGGCAATTTTCTTCATTTTCAACCAAAATCCTACTGTACTTTACACTGTTCCAAAGTAATAAGCCCCCTATGGTAAAAACATTTTTTAAACAACATGACTGATTTGCAAGGTCTGTCTACAAAGAATGTGAATGTAAAGGCAAAACCCAGGGAAAGTGGACTAAGCAAGCACAAGCTAAAAAGTCCCCACTTGATGTCGGTTTTGTCCGTAAGCATGTGTCCGTATAATGCAATTTTATTCACTGGGTTTTGCATGAGATATAGGTAAATTTATATACATATATGTAAACAGTTATTTTTTTAAGGCTGGCCTTAAATTCTCAAGGAGGAATGCACTTAAATGCTACTCAGAAAGGAAACACGTTGTCAAGTGCAAATCTTCTGTTCTTAAATTCACTTGGTAGTTTCACTCAAAGTACATCCCTCAACAAAAAACTTTAAAATTAAGTGGAATTTAGTCTGATGAACATACATTATCTGCTTATAGTTTTTTCCTAATAATGGTTATGTTTGTAAAACAATGCGCAGACTGAAAGTTTAATGTGCTCAGAGAGATGCAGGACATTGTGCAAAACACACTATCACAAGACTGGGCTTCTTTCAGATGAAGCATCCTAAAACCTCCTGTCCTGCAGAACTTTACTGAAGAGAAGAGTCTGCATAAAAGAAATAGGAAATACTGCCATCAGTGCTGTTTTAAATTTCTATTGAACTGGACGATTCGGATTATTCATGTTATTACGAAAACAATCAAAGTTTTATTAATACAAATATTGATCTTTATGAAATAAAGGAAACTTGAACATGCCGTGCATCACATTGTAAAATGGTATTAAAGTTGGTCACATGACTGAGGCCATGGTTCCGAGGTACCTTTCTTCATGCTCTGTGCTGAACATGCAATTGCTCTTGCTGTTTATTAAGACGCTTTGTGCTTTACTTTCTTAAAATGGCAACTTCCTGTTTAGTATCTGTCTCGAAAAATATCTCGTTATACAGATACACATTACACTGGTGCAGAATTGGATGAATTCCAATATTGATTACTAATTGCACTTTTAAAAATTTTCAAATAGTCATTATACTAGAACTGTTGTTAAATTAAAATAAAAGAGATAATGTCAAAAAGTTATTTAAAATCTTTATATATGTGCACACCTAGAAGAATCAGACTTCCTGTTTGGCTTTCACATTCTCAAAGTGGGAATCTTCACTCTCCTCCCCATCCTTTCGTACTGTTGTAATATTGGAGAAGAATCAGGCATTTGTGGAGGAGCAAGCGGTTGTGGAGGTGGAGGCGATAGTGGTTTGTGGGGCGGGAATGGCTGTAGGAGGTGTAGTGTCGGGTGTGAGAGAGGTGGGTACACTGGAGTCTGGCATGCTGGGCTCGCCATACTGAAGCGGTTGAAAAGTCTGAACATGGAGGATCTGCTGTGATGTAGGAGAGATGGAGGGCTGAGTGCAGGCATGAACAGGGTTGTCGCCTCCCATGCTGCTGGCTGATACAGGAGCACCCGAGGGATTTAGGAAAGTGGTCGGGAACCAGGCCGCAGGTGAAGACTGAAGACAGACAAATAGAAAATATCAATATATGCTTTAAACACAAGATCCAAATCTTGGGAGATTGCTGAAATGTGCAGCAAATTATTAAAACCTGGAAGGATAGGGAAGAAATGTACTCAAGTAAAAAATGATTAAGGGCTGTAATCAAAAATCACTTAAACTCTGGGTGATAAAAATAAACAGGAGAAATCACAGCCATGTTTATCACAGTAAGAATTTTAATTGCGACAAAACAGCTTTGTGGCCATAAGAAAACCACTTTATTGAGTAAAAAGTATTAAATGCTACAGAGGATTAAAAAAAATATCCAAAATTTTGGAGCAGTTCGGCTACTGTACATGCCTCTGGAGGCAGTGTTATGATCTGGGGTTGCTTCAGTTGGTCAGGTCTAGACACAGCAACATTATGTGGCAATAAAATGAAGTCAGCTGATGACTTGAATGTACTTGAATAACATTATTCTATGTCTTTTTCCCTTTTCTGATGGCTCTGTTAAACAGTATTTTAGGACAATGAAGGCAACATTCATTGGCCTCAAGTTGTGAAAGTATGGATCTGGGATCATGAGGAATCATCTTCAGACATGAGAAGCCATCAGGGTATTCTGACCTTCACCTAATTTAAACACCTAGAGAAGACTTTATAGAGTGGTTTGATTTTCATGTGATCAATTCAAGATCTCAGGCAAAAATTAAGGCAACTCCGGATGGAAATAAATGTTATAATGTCTCATGAAAGTTGTTGAAACAAAACCATGGTGGTTGCTCATAATTAAGAATAGATACTCTATATGCATAACAATCAGCACCTCTATTATACATCAACAGATCATGTGGTTGAACTTGCCTTACCTCAGTGAGCGGGTTCCAGCCACCTAAATCCTGTGCTTGTTGAATTTGCTTGAGTTGATTGAGGGAAGGTTTGGGGGTGGTAGGTCCAGTAGCGTCCATTGTCCAATCATCTACTAATTTGTGCAGTTTTTCTGTGAAGGTACTTTCTCTATTGGATAAACCCTGGGCTAAAGGAAGGCAGACAGACACAATGGCATGGCATTGCTAAGATATACAGTACTTAGTAGGGGTTGAGTAGACTAGTCAATTAAACCACTTTAAACCAATCCTGCAAGATGCCAATTAGTAGAGTGGTTGGGTGATATGTTATGCAAGAAAGCAGTCATACGAACAGGTATCCAGTATACTTTAATGAACTGTTAGTCTGAAAATATTTCAAATTATACAATCACCTGCACAAGAAGTTTTGGCTTTCCCATTAACAATTGATATCACATCATGAAGTGAAGAGACGTTCACAAACTGCTCAACATGGAATTCCTTCAGTGGTTATTTAAAACTACATTTTGAATAATATCCATGCAGTGCATCAGAATGAACTCCATTTGATTATTTTTGTAAATTAAATCAAAATTTGCAGTTCTGCAACCCCGAATGCACACTGAGCTGAGAATCCTTATGGTGTTGTGTTGATCTGTGTTAATTTCACACCTGTCTTGGCGGCCAATGAAGCTGATTTTTCAGGTTTGCAGTACGAGTGTAGTCTGTTTGGCTCTTCACCAGAGTAACTGCTGGACTGCTGTAGAGAACCTGAGAGTGGGTATAAATACACAGTCCAGCTTCATCAGGGCATATTCATCACATAAACCTTCTCATCAAAAGATGACCTTTATTAAAAGAACTGCTAAATTTATACTACTTAAAAACTCTTTCCTTTTACAAAGAGATGGTCAGCACCTTGGTGTGTGACTCCATTATTTTCAGTGTGGGAATGAGGACGAGTGCGAAGTTTGGGTTTGGAGGGGCGGGGTCTGCGGGGGGAAATGGCCAGCGATGTCACAGGGGACGGAGGCTGATGGTGATCTTTCAGACTGCGCAGTTGCTTGTAGAGCTCTTGTAGTTCCTGCTTCTGTTGTGCTTGTAGTGACACCACCTCCTTAATATGCCTGTGAGAGATAAAAAATAAAATTTACTACAAAATACAATACAATAAAACATGATAAACAAGATATGGAAAAATCTTAAAGATGTCTTAAATTATGGCAGAAAAAACAATTCAAGAAGCAAAATTTAAACAGCAATTACTGATTGAATTTTAAATAGTTTCTTAGAAGAGAAATAAAAAAAATGTAAACAAGAAAAAGAAAAAAAAAAACTAAAACTAATAACAGATGCCTCAAAAAAAATTTTTTTTAATTGTTACTTTCTATTACTCTAATTCGTCTGCAGTATTTTTTGTTCTGGAAATAATGACACCTATCAGGATGCTAAGCATATTTAAACATTCTATGCAAAAAATGCCTGCTTTAATATTAAAAGTCCTTCTTTACTTTTCTCTTAGTTGCTGCAGCTCCCTCCTCAGGTCCTCATCCTCAACCTCACTCTCATCATCACTGCTTCCTGTCGGAGAGTGTGTGTGGCTACGTGGTGGTTGGTGGTAGCCTACTGGGATTGTTCTTTCTTCCTTCTCTCCGTCTTTCACTTTTGTCTTCCTTCTATCCTTTTCCAGGTCTGGAGAGACAGGCGAGCTGTCTGTGAGGGGCTCATCTTTCTCCTCTGCCTTCATGATGGAAAAGCGTCCCACGGTCGTGGGAACATTTCTGTCGTTTGATGCTACCTCAGGCTGGGTGACTGGGGTCACCTGGTTGGGGAAAAAAACATCCTCACCACTTTTTCTGTCAAGTGAAATGTCATGTTGCAAGTCTACATTTTGGCTTCTTTTGAGCAATTACTTAAAATCATTTGAAAAGCAGATACAAACCATCAAATTCAACAAAAAGTAGAGGTCTAAAGGCAAATACAATGGCACTGTTCATATTACTTAGGTAAGCTCTAAGATAGAGTTAAGTGTCTGCAGTAATAAAAACTTCAGGTTTCTAATAGCACGAGTAATCATACCACTGGATATTTTCTCTATGCATTTCTCAAAAGCTCTAAGTTTAATACACCTTCTGTACTGCCAGAAAACTTCAGCATAAAGATTGCATCTCTTCAGCCCACTTACAGTTAACATAAAGTGTGTTAAAAGTAGGTCCAGTCAAGCCCCGCCTTTAAAACAAGTCATTGTGCAATGCAAGATCCTTTAAGAACCACTAAAATAGATGCTAAGGTGTTATAGACTTGCCCAAGAAAGGTAGGTGTGCTCTTGAGTTGGACAGGCTTGTCTGAGCAAGATTTTGTCAGCTAATCATACTTTCTAAACGCCTTCATCCTGCCCATTTAGATGCACAATGTGCATATGCAGCTCATATGAAGCAAATGATGGATACCAGCACACCACCGTCTATTCAAAAGCCCTGGGAATAAAAGGCGAGTAAAGTTTTAGCAGTAATTCCAGCAGAAAACAAGTTCAGGCTGGGTGCACCAAGAGCGTGTGAATGTAACTTTGGCTGAGGCCAGTAACAGCAATGATTTTTAATGACAGTATTCTGAGATCTACTTCCCAGAGAGGTTCAAAAAGAAGGCCTGACATAGTTTAGACAGAATGGAGACAACACAAGTGGCATAATTGGCCAGTGTGTCATCACCCCGTATCACTAAAACCCACATGGTAAGCAGCAAATTGAGGCCAAATACACCTTAATTGTGGAGATTATATTAGGCTCTGGCATTTTGAATCTCAGTATCGTCTCTACTGAGAAAATGGATCTCTACACCGGCAGAGGGGACAAAGCTGCCTGCACAGCAGGTAAATTACTAAATCAGGATGATTGATAAACACCTGTCCCTCACTAGGTCTTAGAAATAATACTTAGTACTGAGGATGCATAAAACTCATTGTCCTATGTGGGCTAGTGCAATTGGTTCTTCCCGAATGATCAGAGAATAAAACAAAGTATAATGCCTTCCCGAAGTGCATCCATTTTTGATTTACATTTACATTATGTGCATAGTGCAAAAGTGATTTACAGTAACAATTTCCTATGCTGTTTTCACATTGTAATAAGTAGTGTTCATTCATCTCAGCAATGATAAATAATCTTAGACAAGTAAACTACTTTTAAGTGCAACAAGATTGCTCTGTCTCACACTGTTAGACTGAGTGACAGTGTATAACAATCATGGGACCACATTCCCCCTTAATGGGTTAATATAGGTCACCACTGCACCACTTTGATATTGTTTATCTGAATAAAAAGGTAATGTCCCCACAAAAAGGGAAGACAGAAAACTGTTTGTGTTCTGAATAATGTATATGGCTGGACCACAGATGAGAGTCCAATACTCCATTCACTTCCATGCCCACATGAGTGTCTCCCCCACCCTGGAGAGCCATTTGTTTTCAAAATCTTCCTGGATAGGATGCTATTCATAAGAACACTGCATAAAAAAAGTCTACCTGTTCCCAAAGATGCTGTGCCTGACAAAAAACATGCTATGGTGTGCTTGGTCTAATTTGAGGGAAGCCGCTCAAATAAACCTCCCTCATGTTTAAGTGACCAAACCAGACTGAAAGCAATAAAGCCAAAAAGTCTGAGTCTGAACAACCCCAGCAGACTTGGCCTGAACCTTTTAAACAGTGGTTCCCACTTTGCTATCTAGGAAGATTGGCAAAAGTTGTCTACCTGAACACTGCCTGCAGATCTGTGTAGAGAGGCAGGGTCATGTCTTTAATCACCCCAAATCATTTGGTTAGTTAATCAAGGCAAAAGGCTGATTTACTGAATTCCTCTTCATCCAAAAATACCACATATACTATAATACCACATGGACACAAAGTCTTTTCTGTTTCCTTGTTGTGATATCGATCTGTGTCCACAAAATCAACATTTAGGAGAAATAGCAACTGGAGGTCAAGGAAAGCAGAAAGCTAGACGGCTTGAAACAGGTACAATCTGTAATCCTTACAAAGCCCTAAAACAAGTGTCTTGGCATGTCCAAGGTACGTTAGTGACTTGTGGTCAAGTTTTTAGGTTAAACATTGGATCTTTCAGAGTAAAGGGAGAAAATGTATTTCCATGAAAATGATAATGGTGCATTTTAAGGTGGTGGAAGAAACATGCATACTGAACCCATGCATACTGAACCCAACGAGAGTGGGTGTATTAAAAGAAGAGCTTTCAGCGCTACACAGAGAAGCATATCCCACAGTGAGAAGCATTTGAAAAAACTTTTTTTTCCCCTCTGGTAAGGCAATTAAACATAAAAATAAGGTAGCTTAACGTAAAGTCTCTCAGTTATATGTAAATTAATGAGTAGAAAGAAGCTGCACCTGGAAACGTCCTTTGTGTAAACATGGCTGGTTATCTGAGCACGTCTCTCTGTCCACTAGCTGTCTGCTAGAGATCTCATCTGCTTAGAATAGGAACAAAGAACATGAAGAAATGAGAATAAGACAAAGTCTAACAAATTAAAATATGGACAAAAAAAACAATAAACCGGGACAAAGTCATAATATCACATAAACACCATAAATATACATATAGAGAATATTAATAATTACTGAATTTCATCAGAAGCATTCAGCGCGAGGCTACCATGCACATCCAAAAAGTGCCTTGCAAAAGTATGCATACTCTCTAAACTTTTCCATATTTTGTCATGTTACAACCACAAACAAATGTATTTTTGTAGAATTTTATGTGACAGACCAACACAAAGTGGCATGTAAGCGTAAAGTGTGAATTAAAATTATTTTCAAAATCTTTTTACAAATAAAAATCTGAAAAGTGTGGCGTGCATTTGTATTCAGCCCTCTTTAATCTGATACCCATAACTAAAATCCAGGGGAACCAATAGCCTTCAGAAGTCACCTATTTAGTACAGTAAATATGGTTGACCTGTGAGTAATTTAATCTCAGTATGAATGCAGCTGTTCTGTGAAACTTTGGCATCATGAAGCCCAAGGAACACACCAGACAGAGGTCATGGATAAAGTTAAAGCAGGGTTAGGTTAAAAATGATCCCAAACTATCCCAACATCTCATAGCAATCCAGAACACTCATCGCAATCCATCATCTGATTATGGGAACACTGGAAGAGCTGCAGAGATTCACAGCTCATGTGAAAGAATCAGTCCATGTGAAAGAAGTAAGCCATAAGAAGTCTTATTTGCAGTTTGCAACAAGCCATGTGGAGGCCACATCAAACATGTGAAAGAGGATGCTCTGGTCAGATGAGACCCTAATTGAACTTTTTAGCTTAAATGCCAAACACTCTGTGTGGTGGAAAACTACCACTGTGCATTGTGGTGTAGACATCATGTCAGGATGCCTTTTTCAGCAGGGACAGGGAAGCTGGTCAGAGTTGATGGGAGGTAGGAGGAAGACAAATGCAGGGCAATTTTAGACTTGAGATGATGAGAGATTCCCTTACAGCAGGACAATGACACTAAACACATAGCCAGTGGTAAAATGGAATGGTTTAGATTAAAGCGTATTCATGTGTTAGAACAGCCCAATTCAATTGAGAATATGTGGCAAGACTTGAAAATTGCTGTTCATAAATGCTCTCCATTCAATCTGACTGAGATTGAAATATTTTAGCAAAGAAGAATGCGCAGAAATTTCACTCCCTAGATGTGCAAAGTTGATAGAGATATAGGACTCCATACACCCCCAATAGACTTGCAGCTGTACTTGCAGCGAAAGGTAGTTCTACAAAGTTTTGACTCAAGGGGGCTGAATACAATTGCATGCCACACTTTTCAGGTACTGTATTTATTTGTAAATCTTTTTTACAATTATCAATTTCATTCTAATTGACAATAATTTCTGTTGGTGGGTCAAATAAAATCCCAATAAAACACACTTACGTTTGTGGATGGAATGTTACAAAATGTGGAAAAGTTCAGTATGAATGCTTTTGTGAGGCACTGTAAGTGCATTGCTCGGGCATGGCCAAAAATCTTTATATTACTTCATTGCATATAAGTGGAAAGTACTAATACTAGATAGGGATATTAAAGTTCTTAATGAATATTTACCATATACAGTATGTCATGCTAGGAAAATGCCTTGTTAAGTGTTAAATGGTCAAATAAGAAAAATGGTCAGTGTTTGAGTTTCATGTTAAGCAGCATGTTATGAACATTAAGAGAAGTCTGTATCCCTTTTCTCTTCCCACCCCAGCCACTCGGGGACTCGTACTCAGGGACTCGCACAACCGGATGGAGTGTGTGATGTCTATGAACAGTACAGATCTTATACAGTGTCACATATACATACTGTACATACCCATTTTGGACATATCAATTTTTGAACATAAGAATGTTTAGCCTATATCAGATTCATACATGTGTGAGGGACACACATACACATATCAAAAGTCTACCCAGACAGCAAAGAACAATACGCTCTAAAAATACTTAGAAAAATATCAGTGATAGAATCCAGGCCTTATATCATTTTAGCAAACAGTAGACAACACTTTGTTGCCATATGGTTGGGTATAACAATTTTTTCAGCTACATGATTACCATAAAAAATAAATGGTATCTAATTTTGCGACTAATTTTAACTCAACAGTTCTGACTAGATACAAATAGGTAAATTGGCTAATTGAAACCTGGTAGTGTTGGTGAGTGGTGCTGCTACTGTATGTGCAGTCAGGAACAGCACTGTTAACCGAATTTTTAAATACTGCTACTGTAGGTTGAGAACAGTCCACCAACAAAAGTGGGACAAAGCTGCAGTCTCTAACCATCCCATAAGATCAAGGTATAGGCATGATGGTGTCATATGTTGGTAAACCACTGTCACAATTTGTCACCACCTGAATAATATCTGAAGATATGATATCAGGAGATGGAGACTCATTGTGCCTATGAGTAAAGAGTTTACTGATACTTATTTGTTGGTAATCAAATGGTCAATGGATTAATTAATAATAACTGCCAATAAGTATAAAATGTGTACAATTTTACATTGCTTTAATTTGGGAATTGTTTAATTACAGATTTTAAGAGCAACAGCAAGTAAGAAACCTTGGGTATAAACCTTATACCTTGTAAAAGAGGTATACGGTTAGAACACATACAGTACATGTAATATGGGATATTATACCTTAATATGTCTGGTTGAAAATGACTATTCTTGCCTTTTAATTTGATCACATACAGTGATGCAGGGGGTCATTTTGATGTAGGGATATTTTGAGCCTCAATCAACACCACTTCCTCTTCAGCATTCACTTTTAACACAGGTTATTTGTGACATACAGTACAGTATATTCATTTCTCGCACACAGCTATAGCTATGGGGCAGAATAATGCCCTTGCAAAGAGGACAGAGCAAGTCTCATATGGGAGTCAAACCATGCAAGGTTTAAAAAAGATGCAAATAAATGGGATATTACATTTAGCCATTTTAAGAGGGTAGTTCAAGTCAAACTGCGATTTGTGATAAATCTTTTTTGAATGCTCAAATGTAGAAAAACCGGATTAACATTTACAGAAGGCTTAAAGCATAGCACCGTAAGACTTGCAGTAAAACATTTGAACGGTGCAAAGGTTTTGAAGAAAGCCATACATCTCTGAATGATGATTTTTAGGTGGCTCTGAGCACCATGGAGTTTTTCCTGGGAACATTGAATGAGTGAAACGCCTGATCCATGACAATCACCAACTTACAGAAGAATCTATGAGAACTGTACAAACAATCATTAATGAACAGGACTTGCACACTACAGGATCTCGTCTGGGAGTTATTGCCACATCACCTGATCTTGCTCCAAGCCATTTCCCCATGCTTGGGCTATTAAAATTTAAGATTTAATTATTTGCCACATGTACATTGCAGCACAGTGAAACATATTTTTGCATATCCCAGTTAGGAAGCTGGGGTCAGAGCGCAGGGTCAGAAAGGATACAGGGCTCCTGGAGCAGACAGGATTAAGAGCCTTATTTAAGGGCTCAACATTGAAAGCTTGGTGGTGCTAGGGCTTGAACTCCAACCTTCTAATCAGTAGAGCCTTAACCGATTGAGCCATCACTTCCCCAAGCCCATGATCCAGGTGAGGCTTGATCTCAAAACCTCAGCACTGCCTCACTGGAAATTTTCAATTGCAGTTCTGTACTCTATCAGAAGTGATGCAGGCAGTCAAATTGTTCCTGTGTACTTGATGGTATCCCAGCACTGCTGAAACATTGGGATAAGTGCATTGGTCTAGTAGGGCATTATATAAAGAAATAAAAGTAGTTGTTATTCTCATAACTGTGTTCTCTTATTCTGCGCAATCAAAAGTCCCAGTTTGTCCTGAATTGGCCTCATATTTACAAGATGAAATGTCATGCAAAGGGGACGCTATATAGTCCAAGCAAGCAAAATCAGCTGTGTGTTCTGGGTGGGAGGGTTGTCACACACTGTCAATCCCAGTGACACTACACAATTACTACTCAATTGTCTCTAAGTTGATGTATGGGCAGAAGACAACAGATAGCATTTTCCCTTGTACTGTGTTAAACTGCTAGGTGACGCAGCACTTAAAAATGCTTGGTTGAATGGTTGAAAAACAAGTGCATGCTAGCCTTCACCCTCCATTATGGTAGCTAGTATACGTTATAACAGAGGAATGCTGGATGGTGGTAGAAATTGGTAGGTGATCAAACTGGAATGAAAACTTCAGCTAGGAGATTTAATACTGCAAATAAACAAAAGAACAGTCAGTGACTAGCTGGCAAGACAAAAGAGCAGCATATAACTGATGTGATCCCCTATATCACCATGTGTTACTGACCTTGCAGGCTTGTCTTAAATCAGACACACAAAGGCATAGTATCCAATAAGATGTATTTAGTGAAACTTAAAACCACATGCTAATATATATATATATATATATATATATATATATATATATATATATATATATATACACAGTGGTGTGAAAAACTATTTGCCCCCTTCCTGATTTCTTATTCTTTTGCATGTTTGTCACACTTAAACGTTTCTGCTCATCAAAAACCGTTAACTATTAGTCAAAGATAACATAATTGAACACAAAATGCAGTTTTTAAATGAAGGTTTACATTATTAAGGGAGAAAAAAACTCCAAATCTACATGGCCCTGTGTGAAAAAGTGATTGCCCCCCTTGTTAAAAAATAACTTAACTGTGGTTTATCACACCTGAGTTCAATTTCTGTAGTCACCCCCAGGCCTGATTACTGCCACACCTGTTTCAATCAAGAAATCACTTAAATAGGAGCTACCTGACACAGAGAAGTAGACCAAAAGCACCTCAAAAGCTAGACATCATGCCAAGATCCAAAGAAATTCAGGAACAAATGAGAACAAAAGTAATTGAGATCTATCAGTCTGGTAAAGGTTATAAAGCCATTTCTAAAGCTTTGGGACTCCAGCGAACCACAGTGAGAGCCATTATCCACAAATGGCAAAAACATGGAACAGTGGTGAACCTTCCCAGGAGTGGCCGCCGACCAAAATTACCCCAAGAGCACAGAGACAACTCATCCGAGAGGCCACAAAAGAACCCAGGACAACATCTAAAGAACTGCAGGCCTCACTTGCCTCAATTAAGGTCAGTGTTCAGGACTCCACCATACAGTAAGAAAGAGACTGGGCAAAAACGGCCTGCATGGCAGATTTCCAAGGCACAAACCACTTTTAAGCAAAAAGAACATTAAGGCTCGTCTCAATTTTGCTAAAAAACATCTCAATGATTGCCAAGACTTTTGGGAAAATACCTTGTGGACCGACGAGACAAAAGTTGAACTTTTTGGAAGGTGCGTGTCCCGTTACATCTGGCGTAAAAGTAACACAGCATTTCAGAAAAAGAACATCATACCAACAGTAAAATATGGTGGTGGTAGTGTGATGGTCTGGGGTTGTTTTGCTGTTTCAGGACCTGGAAGGCTTGCTGTGATAGATGGAACCATGAATTCTACTGTCTACCAAAAAATCCTGAAGGAGAATGTCCGGCCATCTGTTCGTCAACTCAAGCTGAAGCGATCTTGGGTGCTGCAGCAGGACAATGACCCAAAACACACCAGCAAATCCACCTCTGAATGGCTGAAGAAAAACAAAATGAAGAATTTGGAGTGGCCTAGTCAAAGTCCTGACCTGAATCCTATTGAGATGTTGTGGCATGACCTTAAAAAGGCGGTTCATGCTAGAAAACCCTCAAATAAAGCTGAATTACAACAATTCTGCAAAGATGAGTGGGTCAAAATTCCTCCAGAGCGCTGTAAAAGACTCGTTGCAAGGTATCGCAAACGCTTGATTGCAGTTATTGCTGCTAAGGGTGGCCCAACCAGTTATTAGGTTCAGGGCGCAATTACTTTTTCACACAGGGCCATGTAGGTTTGGATTTTTTTTCTCCCTAAATAATAAAACCCCTCATTTAAAAACTGCATTTTGTGTTTACTTGTGTTATCTTTGACTAATAGTTAAATGTGTTTGATGATCAGAAACATTTTGTGTGACAAACATGCAAAAGAATAAGAAACCAGGACGGGGGCAAATAGTTTTTCACACCACTGTATATATATATATATATATATAGCTACACAGTAGTCTACTGTCTTCCAACTTCAATGAAAGACATGTTGAAACACATTAGTTTAACTTACTGGGCCACCTGTTGATATTTATGGAAGAGTTTTGCTTTGACAGGTATAAACTTTAAAGTGTCTGGCCCAAACAGTTTTGATCAGCAATTATGTTTTAACACAGGGCAATAGTAGGACCGGTGAGATGGGTAGCTTAGCTGTGCAGGCAAGTGAGGGGCAGGATGAGGTGGGCTGAACTTGGCATTACACCACTAGATGAACTAGACTAGATGCTCACATTTTGTGGTCAGCTCCATCTGACTCCTTTCCCACCTTCTACATTCTATTCCACTATTCTATTCCACTGCTCTTACCCCTAAGTAACCCATAAAATGTAAAAGAAACTACAACATAAACTCAAAATGCATCAACTTAAAAACAAGCAATTCTTAAAATAACATTTTCTAATTGTGCAAGTGATTTAGTTATGACGTACTGTACAGATCACGGCAAACAGATGTCGTGGCATCAGGTGCTAACCGTCTATAGTCTGGGGAACCATTGCCCTGTATATATTCAAATCCTACTCCTAACACATGATCCAGCTCAGAAAGAACTTGACATTTAGCTGAAAAGCCAGATTAGGTGATTTGGCAGCAGGGCAAGTGTGAAAATGTATAAGACAGTGGTTCCACAGTTTGAAATTCTTTCAGATCATTTTTACTACATAGTGGTAATTAAAATAATTTAGTTGTATCAGTGTGAACAGGAACAAGGACAATAACATCACAAACTAGACAGTAATTAGATGTTAATAATTACCCGTTACTTCACAAGGTATTCCCTATCTAGCATGGTTCAAACTCTACATTATCTACACATACAGTTAACGTTGTAGCCCACCCACACCCCTCACTCGCTCTCGCTTGCACTCTGCACAAACGCTACCTTGCTGGACTCTGGGCTTCTTGAACAAGCTGGTGGAGTGGCGCAGTTTGCACGCCCAGCTTTTGAATTTGCGAGTCCAGGATTTCTTGCTAACAGGATTTCTGATACTAGGACAAGTCAGGTTTAGGCCAAAATATCCACCTCCTGCATTGTGCTGCTGCTGCTGTTGTCCAGCTGCTGGTGCAAGAGACGGCTGGGAGAAGGTAGGCTGGAGGACATCTACGGTGGCACTGTCAGAGGGGGAGGGAACAGCCTAGGTATACAGGGTGGGGTGGAAGAGGGAGAGATTGTGGTGTGAAAAATACAAAAATATAAATTAAAAGGAATACAAAAAATATGACACTGTAGACTCCTATTATGCTTTTTTTTAACCCTAAATTTGGTCAAACTAAAAGTCAACATTGTTAAAGATTTGGCAAATTAAGACAAACCATTTTAATCACCCCATTAACCAAAACTTCTCATTAAATAACTCATATAAAACCCCTTTAATTGTACTTGTATTATTGGAGAAAATCCTCCATTTACTTACTACAAAGGAAATTAATCGGGTTCAAATTTGTGCCAGTCATTAGAAGACCTCAGAGAAATTTCACTTTTGCACCCCATTAACATCATCTACTCATATACAGTCATTGGTATGAATCAAAATTGCAGAGCAATAGTGATACGTGTACACTAATCTAAATTATGAATTTAAAAAAAGCAACAATTAGAGAATATGAGACTCAGTTGGCAGCTGAAACCAGGCCTTGCTGTTTTTTTTCTTTTCTAACCTACACCAACTTACAATGACTGTAGATTCACTGGGTGGAGATAAAGGTCCAGGCACAGTCTCCTGAGGATGGGACAGGAGGGAGCATGGTGGGGAAGTGGAGGGGAAGGATGAGGCAGGTTGGTGCTCCACAGCAGTAGAGGAAGTTGCAATCTGGGCAGTGCAACCATCTCCTGTTTTCTCCCTTTCTCTGTCTGATGAGGTGGAGGAAGAACGAGAGGTGGTGGAAGAAGTGGTGCAGGAGGAAGAATGTGGAGAAGTGTCTGAAGAGCAGGTAGGAGGAAGAAGGAAGGTGGCAGGTGGAAATGTGTGAGACTCTGATGACTCCTCTGCCCTGGTTGATGTGGCAGCTATAGCTGAGGAGGAGGCCATGTCAGTCGTGTGAGTGGAAATGGAGGCCCCACTGCTACCATGCTCCTGATAGAGCAGATTCCTCAGCTTCTCATCCAGTGTTTTTATACGGTTGTCAACAAACTCAATTTTTGGGGGGCCCTCACTGTCTGATTCAGCTACTGAAGAAGGCTGAGCAGGGGAAGGGGAGAGGACGTGAGCCAGAGCTGGCAAAGCTGTCTCTGAGAGCGAGAGAGGTGGGAGAGAGGAATCAGACAATGGTTGTACAGGAGCAGACTGGCTGAAAGTATCATCTGTGGCATTGACCTGTCCTGTTGGGAACTCTGATTCTAACTGCTGAATAGAAAGTTGCTTCTGCGCAAGCAGGGAGGCAGGTTGAGGAACCTGCTCTAGCTTAGGCTGTACATCCTCAGGAAGGACTTGATTTGAGATGAAAGACTGAGCCTGTGCACTATGCAGAAAGGTGTCTTGTGTTTCTATTTTTTGCTGCGATTGTATGGTCACTGCTTCAGAATGCAGCACTGGTTCCTGCTGCACTGGGACTTCCTGCTGCTCCACTGTACCGGACAGCTGCCTCTGTTCCAGACTGGCAATTGACTGTACATGGACATTCTGCTGGCTTAATGGTTGCAGTGGAAGTTCGGACTGTCCCTGTTGGCATGGCATTTGCTTTACAATTGATTGTTGCACTAGATGGAAATGAGATGCTGGATGCTCAGCTTGACAAGGCTGTGTGTATTGCTCTGCACCTAAAGATAGTGTGTCATGGGTTGAGTACTGAGACACCGATGCTATCGGCTTGGTCTGTAGCAGCTGTTGTTGCTGTATCAGAAGCTGCTGCTGAATCTGATCATTGTTGTCTTTTGGAAGCAAATAGGCTTCTGGTGATTGGGATTGTAGGACTTGCTGGGGCCTCTTAGGTTCCAGTGTGGTTGAAACTTGGGGTAACTGCTGCAGTTGCTGCACTTGTTCTCCATGATTTAACATGGAAGATGACAGGGGGTTCTGAGTAAAACTGACAGAGAGTGGTATTTGATCTCCAGGAATGCTCTGCTCTTCAGCAAGAGTATCTTCAGAACCTAAGCCACTACTGGATCCTGTGCACATGACTTTGCTAGGCGTAAAAGTATGGCCATGATCAGCCACAGGAAAGGCTGCATCCTGAACAGAAGATGCTTGGCTGGTTGTGGATCCCTTCACCAAAGCTTGCTGGGTGATAGCTGTTATGTCCTGAGTGACTGCATCTCCTGTGGACATGTGAAGTATTGATGTAGTAGAGCTTGTAGAGTCCAACGTAGCTGTATCAGGGATAGAGACAGCAGGTACTGAGGCTTGGACAGAGGAAGGATCAGAGGACATTGGAAGTGGGGAACATGGAGAAAAATGTACTCCAGACAGGGAGTCTGACGTCTGTGAATCCTCATGGTTGGATGCTATAGCAAATGAGGAGAAAAGGTCATAAATGGTATTAAGGCATAACAATATTAAGCTAATATACAGTAGGCACCAAAGGTAAAACTTCAGGAAAACAAAGTTTACACTGTACAACAACTAGCCATATTTTTTTGTCACAGGCACAACTTTACATTGCAAAGCAGAACAGGTTGTGATGTGGGATTGATGGTTTTAAAAAGTAGAGTACAATGTGTCGTGCTCCCGGTCATGAAATGTACTGCTGCTGTGACCAAAGAGAGCTGATGAGACTATCAGTTTTGGCAGTATCAGAAAATAATGCTGAAAATCTCAATGTGAGACTGAATACGATTATTCAAGACTCAGATGACAGCTAATTACATCAGTACAGTACAGTTACATCATGACTGGACACCAAGGTGCACGGCATGATAAGAAACAGAAGATGAATTACAGCTTCTACATGTGTCATGACAACAAGAAACTATTTTTAAACATTCCAGTTGAAGATTCAGAAACATACGGTGACATTGCGCACCCAGTATGGCAGAATCTAGTAACTTGTTACACAGTGTGTCTGAGGCAGTGTGACAAACAATAGTAATAAAAGACCACCGGAATAACGGAGTGTAAAACCTGCAGATGTAATTCTGATATTTGTCTTATAATGACCCACAGCCAATTCAAATAAATATTGCTTTTTATACCTTGCTGAATCTGGCACTGGCTCTCTCCTGCTGGTGGAGGAGAGGAGGCTTCACGGTTGGACTGGGAGTCACGATGGCGAATGGTCTGATTGATGAAAAATCGCCAACGACCCACTGGAGAAGACTGAGGGGCAGAGTCTACTGGTGGACAATTTAGCAAATGAGAGCAGCAAAAAGTGTTAATTGAAAAGGGGTGAAAGAATAATTAAAGTAATGTAGAATAGAAGATAAAATGTTCATTACTGTATATAAAGTAAAGCTACTCAACACACACACACACACACACACACACACACACCTGTTGAACTTGATGGTGTGCTTACATGCAGCTGCTCCGTGGATCCAGTCTGTGTGTGTGCGTGTGTGTGTGAAAGAGAGAAAGAGAGTGTTGCAGTTGACCTGGAACTTCTAACCCAACCTAATTAAATGTCAATATATTAATTAATGATCAAGAAACTAAGTACAGTAAACCTTTCTACACATGGTCCTTCTGCAACTAATTTGAAAACAATTCATAACTACTGATGTAAACTAATCAATTAAAGGAAAAAAATAAGTTGTGCGCCACAATATTTTAGGATGTACAGTAAAAATTATATACAGTATGTAATAATCAGAAACCAGACCTTTGACTGAGTGCTAAAGATTTCCTGGGCTTTCTTCACTATAGCCCTCAAGTCTTCTACAAATTTTTCTTTCTCCGATTCGAGGACAAAGTCCTCCTCCACCTATAAAAAAATAATTACAACAAAATGTTTATTAGTGAAAAAGTTCCCTCTTTTCTTCATTTATCTGGTCACCTGCTATTCGATTTTATTTTACTCACCCCATCATATAACAGCTACTCAGCAGTGACAATAAACATGTGCTTCTTCAAACAGTAACAACACCAAAGAGCAATATTACACACTCAAAGGAAAGTACTGCTATCCATTCTACCTAGTGAAGCAATCCCAACTTATACAGTTCTATCCCAGCTTGTATAGTTGAAATGCCACATCCAGTGCTGTTGAAATGTACAGTATTTGCCCCTTACTGATTCGTACTTTTTTCATAATTTGCCACACTTAAATGACCCAGATCAAGATTGAGGTCACAAACTAATATCCAGATATTCTTCTTCAGAATTTTCTGGTATTGCGCAGAATTCATGGTTCTATCAATTATTGCAAGTTGTTCAGGTCCTGAAGCTGCAAAGTAGCTCCAAACAATCACACTAACACCACCATGTTTGACTGCTGGTGTGATGTTCCTTTTATGAAATGATGTGTTAGGGGTGCAATTACTTTTCACATAGGGTCAGGTACGTTTGGACAGTTTTTTCCCCTTAATAAATAAAATCATCATTTAAAAACTGCATTTTATATTTTCCCTGGTTATCTTTGTGGAGCATTTAAATTTGTTTGCAGATCTCCATTAGTTAAGTTTGACAAAAAGGAGAAATATAAATAAATGATCAGTAAGGGGGCAAATACTTTTTCTTAGAACTGTTCATTTATGGCTGACGGTCAAAAATTTTAAATTGCCTGGGTAGGAAGGGCAGCATACATATTTTCTGTGGTGCCTCTTGGAAGCAGCAGTAAGTTTGTTTTTCTTTAGCCAGCAATGAGACTCAGAAAATATTTTACATTTTATAATTACAGTTAAATTCATAACAGTATGAAATTCTTACCATGTAATCTGCTATATCTTCAGGTGCATCTTCCTCAATATCAAACTTGAATGTGACCATCTTGTTACTGTGGGTTTCGAGCTGGCACTCCACCATGTTGTCTCCAGTGTTTGACCCCTTAAAAGTACATTGCTTTTTTATTTTTGACTTAAATGTGCTGTGGCTATTCAGTTGTGACTCCTTATTGCATATCATGTAAGAAAAACATGGAAAAAATATGTATGGGGGTCATTTTAACCTGTAGCATGCTTAGCTGAAAGTGAGTGGTTCTCTCAGGACGTTGGTATGAAGACCTCCGCTGAGTCTTTATTTTCTCCAGTTTACCATTAACCAAGGGTGTTGGAGATTCCTCTCTACTGGATAGAGCCGAACTGGGTGCAAAAGGTGACAAACAAGTAAAAATTCCATGTTTCAGATATAAAAGAAGACTTTCTTATCCATGAGGTTAAAAAGAAGGAGGGTAAGAGTCTGAAATATACCTTGCTAAAGCTTGTCGGTTGGCAGACTGGTTTGGGCTCCCCTATTAATTTAATGGAAGAGACAAACACACATACGGGAAAAAACAAAAAAACAACAACAAACAAACAGGAACAAAAAAAGACAATCAGATAAAATTTCAACTTAAAATTAGTTAAAAAAATAAATAAATAAATAAATAAATAAAAAAAGCAAAAACAAAAAAGTTTATATACACAAATATTTGAAAAATAACCAGACTGATTATGCAATAACATGCTTAATTTTGTAGATGTTTAGTGTTTCTATTTTAAATAAAATCATAGGGTAGCAAACGTTAATTAAGGACCATTATTATTATTAAATCTATGCTAGTACAGGATGTTGTGAAAATGATATAGCTAGAAAATGATACCTTAACAAGGGTGTATGTTAATACCTGTGCAAGGCCTGGTAATGCAGGGTCACAGTCTGTCAGCAAGTTTTGGGGAAGGGCAGTGGCATTAGGAGCAGGTAGCTGTGAAACACTGACAGGAGGAAGGGAAGTCGGAACTATATCGGTTAGCCCAGAGTGGCTTAGTTGTGCCTCATCTGACACTGGGATCTCTGACGAAGTGGGGGCAAGCTGGGAGCCTGATAAGTTGGTAGTGTTGAGGGAGGCATGAGATGGACTAGATGATATTTGGGGGGGTTGCAGGGGAACTTGGGGGTACAGTGGCTGCACAGACGTACCTACAGTATCAGTGTATGGGTCTGCATTTAAGTGAGCCTGTGATTGACCATGTGTCTGCATGTGGGTATGTGTCTGTGTCTGAGTGCAAGTCTGGCTGTGCATATGGGCAAGCAATATGGATTGAGGCTGGTGTTGGGGGGAAGGTGGTATGCCTGGTACATTACTGTAAAGTGGAGTAGTCTGAACTTGTGCCTGACAGGGTTGCCTTGGTAAATCGTGTGATGGGACCACAGCTTGCAAAGCAGATGACAGAGGAGATGACTGGTGATTGAGATCAAGTGCCAAAGCAGTTTGGTGGGCTGGTTGAGGCTGCTGAATAGATGGCAAACTCTGGGCTTGAACCTGCAGCTGTATTGGCTGTTGCTGTACTAGTTGCATTTGCTGTGTTTGTTGTTCGTAATGTTGAGGAATTTGAGGTTGCATAAGGGGCATGGGCTGCATGATTGTCTGAATGGTGGTGACCCCACCTGGCTGTTGCTGACTCTGTAGGGTAGACTGTGTCTGTGCTTGGATTTGATTTTGAGCCTGGCCTGTCTGTTGTAAGTATTGATGAGTTATTGCAGCAGCACCCATGGTAGCTGAGGATACAGCAGTGGTACTTGCCACTGTTACTGGAGACAGCACCATTTGCTGATACTGCTGTTGCTGTTTTGTACCTTGTATAAAGTCAACCTGCACTGGCTGCATGGTGTGCTGACTGAGTTGTGCAGTTTGAAGATACTCCATTGAGAGCAAGGCAGAAGGTGCCTGAACTTGAGACTGAATTTGGTTGGTTATTTGAGTTGGTGGTGGCATTTGTGGAGCCTGACAAAGAACAGGAGTTATGGTTTGATGTGGCATGAGATGAGCTGGAAGATTCTGCCCCTGTATGATCATTTGAGCCTGTGTCTCATTTGAGACATATGTCTGGGTCTGAACTTGTGGCTGTGTTGAATCTTGCCTCTGCATTGGACACGGGATTGCATGAGGACTTTTCACCTGGATGGAATTAAGCTGTGCTAGGGATTGTGGTTCTGATTGACTTTGGGTCTGTAAAGGAATTTGACCTTGGATTTGTGTAAGGTCACCTTGTTTCTGTTGAAATAGCCCTTGAGTTTGAGGTGCTGACAGAGGCAGTGCATGTTGGTCAATCTGTACAAGGGTTTGTAATTGGCTTGAAATTTGGGAGGTAGTCATTTGTGGTGCTGGCTGAGCAACTATTGTTACTTGTGACCCCACAGCCAAAATCCCATCTTGCTGGCCACAGGGAACATTTTTCTGCTGAGAAAATTCTTGTTGGTGGTGCTCTACTTTGTGCTGAGTAATACTTTGGTGGGACTGAAGCGGCTGTTGTAACAAGGTTTGATGCTGCTGCTCATGCTGAAGTAGAATCTGATGCTGCTGCTGCTGAACAGCATCAAGGCCTACAGACTGCTGTTGTTTACTGTGTTGCTGCCCAGTGCCTACTTGTTGGTTCAGCTGTTGTTTATGCTGTAAAAATGAAGCTTGCTGTTGAAGATGCTGCTGGTCCTGCTGTTGCTTGAGCAGATTTTGCTGTTGAACAATCTCAAGAGTAACAGCCTGCTGTTGTCCGCCATGATGTTGCCCGGGGGCTACATGTTGGTTTGCCTGCTGTTGTAAAAACAAAGCTTGATGATGAAGATGCTCCTGATCCTGCTGCTGCTTGAGTAGACTCTGCTGAACAGTGTCAAGTGTTAGAGCTTGCAGTTGTCCGCTATGATTTTGCCCAAGGGATCCTTGTTGGCTTGCCTGTTGTAAGAACAAAGCTTGATGTTGAAGCTGTTGATCCTGTTGTTGACTGAGCAGACCCTGCTGCTGCTTAAAAGACTCGACAGAAAGAGTTTGCTGTTGCCCACTGTGATGTTGCCCAAGAGGTACTGCTTGGTTCAACTGATTTTGCGGTTGTAAACATACAGCTTGTTGTTTATGCTGCTGCAGATCCTGATGGTGTTCGATTACAGCATACTGCTGCTGAACAGTCTCAAGAGTAACAGCTTGCTGGCCCAAAGTTTGCCCTTGTGGGAAAAACGCTTGCTGTTGAAGCTTTTCCTTTTCCTCATGTAGATTGGCTTGTACTTGCGGTGTTTCTGTATTTTTCTTTTGGTGTTGTACAAGAAACTGCTGTTGGATCTGTTGTTGTACCAACATATTCTGCTGTTGGTCAACCAGTGGCTGAAATGCTTGTTGCTCTGGCTGTTGCTGCATTTGGGGTTGTGTAATTTGTGATGGGGAAAGATGCAACAGTACAGGCTGCTTCTGTTGCTGCTGTAATAAACCTTCCATTTGGTGCTGTTTTTGCAAAAGAAGTTGATTTTGTTCCAACTGCTGCTGCAGAAGTTGCACTTGCTGCTGCTGTAAAAAAGCTTGCTTTTGCTGCTGTTCTAGCTGCTTTTGCAATAAAGTTTCTTGTTCTATCTGTCGTGGCTGTTGTTGAGTCTGTTGTTGTGGTATTAGTATATTTTGTTGTTCCAACTGTGGTTGATGATGTTGTAATAAAGACTGACGTTCAAATTGCTGCTGGTGTAATAAGATTTGTTGTTGTATCAACAGAGCTTCTTGTTGCTCCAAGTGCTGCTGCAAAAGAGCCTGTCGCTGCTGCTGCTGCTCACCTGCCTGTTGTAAAATTGCCTGCTGATGTTGTATTTGCTGAAGCAATTGTGGACCATGTTTCTCAATATGCGTTGTCACTGCAGAAATTTGCTGTTGGTTTTGAAGTTGTAGTTCTTGCTGCTCTATTTGTTGTTGTGAATAGATATTCTGCTGTTCCAATAGCTGTACACCATGAACTGCTTGTTGTTGCTCTGCAAGTGGTAACTGCTGAGGACTTGACTGCATCATGGCTGACTTTTGAAGTTCTGCCTGACTTGGCACAAATAACTGAGGATGGTGTTGTTGCAATAGCAACTGTGGTTCCTTTGGCTGTTGGTCTATTGAGAGTTGCTGAATGGATGTTTTCTGTTGAGACTGCTGTTGAATTACAGGTTGCTGTGGTACATATACCTGTTGCTGTGAATCTATTTGTTGAGGGGGCCCCAAGGTCTGTTGTAGAAGCTGTGGTATATATTGCTGCTGCAATACACTTGACTGCACCTGCTGCTCCTTTAAAACTAACTGTGGATTCTCTATCTGCTGAGGTGGTATTCCAGCTGAAATTGGAGGCTGTTGTATTAACATGCTTTGCTTTTGAATTTGCTCCATCTGTTGTAATGTACCTGCCTGTTGTTGTTGTTGTTGTTGTTGTGACAGTGGTGGTGGTTGCTGCAGCAATGTAGTCTGAAGATCTAATACTACTTGTGGTTGTGACATTGGTGGTTGTTGCTGCTGCTGTTGTTGCAGCAATGTAGTCTGCAGGTCTAACACTACCTGCTGTTGTGGCTGAACTGCAATTTGTTGGTGCAAAATTTCAGTCTGTGGCAAAGGTGCAACATTATGCTGTCTCTGTTTAGTCTGTGGCATCAGGCTGCTCAAAGAAGATCCTATGGGCTCTGCAGAAAGAATGCTAATGGAGGTCTGGGGTGAAACAGGGGTTATGTATGACTGTGTTTTTATAAGTGAAGCACGTGTCTCTCCTGGCTGGGGGAGTGCAGTTTGTGTTATGTCTGTGGGATATGAGGCCAGTGACTGCAGTGAAGGCAAGGTTGAATATGGCAATCATTGGAGACAGCATGTGAAAGGAAAGAAGTGATGGAGGGAAAAGCAATAATAGGAATTAGTATGGATCATTAATTATTCAAGCATAAAAGGACAATGTAGACACTAGGTTCAGGGCATACTATCAAAATGTTTCTACATCTGTCTGACTGAATATGAGTGAGTTTTTGCAACAGGGCTCTTGGGAGCCCCACACCCAATTTGGTTAGTGGAGATGCCAGATATACTTCTTTGACAAGCAGACATATTTGGATCTCCTCTTGTCTGTAATGAGATGCAACTGCTAGACTATGGGATACCTGATAAATCAAGTAAATAAAAATTGATTCCCATTATGCAATTTTAAAGCTGATCGATACACAGAGAGTGGTAGGTTCTGAGGAATTATTATAAATCCCACACAAACATGCCTTTACGCTATGGTTAAGCATGCAGTTATTTATAAAGTTTTTAAATAAGTCAATACGTACAGAGGTCCCAGTGGGATAGCTGGTCTGAGTGTTAGCAAATGAGATTCCAGAGTCTCCCGCCAATGAATAGGGTTGACTCTGTGCACCTACAAATGATTCTCCACAGACTGCAGAGTGCTTCTCTATTTCTGTAAAAATGAAACCAAATCAAATGCTCATAGTGATCATTGTGAGACTATAAAACAAAGATTTTCCTAAATTATAAGACTTGGTGTCATGTATGCTCTGATTATTATGGTTTATCGACTGAAAAAATAAATCTTTATTCAAATTTGTACAGTCAACATTTCATAAGACAAGCCGGATCTAAAATCTCTAGTGAGCTTTACCTATGGGGCCTTGTGTGTTGCTGATGGGAACCTTCTGTCGAGTGTGTTGCTCCACCTCTGTCAGATCTTCTCCCTCCCTGTGCCCCCCAGTGGCCCCCACAGAGGTAGCAGTAGGAAGAGCAGGAGTCCCAGGACCGAGGGAGGAGGGAAATGATGTGAAACTGGTGGTGAAGCCAGCAGAAGCCAGGCAAGAGTCTCTCCTCTCCTCTAGGGTTCGTTGTTGTCGTGCTGCGCGAAACTTCTTAATCTGAGTTATCCTGTCTCTAATGGACTTTCCCACAACCTTTGCGTCACTCTCGTGGAAAAACCCAGACTTGACCTGAAAAGTGGAGAAATGGAAGGAAAACCAGAGGAAAAAACATGAAATCTCATACGTAGTTACATTCACACGTAACACTAATACAGAATATTAGATAACCAAAAAATACCACAACCATAAAATAGATAATTTTTTTTTATAAATAACACAAAAGTATGTCTTTCCAAAAGTTGCTGAGCATGTACGCAGTAACATTATAACATTAGAAAGGATAAGATCACCTTTGGGGTTACTACTTACAAAACATTAAAAAGTGAAGAAAAAATTAAATTAAATAATTCTGACGTCTTCATTTTGCATTTTGCATAATGTTCGTGCTAATGCCAAAGATAATTAACCAATTCTGTTTATTCCATGGCTCCCTCACCATCTCTAACGCCACTTCCTCTGCACTGTCAATCTCCAGGTTGTAGCTGAACTCGATGGCCTCATTGTCCTTGTGCTTGCCTTTCAGTTTTTTAGGCTCTTCCACCCAAATACGCAGAGCCAGACAATCCTGACTGCCCGTGTCCTCTTCTGCCAACTCCACTCGCACGCCAGTATCCTCGCCAAAGAAGGCATGGTTCAGCAGGTCCTTAATGGAAAGACTAAGTGCAAAACATCCATACTGAAAATGCATTATCTACACAATGTCCAACATCTCTGTATGCTACAATACAAGGGACAAAGGGACACTTTACCGCTCGCCTCGGTTCTGCCGAATGCAGCCCTCAATGATCTCCTTAATTTCTGGATCGTTCACTTTATCAAAACTGGCAGGCTTGATTCCCTGCAAAAAGAGAATAATTCATTCCAGGCACAAAAAAAAAAAAAAAAAAAAAAATTTTTTTATCAAATTCAAAGTTTTCAAAAAGCTTTAAAAGCAATAATAAAAGTGAAATGCTGTTTCTGTGCCTTACACTGGTGACCTTGCGGTAGATCTGGGCAGCATTTTGACATTCAGAATAAGGGTACTCAGATGTAGCCATCTCAAGCATACACATGCCAAAGGCGTAGACATCCACAGACTCATCATAATGTTCCTCATACATCTCCGGAGCCATGAACTCTGGGGTACCTGAGCAACAACACAACAGTTAGAATAAGAATGATGATTTTAGTTTAGTAACATTTACATGCTTTAATAGGAGAACTGATTTTAGAAGATTTAAGAAATTATCCCCTGAAAAGGGGATCTTTTATTTTAAACAATATATTTAACAAGTTGGTCTTGATTTGGTAAAGTTAGCCTGTCAATGTATTTTATAATTTTTTTTATGATTGTCATAAAACTGACTGATGGATTTATCAGGTGAGATTTTTTCTTTTCTCTGATTTAAGCTAGGCAGTACTATATTGATTGCATGTGACATCACATCAGCTATTTAACTTTCATATACTGTATTTACAAATCATAAATAGCCATCTGTTGAAATCAGGTACAGTACATGTTTTTTTCAGCTCACTTGTGTCAGTGTATGCCTGAACAACATTAGAAAGTAAACAATGAAATATTTATTGTTTGATTTGTTATAAACATTTCAGTCTACCATTAACATCTAACTCCAAAATCAATAAGCATTGATAGTGTGTGCATAAACAACAGAATCAATAATGTTGAGCTTAAATAAATGCTGAACAATGAGCAACAAGAAAGGACTCAGATAACACCAATACATGGAAATCCCTGAAACCAGCACATAATCACAGATCAGCTACAGTGATTACAGCTGTAAGGTCGCTACAATATCAGTAATGACAACAAAACTATGATAAAACTAGCCTGTAAAACACACCTATCACACTCTTAGCAAAAGAGGTTCTCATGAGCGTAGCCAGGCCTAGGTCTCCGATCTTCACTGAGCCTGTGGGACCCGTGATGAAGATGTTGTCGCACTTTAAGTCACGGTGCACAATGGGCGGTGTACGCGTATGCAGGAAATGCAGGCCTTTCAGAATTTGTCTGCACCAGCTGCGCAACACCTTCGGCTTCATAACCTTAAAGCGCTTAAGGTATCTGTAAAGCACACAGTCAACAAAACAACCACACGTAACAGGTTATAACAACGTTCAGTGCCATAAGAAATCTGACCCGTCCTGTGCATACAGTAACAAATTTTTTTAACTCTTGTAATCCTAAACTTAAATATTAATATTAAATATGAATAATGATACCTTGGACAAAATACATGGCATCCAATTTCTGGTAAATAACACTCCTTGGTGTTAATAATAAATATGAACTCGTAAGTATTAGTTAGCATCATGTGAGTAACATTGGATCAGTAGTAGCACTGCATAACGCATATCACCATAGAAACTGAACTCTGTAAAGATATGGTCCTTGACTCTGTCGCTATAGCTAAGGTGTATAAATAACCCGGACCTCTGAATCATGTAACGTGCGTGTACTGACGTTTTGAGTGTCCCAGAGGTCATGAGCTCTGTGACGAGGACGATGCACTTTTTTCCTCGGAGAGTCGACTCCCAGAAGTCGTAAAAGCGAACGATGTTGGGATGCTGTAGGCCTTTTAACATCTCGGCTTCCTCTTTGAAGCGCTGCTGCTCAACCTTGGTCAGCTTCCCATCCTGAACATGCACACAAACACACATACACATGTTAAGCTCAGGATAAGCCAAATCATGCTGTGAGAGACACTGTAATGTTTATAGGATTATATTTTGACCTGTATCATTTTATTTAATCAATACATACAATGCAATGAAAGGTATGTTTTTTTTTTAAATGTTACAATAATTTAGATAATAGGAGCAGACTACAAATGAATGTCTAAACTTATTGTGGCAATTATGGTACAGATATAGAACAGTTGCATCAGAGCCACGGACTAGTGTGTGATTTTGAACAACAATGTGCTGATCGAAAGAAATGTGGAATGCTCTGCTGCCATTCACCTCTGCTGTAAGAATGTAAAACCTCCAAAATACGCATAGTTATGCTGGCTGCCTGGGGTGGGTGGAGATGATTTTAGAGAACTTAAACAATTTGCTGGTGTGCATGCTCTTTGATAATGCAGCACTAAAGTGATGTATTCCTCTCTGTCGTCAATACCGCCATTGGCCAGCAGATGGAGTGAAGCTGTGTGAAGTCACGTGGAGGCGAGGCAACACCCAGTGGCAGGCAGTAAAAATACTCGTGCATTTTGCCAGGCCTGACTGGATTTTCCCCAGCATGTGAGGAAACTGCATAGAGTGGTGGTGCTACTCTGAGCTAAATATACAGCACCGTAAAAAATCAGGTCGTAACATGGGCGTGTAAGGATGACAAGCAGGTTTCAGAGCACTTAAATCAAATTCTACATTTATTACATTTATTAAGTATAAAACGGTACGGCAGACAACCCTGCTTATTCTTCTAGGTCACGAAGACTAAAGCCTAAATGATATGGTGCACATTATAAAAGCAGAAAAGTAGGAATTCCTACTATGCTGGACTCTCAAATAAGATTAAACCTGAAGTGCCAAATTCAAAAATGATAATTGAATGCAGGTGCTTCCTAGCACTACATTGGTTGCTCATATTTGTGAATACATTTAAATGCATAAATAACATTTACACTTTGCTTCATCACAAGATTTCCACTGAGGATAGAATGCAAAATATTTAATTCCTTATGTTTTATTGACCAATATACATCAGGAAAACCTGAACAAAAACCTGGAATCAAAATAAAACATCCTTTCATTTAGCAGAAATTGAACGGATAAATTATTAATGTGATAAATGCTTGTGTATGACAAGATCTGGAATATATTAATTGGTTGAACAAGTGTGCTGATTCTGATCCAATTCTTGACTTTCTCTTCCGTCCATAGAGATTGCAAAGCTGCACCATTTGCTGGAGAGTACATGCTAAAAAAAACTGAAATAAAAAAATACTAAGTGCCAGAGAAAGGTGTTAGCATAAACACTAAGCAAAATCTATCACATAAGCATGAGTCAATTATAAAAAGCTTGAGTCAGGCATACCATCTGCTGGTGTTTTGGGAACATTTGGCCAGTTAAGCTATTACACCATGAACACATAATGGATTGCGATTACTTGACCTTGCTATTCCCCTGGTATTGGTTGCCATTGGTTAAGCCTGGCCTCTTTAGGTCAATGGGACAAAGAGGTTAAAAAAAACTAATTACCATGACAAAAAAAACTAAAACAACACAGTGAACAGAGAAGAATATGCAAAAGAAACACGCCACAACTCTGGGGTGCGTTACTTTAGGAATAAATCATTATAGCCCTTACATTCTGTAACAGGATTGTGGGATCTAGTTAGCTCTCTAAGCAAGTTTCTATAGTTCTTGCAATTTTATGTGACTTGAATTGTTTAAATGGGTTTAAAAATGAAAATTTCTTAAAAAAAAAAAAAAAAAAGACTTACAAACAATGTGAACTTGGATATATGTTCACTAAGGTAGAAATTTGAGAAATACAAATGTCCAAAAAATAAAGAGAATATTATAGTTCACATTTGATTTATTATGGCTGCAAATGGTTTAAAAAAATTAAATACATTATATGAGGAAATATTTTGATGCTCCTTATTTTCTCCTTGACCTCCACTGAAATTTGCTTTGCTCGTCAATGTGACGGTGTGAAAACAACAGCATTTAACACAAACAACTTTGCGTTTATAGTATCTCAGTTTACGTCCAGGTGAGGCAGCGGTGCAGTTTTAGTGTTTGTGAGTCTTACAGTTCCCACTATTCTGTTTGTTTTATATTTAATGATGTATCCTGAGCCTCCTATTGCATCTTTATCTTAGCGCTCCCGAGATATCCCAGTGTAAGTGAGTGTGTTGGGTTTAAGGTTGTCCGTGTCCCATGTCGTCTTAGTGTCTGTTTATGCATCTGTTTTGCATGTGGTTTCCCCGGAACAATCCTTGCTATGTCTGCGTCTGCCATGGAGTCTGTTTTTGTGTGTGTGTGTGTGTGTGTGTGTGTGTGTCCATTTGTGTCTTGTCCCGGCATTCTGTCTTCTGAAGTATTGTTTATTAATCTTTTCACTTAATGTCTCATGTGACATCAAACACTTTCATGCATACTATACTATTCATTAATAACATCATTAGACACCGTAGTCACCACTATTAGTTAACTTAATGTTGGCAAAATTTCTGGAGACCAAATTCAATGAGAACTTGCTGCTTAACCACAAATCCATGTGACATTTTCAAATGTATCCTAGTCCTTATGCCCCCTGCTTTAAAATGATCTGTAATTAGATTACATTGTAGGCACTTAAAGTAATGGTTGGAAGAAAAAAAAATGTGGCTGCCCTGGTAGGATGAATAAACGCAGAAACGATTGAGGAATAGAAAAAGAAGGGCTAACCTTTTACCTCAAGAAATGGAAAGAATGAGCATTAAAAAAAGTGGGGGAAATAAGAGAGAAACATGCTGTGAAGGATGCCAATGAGGCCTTTTGTATGGGATCTGTGGGTATAAAGAAAAAAAATCTCTCTCAGAAACATTCTCAGACATAATAAGTGAATACATCAGGCTGCATACTGAATGCAACTACTTGGTCACATGAGTTGCTCATGACCAGCCTACAGACCGCTGAATGACGTGCGTCACTCTGACGTCAGCTACACCTCCTGGCTGTGGAAACAAAGCAGGAGAAGCACGGAGTTTTAAAAGCTCGCGGGAATCCATTTCTAAAATGTCACTTTGCGCGGAGACAGTGTTCAAAAACACATTAGTTTTTAAACACACACTGTGCAATCAGGCACTTTTCCAAGCTAACAGAAGATGCTTCTAGTTTCAGGCAATTAAGAGGGATAATTGCTCCAACTAGACCTGGTTGGCATACTGTAGGTAGATTTATTAAGCATTTAATTTTTGGGCATCGATAGCACTCTTTAATTAGCCTGAAGCAGTTATATTTCTTACAGGATGTAACGTATTAAAAACTACAAAAAGTAGCTAATATGGATTTAATACTATGTAACTTACATTGTATATTGTTTAAATGTCATGTCTCATACAAAAAGCAATTATATTGTTTGCTTGCATCGTCTCCATAGTACTCCAGTCCAGTATGTGGCGGTAGTGCACTTTCCTTCAAAGATTGTGGCATATTTTAAGAAATGTGTAAATTTTAGACAATTTAACATCTGAAAATTTACCTAAACAATTTGAAATGTGTGAATCGATTTTAAATGAAAACTGACCCGTCAATCCAATAAATTGAATCTATTAATAGGAGTCTTTTTTTGCATAATTGATTAAATCACACAGCTGTAGGGACTAGTCACACATGCCTAAGGACTAGTCCACACGTACAAGGGTAAGATTTTTTTTTCTCCTTTGATCTCAAACAAATAAACAAACAAACATTCTTTGTCCATATGAAAACACAAAAACATGCCATCAAAACATGCCAAACTGCCAGGTGGTGATAACTGTAAAGCCATATTGGCAAATAAAAAGCCTGGAAAAAAATTCTCACAGAGTACATCACACTCTGATGTCAAACACATTCAGCGTATGCTCTTACGAAGCCCAAAACATTTTTGTATCCACATCAACACAGAAACCGGACTTCCTACATACAGTATCTTCACTCTGGAAGAATTTTTTTTTTACTTTATTTAATCTATTCTAAATAACCTAAAGCAGAATTTGCATATACACAAAAAATGTGTTTAAAAAAAATCCCCATATATTTCTGGACAAGGCAGCATCAACAGCTCAGCATAATTCCCCATCAACAAATGTGCTAGCTAAAGTAAGGCAGCTAGGCCATGTCCTTACAAGTAATGGAGCTGCTTGTAATGGATACAATAATCTTGCTTACAAAAGAGCTTAATGGCATCTGGTTAGGCAGAAGCTAGGTTTTCAATGCTACAGTATGATATCCTCGATGTTAAAAATCCATACTGAGTGGTAATTCGTAATAATAATAATAGCTAATGTCAATTCAAGTAAATAAATTATCAAGTGATAAATTCTTCAATATGATTATAAGCAAGTAGCATCATTTTACTACAATACTCATTTTATTTGCAGCTAGGGTGTGCACACATCTTTTTTTGCTCACAAACACCAAAAGGTTCATAGTTCCAAATCAGCATTTTCTTCTGAGTGAATAATGCCGAGTCATTTAACCAAGCTACTGAGAAAACAGAATATTTAGGTTAAACTATCTTGATCATATTGTGTAAATTTAAGGATTGTCTTGTACTACTTATTTTGTTATTTTAAAAAAAGTATTTCTTTTTTGTTATATTGTATTGTAGATTTAGATGTAAGAATTGTGTATTTACTAGCAATGGGTATTTATTAGATTCATTAATCTTCTTAGTTTAATATTGATAAATGTTTTTAAACTGTAGTGTAATGAGTATCAAATGTATTAAATCACTGGCAAAATACAAAGCTTTTAGGTTAAAAGAAGTTTAATTAACTAGCGTTGATCAAGATGTGACACATCTCACACATTTAAGACAATAACTTGCCCAAATGACAAAACAGCACTAGAACAAAAAACAACCAAAAAATAAACCCACAATTTTGGCTCTATGGAAACTCATTATAAGTAAACTGAGTGTTGTATTAAAACCGCATCCTCGAAACGCCAAATTCCTTTCATGGTCTATTGATCATGACTCTTGTCCACTATCAAAGGAATGACACCTTAAACTAAATATAAAAGAATGATTTGGTGTCATTTGGTCCTTTTTTGTGACACTAAGCCATGAGCAGCATTTTAGAATGTCCAAGGTCACTTTTTATAAAGGGACCAGAAAAACGGTTCATTTTGAATCAATCCAAAGTCTCAAAAACATGCAAAACAGGTTCCTGTACACCATGCCAAAGCCTTCATCAAGAGTGGACACGTGGAAACTTCATGCGGTTATCAATGGTTATCTTGTGCATCTTTAAAAAAATATTTGGAGATTATTGACACACACACACCACTAGGAAAGGTGATGTTGAACTTCTAGAATCTCTCAGCAAAGCTCATGAAGGGATGAAACACAGCTTGGGGAACATGAATGCAGCCTATTTGTGGGTTGTGGTGGTGACCTCCTTCATCCAGTCGGTATATCTCTGTTTAAACAGTGGAGCATCCTGTGTCTGCACTGAGACAGAAGAACAACCGGTCTAATAAAAGAATGACTGCGGTTTGGATCAAAAAGTACCATTACAGTACATGTACAGTAAACAGTAGAAAAAGTTCTACAGATTGATCAGAACACTGCAACTTACTGATTCACAAATTCAGGAGAAAATGACCATATTTACAGTAAAAATCCTGGGTTCAGATGTTCAAGCCCTAGCTCCACAAAATTGCCACTCCTGGGTCCTTGAGTAAAGCCCTTAACCCTGTCTGCTCCAAGACCCTGTGCTTTGACCCCAGGTACCTACCTAGGATATGCTAAGAAATCATTGGAGTGTAGAAGATACTATTTAAGATGAGCAGCATGCATGGGTACGTAGAAAGAAAGGGCTCTTCGAGGAGCATGCCAGAACCTGTGTTGTGATTCGTTGAGTTCCAATGTCTCATCGTATATGTCGTGGTGAATTCCACATCAACTTCTGCCCAGGACAGCACAAGAGATCACGGCTCAGTTCAGTTCCTTCCTTACTGCTTTCAAGAAGTGCAATGTTCTATGAGTTCTAGGTTCAGGATTGTATTACAACCATGCTGATGAATTTTCTAATTTAATTGGGCAGAAGGTTGCATCACATTAGGCTGCATCACATTACCTTGTTTGCAGATTAGCCTTCTGCACCAGCACATCCTGCTGTGTTTTAATTCCTTACTCAATACTTAATTTACAAAGTACCTTTGACTCCAATGACTGGTGTTTTTGAAACGTGACAAACTCCATGCCCTTAGTGACTATGCATGTGCCACAGCTGCACAGACAATCCTTAAGCATCCGTATGATGTAACACCATCGTTCAACAACATGTTTAGCAAGTCATTTGATTGAGCCATGTCAGGTCAGGTGTGCTCAAAAAGCGCTGGCTCAGAGATAGACAACCAGAGGAAAATGTGAGTGCTGTGCACTCAGCAGTTCTGCGCACTTCCTCCTTTCACTCAAATATGATCTTGTATCTTCACTCCCACAGTAAACACTCAGGCTTAATGGAATGCCTGGCTCCTTGGGGATCACTGAGTTAATTGTGTCCTTTCATCACTGCATATCTATATGTCTTCGGGGGTTTTTCAGGAAGAAGAAGAAGGAGGGGTGAAGGAAGCTCACATTACAACCACATTCACCGAGCTACAGTAGTGAAGGCAACATAATATCAACCAGCAAGGGCAATTCTACACTTTGCATCCAGAGTGAAAGTGTGTGTGTGTGTGTGTGTGTGTGTGTGTGTGTGTTATCCCCAAGTAATTTAGTACTTGGTTGCCAGGATTAGATTACCATACTATATGACCAATCAGACAAACAAGCCAAAACTGAACAGAAACTAACAAACAAACAAAAAATATCATATATGGATCTTATCTTTTTTCCTTAGATATTGTTTACCATGAGTTATGTAATTACCAACAATTTATATAAATAAATGTTTTGTCTGTGCAATAATATCTTTACGTTTCATACAGTAGAGGACCCGAAAGCAGTTAAAAAATTTTCTGTCTGTACAGTGGAGTGAAAAACTATTTGCCCCCTTCCTGATTTCTTATTCTTTTGCATGTTTGTCACACTTAAATGTTTCTGCTCATCAAAAACCGTTAACTATTACAGTAGTCAAAGATAACATAATTGAACACAAAATGCAGTTTTTAAATGAAGATTTACGTTATTAAGGGAGAAAAAAAAACTCCAAATCTACATGGCCCTGTGTGAAAAAGTGATTGCCCCCCTTGTTAAAAAATAACTTAACTGTGGTTTATCACACCTGAGTTCAATTTCTGTAGTCACCCCCAGGCCTGATTACTGCCACACCTGTTTCAATCAAGAAATCACTTAAATAGGAGCTACCTGACACAGAGAAGTAGACCAAAAGCACCTCAAAAGCTAGACATCATGCCAAGATCCAAAGAAATTCAGGAACAAATGAGAACAAAAGTAATTGAGATCTATCAGTCTGGTAAAGGTTATAAAGCCATTTCTAAAGCTCTGGGACTCCAGCGAACCACAGTGAGAGCCATTATCCACAAATGGCAAAAACATGGAACAGTGGTGAACCTTCCCAGGAGTGGCCGGCCGACCAAAATTACCCCAAGAGCGCAGAGACAACTCATCCGAGAGGCCACAAAAGACCCCAGGACAACATCTAAAGAACTGCAGGCCTCACTTGCCTCAATTAAGGTCAGTGTTCACGACTCCACCATAAGAAAGAGACTGGGCAAAAACGGCCTGCATAGCAGATTTCCAAGGCGCAAACCACTTTTAAGCAAAAAGAACATTAAGGCTCGTCTCAATTTTGCTAAAAAACATCTCAATGATTGCCAAGACTTTTGGGAAAATACCTTGTGGACCGACGAGACAAAAGTTGAACTTTTTGGAAGGTGCGTGTCCCGTTACATCTGGCGTAAAAGTAACACAGCATTTCAGAAAAAGAACATCATACCAACAGTAAAATATGGTGGTGGTAGTGTGATGGTCTGGGGTTGTTTTGCTGCTTCAGGACCTGGAAGGCTTGCTGTGATAGATGGAACCATGAATTCTACTGTCTACCAAAAAATCCTGAAGGAGAATGTCCGGCCATCTGTTCGTCAACTCAAGCTGAAGCGATCTTGGGTGCTGCAGCAGGACAATGACCCAAAACACACCAGCAAATCCACCTCTGAATGGCTGAAGAAAAACAAAATGAAGACTTTGGAGTGGCCTAGTCAAAGTCCTGACCTGAATCCTATTGAGATGTTGTGGCATCACCTTAAAAGGCAGTTCATGCTAGAAAACCCTCAAATAAAGCTGAATTACAACAATTCTGCAAAGATGAGTGGGCCAAAATTCCTCCAGAGCGCTGTAAAAGACTCGTTGCAAGTTATCGCAAACGCTTGATTGCAGTTATTGCTGCTAAGGGTGGCCCAACCAGTTATTAGGTTCAGGGGGCAATTACTTTTTCACACAGGGCCATGTAGGTTTGGATTTTTTTTCTCCCTAAATAACAAAACCCGTCATTTAAAAACTGCATTTTGTGTTTACTTGTGTTATCTTTGACTAATAGTTAAATGTGTTTGATGATCAGAAACATTTTGTGTGACAAACATGCAAAAGAAAATCAGGAGGGGGGCAAATAGTTTTTCACACCAATGTACTGTATGTCTGTCCAGCCAGATTTTGTCACAGGAACCCGCAAAATTTAATGAACCTTTGGCAGTACCTTGGCATTTGCCCGACATTAAACCTGCGCCGTAAATGAAACCAAAGAGTTGAGTAGAGATGAAGTTATGAACAATTATGTCCCAGATTAGAAACCGTAAGTTTTGACATCATACTGCACATGCGTCAAACTGTGTCTTAATCTGACTGCTGGACAGAATGTATTTAAACTTTTTGCAGTACAGTACTTCTTCCTGAAGTTCAACTTGCACCATGAGCGAAATCAATATGTTGAATAAAACCTTTTTATGAACAGTTATGTGTTGGATTTATTAATCTACTTTAAAATAAGCTACTATAAGATACTAGCTTAATGTAAACACATACCTGCATTTAACTCCAGTGCATTAAACTTAAGTTATATATATATAACTTAAAAGTTTAATGCGCTGGAGTTAAAGAGAAAACCTAACCTTTATTCAACCTACTTTTTTGATTTCCCATCTGTGATCCATTTCTGATTACCGAACAGGAAGCGTCTGATGACAAATGAAGTACAACTTGTGTTTGTAATAATAAGTTAGACAGAGAGTTCTGCAGTACAGAAAGGCAGGCAGACGTGGGGATTTAACTCAAAATAATAATATCACTAATTGCATTAAAGGCGGCACGGTAGCTTAGCGTTTAGCACTGCCACTTTGCACCTCAAGGGTTCGGGTTTGATTCCAGCCTCGGGTTTGTGTGCATGGAGTTTGCATATTCTCCATGTGCTTGGTGGGTTTCATCTGGGTACTCCGGTTTTCTCTCACAGTCCAAAGACATGCAATTAGGCTAATTGCCAAATCCCCATAGTATGAGTATGAGAGTGTGTGTGTGCTTTGAGATGGATTGACACCCCATCCCTGGTGTACCCTGCCTCATGCCCCAGGTCTCCTGGGATAGGCTCTGGGCCCTGCGACCCTGTAAACAGGATGAAGCGATGAGCTTTAATTACAAAGCACCATGAAGACCTTCCCAGGAAGACAAGACCAAAATTTATGTCTGCTGCAGAGGAGAAGTTAATTTACTGTAGAGTTACCAGTCTCAAAAATCACCAATTAACAAGCTGCACCTCGGATTAGAGCTATTATGAAGGCTTTACAGATCATGAGTAGCAGATACATCTAAGCATTAACTGTTCAAAGGAGATTATTGTGTATTTCGAACACCTTCAGCAATGATTTACAAAGTAGAAAGAAATAATCATGGACGGCCGTGGAGTTTCTTTACACTTCTTTCTTATTTCTTTAAAACAGAGGTCAGAATACACACTAAAATCGTTTCATTCATCATTCCACAACATCCTAATTACCATTCACTGAAGACATAAAATATTTATACAGAAATAATTCAGATGTTCGGAGCAATTCTAATCTATTAGTTGGCGTTATGATTTCATTAGTTTTAATGAGAAGTGGTTATTTGGCATACAGGAGGACATGTTAAAGGACCTGGTTAAAATGACATTTTATAGGCCAACAAGTGTGATTTACTGTAAAAAATAGGGCTAGGTAATACAGTAAGTCAAAACTTTAAGATGAGACAATATCATATAAAAAGATATGATATAGGTTATTAGATATGGTAATGCATGATACGAGACATTTCTTCTTTGAACCTTATTTATAATGAATATAGGCTTTGTCTTCATAGCCTGGAGACATGGTCTATGATATTTCTAAGATGAGGTCTGTCTCACAATCTTACACCTCCATCCATGCATTTTAAAAATAAAGTTCAAAAAGATAGATAGATTACACCAATTCAAATAAACACTCTTTTATAACTATGTTGAGCGGAAAAGCATATTGACATGTACAAACTATTGAACCTTGAGGTTTTATAACAGAAGACCACAGTAGGTTTCACTTCTGTCAGATAAGAACATGAGGACAATTGAAAATTGCACAAAAAATAAATAAATAGCCAACTTTGACTGCAAACTCATAGACCCCTTACTGATCCCACTGGATACCTCCAGCCTACTATTAGAAGAGCTACTTTGCCAGAGCACTGCTCTGCTTTGTGTTTAAACCTGGATTCGCATATGTTGTATTAGAGGTTGAACTGGGCCAGACTAGTCTGATCTGGGTCACGTGCGTTCAGCCAGTTGTCTTTCTGCATGGGTTGTGCTGTCTATGCAGAGCTTTTGTTCCGGCCTGACAGCCACCCACATTAAAGTAACTTCACTCACACCTCTCATGTACTGAATACTACACACAGACACACACAGACGCGCACAAATATTTAAAACAAGACAACCCAGGTAAGGTCCCTGCATGCATGTATGCACATGTGCACAAGGCAATACACAACAGTTATTATTAATGCACACATACAGTATTAATCACACCTCTGTGTAAGCCACTGCACCACAGGGAAAATTCACACTGCAAGTCAAGCGCCAGTAACCTGTTCTGCAGTAAAAGTGCTTTAAATGCAGGTAAGAAGCATATGAAGGAGGTGAATTAGCCAAAAGTAGCTGAGGCACTGGGAATTTCATTTCTTTGCCTTTCAAGATTAATTATTACCGCTAATCCTAGGCTCTTTTCAGTGCTGTAGGTTTGGTGAATTTATTTGTAGCCAAGAAGTTGCTGAAGTTGTACAAAATGAGTACGAACTAATACTGGGTCTGGTCACTCTGATTGGCTATGTCCTCATCTTATATTATCTGCAGCTAATTTAGAAAAGACACAGACATACAGAAACATTAGCATTAGTTAAGTGTAATTCTATCACCCTGTTGAGTCTGGTTCCTCTCAAGGTTTCTTCCTATTGTCATCAAGTTTTTTTCCTTGACACTATCGCTCTTGGCTTGCTCATCAGGGACCAACTAACTAGCAGTGTTTACTTAAGTAATTTAAATATTGACATAAAGTGCGAGTTTCTTGTATTTAATGTAATCTATGTAGAGTAATAGTTTTTCAGGCTTATTGAAGGACTTTTTTTGGCCCTCATCTTCAGTCCAGTCCCTGTAAAGAACCATCTAACTTAAGGCATCAGAGAAACAGGTGCAGATGACGACAGATTATCAGGCTGATGAATTGTATAGAATACTGATGAGGATGAACGCTGAGTGGTTGGAATAGACGAGAGGGGAAATGAGGTCGCTGTTCAGGTTGTTACAAAAACAGGACATTTTCTAATTTTATCTTTATTTATTCTATGTAATTTAATTTAATTAAATGTGATAAAATGAGAAGAGGCTCAAGACTTGCACAGTACTTTAAATCTACATAGCCATGAGCACAGACTTGAGTGCAGAGAATAATGTATGAACAAATGTTTCAAGTATCTATGATTCTTGAAACATAATTGAAGCGGTTTAAGCAAGCAAATTTTATCACTCAAACCGGGATTTGATAATAGCTTAATTTATACATACAGCTGAGCCAAGTTTCCATCATAACTGAAAAAAAAAACCCTAATATACATCATACAGTATGTAAAACAGGATTCAAAAATGAATTAATCGAAGTCTGCATAAAGGTCAGTGCTCCATGCCTGTCGGATGCAAAGGTACTTATTACTCAACTGAAGGACTAATGAGCAGATAAAGATCCACATCCGCAGCTCTGCTTCACTTTTACAAATTACATGTTAACGACAAAGCCGAATAGCTGCATTTTAGTTCAAGGTTCCTTCGTGCTCAACTGTTTTTCACATATTAAGCTGAAATTCCTGTCCATCTGTGTCATATGAGCACCGGCATTTTGATTTGCCTTCAGGCAAAATACAGCATCACGTTAGTGTTGCCCTACTTAAATACAAGACCTAAAAGTATTGAGCGCTATAGTATAATCGAATTGTGTACCACACTGTAGTATCAATAAGTTACCCTGAGCAAATCTACTGTTGAAGGATAACGCACTGTTATGCATCGTTGTTTTTATTGATTACAGAATGGAGTGCTGTTTTCGTTATATGGTTCACAGCCCCAGTGTAAAAACTTGAGTGTAATTTTGAGAGAGAGAGAGAGATATTGCTTTATCCTGGCACACGAGTATGGGACACAAAGGTACAGATCTGGGGACAGAGCGAGCGAAATTTGATTTTAGATTAGTTATGCCAATGTGACTAATCTAAGTACTCGAAAAATTAATACTAAAGAAGGCCTTTCATCATCTACTATTGTACATTTTGGCTATTAATGTTGATGCTGTTAGTGTAGTGTCACTTTCACAGTTTAATGGATGTAACAGCTTCACAGTTCAAACTTCTCCCTCATGACTTGGTTAAGCTTGATGTCAAGGCTGAACAGGGAGGGGAAGGATGATGGAGCCTGGCACAGTACTCAAATGCAGAGATTAGCCAGGGCCACAGTGTGGAATTAGCTCCAATCACATGACAGACTGTGCCTTGTGCACAAACCGACCATATTTACACAGATATACAGCAGTTAGTTCCAACAGAGTAATCTGATTGGACGAGAGGCATTCCATGAGCGGTAGTATAGAGAATAACAGACAGGGATGTTAACTATATCCATCACTCCACATCACAACCGATCTATCAGTCGTTAATTACACTGACTCCTGGGTGAAAGTAGGACGGTACCGTGCGCAGTACTGGAATAACCCACATTCAAAACCTTTCACAGAAGCACTTTAAGCAAGAATTACACAACCTAGTAATAGTCAGTCATCATAAACAACACTTTTTCTCCTAAGTAATTACCGTTCGTGTTGTTTTAGGTTGCGTCTTGCCACATTGTTTCCATGTCTAGATTATAATGCAAGGTTGATGCCCTATTCTCTTCTCTAACCCCTGATCAAGGGCACTACTTGCTGTGGTGAACAAGTGATTCTAACTTACACACTGAACAGCGCACTAGCTTTCCATTTAACATTATTTGGGATGCAACCCTGGAAATCCCTGAAAGTTCTAAGTGGAAATAATAAGTCTCGTAAGTTTCTTACCTCCATGGTTTATTATCTTATGTTGTGGCTACATAGTACCAGGAAGAATTGAAAAATACTTTTATCCCTGTTAAGTACATTAACTCGTGGTCTCCAGCTCCACCAGTTGCTGTCAATTAGTTCTTCCAGTCACAGAAGGATATAAGGTTGGCTAGAGGTTGTGCTTTTTTCCGAATATCAGCAGGGCTTTAATATCATGGCCATGCTGATATTCAGTATAACAGACCTCTCCTTTCGTGTGCTATTGCTTAATTAATCCATAAGTATTAGCGCAACGCAAGGTTGTGTACAGTAGCTCGTAATTATATCTTTAGTTTGACTTTTGCTAATTTCTGAAAATGTTTCTGATCATATTTGAAACATGTGTCTTTGTAAACAACATAAAATATGTAAACCATCAACTATTTCTTAGGATTAGTGTTTTGTGGTTACATTACATACTTTGTAGCTAATTGTTTTAATAACTAATTAATTAACTATTATTCTAATACAGAAAGTATTACTGATACTTTTATATATATTGACGAATTATGTTTAATTATGTTGTCAAAACATTATGAGGTTATATTGGTTGACGTAACTGCTGAACAGTTCGGACACTTGATAATTTGCTGCGATACAGATGCTTACGCAACCAGCTGTGTGCATTTATACTCTGACTGTAACCACAGCTTCTACATTCTCAATCGAAGGCGTTCCTAGAAAATATGGTGTATTGTGGATCACACTGCATTCCACAGACAAACAAGTCTACATTAAAAGACAGAAGCTCTACTGTGCTGACCACATAATTTCTGCACTTCACTGCACGCCGAGTAGAATCCACTCTGTTCTCCCACGGATAGTTTCGATGTGTAAACTATGGAGCTATTCAACTGCTCTTCTGAAGCTCTTTTCTCTTTGCGTCTCAGGGCGCAGCACTGTTTCGAAAGAATAACAAGAATACAAGAGGCTAAGATTTCTCCAAACAGGCCCTGAACAAGTCCAAAGGAACAGCATTCTGATTCATTCAAACTGGACTGGAGCGCTTAGGAAGAAAAACATGATACAGCTGAACCCAGGCCAAAAATGACAGATTAAAATATTGTTTAAGTGGTTCATGGCTGCCTTTGTGAGCTGATAATGCACCAATTTTACTTTTCAAAATCAACTGTTATTACATAAAATTTTTTAAATATATAAGCCATCATCAGCCGACTTATTTTATTGCCACAAGATGTTGCAGAGCCTAAACCTGACCAACTGAAGCAGATCGTAACACTGCCTCCATAAGGCCTATACAGGCCCCACTATGCATGATGAGTGAGTGCATCACTTCAAGAGGTTCCCTCTTATGCTGATGCACACACTGCTCTGGAATAGGATCACTCTTAGCTCATTAACCCTCAATAGATTTTTCCATTGCTCCAGAGTCCAATCTTTATGCACCCTAGCAAACTGAACTGTAGGCCTTTTTTCCCCAGATTTTCTGTGGCCACACAACTGTTTAGTCCCAATCCTGAGAGTTTTTATCACATACTGAATGTAAAATTGTTCTTACATTTACTATTAAACATAGATTTATACTGTTGATTTTTTTTATTTTTGTTCAACAAAAGTTAAACAAGGTGATCTCCGATTATGGGCAATCATGATTTTGTTTCTGGTGAAATTTCTTCCATGAAGTTGATGGACAGTCCTTAAACTAATTACAATAATTTCAGGAATCTCCTTTGTGGCCAGAGATATTGCTATCGATCGATCGATTTTTTTACCCCACCAAAATCTGACCTGTAATGCTTTTGGAAATTATCTTCAGAATGTTGACAGAAACAGAGTTGGCCTGCTCAAATCAAGCTAATGGTAACATAATGACAAAAAACAGTACTAGACATGAACGAACATCTTGTTATTATTTGAAAGTTGTGCTTGTTGTACAGCTTGACTATCGCTTCTATTCTGGATAATTAGACAGATGCTTCCTCCCATCTGCACTGCTCAGTCAAAGTCATTAAATACTGATAGTTTCACTCAGTCAAGTAAAACATCAAAATTTAAAATTTCATATCAAAAACTCCCCACAGACAGACAGATAGATGAACATGAATATAAATTTTTACTTCATTCCAAAACAGCACTGACCTGTAGTTCACACCAAGCCACTTCCACCCACGTCTCTGTGTCCAGGCCTTTATAAACCGTCTTAAAAGCTCCTCGGCCAAGCTCGATGTCAAATTTAAGGAAGCGGCCACCAGGTGATGTGGCGACTGCTTTCATCTCAGCCTCCTCCTCCTGCTCAGACTCGCGCTCCTTTCCCTTAAGCCTGGGCACTGAGGGGACCCCCTTTCCCAGGTCTAGGCCATGCCTGCCATCAACGTTTACATGAGTTCCAGCACTGAAGACAGAGTCCGAGTCATGGAGCTCAGAATGAGGAATGCTATGAAGGCCGTCCTCCTCTACAAGCTCATCCTTCTCACAGAGTTCCACACTCTTCCGAAAGAAGCGTTTGTTCTCACGCTTCGGATGAGCTGTTTGCTCTTGTGCCTCGCCGACTTCTCCTCCTTCTTTTGCAATTTCTGCTGCTTTTGCTACCGAGGCTTCCTCATGTCCAGCCCCTTTCTCTGGCGTCCTGCTCTCCTTTTGGCTGGTTGTTTGGTTTGCTTTCCACTTGTTCTCTTCCTCCTTCTTGCCATCAGGTTTCTCTCCAGACGACTCCTCTGTGCCGGTGGGCTCTCCTGGATCGGTGGCCATGACAAAACAGCTCCTTCCCTCTGGCTTCTTTCTTTCTTTTTTTTATGGTCTGGTTCAAAGACACATCGAAAACACTTGCTGGTGTATCTTGATTATGTCAGATTTTTCATCGGTATGCTTCCTCTATCCATCTCCTACTTGCTGTTCATGTACAATACAATCATGTAATACAGACTGAGCAGCTGAAAATCCAAGTAATGTAGCTCTTTGTAGGGCCTTGGTATAATAGACAGCTTCAGGTAAAGCCTAAAAAAAGAAAAAATATTTACAATATAGCAGATGTCCATAAACATAAGTACTGTAAACAAACATGTTTGTATTGTTATATTGGTCGACCTTTAACCAGAAATTTTGTAAAAGGTGAAATCAATGATGCTTAGACGGTTCTATAGAATGTAGAACGCAAAACATGTAATAAGTGAAATAAAGACAGAAAATCTGTCTCAATACCTCAAAGTGGAATATTTTCCAAATACAGCAAATCCTGACATGTTTCTTTCTTTTCTTTTTTTTTTTAAAGCATTGCTATACACTATACTCTTGTCGATGTGGCTGTTATAACTGAATCAAGACTGATCTGAATTGAGCATTTGAGAAAGACTAGTTTTTTTTTTACTACCAAAGTTCCATCTCAACCACACAGCACAACCAGCTCATCAATAATGACTCAGCAGATCACTTTATATAACACACAAGGCCTGTCGATTACAAATCATCACCTTAAGCGCTCGGCGAGTCAACGTCTCTCCTGTTTAAACAGAAATGCTAGTCCAGCGGAGTTCTGGGAGTGAAAAGGGAGGGTCTTCTAGCACCTGCAGCAGACAGCCTTCCACTTCTATTTGCATTGCCTTCACTTCCTAATGGCTCACAATCACTGCTCACAGCCTGACACCACTGACAAGGGTAAAAAGAGAGATACTAATGTAAAAAAAAGAAAAAAAGTTCATCTAACTGTACGGAGCACACCAAGGCTGAATTCATGTACGCAAAACATGTAATAATAGGGCTGAATTCTCAATAAGGGCAGTCAATATCATGTTGGAACCATCAGAAATTTCTTAAGAAACTACAGATATGAGGGTGAAGCAAAGCTTATCCGCACTCTGGCTGTTGAATTTATTTAAATTAACTTTTAGAAAAGAAGTAATGAACAACTACATAATCGTCTTATACACTTTGCCCATCTGCCCATAAGCTTTGATATTCCCTCAATAAAAAATGGTTTAGGCTAAGCTGTGAGCCACAACTGCACAGCTGTCGTTACTTCTTCATCAGAAGTGAATTCAGGGGACCAAACAGATCAAAGTTTGGAAAGCGAAGATGCATAGTAGCTTTCTTGATGGCCAACACTTGTGAGGCCTTCCTTGAACTTCTCTACACACTCGAAAAAGACCACTCACTTTCACCATAATGCACCAGTCATCAATATTCATCCGGCACCAGGTACACCCTTAGACCACAGAAAAATTAATTACTGCACACTTCATTTCTTTCAAGCAAATCTCAATTGGGGCATCCATTATTTCTCGCACTACAGTTACAAATGAACTGCTGTAACATGTTCACGTGTAGCATAGCAGTGACTGGGGAGACAGTAGCCTGGAATGGACAGCGCCGCCAACAGAGGTTTTAATGTAACTGGAGTGTGAATAATTTTTGACTCACCCTTATAGTATTTGGAAGACAAGTTTATACAAAGGCAGGTGAAATGCATCGTTTGACATGAAAGCAGCAAATGTCATGATGATTCTTGTAAAAGGATGCACCAGTTAAAGCCTTTTAGTTGTCAATAATTCATAAGCAGTGGAAATGTAAAATTGACCTGAAGTAAAAGCAATGGATCACTGTCAGGGGAACGTAAAATAAATAAGAATATTAAACTTGGTCAGCAGTGTTTCAGTCCCCGGGCATGACTACAAGCTCTTTATTTAAATTTAACGTTTCCTTATTCACATTTACAAGTAAATTCTCATTGTTTCTGAGAGTTTTCACATTTCAGTGCACGTTCTGGGGGCTTCGCATGCTGTTTAGCATCCATCTCTTTTTCTACAACCTAAAAAACACTCTACACCAGTATTCACGCTGCTGTTTAAGTCCATTAAAAACTGCTGCCTCATATATGTATGATTATTTCTACTGAATCAGCGCTTTTCTCGCTCTCTTGCTTTCTTTCTCACACACACAAGCCCCACTTCAGCAATAATCTATCCTTAAAAAAAAAAGCAGCCTAAATCCAATTTAGGTTTTACTGTCTGCCTCTGACAGTCTATTCTGTGTCTCTGTTTACCCCCTCGTGTGTCTCTTTCTCTCTCCCCTTTGATGAAATCTCTCCACTGTCGCTGTCCATCTGTCTGAGGCAGTCGTGTCTCCGTGCTCCACGCTGACAGTTCAGCTCATATCAGGCTGACCTGTGTACAACCTCGGATGATTGCTCGACAAAGGGGATAATTATAGTAACCAACACCTGTAGCACTTACCCTGTATTGACCTAGAAAACATAGAACTGGTTGAAGTGTGCACAATAACATTGCGTAATAACACAAATACATCTATCAATCATCTATTCATTCATTAACAATCTTTTCAAATATATTTTTGTTACTGTTAGATTTCAAGAATTTTCTTTTTTTGTGTGTTCTGTTGCTATAGAAACTAAGCATGTTATACTGACTGGATTAATATAAACCTGTGATGTGCCTTACAGCTGGAACTATAGCCAGAAAAAAAACAAGGTAACAGCCACTTATCCTGCCAGTGGCTCTGTTTAGTTTTAAAATGTCTGTGTGGCGTTTCTGGTGCCGTCTTAAAGCAACACCTTAATCTTGACCCATCAATACATGGGTTGGAGGCTAGATATTTCAGTTTTGCTTGAAGGAAAATAATAGGCATGGGAATCACCAGATATGATATGATATATGATATCACGATACCTCGGCACTGAATCGATCTGTATTTTTCAGATTTTGTAAATATCCAGATTTTATGTACTGTATATATAAAATTTTTTATTTTAGTTAAAATTCTAAAGAATCTTAGCAAATGATTTGCTCCTACATACAGAATGATGTGCTGCCTGTCAATGTGTGAATATTAAAGAACACACCACCTGCAGGGTTGTAGAGGAACAGCAACATGTCACCACCTCAAACACAAACGTATAGATTTTAAATAAATATATTTCAAATAAGATTTGGGAGTTTTTGAGATGCATGAATTGCCACACTAAATAAGCACAATACATCACTGAATCCATTTTTCCTGACTCCAGAAAAGATGTAAAAGCAGTAAAAGACACCTTGGACTAAAGCCATACAGGAAGTACTGTATGAGGTGTGGTGTGAACAAGATAGAATGTTTTGACCATAACAGCAGAAGGTATGTTTAGTGGGAAAAAAGACATCATCTAAGGAATGCCATACCCACAGTGGTGTAAGATAGATAGGTAGATACAGTACTTTATGAATCACAAAGGGAAATTGTAATGCAACAGCAGCCAATTCACAGCTTATGCAACAAGATACAAGCAAACAAGGCGTACCATAACATTAAAGGCATCATGCTATGGAAACGTCATGTTATATGTTATCTCAAAGCCGGGACTCAAACCCTCAACCCGGCGAGGCCACAGTACTAACCACTAGCCATCTTTCCCGCCCCTAGAAGATTCAATTACAAGCAAGAGGTGCTTCAACAAACTAATCGTTAATGGCTGGGAACATGAGCAGCCCAGGTTATCATACGCCTTGTCTTTCTACAAATAACCATCAGTATTATTTCTTTTTCAGTTGGTTCCTACTGTATATTACATCAAATATGAAAAATCATCTGACATGACCAACTTTGCATCTACAGTATATAGGATAAATTGTACATGGATAGCGTTGTAAACTGAATCAGTTTAGGCACAATAACTATTCGTTTAAATAGTTATTAAAATTTTCCTTGACAGAGCATTAAAAGTCAGAAGCTATAAATGAAAACATTCTATAGAAAGTCTAAACTACTGCTTTAGTGTTGTACTGTAGTCAATATGACCTTTTAAGGATCATGCGACTTTGCCATATTGATATACTGTGATGTATGCAGGGTTTCACGGGGCACGTGTTCTGCACACATTTGCTCCTATTTATTTATGTTTTCCTAAATGTGAGTGGAATTTGGTTAGTGGCAGCCTGTCGCTTTGACTTAACATTTATGTGAAAAACAAAAGATATTGATTAAAAAGCTTTTTACACAGCATGCGGTTTTCTACTCTGCTTGTCTCGTTCTCCTTCACGGATGAAAGTTTCGAATTTCCCACTAAAAGGTATAAGCGGTTCAAACGCAACTTTTATTTAGTAAATGTAATCAATTTACAGCAGAAGCAAAATGTGTATAAAGCACATCCACAAATCCTGTTTATCCTTCTGTATGACCAGTAACCAGGCCAGGACTGACCATAGGGCATACCGGGCAATGCCCGGTGGGCCGACGCACATTTTTGGGCTGCGCGCAAGCCCCCCGGTCGCATGATCTGAACGCGTCTAATGATCTGAACGGCCGCGCACCCAACTCCAAGTCGCATGCTCTGAACGCTCGTGAGCAACTCCCCCCCCACCCCCGCATGCTCTCTGTGTGCCCTGCGATGGATTGGCACCCTGTCCAGGGTGTTCTTGTGCCCTAAGCCTCCTGGGATAGGCTCCAGGCCCCCCGTGACCCTGAATACAGGATAAAGCGGTATAGACGATGAGTGAGTGAGTGATTGGACCAACATCAACGAGTCTTATTAGCGGTCAGCAGATTGTTAGTTAATGTATTGAGAATAGTGATTGACGTGGAAGCAGCTAAATATGAGAGAAACCTGATCTTCTAATTAAGCAGCAGTCAACTGATCGCGGCCAAGATTACACTCGGTACTTTTTCAACACTTCTTATGGCTATTTACAGGCGATTATTAAAAGTTTAATTTTGTTTGCGCCCTCCCCCCAAAAAGAATTTGCCGCCACTGATTAAGATCATCCAGCAGATAAATACAAAATGCAACTGGCCCAACCTACTTGGCCCTATGTGAAAAAAGAATTGATGAATAAATGACCTATGCTTAACCATATTTTTTGGCTTCAAGCATCGAATTTCCCTTGCCACACCCGGACCTGATTACTGGTCTAATTTCTTGACGGCTGAATCAAGAAATTACTTAAATAGAACCAGTCTGACGCATGTGAAACATCTCAAAAAGCAACACATCATGCCACAATCTAAAGAAATTCAAGAAGAGATGAGAAACAAAGTAAGTGACATGTAAATTCAGTATCATTCTGGAAAGGTATACAAAGCCATTTCTAAGACTTTGGCAGTCTAGTCAACCGCGGCGAGAGACATTATCCACAAATGGTAAAAAACTGGGACAGTGGTGAACCTTCTCAGGAGTGGACGGCCTACCAGAATTACTGTACTATGACAAGGGCACTATGATAACTCATCCAGGAGCTCATAAACAAATGGAAAACTAAAAGTTAACTTCTTGAAAGGCATCTTGTTACATTCGACATAAAACTTTAAAGCCGAGAGAGAGAGAGTGTGAAACTCTGCTCTGTCGCGATTGTTTTCAAAGGTAAAGTGCTGGTTAATTTTTGGTTTTTGTTGTTGTTGTTGTTTTACTTTACAGCAGTGATTCCGTTAGTATGTGCTCACGTGAGTGTGACTAGCGATGTTCCTTGCTAATTTTTAAACGGTTTTAAAAACGGTCTCTCCGTTAATGTTAACAGCGCCTGCGTGCACAAACGGAAACACTTATCTGTCTGGATTTTTTTAAACTTTTTTTTTTAAAGATAAAGTGCAGGTTAATTTGTTTTATTTTTACTTTATATTTTGTGTTAATTATTTTTATGTATTAATTTTTTGGGGCTGTAGAACAAATAATTTGAGTTTCCATTATTTCCTATGGGAAAATTAATTTGGTTTCCTTCTGGCTCCCCCTTTTAGTTACTGTATTCTGTCATAGTTAGTGCTGTCAGTGTAACGGTTAACCCCTAGATGGCGCCAGAACGCCATTTGTATTTAGGTTGGATTTTTGTGTTGTAGTTTGGTTTCGGTTAAGGTTAGACTTCATTTCCCAGTTTGCACCTCGGTCAGGTGACGTAGAAGCTCACCTGAACCGAGGGAAGTTAATTTGATCAATGTTTATGTTTAGTTATAAATAGCCTGGCTGGACTCCAGTCAGGCGTCTAGCAACCGTTACAGAAAGTTTAGTTTGTGTTGGAGTGTTTTATGTTTATGTTTTGTTTGATTTAAAAATAAAGAACTTTGTTAACCGTCAGCTTGCCTCCGCGATCATGCCTCACACCCACGGCCGACACAGACGTAAGGGGAAACGTGACAGATTGCTAGACCAACCAAGAGGCATGGCGGAGGATCCCCTCCTGAAGTTTTTTTGGGGGGGCGCAGTGGCCATCTTGCCCGAGCTGACGAACTGGCGGGACAGCGATGAGGAGTACTACGGCTGGGACTATAACATCGGGCTGGTAGAGGACGAGGAGGAGATGTACCGCAGCTGCGAGTACAGATTGCTGGAGGAGCAGGAGCACCTGCGAGAGAGCAGCGAGGAGAGAGAGAGAGAGACACCACAAAGCTGGGAGGGCTGCAGGCTCGCCATTCGGCGGACGCCATTCAGGGGCGACGCGGCACGGGGTCACGTGGTTCCCCGCACCGGCCGGAAGAGAAGGGCGAGGAAGCCCAAGTACGGCGGTGCCGAGGGGGAAAGAAAACCCCAGGCAGAGCAGCAGCAGAGAGAGGAGGAGCTCATGTGGTGGATTCCGGAGCCGGAGCGGGTGAGTGAAATGCTGGAGCATATTAAGGAGCTCCAGCAGATGATCCTCCACTTCCGGGGTGACCGCGAAGCGGGCTCGGAGCTTTCTCCTCTCTCGCAGACACTCAGCAGCGAGCTAGCGTGTCAGCAGCCGCTGACCGACGCACCGCCGCCTTCCAGCTTCGAGGACAGCGAGCCAGCGTGTCTACAGCTGCTGTCCGACGCACCCGTTTTACCGCCGCCTTCCAGCTTCGAGGACAGCGAGCCAGCGTGTCTACAGCTGCTGTCCGACGCACCCGTTTTACCGCCGCCTCCCGGCTTCGAGGACAGCGAACCAGCGTGTCAGCAGCAGCTGACCGACGCTCCCGTTCTGCCGCCGCCTCCCGGTTTCGAGGACAGCGAACCAGCGTGTCAGCAGCAGCTGACCGACGTTCCCGTTTTACCGCCGCCTCCTGGTTTCGAGGACAGCGAACCAGCGTGTCAGCAGCAGCTGACCGACGCTCCCGTTCTGCCGCCGCCTCCCGGTTTCGAGGACAGCGAACCAGCGTGTCAGCAGCAGCTGACCGACGCACCCGTCCTGCCGCCGCCTCCCGGCTTCGAGGACAGCGAGCCAGCGTGTCAGCAGCCGCTGACCGACGCACCTGTTCTGACGCCGCCTTTCGGCTTTGAGGACAGCGAGCCGGCGGGTGAGCAGCCGCTGACCGACACACCTGTTCTGCCGCCGCCCCCCGGCTTTGAGAACGTCGTGGACCCATCATTGAGCGCACTGCACGCTCCTACGCCGTCTACGAGCGCAGTGACCGCTCCCACGCCGTCCACGAGCGCAGTGACCGCTCCCACGCCGTCCACGAGCGCAGTGACCGCTCCCACGCCGTCCACGAGCGCAGTGACCGCTCCCACGCCGTCCACGAGCGCAGTGACCGCTCCCACGCCGTCCACGAGCGCAGTGACCGCTCCCACGCCGTCCACGAGCGCAGTGACCGCTCCCACGCCGTCCACGAGCGCAGTGACCGCTCCCACGCCGTCCACGAGCGCAGTGACCGCTCCCACGCCGTCCACGAGCGCAGTGACCGCTCCCACGCCGTCCACGAGCGCAGTGACCGCTCCCACGCCGTCCACGAGCGCAGTGACCGCTCCCACGCCGTCTACGAGCGCAGTGACCGCTCCCACGCCGTCTACGAGCGCAGTGTCCGCTCCCACGCCGTCTACGAGCGCAGTGACCGCTCCCACGCCGTCTACGAGCGCAGTGACAGCTCCCACGCCGTCTACGAGCGCAGTGACCGCTCCCACGCCGTCTACGAGCGCAGTGACCGCTCCCACGCCGTCTACGAGCGCAGTGACCGCTCCCACGCCGTCTACGAGCGCAGTGACCGCTCCCACGCCGTCTACGAGCGCAGTGACCGCTCCCACGCCTGCGTCGAGCGCAGTGACCGCTCCAACGCCTGCGTCGAGCGCTTCTCCAGCTCAGCAGCAGCAGAGCACGCTTCCAGCTCAGCAGCAGCCGAGCGCTTCTCCAGCCCTGCCGCCGCCGAGCGTTTCTCCAGATCTGCAGCAGCAGAGCGCTTCTCCAGCTCAGCAGCAGCCGAGCACGCTTCCAGCTCAGCAGCAACCGAGCACGCTTCCAGCTCTACTGCAGCCAAGCACTTCTCCAGCCCTGCAGCCGCCGAGCACGCTTCCAGCTCAGCAGCATCCGAGCACGCTTCCAGCTCAGCAGCATCCGAGCACGCTTCCAGCTCAGCAGCATCCGAGCACGCTTCCAGCTCAGCAGCATCCGAGCGCTTCTCCAGCTCTGCAGCATCCGAGCGCTTCTCCAGCTCTGCAGCATCCGAGCGCTTCTCCAGCTCTGCAGCAGCCGAGCGCTTCTCCAGCTCTGCAGCAGCCGAGCACGCTTCCAGCTCTGCAGCAGCCGAGCACTTCTCCAGCTCTGCAGCCGCCGAGCACGCTTCCAGCCCAGCAGCCGCAGAGCATGCCTCCAGCCCCGTCACCTAGCCTCCTGGATAGGAGGCTAAAGGTAGAACATTGGGTTGGGTGTCCGGGGCCTCCGGTGATGCTCCGGGAGGAGCATTTTTTAGAGGGGGGGTAATGTAACGGTTAACCCCTAGATGGCGCCAGAACGCCATTTGTATTTAGGTTGGATTTTTGTGTTGTAGTTTGGTTTCGGTTAAGGTTAGACTTCATTTCCCAGTTTGCACCTCGGTCAGGTGACGTAGAAGCTCACCTGAACCGAGGGAAGTTAATTTGATCAATGTTTATGTTTAGTTATAAATAGCCTGGCTGGACTCCAGTCAGGCGTCTAGCAACCGTTACAGAAAGTTTAGTTTGTGTTGGAGTGTTTTATGTTTATGTTTTGTTTGATTTAAAAATAAAGAACTTTGTTAACCGTCAGCTTGCCTCCGCGATCATGCCTCACACCCACGGCCGACACAGACGTAAGGGGAAACGTGACAGTCAGAGTCCCTACTTCCATTCTGCACAAAATATACATTCACCTTATACATTATGTGATTGTTATCATACCCAACTGTTATCTCTCCCCCCCCATTCTCAAGCTACTCATGCCGTTCCTGAGCTGCCAGTGATCCAGACTCCCTCTGACCTGTCTGACCCATCCTGGTACCCAGCTTCTGACTGGAGATCTCGTCGTATGGAAGCCTCCGTATGGTCTGCTTGGGATGCGTGTGCTGACTGGGGACAGTTCCACTTTACCACAGAGATCCTTGCAGACAGCTGTTCTTTGAGGACTTGTGACTGATTGGTGCAGGATTGGAATTTTCTGTAGTTTTGTATCCAAGTCTCCAATAGTGACTTAGATGCCATATTAACTTATTATATACTTATTATTAACATATTAACAGCCTAATGCTCAATATCACTGCAAAACAGTTCTTGTTATCAACCAAATGAGGATGGGTTCTCTTTTGAGTCTTGTTCCTCTCAAGGTTTCTTCCTATTACCATCTAAGCAACAGCATTTCATAGAAAATCATACTAATATTTAAATATGTTGGTGGTAATATAATGGTCTAAGGCTGCTTTGCATCTTTCGGACCTGGACGGCTTGACATAATTGATGGAACTATGAAATTTGCACTCTACCAGAAAATCCTGAAAGAGAATGTTCGGCCATCATCAGCACTTACGCAGCAGGACAAATATCTGAAACACACCAGCAAAGCCACCTCTGAATGTCTCAAAAAAAAGAGTCAAGGTCTGGACTTAAACCTGATTGAGACGCTGTGGCATTACCTTGAACAGGCTGTTGATGCTTGAAAACCCTTCGATGTGGCGGAATTAAAACAATTCTGGAAGAGTGGACCAAAATTCATCACAGCGATCTGACAGACTCATTGCCAGTTATCGCAAACACCTGATTGCAGTTGTTGCTGCCAAGAGGGACACAACCAGTTATTAGCATTAGGGGTAATAATTTTTCTCACCTAGGGCCAGGTAGGAGTGGACATTTTTTCCCCCGTATAATAAATGAAAAAATTATTTAAAAACTGCATTTTGTATTCATTCAGGTTATCTTTGTACAATATAAAAATTTGTTTGATGATCTCAATCATTTAAGTGTGACAGACTTGCAAAAAAAAAAAATAAATAATAATATATATTAATTAAATATTTTTTTCTCATCAAAGTATGTGAAATCCATCAAATACACACTTGCAGTGAAGAGGAAAGTGAAAGCAAAGTCATTTGTCTAGTCCAGTAAAAGAATCATTTAATATGATAGGCTCTTCTATTACAAAGCAAACAACTCATTGAATGAATAGATGAATGCATTTGTGATTTCAGTCTGAACACCGAATAACACAAACTATGGCCAGAAGTGGTTTATAAGATTCCACAGGCAGAACTGTGGCTCTTTATGTCTCACAAAGTGGATATACAGATAGATCTGCAAGTTTTGCTTTTTATTACCATCACTACAGCAAACAAACCACAAGGCTAGGCAGTACACACACAAAAAGATAGTCAGGTGAGATTAGCCAAAATCAATAAAGCACACATGGGCACAGTAACACAGAGTATCCAGGTTATTTAAATTAAGTAGTGCGTTTGCAAACAAGTGAGTGATGCAAGTTATCCGGTGACTCTGAGCTGAGAGGAGTGTGTGCTGCTTAAGGACATGTGACAGGTCTAACAGTCAATAAGCTCTGGTTCATCACCTGCCACGCTGATGGAGCTCGAGTGGTGAAGTCAAATCGTGACCAAAACCACGAATTTGTGTCTTTGCTCGAGTGCTCTTAAAAAGATGGACAGAAACCAAACCCCACAGTGCTTCCCGATCTGATCTTTGTTGAGAAACAATTATCTAAAATCAAAAAGCACACAGATTGATCAGCTCATAATGACTCAAGAATGTGTTCCAGTAAGTTCATGCTTCACCTTCATGTTTCCTAGAGCCTAGTTGTTCCTGTTAATCTGTAAAAGATCCGCATCTGTACATGAAACCTACATTGGTTTTCTTTAGGCTTTTTCTTCATGTGCGAAACCTGTACAATCCTACTGACAACTCACACTGATGTTTCCTAGGGAAACACTTGACTGGGTTATATTTATTAACGACACTTTTTAATGACGGTCACGTCTTGTTTCTATCAACATGACAATTTGACTGTGTAATCTGTTAACTGTTACCATTGGTAATGCAATATGATCCTTATGAGCCAGCTACAGTACATGGCCACACTTTTGTTTACTCTGTCCTGTGATTATGAGGTCATTAATACGAACAGCACCTTGAATGCCTGCGAGTTTCAATTCAACCATGCTCCTGTTACAACATTGGCATTTGGCAGACACCCTTGTCCAGAGCGACTTACATAAGTGCTTTGATGTTTCCATTAATAGATATATCCTTACACTGGTTCACTAGGGTACCGACTAGACGCACCATCAGCCTGACACTATCGCAAAGGATTTTTTTTGCATGGGTTTTATCTTAATAAATAAGAAACATATTCATTCATTCATTCATTCATTCATTCATTCATCCATCCATCTTCTATACCGCTTTATCCTGTATTTAGGGTTGCATGGACCTGGAGCCTATCCCAGGAGACTCAGGGCACGAGGCAGGGTACACCCTGGACAGCGTGCCAATCCATCGCAGAGCGCACACACACAAACACACACACACACACACACACACACACACACACACACACATCTCATTCACACACTATGGTCAATTTGGGAACGGCAATTAGCCTAATCTGCATGTCTTTGGACTGTGGGAGGAAACCGGAGTACCCGGAGGAAACCCACCAAGCACAGGGAGAACATGCAAACTCCATGCACACAGAGACGGGAATCGAGCCTGGAAACAAATTTAAACTTATTTAAAGATAGCGAGTGACTATTCTCCTGTATTTCTTCTCATTTAGATAAATCATGTTATATATCTATATTAGGAGAAAACCCAGAGGATAGAAAGTATGTAAAGGTGCCTGCATATAAAAGGAAAAGAAACAAATGATGCCACGTGACTGAGGCGGAAGTTTGTGTTTAAAGAGGGGCTGATTTGTTTATGCCCTCATAGCAAGGAGTGCTCATAAAAGCCACGGCACGGAGTTAGTACACGTCAACATCAAGCTTCTCACTTTCAGGCCAATCTGCACTTGTGTGTGCCCCTCGCCGACACATTAAACATTAGAGCTTATTAACATATCAAATTCCCTCAATGAGCTAAACAAGTGAGGACGGCTTTAAGCACTGCAAACAAGTAGGGACCTTTCTTTCTTTCAAAAAAAAAAAAAAGATGCCTGTTAGTGCATACATGCATGACTTGCTTGCAAAACATGATCAGTATGACATTCCCATCCCTACCAAACCTGTCTGAATTAACAAGCGACACTGGAATGTATAGGTGTGTCTGAAAACTGATTAAATACACCTGTATGGCATGACTGACATTTTTTCTAAATAATTTTACAAGAGACAAGTTTCACAGGTGCTGGACTTTCACAGGTTTCTCCAGAGCACTAGTTAGGTTTTAAGTGAGGCTTTTGTCAGCTCATGATGTACCCAGGCACAGTAAAGCGCTCAGCGTGGTTCACATCGTCTCTCTCTGTCACACACACAGTCGTCTGCTCCCACAGAGCTCTGAAAAACCAAACACAACAAGAGTTGCACAGCTACGAGCCTGTACCCCACTATTTTTTTTTTTATATACTCGCTCACTTCACGGGTATAAACACGTTAATCCTCCAGGCTTGAGAGTCGACTCAGCTATTTTACTGAGGCAGACAAAGTGGCAGCCAGGGGGACATTGTGTGTGTGTGTGTGTGTGTGTGTGTGTGTGTGTGTGTGTGTGTGTGTGTGTGTGTGTGTGTGTGTGTGTGTGTGTTTGTGTGTGTATTGGGAGGCTGGAAACGAGACGGGAGGTAGCTTTATGAAAAAGGGGACCAGACGGCAAGATTGGTGGAGAGAAAGAGGGACATCAGGGCAGAGACCGCGAGGGAGACAGGTTGTGAGGGGTGGGGGGTTGGGGTGTGAAGAATGTGTGCACGTTTGTGTGAATGAAAACAACAGCGTGACACTGGGGTTGGAGGTTGGCAAAGACAAAAAAAAAAAAAAAAAAAGTTGTGGGGGGATTTCTCTCCTGACAAAAAAACATACTATGGGGGTTGTACGTGTGAATAAAAGGATTGATTAAGGGTTGGGGGATAAGCTAAATAAAAGCTCGTTTTTGCCAAACTCGTTTAAAAAGAGTCATGTGTTATATTTAAGCGCACAGGAACCAGATTGAATCGAGTCATAAAATATTAACTCGTGCATGGTACAGATCATGGCAGCATGTGGTTACTCGATCCGTGTTCCCTGCCAGTTTGCAGAGCACGCAGATACGATAGCAACACTGAATCCTAAGACAATCCTGAAGATAAACACATTTACATTGTACATTGCTAAAATGTTTACATTCATTTTAAAAAGTTGTTTTTTGATCGAACACACTTAGTCACCATCCATATCGCAAAGTATTACTGCTACAGTTTAACAAGCATAACACGAATCCACAAGTTGAATGTGAGGCTCCCAGCCATTTATTTGGGTCATTTGGGTCACTGTTCCGACTTTGAGAAGTTTGGTGTAGTATGATTTCTGAAGTCGGGACAGCACATCCAGATAACGTGGTTGGAAATCGAGCTAGGCGATCTGCAAATGATCCACAATTCCTAACGTAATGCAGAACTGCAGAAGCCGCTAACACAACGGCATGTCAAGGCCTTCGGAGAACACCAGCGTACAGCTTGCACGAAACATACAGCACTGTAAAATTGTGCATTTTTCCGCCTCTAAACAGGCTACCAGGTTGCTGCTAGCTAACTTGTTTGTTGATTGCTTTGGTCTGTGATGTACTATGTTAACCAGGAGTACAAACAAGCTGAAAGGGGGCATATCGCCACCGGTAGTACAGTCAATTTAAAACCAGTTCTTTGTTTTCAGACAGAAAGTACCGGCCCTCGGACAGAAAAACCGGTTCCATGGCGGCAAACAAAGAACGACTTATGTAAGTGGCTGGGGGGCAGGATTATCATAACCAAGTAAAAGTTTGTGACTCCATGTTTATGCCGGAGTAATGTAATCACATGTAGTGTAGTGTTGAGCCTACCACAAAAGAAAGAAATGGATTCAAAATGCAATGGGCAGCAAATATGCTTTTTAGTAATGGTGGTTTGATTCCAAAGTAGACAGGAGAACTGCTCGCAAAGCCATGTTGAAATTCGCCAATTTTTTATTTTTTCCGTCATTGCCGGGAAAGTAAAGACGTACACGGACATTTACTGATGTGACTCTCTTGTATAATGGGACAATAGTGCGTTTAAATGGCCTAGTGGAGCTACTGTCCTATAAACATACTTATTGACATTAAGTCAAGCTATGTTTACATGGACAGTTAACAACTTGGCAAACTGAACAATATTAATATAAAACATTATCAAACATGAACACCTGTAGATTAATGTAATGGAATGCACAGATGGAATAGTTTATTATTCCTCATTTGCACAGCCAGGGCTGGATTGAGTCAGAATGGACATCTAGCAGACAATTTTATTATTTGACATATGATATTCTTTAAAAAAAAAAACAAGTGTACGGGATTAGAATTGCTGACTCCTTTAAACATGCAATAGGAACAATCTTCTTGGTTTATGGCAGTTGTCAAGTCGCATTACTGCCACTCCTTCACGATTTTCCCTGGGATTGTTGTTTATCTTCGTCGTTGTTTAATGGCGGTTGGAATACAGTAGGTCGGTTACATTAACGCCAAATGTAGGTCTCCTTCTCCGTAATCTTCTCAGACGATTTTTCAGACCAGCCTTCCTTAAAACGTCGAATGCATCCTTCCCTGATCTTGCCCTGATCTCTTCGTCTCTTATCTGGTACAGTGGTACCTCGGCATTTGAATTTAATCCGTTCCGGAGGAGAGTTCTTAAGGCCGAAAATTTGTATTATGAAATGCATTTTGCCATAGGAAATAATGTAAATGCAGATAATCCGTTTCAGCCACCCAAAGAATGACCAATATTACCAATTTCCAACACTATAACCATGTTTTTGCATATGAAAACAATCAAATGAATGATTCCTCCCTTTTCTTTTTTCTACCGTCCATGCTAGAAGTACATTCTTGGTACCCACGTTATGTCTTCACTACATCTTGCATAAAATACAATAAAAACCAGCTTAAAAAAAAAAATTTAAAAAAAGCTTGCTTCGCTTGGCTTTCCACTGACGTAAACAAGTTCTGCATGGTCCCTGGACGTACGCACGTAAGCCGGTGTTTGGCCTGATTCAGTTCGTTCTCTGCAAAATGTTATTTCATAAGCTGAACATTCTTAATTCTTAATCTTCTCGCCCCGTTCATATGCAGGCGTACCACTGTACTTCCATACACACCTTCTTCTTGACACGTTTCCCTTTCAGTACCACTCAGCATCTAGTTAGGGTTCTACTAGGTTTGACATTTGAACGATTTTTGAACTCCTCAATCTCCTCCTCCAATGCCATGGTAACAAAGCTCCACCCCTGGAAAACTGCCATCATCAGAGCAACATACAATGAGACAAACACAGACAAACACTTAACACTGGTTCCGGACCGGTCATTCTGTCGGGAAGATTTTACTTTGGTTCTAAAGTTGGTGGTTTATACCAGTGTTTATCATCATGTTCAACATAGTCTATATACATTAGTATATACGAGAGAAAAAAGCAGCCTCTTGCACCTTTAAGCCTGAGCTGTTCAGGGAGAAGCGTCTACATGGGGACTGGTGGTGTTATGGTTATAGTGAAGCAGTGATACCTGGTGATGTAGTAACAGGTAGTCACATCCACATCAGACTCACAGAGGCGTCTAACGTCCAGGAAGGACACGCGCTGCTCTCTGTGTGTGTGTGTGTCCTGTTAACCCTTTAATTGGCTTGATATTAGAGAACGTAAATGTTCCAGCAATAAATATAAGAAAATGACAAACAAACACTTCATTAGAGAATTATTTATTGTTCTGTGCTGTTACTCACCGGGATGAGGCATCTTCCGCCGTTTGTGTTTATATTCACCGGTTGGGAACAAAAGCGGACTGATTACCGTTTATTCCTCAACACAGAACAGCCCCGTGAATTCGGCGACATTCCCCTACATGTTCAAAACCGGGAAATGAAACACGTTTCACCCCAAAATTCCGGCGTACTCCATGACTACAACCGTTTATCCTCCCCGGTTTAAACGCCGTGCTTAAATCCCTAGTGATCGCGCGCGGTCTCTCGCGCGCTCTCTCTCTCTCTCGCGCACACAACGCGCGCGCACGCACGCACAAACTGTCACACAGATGCCGCTCAGGTTGCTGCTGTATATAGTCTAATATCAACGCTATAAATCCTACAGGTGCATAGTTCAATATTCTCAAAGCAGCAGCAGGGGCGACGGAGGCGGTGGTGTTGTGTTGCGCTGTGCAGCGGCGTTGTCACAGAGTCTCATGCCTCGGTGTGTTTAGCCGGTAGGAGGCACGGGGAGGGCTGAATGTGCGCGCTCCTGCGTCTAGCCGACTGCTCGGGAGCGCGCACGCGAGTAAATACACCATGCAATTACATGTGCGCTGACAGGTGACGTGAATAACGTCGATCATCTCCGTTACAGTGGCTGTACTACGATAAACAGTACATCAGGCAGCAAGTCAACATCGTGGCCCTGAAGTTGATGTGCTGGAAGAAGAAAATAAAATAAAAAATGGGCAAGCATAAGCATTTCAGCATGGTGGCGTAGTGGTCACCACTGTCACCTCCAGGGTCTGAGTTTTGATTTCCGTCTTGGCATCTGTGTGCATGAAGTTTGCTCCCCATTATGTTCTCCCCCTGCTTAGTCGGTTTCCTCCCTGTACTCTGGTTTCCTCAGATTGGATGATGGAGCACCCTGTCAGAGGGTGTAGCCCACCTTGGGGCCTCCAGGCCTTTAGCGACCAGGTATACAGAATTAAACCGTATAGATGACGAGTGAGTGAGTGAGTGAATGACAATGGCCAAATGCTCTGGCCCACTTACTATGGCCAGCACCAACTCCAAAACTTGTGGGAAGTTCCCAGTCTACAGTGGTCAGGACCTTCCAAAATTGGTCCAAGAAAGGAAGAAAAGCCGATGAACAAGGTCATAGGCGGACAAGGATCAGTGAGGCAAATGGAGAGTGAAGGCTGTGTATCCCAGTCCTACATACTGTAAAGAGCTACTGTCAGTTAAAATGCTGAGAAACTTGTTCCGATAGAAAGGCTTCACAACACAGTGTTCATATCACTATCTGCTGTGTATAGGTCTGTGAAGCCACAGACTGGTATATGTGCCATGTTGCCCTGAGTGTCCACTGCCGAAAGCACCTGCAATGGGCATGTGAGCATAAGAACTGGTCTGTGGTAGGAAATGCACTTACCTAGTACTCACTTCCCACTGTGTGACATAACTTGTTGCATAATGCATATCACTAACCTCATGACCATATATGCACAAGGAAATATCCTAACATCAGCAGATTTCATGTGAAGTATATTTGCTTGCTTGCATAATGCATGTGCATAATTCAAAATGCAAAAAAACATCTTTGTATTTCTTTTTTCTTCTTCCCACATGGCCCATTTTACTAAGCAGTGCCATCCCTGTAACAGGGTTGACTCTGCTCATGTCTCAGAGTTAAGTCAGTAGACAGAATGGAGGAAGGGGGCGAAGGCACGAGCTTTTGCATCTATCGGCTCGGGAATGCGCACTGGAAACAAGTTCGCACGCATAGTGTATGCAGACAGAAGCAAACAAACAAAAGATTTGTTGAACGGACTGCAAGTGCATAATTAGACCCATGTATGAAATTGACGTAAGAGGAGAGTACTTGACATACTGAAAAAGACTTGTGACTCGACTTTGACCTGATAAAAGATTTGTAACTCAACTTGATATAATTAAACAAGATTTAATAAAAAAAAAAAACTTGTGACTTGACATGATTTTTTTTAAAACATGCGATTCAATTTGAAATATTAAAGACTTGGAACTTACCTGGACCTAATTAAATGTAACTTGTAACTCATCAATGCAGATTTGCAACTGGGCATCATAAAAAAAGACTTGCGACTCAACATAGTAAAAAAACTTGACTTGAAATTTAAAAATATAATATAATTCTGATATAATTAAAGCAGACTTGTGGCTAGACTCAAGATGATTAAAGAGGACTTGTAATTCAACTTGGCTTATGACTTGACTGACATTATTAAGGAAGACTTCACCTGACTTAATAAAAGAAGTCTTGTGACTAAACACTGGCATAAAAAAAAAAAAAAAACCTACAGTGCAACTTGGACTATTAAATAGACAACATTCTATTCCATACATTCAGCAATAATAGAAAATATAAACTGTTATTGTATTATTACCTTGTCAATATTTTATGCGACATTAGCTCCTATCCAGTAGGGACAGCATAACCTGCTGGAAGGACAACCATGACAGAAATCTCAATGTTAAAAAAAAAAAAAAAAAAAAAGATTTTTTTGGGTTGAACTTCCTAGGATCCATACAAATAAAACCTGATCAAGAGTTCAACCTCCAAGGTAAAGCTTACGGTAGGGTAAAATTTCACCTTTTAGCATTACATGTAGTTTTGGTCTTTGGCTGGTTGACATTCACATTTCATACAAATTTTCATAATTTTCTTTTGACGGTGTAAAGATGCTTTGCGACAATGACAATCGTTAAAAGCGCTATGCAAATAAAATTGAATTGGTCTGTCTAAATGTCCCAGTCAAAGCCATGACTCGAACCCAACAGAACATCTGTGTAGACGCCAGATTTACAACCATCCAATATTCAGTCTGACTGAATTTGAGAGGTAAAAATGTAAGAAACTGCCCAAACCCAGGTATGCAATGCTTGTAGACACACGCAGAACATACGCAAAGGTTTAAACAGCACAGGACTTACAGTTAGCCAACACAGCTAATCAAGGACTTTGAAGCATCCTATTTTCGCAGTGATCTTCTACTCGTATTAGTATAAACCTTCCATTATGTGTCAGTAAAATTTATTCTATTTATATTTGCCAAAGAGGATGCATGTGTACACTGTTATTACTCATTTAAGACTGCTCTACTAGGAAAAAAATGGCCACCTGTACACTATGTGTGGTTTCTTGTTATTGGACACCATACTTACATTTACAGGCACATTCCTAAATTTATGTCGCCCTCTAGTGGCCATATTTTGATATTTCCACCTCAACTGATGCACAGAACAAAAAAAATCCTAGGATGAGAGTGGAGTGTTCTAATTTGTTGTAAATATCACATTCATGTTTTATTTAAATTACTTTAATTAAAATATAGCACACACCCATCTTCATATGTTCTCTTAAAAAAAAAAAAAAAAAAAAGAGTAAACAAAAATCCAAAACGATAATCATAAGTTTGGAGTGACTTCCACAGCAACTATTTGCCACAGCTCATTAAATTAAGGTGAAAATGTTTTTTTTTTTTTTTTTTTTTTTTAAATGCAACACAAAGAGGGACATTCCTTATTGCAAACCACTAGCACTACCTAACACTATTTACTAGGAATGTTTATAAATTTTATATATTCACACAACGCGTCACTGGTCAACAGAGGCGTGGAATAGTCACGGTAAATGAAAGAACGCATTTATACTGCGTTTATGGCTAGTAAAGTCGTGACTGACACATTGTAATCTTTCACATACATAAGCATATGTGCGTTGTGCATACTGGAAACCATGGAAACAGGGTGAAGTTTTATTGGTGAAGTCAGTTCGCTATCCTAGTAGTGTCACGTTCGTGTTGAGGATCACTCAACCAGTTTAGTTAGAGGTGAAGTTCATTGTGCAGGTCCGTGAATGATGTTTGTGCGACTGCGGGATTAGCTCTCTAGGGGGGAGCGTAAAGGGATGCAGCCATCCATCTCCAACGCCTCCGGCCAGCCCTCATATTTATTACTACTTTTGCTGTTCTTCATTCGCTGAAGAAAAAAAAAAAAAAAAGAGAAAAATGGGAATAGAATGGTTTAGTAATTCAGCAGTTGCACATTTGGGAAAAAAATAATTAAAACTGTTCTGCTTATTGCTATATACTTTTTTTTTTAAACATTATATTACACAAGAGGGAGTTCTGTTGATTGCTGTAATGATAATCATTAGAAGCCATTATGCTTTTTTATTTTTTTTTTAATTACATGCAGGTAATTTGAAACAACTTATTAGCAATTACAAAAGAAACAAAGCGTAGTTTAAAAAGACATATCAGATGCATTTTTTTGGTCTGTGATTGTTTTTAAATGTGCATTTCTCCACTATACTGCAGAACGTCCCGACCAACTTTCACCTATATTATGCAAATAACAGTTAGCCGATTGTAGAACACCGGAGACACCGGGTGATGCATATACTGTAGTTAAACATTGAATTAACACCAATCATGAATCCCTCTCATCCAATCAGACTGCTTGGTCGGCACCAACCGTTGTAGGACCTATCCTGTCCGTTAGCATTTGTGAGCACTATTAAAAGTGTGATATTCTGTATAATATTCACATTTCAGGATTTGAAGCTGGTTCAGAGTGGAAATATTACCCCATTGTTGCACCTCTGCGTTCTTCACGAAAAGAATGGTGGAAGAATCGGGGAACCGATGTTAATTCCGGATTTGGGACGGAACGAGATTCGTGGGAAAATGGAGACACCTCCCAACTATTGAGGAACAGTTTGCTTGTGTTTTGAGACGACAACAGTACACAGTTAACATAGATGTACTGTACATTATACAGAGTAGATCAGATGTACACACTGCACTTGGTTAGTACTAAAGACATAGTGCACCAAGAACAAAAGGCTGAAAGATCAGACTGAGACTTCATCAGCAGTGTCAGTCTTCTATTTTTGAATAATGTTAAAAATATTGAAGTGTTTCTAAGTGCAATAGACAGCACTGGGCTCAAGCCAGCATTCAGGATGTAAATATAACCATTTCTTCTGCAGCCATCCATGAGGTTGTAACATTTAAAATTTGTAACAAATTTTTTTAATTGTTTAATATCTTTAGTCACTTTGCAGCCGGTCAGGGGGGAAAAAATTGATTTATAGAAATAGCATGCTTCTTTTTTCATGCACATTGACTCCTAAATCCTATTTGTTTACATTTATGATATCGTCAATCAGATAGTGATTTACCTTTTTTTTTAATAGCTTAATATCATGATTTGAGCATTTGAGGGTTAAGGACCTTGCTTAAGGGCCCTACTGTGGCAACTTGGTGGTGGGGTTTGAACCTGGGACCTTCCACTCAGTGTTCCAATGCCATAACCACTGAGATACTCCTGAGCTTCCCCATTTTGACACATGACATGACTGGCAGTTAGTGTGATTAATGAATGTAGAACACCTGGGATGTAAAGGATAGTTAACGATCCCAGTTGTGTTAACCATGCACAATATTCCGTTACATACTCTGAACCTTTTTGATTTTTTTTTGCTGTATAGTTATTGAATGTTGTGTACTTACTGAGTAGTGTCTTGTCTATAACAAATGTACAGTGTTTCATTTTGGTCTGTACTTGGAGAGCCGCAAACAGACGGAAACAAATTCCTTGGTGAATAAAACCCAATTCTGATGCATTATCGTGCAATACCTCATTTCCCCTCTTAACTGTTGCAACCACTCAAGGTTCAACATCACCAGTATATTAATCAACAGCCTGATCATCTGCAACAGTTTCTCCAAACCCTGTGAGCGAATCAGTCTTAAAACCAACTCATTACCTGCACTTACACCAATCTCACAACAACCGCTTGCGCAAATTGCATGCATATGCCTCCATGTTTACAACTGCTCAACATGCGCTCATTTTCAACTCAAGGTTTTGAGACTTCAGAGTCATTTGAGTCACCGTTTCTTTATAATCCTATAGGTGGTATGCTTTAAGCTATTCACTGTCATCCAGTGTGGTAGGAGTGAATTATTTGCTAAGATTGTTTAGAAATAATTATGGCAAAACAGAGACGAGTGCTGCTCAGTAAAAATTCTTTTTTTGTTTTTGCTTTTTACGTGCGAAAAATGTTATGATGCAGTTATAAAGAATGAGTGGAATTTAATTACTCCTGAACAGTTGTAAAGCTGTTATTTATTATAAAGCCATGGTATGAACACCTCCAAGTTATGACAACCTTTTAAAAGAATAAATAAACAAATCTGCGAAAATAGTAATGATTCGAGAAATTCATTAAAACGTGACAAAGACTTGTAATGTATATAGAATTGGCACATAGATGTAGTAATAATACAGTATTGGGCGGTGACTGATGATTCGCATCCCATCTACATAGTTCCATGTAATTTAGAACGGATAAAGGACTTTTGCTCAGTACTCAAGTACACTGAACATATTTTCTATTAAGTGACATAATTTCTAGCTAGCATGTTAACCTAAAGTTCTGGGAATGTGATTATAGGAAAATAATCAACAGGACAGTGAGAGTCATTTTAACAAAACAACAAGATGAACAAATTAACTTTTGCCCGACATTTTTTGGGCTTTGTGTAAATAAAAAAGTACTTAAATTAATAAGCAATAATAATAATTTCACTCAGTCACACATTTTGTACAGTTGAGTTTTTATGAAGCATTTTTTATTATTATTATTATTATTATTATTATTATTATAGTAAAATAATGCTGGTCCTACCTGCTCAAATGGGCTCTTGTTTTCTATTCCTTTGGCTCCCACAAACACCCAGCTGTCCCTGAACGCGAGCTCCTTTATCGCCATGCTGCCGAGCTCCTCGAACAGCCGCCGCGCCTCATCGTTCAGTCTGAAAGCCGCACATGAATTAGCCATTAACTCCACAACAATAAAGGAACAGAGAGATCTTATGTGCTTATTAAAAGCCAGACAGGGAATTGATAAGTGGTAGGCTCATGAGATTATGGCGTAGCCTCACATTTTGCTATCGATTTAGTCATCATAGCAGAAAGGAGTGATTTAAGATGCGTGCAGGAGACACAGTATGCATGCTCTTACTTGGTGGCTGGATCGTCAAAAGATGCCACAAGCACTAGGGTTCCTTCATGGAGAGGTCGCAGAAATTTCAGCAAATCCGACACATCTGGGGAAATCAAGCAGGACGCTTACATCAGCATTCAGACTGATGCGAACAAAACCTCACTACGAGTCTAAATTTAAAGAAACCAACCTCCTTCCCACATGTCAAATGATTTTGTTTCCATGAGCTCTCCAGAGACCCCTGACAAAAAAAAACAAACAAAAGTGTTAACATCATCATCTTTATTATATGTAGTATTAAATATTATATTATACTTTAGTACATCATTATTACATAGCAGATCTTTACCTGAAGAGAAGGATGTGAGATTTAAACTTAAAAATTTAAGAAAAACTGCAGGTGTCCTATGACCTTGCTTGTCATCGTCTATATTACAGAAAATATGCAATTCATTTAACTATAAATGCCTGAAAATCAGCAAGCGACATAGTATTTCATCAAGAGCAAATTTTATTTTGTAAAGTTAAAAAAAAAAAAAAAAAAAAAAAAAAAAACTTCTCGGCTTTAATTTTATGAGAATATCTTAAAAATAAAATGACATGGCTGATTCTGGGTGCATTAGAAATATGACATTAGAAATTATTGTGTGTCAGAATTGACGCCTGTGGTTGATTAAGGGAAATGGAAAGAGGCTGCCTAGAAGCTCAAATATTAAAAATAGTCTCAAATCTGATTATTTCTTACTTGAAAAAGATAGAAAGCTTCCAGCATTTAGCTTACTAGAATTTACGCCTCTTGCATGTCGCTGCCTTGGTGCCTTGTTTTATGGTGTAAATTTCACAGCCACATTTGATGCATGCATGCAGTGAAGTTTAGTGACATGCAAATTAGGACCTGTGTTAAGCGTATGTAGCCTATGTATAAAGAGCTAGCAGTGAGTTATGCAGGCTGAAGTAGAGACTGGTGATTTTTACTCACTGATATCAAGATATCATTTTAGAATAATTTCTCTTTTTTAATAAAATTTTTTTTTATGAAGAGCGCCAAGCCACCAAAAGAAAATGGCATGGAAAGATTTTTCATCTGTGGTTTCTGAAACTAATACTGCATCATGGCAACTGGTCAGGGCACAAAGGCAAAGGACCATCACTCCAGCAGTAAAGTTCGCTCTCTACAAACTATACAGTATATAAAAGCAAGAAAAGTGGCAACAGGATCTAGGACACAACTAACCATGGTCAAACACAGAACAGATGATTGTGTCCCAGATAAGTGAATCAGAGATAGGGTTTTATAGTCCAGCACCACCATGGGACTTCCCCAACAGTAAGAGTTAAAGTTGTAGGTACGTTTTCCCTCAACCGAACAGAAAACTTTTATGCTCTCAGGCTGGGCAAAATGAAAAGAGAGAAGAAACTAACCTATCTTGTAGATGGTCTACAATATTAAACATGACTACAAATGTATAAAAATTCACGTTTTGATTATTTTGAATAGTCTGATGGATCTCTATGGTGTGAACATGTGAAAAAGGAGAGAAAAAACCCCACATCCCACCCTTTTTGTTTCTTTTATTTATTTATGTATGCTTGATACAGTATATATATATATATATATATATATATATATATATATATATATATATATATATATATAGATAGATATCTCTATCTATCTATCTATCTATATATATATATAATATTAATATATATAAAATATTATAAAAAATATATATATATAAATTATTTGTCTTTTTTTTAAGATCCTGGACTTTGGATTTTTTTCCCCTTAAGGACATTTAAATAGTCTTAATAAAAGAAAAAAAGATGATTAACCCTCCCTGGCACATGAAGTTCCCTTTTATTTTTTTCTTTCCCTGAAAGATGTTGAAATGGCTTATTTACGAAAATTGGACATGTGAGTCAAACATTTCACATCAGCCTTCTTTTTCAATATGAGACAAATCCATGTTGGTTTTCTGAAAATACTAAAACTCAAGTGTGGATTAATTGCACGGCTCCACGCCATCCGGGGCGTCTGCGAGCTCGCACATGAGGAGGGAGCGGATAGCACTGGCCTCGTGTGTTACATATGGAATAAGATCACTGTCAAAAATATTTGTGCGAAAAAAAAATAATAATGTGTGTAATTCTGTCTTTTGTCTGAGTTGGTTTCCAAAATCTATGGCCACGACAGCTTACAGATAAGAGATTTTGTGTGTTTGTTACAATACAACTTTGAAATGTACGACTCTGACCGTTTAAAGATACAAATCTCGTTTTTACAACTTCTCTGTTTCGCGGACAAATTGCGAAATTACGACTACGAATGCTGTGCGTGAAAACACTGTCAAAATACGTCATCAAGGCCACATGCACAGGCATTACTATCCGAGGGAAGAGGAATCGATTCGGCGCATGCGCCCTGCCTCCGTTTTAAACTCCTAAAATCTTACCTACTATAGTTAAAACATCCGAATCTGTGGAAAAAAAAAAAACTTAGCTGAGACGATGAGAGCGCGCTCGACTGCTGGTTTAAAACAGTGGCGCATGCACCGAATCGATTCCTCTTCCCTCGGATAGTAATAAAAAAAACAAAAAAAAAAAACTAGTGTGGACCTGTTCTAATTCAGATCCTGAAGCTGTAAGGAGTCATTATTTTTAATCTACTGTTTCTTGAGCTTGTTGTTTGAACTTTGGCACACTTGGGCTAATGTTGCTGAGAGTAGCTTGTATTCCCTACTGAATAAACCTTCAGTATAGTTATTTTGTGGGGTAATGATAAAGTACAAGAGAATTTATGTAAAACAAGATTATTCTCATTTCTAATCTGGTTAACGATATGAAGTTATGGGGTTACATCTCCACCCTGTTGGTTTCTTAAGACGTAGAGATCGGTACTTTTAGTCTCTAACCTAGCTATTCAGCTATTAGTTGTTTTAACTACTGTTGATCATTGAGGATGTCATTGTAAATAAAAACTCTCAAATATACACCCAACAGATTGTTTGCTACTGACATTTTTTCTTCTTCTTTTTATTCTGTCAGAAATGCAGGTTGGAGAAGCCACCAAATAAGTAAGAAATGTCTTATAATGACCCGAAACATGAGCGAGTTGGAAGGATTTTTTTTCTCCCCAGTCGTTTCTGCATTCTTCATTCTGATTGGTCAGGAAAATACATGTCTCTCAAGGGGCAATCAGGGGAAGTTCATTAAAAGCTCCAGACACTTAAGTGTCTCAATTGCAAAATGTGTGAAACAGAAATAAAATCCAGTAAGCCTGAATTAATGATATTATACTTTAGCTGGAAAATTAGACACATTTTGGAGCTTTAATTAATAAAAACATTCAATCTTTGCACATCGCTGTGGTATAACGTTTTCCTATGACAGGGCATTCTGTCATAGGAAAATGTAATTACAGTAACTTTGCTACTTTACACGGTTTTGTCATTGATTATTTTCCTATACAAGCAGATCCTGTTAAATTTCTTCATTCATTCTTATTCCACATGACATTAATATGAAATAAAATGGAAGCGGTCTTCAGAGGCAGTGAGTCACATCACTAAATTTGTACTATAGGTCTTTGAATACTCATCGTTCCTAAGTACCAAAATAAAAGGGGAATAAAAATTTGCATCAAATTTACAATATTCAAAACACGCAGCATTTCACACAGGTGAATGTGACTTGTCTCACAATGTCGAGGCAAATGAGCAAAGCTGGGTTATTTGTTTAGTTCCTGAGTAATGTGGTATGAAGCAGCCTTTAATTGTGGAAATGCCATGCACACATTCTTTAAATAAAATGCAATCATGTATTTGACATTTCTATTCTCCACTCATAAATTTTTAAATCTCAAGATTTTTTCTTACCATTTACCAAGGCAATGTTAAGTCCTCTGCCAACATTGTTCTTCACACTGCTCACAAGACTGAAAGACCAACAGAGATGGTTGTCAGATTGTGTTTGCATCATGTTGTATTGCAGGCATACTTATGTTTGTTTCCAGGCTGAGAAATGTCTTTAAACAGAAATGCCTTTATATAGAAATTAAATATTTGGACTACACCCAGAAACTAAACTTCTTTGTATACACATAGATCTATCGCTGTAGAGCTGACAAATAATGAATGGATGAAAATTTCTGTCCACCCAACTGTAGTTAAAATAAGACAAACACTGGCAAGAACAAGGAAAAGAGGTGATCTTGTTCTAATACCTCCTTGGAGATATCATCTTTAGCCGTATTTACAGTACATATCCGCTATGGCATTGTTTCAACAACTTTATTTGACATCACAACATTAATTTCCACGCAAATCTTGTGGTCTAGATCTTGTACTGATCAAGAAGTGGGAGTTGTTGAATCTTGGCATTGTTGTCCTGGAATGTGGCCATGCCATCAGGAAAACAAAAGTCCATTGTCACATACATTCGGTACTTTGACACAGTCAGCTGACTTCAATTTACCATCACATGACAGTGCTGAACCTAGACTTGACTAATTTGGGGGGCAGATCATAACAACCTCCAGAGGCTTGTATAGTGGGTACTATGCATGATGGGTGATCATTTGACACGCTTTTGCCACCTGCTCTGGAACAGGGTAAATCTGGACTAATAAAAGCACATCACTTTTACCACTACTCTGACTGTTCACCATAAACGCACAAAGATATCTCTGTACGCCAGAGCCATGATTGGACTGCCTGCTTCACGTTTGTTTAGGCCTCCTTTAATCAATGGCCTAAACATGTAGAAAAGGTTTGGAGCGAGTTTAAGACAGTACATGTCGATAAATGTTACTCGTATTTATGGCCTCATTCACCACAAATTTCATTTCATTTCAAAAGTCCCAGTTTGACCTCAATGCTGATTGTACATAGTTTTTTTTTGTATACATAAATGTGTATTAAAACTTTTAGAAGTTATGCTTTAACCAGGTTTTTTGCACAGAATGTTTCCTACTTCCCTGTTTAATGATGAACTGCACTTTCAGCTGCACTGTCAGTGAGGGAGCACCAAAGAGTCCGCTAATGGATGGAAGGTTTATAGCTGCCACGGTAACAGAAGCTACCTTGTTTAAAGGTGGTTGTTCAACATTAAATGTAACTATAAACAAATAAAATGTACATGATTATGTTGCCTTTGATGAATAGCTGGGGCATAGCAGTAATACAACATAAGCTGTTATTTATATATGATCGTGTCATGCCAAACACCTCATTGTTGATTAACTTCCTACAGCAGGACAGTCTGTAGTGTTTTATCCCTTAACTTAATAATTAACGTAATTCTAGCACAAAGTTTTTTGGGATCCATGCCAGGTCGTGTCTTATTGTTTCACGAGGTATTATGTAGTAACTGAACGTAATGGACATTATAGCCAGTAATAGCAAAAGAACGAGAGGCATTCTGACACACAAATACACACTGAGCATATAAAAGATGAATGAAAAAGCAGACAGATAAATATATTTACATTTTGTCCTCCAGACAAATTTTAGGTCCAATAACATTTGCAGCTCCAGATATCAAACGGAACGCGAGGTGTTTAGGAGGACACGGGGCTGAGAGGCCACACTTGTACCTGTGTGGTGATGGATCTAATAAAGAGAAAAAGATGAAGTAAAGGGAGGGGGGGGGGGGGGAACAAAAAAAACAAACCGCCCGTCTTCCCAACTAGTAATGCTTGTACCTGGAGTGGGCTCTTCTTGCGCACCTGTGGATGAGAGAAAGTCAGAAGTGAACGTTAGTAAAACTACACACAAAGTATTAATAATGCATAATACAAGAAGGAAAATCCAAATAGAAAATCTCAATGAACAAATAAGTACAAAGAGCACTACAAACTGTGAATTTTACCATTTCATCAAAGGTCTTGATGAAAGTTTGACTTGAATGCTGCTTGTACATCGTTTTTTTTTTTTTCGTATACATACCCGTTTATTAAAACCATATTTTGTGTATCTCTCTCTCTATATCTATCTATCTCATTACAGATGAGAGCGAATATACTGTGAAATGCGCATAAAGGTCCGTTTGAAGCAAGTGTCACATGAGTGCACATGAAAGCAGGGCATTGACACGTTTACTCTTTCTCTTACCACAATTCTATTTGTAGATTGATGCTAATATGCTTCCTCAGAGCAGTGTGAAGACCGCCTGTTGCATCTTTTAAAAGTGCTGCTATTGCATAGGGTAGCGTAAAACACTTAGAGGAACGCAATGTTTTATCTACCCGACACTTGGCTCAAACTACTGTGACTGACAGAACAATTTTGCTTTCCGTGGTAAATTTTTTTTAAACATAATAATTAAATAAAAATATAGTATTTCTGAAGCTCACCAGAAAAGAACATTTTCATGAAAGAAACTCCATCTCCTCCTAGTATGGAACTTGCCAGAAGCCAAGTCAAGCCTACCAGGAACACGACAGCGACGGCACGCAGTGGTCCTGCGACATACAGCGAAATAAAGTCATTAAACCAGGAACAACGGTGAGCGTCAGGCTTGGGTTCTTGTACACGTGTTATACAAAAACACGACTATAGAATTTATATAGAAAATAGTTGTTGCATTTCTGGAAACCTTGACCCAGAAGAGAAGAGTTATAATTAGTTAACTGGAAATGTTAACGCACAATCACAGAGGGTGAAGTCATTAGATTAATGAGATTGGTGTGTTCTTAAAACAGTATTAAGTTCAATTGATTTAATTGAGCTGCTAAATGCTTAACCATTTTTATTTAGTGCTTTAACATAGGGGTGGTTGGAATAGCGGTTTCCCTAGAGTGTGTCACGGCAATCCCCAATGTTGTGTATGCAGCAGCATGGAAAGATGCAATCTGCTGGAATCACGTGACCAGAATGAAAGACGTGATCGTCTTCGCCCACTCGTGTTGGTATTTGACGGCTTGATGAGAGCATATCCTAAAAGCGATGGATGGGAATAGGCTATGACTAAATTGGGGAGAAACCTGGGGAAACATGCATCAAATAAAAAAAAAAAACATCTTTCAGATTCAGATTAATGGTTCTCCAGCTTCTTCCCCCTTGAGAAAATATGCCGAGAGTGTGTGTGCGTGTGTTGGACTGGAACCCCATTGGGACTGTCTTCCTGTCTCATTTCTTGGTCCTGGCATTAGCTCAGGAATCATTTAAACACTGAGCAGGATCATTTGGTTAAATTACATTCAGTGATCTCGTGTTCACATAAAACTGAACCCTTCAAAAATAAACCACTTGAAAGTCTAGGCAGATGAAAGTTTAGGTGTGTTCTCTTTTGTTCCACTTTGTTGTGTTGATGCAAGTTTTTTTTTCATTCCACTGGCCTTTATCAGGTGAGGTCTTTGATAAATCACGATTTGACTTTTTCTGAGTTGTTTTAAGTTTTTTTTTTTTGTTAAGATTGACTCTTAAATGATGAACTGTTGCTCACCACTTAAGATGGGATGAGCAGATCACCACCACTGTTCACCAGGATGTTTGCATAGTTACAATGACCTTATTGCAACACATTTATTTACAGCACGTCATATAGTAAAGACTAGGTAAACTAATTGACGACAATGTGACGTGATACTCTACTTCATTTACACAAAACCAATTTATCTTCCTCTTCAATATATTGCTAACTGCAGAAGGTGACTTCAGTTTTGAACATTGTGTCCATTAGGGAAGTTAGGTTATCATGTTCAATCTAACAGCTATAAATATTCACTCTTACCTCGTCACCCTCTTAAATACATCTTACATCTCCTTACAGAAAGTGTCATATACATTTTCCCCTTTTTGTTAAATGACATATTTCTGTTGATTAGTAGTCATACTTTACATTACAAAATTGTAAGGGTGAAGCTCCATGTAGAGTATTTATATAAACCAGTGGTTGCCTTAAAGCTGCAAAAATGCAACAGCCCTGTTGTATAACAACTTTTCACGTTTAAACAACAAGATTTCACAAACCAGGGGCCTTTTTAATACTATTTGAGTCTGAAAGGCAATTTGATAAAATTTTTAAAGATTCTTTTCCAAAAGCATTTCTTATTTCTTAGCCTGTTTAAAAAATAAATGTCTACATATTTGGTCACACCTTTTAATTCTCTTTTCTAATTTGGAAGCTGAAGGCATCCAAAATATGCATTAATCTTTGAACAGTTGATATCGATCATCACAACACTCTAATCTGAAACTCTAAATTAACTTTTCCTCTGCAGCAGAGGTTAGGTTTGGTCCTGCTTTCCTGGAATTGTCTTTATGAGAGCCATTTTCAACATGGGGCTTACAATAACAACAGATTGCTGCTGTTATGTAATTACTATGGACGCTCAAATATATCAGTTAAATGGTTTAAAATGTTTTTTTTATATATATATTTTTTATTAAGTGTGCCTAGGCGCACTTATTGCTTTTCCCCCAGAAATGCCCCCGAAATCCATTTATTATTCTTCCGCCTAAAACTTTGGACCGTTTCTCGTATTTCAGCGTGTTTTCGTTTTGTAATCTTAATTTATTTATGTAAAAAATATTTAGTGCAGGCCTATTTATTTTATTCTTTTTATTTACAATACTTTGTTTTTCTCTGTTGTCGGAAACGCTGCAGGTGCGTGAAAATTTGACAATGTGTGAATCCAGATTCTGTTCTTGATATGTCTTGTGTGCTGTTGTCCGCACATGTTAAAATAAAAACTGAAAAAAAAAACATTTTATTTAATCAGACTCTCCTCAGTTTTATTTTCATCTTATTCTAATTTAATATTCTAATCTGATCAGTTAACGGTTAATGTTCGGATAACGAACGGCGGTTGGGAAAATTTATCGACTTGAGCATCCCTAGTAATTACCTAATGCCATGTGTATTATTTCATAGTTTTAAAATCACCAGTGTTGCTCCAGAATGTAGAAAAATTATCACACACACATATACACACATACGTATGTTGGACAATGAAACTGAAACACTGGCCAATTTAGAGTTGGAGGTTTCATGACTAAATTTGACCAGCCTGGTGGCCAATCTTCATTGATTGTACCTTCCACCAGTAAGACCAGGTTTAATGTGAAGTTTTAATTAGCACAGTTTTGCTTAAAATATTGCAATGCACACAACATTATGGGTCACATATCAGTTAATTGTTGGTGTGCGTCTCGCTGGCGCATCTGCGACGAAGACAGCAAGTCTTTGTGATGTATCAAGAGCCATAGTATCCAGGGTGGGTAATGTCAGCATACCACCAAGACGGACGAACCAAACCCAACAGGAGTAACTGTGGATGCAAAAGGAAGCTGTCTGAAAGGGATGCCTGAGTGTTAACCCAGATTGTATCCAATCCTGTGGACAATGTGAAACATGTATTGTTCTCTGATGAATCCACCTTCATTGTCTTTCCCACATCCGGGAGAGTTAGGGTGTTTAGCAGCCCTAAAGAAGCATACCACCCAGATTGTCCAATGCCCAGATTGAAGCATGGGAGTGGATCAGTGATGGTTTGGGTTGCAATATCATGGCATTCCCTAGGCCCGATACTTGTGCTAGATGGGCCAGTCACTGCCAAGGACTAGCGAACCATTCTGGAGGACCATGTGCACTCAATGGTTCAAATATTGTATCCCTAAGGCTGTGCCGTGTATCAGGATGATAATGCACCAATACACACAGCAAGACTGGTGACAGAGTGGTTGGATGAATATGAAAGAGAAGTTTAACCATCTCCCATGGCCTGCGCAGTCACCAGATTTAATTATTATTGAGCCAGTTTGGGGTGTTTTGGAGGAGCGCGTCAGGAAACATTTTCCTCCTCCCTCTGGTCCCTTTCATGGCCCTCGTCATTCCCAAGACGAATTGATGCTGTATTGGCCGCAAAATGAGGCCCTACACCATAGTAATGAATTATTGTAGTCTAAAACCACGCGATTTAGTTGTTGTCCAACCCCTGTATACACATATATACATGAACATCATGCGTGTGTATAAGTGAAGCTGTAATTAAGCTATAATTAAGCTATAAACCAGATTCTTATTTCCAGACCACTCCCAGGACAGAACAGTCTCTTGCCACATTTCAATGGTGTAAATTATTGAACTTTAAAAATTTAATTTTAAAACCTAATTTAGAGCTGCAACATTACATCAATTATACAGTTTAATTGCTCCTTTGTCAGTTGATTCAATTAATTTAAAAAAAATAAATAAAAAAAACAAGTCAGTTTTTGACTCAATTAACATTTTAAATTAATCAGGTAAACTTACAGATGACGAATTGTCAAAAATGGACCGATTTTCTAAAAAAATACTGCATACATCAACTTTGCAGAAAATATTTCTACAAATGGCTTCTTCATTTTATGAGATTATGAGCGGTTGGTGTGAGTGTGGAGCAGAAAATTGTCAGGGGAAAAAGATAAACACTTTGTATGAGACATTTAAACAATCAATAAGAGCATTTCCATGCTCACAATATAATTTTAATACTTCAAAATTTGTAAGAAATGCTTTAGCAGAATGAGACAGTAAACATTAGTGGTACTGAACCAAATCAAATCTCGCAATAATAAGTAACTAAATCAAATGGTATTGAGAATTTTCATATGATTCACAGTTCAACTCTCATTTTACCTTTAAATGGTCCATTTTGTGCACCTTATAGATTATTATTAATTTCTAGATTAGTAAATACTTTTGAATCCACAATCTGTTTTTCCTTTGAAAAGCAGCCCATGATAATCACAATGACAGCAGAATAACTATAAAATCTCTTAACCTTTCACAATTCCATTTGAAATCCTAAAATGCCTTCCGGAGATTTTAATTAATCAGAGGTTTTATATAATTGGCATGTTTACAAAAGATATACAGCAAGAGTGCAAACCAAGTCTCACAGTCCTCACACTGCTGCTGTTTCTGGGTCAACTTAACATTTGGTTGTGCCACTCTGCTGGTAAGTAAACTTTCCTGGAGAACACGTTTTACTTGACAGGTAGGTCAGCGGAACGGATTTTTAACCACTTTTACACCCCTTTTTGAGACAAAATGATCAACTGTTGAAGTGGTCCTTTATTATAAACTTAGAAAAAACGGCAGAAAATTCATAAATGTCCTTTTGAAGTAACCTGGACCAACAGGTTCTAGTCCTGAGCATGTGCCACATCTCTTTTTTCCATTTTCCATTCAGAGCGCTCATCTTGCAGGTTCAGTTACTCTTTTAAAGTCAATATGCTTCCAGTTACAGTTTACCTACACTACAAAGACGTACATTGTGTCCCCTGTTCTAAAGCTGTGCCTAATCCAATCGAACACCGCACATAGGAAGAAAGTGTACGCACCTGCTAGCCTCATGATATCAGACTGCGGATCCTGAACAGCACACGAGATGAGACGCCTGTTTAAAATGAAAAAATTAAGCATTAGTCAGGCGCATTTTGTGAGAACTGACTTGACTACTTTCTCTAACTGTCCACATCCCCCCCCCCCCCCTCATAAAGACCAACATGAAGATGAGGTGTTCTGAAAACCAAAACATTGTTGAACAATTGTTATTTTGTGTGAGATACGAGAAACTCTTTCAGAAAGTTTGAAATTTAATGTTTAAGAAAATTTCGAGACTTCTGGGCCAAAATAATAAGAAAGATTAAGGCAACAATCACAGTCAATAATGTACAAAATGCAACAAGTTAGTGTATACATACACATACAGGCTTCGTTTTAGATACACATGACAACAATACACGTAATTTGAAGAAGGCAGAGCATCATTTAGGTTTGCAGCACTGAAACACAAGCAGATGAGAAACCCAGCCAACACCCTACCTCCTGAGACATAACTGAGCAACCTACCTGCAGCCCTCAAAGCACCATGAACACACAGCACTTCCGGGATGACTTGATTTGTAACTTACACGCGCAAACCTGAACGAGCCCGCGTTTCTAACACCGCCCACCCGGCTAAGCTAGCCGCTAGCTAACGGATACAAACATCACCCGGACGCCAATCGCTTAAGGTCACAAGAAAAGTTAACATTACCCTCAATGACTTGCGAGTCCTGGTTGTTGCGGCTTGTTTTCAGTCCGAAAGTCTCCAGGAAGAGCCGAGGACGAAGTGGAGCGCGAGCGTGACTGATCCCTCCGCGCACATGATCAAAACATTTTTTTTCCCGAAAGCCGCACTGCTCATGAATCCCCCATTCCCAGGGCAAAACCTCCTGCTTAATCCTCTCCTCAGTGCACAATGCTCAGGATAAAGCGGAGAATGTTAGCGCTCACAATAACAGGGTCAAGCAAACATTACATCGCGTCTAAACGAACGAGGTTGTCTTTTTTCCGGGTTGCGTTACGTATGAAAACGTCACTGACCACGTGACACGTATTATCACCTGCACTATAAATACAGGCAGCTCGCGTGCGCTCTCTCTCTTTCACTCACTGATTCATGTATAGTATGCATATTTAGTTTGTAGATTAAATCTATAGTGACCGTCAAGCATATAGAAGTGCATCTGAAAAATAAAATATTGTGAAAAGATTAGTTTTTGCAATGTAGTTCAAAAAGTTTACTTTTACATACATTCCCAGAGGTGGAAAGAGTAATAAAATGTTGTACTCAAGTACAAGTACTGTTACTTCAGTGAAATTTTACTTAAGTACAAGTAAAGTTACCCTTATAAAAATCTACTCAAATAAAAGTAAAAAGTAGCTCATTAAAAAATTTACTCAGAGTAAAAGTTACCGAGTTACTTTTTTATTTTTATTTTTTTAACAGCGGGGGTGATTCTTTTGCTGAATTGTTTTGCCCTTGGGTGTTTCCATGTTCACTCTTATATTAACAGATTATTGTATATTGATCTGGCTCTGCTTTTTTTTTTTTTTTTAATATAAAAAAAAAAAACCCCACACACAGCGGGGGTGGGATGAGGCATTCTAGCGTAGTTCAAAAAAGATGAGCAGATATAAATCTCAAACTAGTTGTTTTTAACTGAAGGAACACCTTTGCATAATAAAGCTGTTGTCTTTCTTGTGCTTGAAAATCAAAGTGGTCACTTAAATATGGTGTTACGTCCCAGTCTAGGGCCATACAGCAAAAGAATGGTTCAGGGTTCTATTTTAAACTGTATGGAAATGGTGGTATATGGCAGAAAGAACTAGATCCAATCATTAACTGATGAAATAATGAGGTTTGTATATACAAACACACACACACACACCAGGAGGAGGAGGAGGATCAGATTCAGGATGGACCCAGGCCAAAATAACAAACAAAATGGTATTTATATTTAGTAGCTAGATTACCTGCAAAAAGAAACAACAACAAAAAAAAACCCAGAAACAAAAATACAGGTACCTTCCCGGACTCCCTAAACCAAAAACAATGAAATTATCTACAAATATATACAAAGACCAACCAAACCAAAGGGACAAAGCAATAATCAAAGTCAATTGGAGGCAAAAAGTCAAAACCGGAATACACAACCAAATATCAAAACACCAAAATCACAACCTCTTTCCTCTTTCCCGCGTCTCTCTCCGGTTTATATTGTATGTGGGCGTGCTAGTCGATGACGTCACTCAGGGCGGAAGCGACCGTGTGGAAGGTCAGGTAGCTGCCGATGTCAGAAAACCTGGAGTGGAGTCTGGATCGGCGCGCGACCAGGACATGATACACACACGTCGCGCAACGGAGCATTTATAAAGCATAATATTTTTATTATTTTATCATTTTCATTCATTTATTTTTACTCAGTAGCGAATATGATTTAAAATGTAGCGAATTACAATACTTCAAACTAAACGTACTTAAGTAAAAGTAAAATTACAGATTTTTAAAACTACTTAAAAAAGTAGAAATACACAAAAAAGCTACTCAATTACAGTAACGCGGGTAAATGTAATTCGTTACTTTCCACCTCTGTACATTCCACATAAAGTGAAACATTTTGGAATAATATATAAAATACTATAATATTATATATTTAAATTTCAGTTTGCATACATAATTCTCATGTCACTCACTGGAGGCTATCCCAGGGGATTTAGACCACAAGATGCCATATAGATGCGGACATATTATTTCACTAGTTTTGACGCGTAGCTTTGGTTTAAAGTTTCACTCACACAACAGAAGTCCAATCTCTTTGTCTCTTGTAGTTTATTTTGTCAGCATCAAAGAATCAACACTTCATACAGTCGTCTTGAGTAAATCCACTGTGATTACAACACCAGTTGCCGTATCTTATAAATTTCTTACGAATGTAACAACACTTTTGTTGTATATCTGCTTACGGGTAGCTTACGGTTACAACAACCTAGTTGATGTATCTTACATACATATATTTTTTCCCTCAGATTTGTGTGAGTCCATATTTTTTTCCTCTGTTTGAGTTGTCAAAACAGTTGTCATTGACTATAGTTATCTTTCTTTGTTTTTTTTAAGTGTTTTATACAGCCAGAAGTTTGGATTGTTGAGTTAAAATAGTTTTGTGGCATGTATGTGCTTGTTTTTCTTTCTACACAATTAAACATTTGAATGAACATCTACTGAGAGGGGTGATTCCATAATTTTTGCCAGGGGTTGTATACAGACACTCACACACTCTCTGCAATTTAGGAACGCCAATTAGCCTAATCTGCATGGCTTTGGACTGTGGGAGGAAACCAAAGTACCCAGAGTAACCCATCAAGCATATGGAGAATTCTATACATATAAACCCAATCCATCGCAGGGCACACACACATACACTCACACACTCATTCACACACTATGGGCAATTTGGGAACGTCAATTAGCCTAACCTGCATATCTTTGGACTGTGGGAGGAAACCGGAGTACCCGGAGGAAACCCACCAAGCACGGGGAGAACATGCAAACTCCATGCACACAGAGATGGGAATCGAGCCTGGCTGGGAATCGAACCCGGACCCTGGAGGTGCAAGGCGACAGTGCTAACCAGTACACCACCGTGCCGCCATTAATTTAATTGTATTACATTAATTTAATTGTATTACATTACATGTAAATACATAATGTATTTTTTTTACAGATAAGTTTTTTGTAAATATTCTTCTATATTTCTATATTTGTTGTAGTTTTTCTCTCTTATTTCATACTTTATATTCTTATTTGAAACTTCTAATTTTTAGGTCATCAGCACTGTGTATAATTGTGAATTTTGAATTTGTCCTAAATTTCATGGTATGCTGAAGTAGGGCTGCACGATATTAGGAAAATATGCGATATTGTTGTTGAATATTGCGATAACGGTATTTCTTGCGATATAACATTTCCCTAGAGAAATGCATTTTTTAATTATTATTATTGCCTATTTTTTTTATTTATTTATATGTAATGATCATACTAAAATAAACAGGTAATAGATATTCGTCTGATGTAATTAAATCTAATTCAGGCTAAAAAGAAACTATATGTCAAGGAAGTTGCAAATATTTAGTCTTCAAAACACTATGAATGACTTAAAACCCTCAGCAGATATTTTGATTTATGGTTTGCTGTTACCATAGACCTGCCAACACAATATGAATTACTTTCAAACATTACTTTTTATTTAAGTGTAACCATACACTCATCAATAATGTCTTAAAACAAGTGCATCTTTTAAACAAAATATTCTCTTTGGCTTGCCTGTTTTTTTGTTTTGTTTGTTTTTTAAAATAAAAATAAATATTATTAAACAAAAATAAAATAAAAAATATTATTTGTCACACACACACATACACAAACACACTCGCTCTGCGACCGGCACTAGGACCCGGAAGTAATGCGGTCGCGAACCAGGAAGTATAAGAGGAGTAAACAAACCACCGCATACAGCTTAGTCACTGAGTTCGCGCATGTCGGTTCAGATTGTTTACTTTCTGATTCGAGTGTGTGTTTATAGGACGCGGGTTAAATTAGTGTTTTTCCCTTGCTCCCCTTCTGTGAGAGTCCTTAAACTAATTTGCGTGGTTATCCTGCCTACTCGCTGGCTTCCTTCCGCGTTTGGGTTTACCGTCCACGCTACAAAAGGCAAACGGCTAATCGCTAAGTCTTCTGATCATCCGGGGTTAGCTTGCGACAGAATGAAGTATAAAGATATAAATAATATATATAAAGATATAAGCGGGTATAAACATAGTAAGGGCTCATCTGATTGGTCAAATTTGGACACACAAATGCTTGGCACATAAATTATTTATCGCAACTCCTTGCGATATGGTTATCGCATATACCATTATCATGATAACAATATTTTTTCGATATATCGTGCAGCCCTATGCTGAAGCATTAAGAGTTTCCTTCACTGGAATTAAGGAGCCCAACTCCTGAAAAACAACCCTACATCATTACTCTTCCTCCACCAAACTTTACACTTAGGAAAAGAGGACAAGTATTGTACTCCTGGTAACCGCCAAACCCAAACTCGTCCATCAGATTGCCAGACAGAGAAGTGTGATTCGTCACTCCAGATAACACATCTCCGCTGCTCTAGAGTCCAATGACGGCGTGCTTTACACCAGTGCATCCGATGCTTTGAATTGCACTTGTTTATGAAAGGATTGTACTGTATGCAGCTGCTTGGGAATGCAAACCCATTCCATGAAGCTCTCTACACACTAGAGCTAAGTACTCACTCTCTATGAGTTCTTGCGTTAATCTGAAAACCACATGAAGTTTAGAAGTCTGTAGCTATTGACTCTGCAGAAAGTTGGTGATCTATTTGCACTATGCGGCTCAGCATCCGCTGACCCCCCCCCCCCCCCAGTATTACTGTCCTCGTATATCAGGACCACGCACGTTTATCAAGTAAAAGTTAAATCAGCCAAGTTAAACTGGGACTAGTGAAGAAAGTTCATGTGAGTGAAGGCGTAAATCCAATTAACATTTATAAAAAATACATAAGTTAAGTATTACAATTCTTTTACATCACTACAATGACTCCTAAATGGATTTTTTTAATGATTGTTTTTTTTTTATAGAAACATTTTTATTGAATTTGACCATCTATGGTGAAATGTTGCAGTTCCTCTATGATCCAGTCACATTGGTAGGTAGCATCTTGTGTTCGAGGAGTGAATTATTTCAATAAAAGTTTGTTTAGAATTGTAACAAAATAAATATATATACTGAATTAGGATATTTATATCTTGTGAATTTAAAAGTCACAGATTCCACACAGTTTTTGCAGCAGCGTTTCATTGTTACTAATGAATCAATTTGTTTGATTATGATCAGACAATTTCAGCATAAGCAACGAGAAAAGACACAGCATATTTTTAAAAAATATAAAGAAGGTGAAGTAATGTCATACTGTGGAACCTCGGATTACGAGCATAATTCATTCCGGAAGCGGGCTCGTATTCCAAAACACTCGTAAACCAAATTTTCCCCTAGGAAATAATGGAAACTCAAATTATTCGTTCTACAGCCCAAAAAAATAAATACATAAAAATAATTAATACAAAATATAAAGTAAAAATGAAACAAATTAACCTGCACTTTACCTTTAAAAAAAACGCAAAAATACGATTTTTAAAACAGTTTTAAAAATGGTCTCTCCATTAATGTGTGAGTGTGTGTGTGTGTTTGTGTGAGACCGTTTTTAAAACCGTTTAAAAATTAACCGTTTAAAAATTTGCAAGGAACATCGCTAGTCACACTCGCGTGAGCGCATACTAACGGAATCACTGCTGTAAAGTAAAACAACAACAAAAAAAGCAAATTAACCAGCACCTTACCTCGACAGAGCAGAGTTTCTGTGTGTTTGTTTGGGAACCTGAGAGGAGGGGGTGCTGTAAAGCCGAGAGAGAGAGTGTGTGTGTATGTGTCTGTGTTGGTGTAAGTGAATGAGCACACTCTCACACACACACACACACTCGACTTTACAGCCCTCCTCCTCTCAGATTCCCAAACAAACACACACACTCTCTGCCTTACACTTACACACACACACACACACACACACACACACGCGCGCGCGCGCACTACCTATCACACACTACCCTGTTGGGTCTTAGTGCTTGCAGAGTTTCTGAGTGTGCGTGTGTGTTTGTGTGCTGCAAGGAATTTCTCCTAATTAAAGGCATAAAACCTATTTTTTATATTTTTGATATATAGAGTACAGTGATGAGACTCAGTAAAACATTTGAATGGTGCAGACATTTTAAAGAAGGCTGTACGTCTGTGAATGATGATTCACTCGCACTTTACAGGAACTCGGTTGGGAGTTATTGCCACATCCCCAAAAAAAGTCCTGACCTTGCTTAAAGTGATTTGCACATGTTTAAGCCATTTAAGGAGTTCCTGGGAAGCGAGCATTTCAGACGTGAAGAAGGCAGTACAATAATGGCTCTGGTGTACTGAGAAAACTTTCTACCTTGATGGTATCCTAGTACTAGTGAAATGCTGGGATAAGTGCATCAGTGTAGCATAGGAGTATATAAAGAAATAAAGATTTTTTACTCTCTTAACTGTGTACTGTTATTCTGCACAGTCAAAAGTACCTGTTTGACTTGAACACACGGATTGGGGGGGGGGGGGGTAAAAATTTATAAAAAGTTCGGTTAGACCAGGAGAGCGGCATCCTGTGATTCTTTTTTCGTGGTCTGAGGGTGTATCTGGTGATGAAACACCTCATGGAAGAACATAAACAGAAGCATTTGGATATCTGCAAACAATATATCCAATACTCTAAGTGGGGTGAAAGTTTCTTAAAGAGAATCATTACTAGACATAGGGGTGGGCGATATACCGGTATACACGGTTAACCGGTAGAAATTTGTCAACCGATAGAGATTTTGGTCTATCGTCTTAATCGCGGTTGAGATCATGTGACGTTGCACGTTACATAACCACGCAATACACATTCACTTCTCTGGGAAGCCAAACACATCTAAAGTTGGACGAAACCGTGGCACCCGAATGAGCCGGCGTGGGCAGACCAAATATCCAGACCCGGTGGATCGCGTAACGCGGACCAACTTGAGCAACGCTGCTCGAATTACAAACCTGCGCGACGCTGATAGAAATAGACGACTGCACCGACCTCAAAATACATTTTACCCCACTGGGATGCGCACGTACAAACCAGGCACGCCGAAAACAATATTAAACAGTCCTGACATTTTAAATAAATAGTTTTTAAATAAAAACAGTGGGTCGCGCAAGTTTGTGATCCGAGCAGCGCTGCTCAAGTTAATCTGCGCTGCGCGATCCACCGGGCCGCGCAGATATTTGGTTCAATCGGGTGCCACGGTTTCGTCCCACTTTTGATGTGTTTGGCTTCACATACACTTCGACAATGGAAGAAGACGGTGCAGCAGCAGTGAGTTTGCTTACATGTGACGAAACCAACAACGAAGAGATTGTAAAGAAAAAAGGTGCATCATCTGTGGTGTGGAATTGTTTTGGGCAAGGACGGATTATGGGTTGTATGGGCCCCTGGGCAAAACGTTCGCGAGACCCTCCAAAAAAAAACAAAAAAACGCCAGCATTGTGTGGGACGGCTAGTTGCTACGTCATCATGCCACTTGTGGGTCCAAACTAGTGCGGCGTATGCGTACCGTGTTGTAAAAGCAGAATGATGTTGACAATGATGTTGATATGTTAATGTTAGCACCACCTTACCCATCTCTGTTTATAGAGACAGGTAGCAACGTAGCACAACCAGATCGTACCATAACAAACATTATTTGTTTGAATTAACCAGAATGTGCTAGTTTGAAATAGAAATGGAAATGTCTATAAAAGTGAACCAAAATGCCATGTACCTGTTATAATCCCCCCCCCCCACCACCACCACCACCACCAGCACCACCACCACAACCACCTCAATTCAAGGGCCCTTGGCAGCCAAAAGCCCTCCATATAGGGTCAGGGGCCTTTGTAGGCAGAGGATCAAAGAATGTAGGCCCTCTAAAATAGACAAACGAAAATACATTGTTGATAAGCGCTGCAAATTGTTTTGGGCTAGGGGCCCCACGGGCCCCCTGCACCCCAAGGGCCCCTGGGCAGCGACCCCGCTGGCCCGGTCCATAATCCGTCCCTGGGTTTGGGTATAAGAAAAGTGATACGAATGAGATGAACGTGATTTGCAAGGTACGCAAGTGCGCTGTTTTAACAAGTGGTGGAAACACGTCAAACCTTTTCTATCATCTGAAATCTAAGCATTCAAACGAATGTGGCCAAAGTCAAAAAATGCGGCAAACCTCAGCAATTCACAGTTTAAATAAAATTACATTATGTAAAACAGTCTCTTGGGGTTAAATTTTTGTTTATGCATTTTCAGATACAAATTGCTATATTGTGATATATATCGTTATTGAGGTAGAAAATTGTTATCTCGCCCACCCCTAACTAGACATTTAACAACAGACATAGATTAATCACTACAAGACTGAGAGTAAACATATGGAACAGAAGCGGATTTTTTTTTTTTACTTTATATGCACTCTTTCTTTTTCTTATTATGGCATTAAATTAAAGCTGTAATTGACTAACTTCAGCGTGTAAGGGTGGGGGGCGGGGTTCAGTGGATGGGATTGGAATTTTATTGTTCTTTTCATTCATTCATTCATTCATTCATTTTCTATACCGCTTAATCCTGTGTTCAGGGTCGCGGGGGACCTGGATTCATAAATATAAAAAACTATGTAAAAATCTATAAAATACGTTCAATTTGAAAAATATTTTACATAATTTTCCAGACACAGTCTGTAGAAAATACATAGTAAAATACACATGTAGTACATGCAGAAACATGACACAAAATAGGCTAAATCCCAAACGGCTCTTCACTAAAACATAGCGCACTCTAAAGCCTTTGTACTCCCCCTTTGTAGGGAACATACGGGTATTTGGTACTCAACCGGGCCTTAGTAACGCGAAATCCAAGATGGCGACTTCCAGCGCAGTTCTGTCTCTTTCCAAAGCCCTGACCCAAATACGCCTGGGAAATGCGGTTAAGGCAAGATATTAGTTATTTTGTTTAAAGACAAATTAGTGTTACGATGTATATATTACTGTGTTTAAAAAAAAAATCCAAAATGAAGGGCAGTTTGCCAAAAGATGGGGCTGATTTAAACATGACCTACAGGTGTAAAAGCTAGGATGTTAGGTACAGTGCTGGAATGAGACAAATGTACGGTGTTAAATACAGCATACGTTAATATATTTTTGGGTAAACAGAAGCAAAAACATGTTTAATGTGAGTTATAAGTCTATCTGGTACTGTATGTGTGTGTTCCTTCAGAGAAATACCAACTTTGCGTAGAATGGCTCATCGCTTGTCTGTATAAGCAACTGGCCAATCAGAACGCAGTAAATTAGACCTTCCCAGCCAATCAGAGCGCAGTAAATTAGACCCTCCTGGCCAATCAGAGCGAGAGGGTGGGAGAGAAAATACAGGTGAACACAAGTTTAGGCAATGTTCAGGCATCTAAAAAGTCCAGTCAGTAACGTTAACAGAGTCACTAGTTTACTGTACGTCCTATAAGTACTATAAGTCTACTATTGCCCAGATATCGTCATAAACAAAGCTGACGTCAAATCAAGGAGACTAGCATACAGAGCTTGACGTCAACTGCATACAAGGCGACGTTACAACAAGCCAAAATCTCCGTTTCCCCTGTCCACACAATACCACTGAAAACGGAGTTATGGAAAAATCTTCACTTTGGATGGCGTTTTACAAAAGCTCTGTATTCAGGGAGCAAAACTGGGTTTGCATCTGGATGAAAGGCCAAAACTGGAGAAAATACTGGCTACGTGTGGACATGGCCTTAGACAGCTAGCTCAGTGACATGCTCCGTTTACCAGTTTTACTATTTTGATGGGCATTGGTGACTCACTGGTCGGTTCCCTGCCTGCCGTGCAGGCGGCCTGGGTTTGATCCCCACCAAATGCCCAAACCCCAGCTACTGAATCCAGTACTGGTCCAAAGTCCAGATAAAATGGGAAGGTGGCATCACGACGGGCATCAGGCGTAAAAACCTGTCCCAAGTTTTTTACAGTCCCAAGATCAGCTGGTCCACCCATCGACGGGAGCAGCTGAAAGACCGACAACAACTGAACTGATTGTGATGATAATCTTGGAGGTTTTGACTAACTGTGTGCTTAACTGTTTTGTCTTTAGGTGTTTGGAACGGCAGTCTCCAACCAAAGGGAGAAATCTACATACACAGTGGGTATTAACTGATCAGAGGGTTAACTGATGTAGAATAAGTGAAAGTACGTAGATGAACAAGATGTTTAACCAAACTTCTCAAAGAAAAACAAAAAAAACTCTGCATTTCAATAATAAATTAATTTTGGGTGCCACTGAAAGTGACAGGTTAAATAACAAGATTAATATGCAAGTTGTTTAGGTGGCTTGTCCTAAACGTCTGGAGTTGCAAAGAATCCCATACTGTATGTCCACCAAAAAAAAAAACTTTAACCTGTTCTAAACCTCTCTCTCTCTCTCTCTCTCTCTCTCTCTTTCTTAATCCTTAAGGGAAAAAGCATAGTAAGTATACTGACCTTTGTTTTAAGCATATGAACTTTTATAATTGCCCTTTATAACAAATGCATAGAGTCTGAGCGTTGCGTTGATGTCCTCAGCCTCCCCCTGCCAGATATGGTGGCAGACACACGGTTACACTGATCCCAGGAGACGGGATTGGACCGGATCTGCTTAACCATGTGCGAGAACTTTTCAGGTCAGTCTTATGAATGCTTCCTCTATCGGTATACTGCATTTCCTTTAATGTGTGTGTGGGCCGAATAAATATATGGCAATGGCTTCTGCTGCTAATGATACTGAGGAGTATGTGTCATTATCTCTCACTATAACCTGACCTACCGTTTGCCAATTTACACACTTGTATATAAAAATATATTCTGAACTGTTTTATTGTGTTGTAGGTTCAGTTGCGTTCCTGTGGACTTTGAGGTGGTCAACGTCAACTCTTCCCTAAATAACGAGGATGACATTAACAATGCCATCACAGCTATTCGTCGTAATGGAGTTGCTCTTAAGGGTTAGTGCTTTCCTATTGTTTTTAATTGAATAAACATTATTGTTACAAATAAATACAAGGGCCATTCAAGTCAATCTGGAAGTTTCGATTGTGCAAAATAGCAGAACACAGTAATGAGAGTAAAAACAAAAAACAATCTTTATTTCTGTATATTATCCCCTGCTATGCTAATGCACCAATCCCAGCATTTCACTAGTGCTTGCATTCCATCAGGGTTTTGATTTGGAGGGATTATGGGTAATTGCCTTCCTTTGTAGGCAACATCCGTGCACACGTGTGCTGTTTATTATAACATAAACAGCACACGTGTGTGTGTGTGTTCATGGATACCTAGGTGGCGATTTGATTTGTATAGCGATTCTTTTAATATCATGATTTTATAAAAATCCTAATTTAATATGTTTTTTAAGATTTTGATAGATTTCTAAACAAACTTGGCAAAGAATTCACTACCACCATACAGGATGATGTGCTGCTGGCCAATGTATGAATAGTTTAGAGCTCCTGTAGTATTACTGCAACATTTCGCCACTTCAAATTCAAACATGTATATGTAACAAAAAAAATAAATAGATCATCATCATTCTAAACAAAAATGCAAATTAACTTTAAAAAAATGCTTTTAGTGTCATTTTGGTACGAAAGACAAAAGAATCGGGATACGTAAAAGAAGCCGTTCCCCCCTGTCTCTCTCTCTCTCTCTCTCTCTCTCTCTCTCTCTCTCTCTCTCTCTCTCTCTCTCTCTCTAAAGTCTACTAATGAATTTTGTAGTAGGTAGTTGATTGAACTACAGAGAGAAGACTGAAAATATTTTTACTTAATATTTGCGGCATTTTTAAAAACAAGCCACAAATCGAAATTGGAAACATGGTCGTCTCATTTTGCAGCTTTAATAAAGCACAATAACACCCACAATAACGTCAATTATATATGAGATAAAGTTAATGGAATAAAAAAATTGCTGTCATGTTTACAAATCCATCAGTGCACTACATTATACATCTGAGTACTTGTGCTAAAAGAGAACGTAAAAATTTCAGCTTTATTCATGAATAGAATTTGTGGTTTTTGTGCTTCCTTGTAGGTAACATTGAGACAAACCACACAATGCCACCTTCTCACAAGTCCAGGAATAATCTTCTCCGGTAAGGTTTCTGTATTTCTGTAATTGACTGTTAATATCAATTTCAAAAGTTTTTTTATTGTTATTTGTCCCTCTGGTTTTCTTTTCATCCTTCTTTATGTGTCTCAGCACAAGTCTGGACCTGTACGCTAATGTGATGCACTGCCAGTCCTTGCCTGGGGTCCAGACCCGCCACCAGAACATCGACGTCATCATCATTCGAGAGAACACAGAGGGCGAGTACAGCAGCCTGGAGCATGAGGTAACGCCAATATTCTGTCTCTCCGTGTGCTCACGTTCTTGCTTTCAGTTGTACTGCTCACCTGGTCTCAGTTGCACTTCTGCTCCCTTCCTGTTTATTCTATACAAGCCACTCTTCTGTATTATGTCATCTTATTGTTACTACAATTAGTCCACGTTATAAAGCTGATTAAAGTGTCTGGACATGTGTGTGTGTGTGTGTGTGTGTGTGTGTGTTAGAGTGTACCCGGTGTGGTGGAATCCTTAAAGATCATCACACGGAACAACTCTCTGCGTATTGCTGAGTACGCCTTCAAGTTGGCCAGAGAGAAAGGACGCCGCCGGGTCACAGCTGTCCACAAGGCTAACATCATGTGAGTTGTTCTGCATGCTCAATAGAAATGCATCATGTTTCAGCATGTCCTAGATACAGTTTAATGTTTCAGTATGACATTCATCATCTCTCTCTCTCTCAGCTCTTACAACAAAAATGACCCGTCTTTAAGGTTTAATTTACATTTAAACTTGAAAATGTGCGAATGCTTCAGAGATTTGACTTGATAAATCTTATAAGACATGAATACAGTCTAATCTACTGTAAGCCTACCTCATTCAGATTTTTTTTCATCAAATACAATTCATTTTAATGTAATCATTCAAGCAGGTGATGGACATGGACTTAGCTCATGGGAAAACAAACCAATTCTTCCTATTTAGTCTTATAGTCTTTAGTTACAACCACACGTATGTTCCTTTTATTTATCTGTCTGTAATAGTGTCAGCTATTATGTAGTTACTTATAAATTGATACGTCGTTGTAGCGTCACATCGGCCGTAGGCAGATATCTAAAGGAACATTTGTCTGCCTGTCTGTCTGTTTCTCACTACCTGTCTGTCTTTTCTCCTTCGATGTCTCGCCAGGAAACTGGGCGATGGCCTCTTTCTCCAGTGTTGTAAAGAGGTGGCATCTGGATACCCTGACATTGCATTCGACAGCATGATTGTAGATAACACCACTATGCAGGTAAACTTGAGTCTAAAAATTTTACACTTTTTCGACTATAGAGTTCTAATGTATATGCACTGTCTTAACGCATGTACTGTACAGTCGTGGCCAAAAGTTTTGAGAATGACACAAATATTAGTTTTCACCAAGTTTGCTGCTAAACTGCTTTTAGATCTTTGTTTCAGTTGTTTCTGTGATGTACTGAAATATAATTATAAGCACTTCATACATTTCAAAGGCTTTTATCGACATTTACATGCTCTCAATCAACTTGTGGGCCAAATCCTGACTGATAGCAACCCATTCTTTCATAATCACTTCTTGGAGTTTGTCAGAATTAGTGGGTTTTTGTTTGTCCACCCGCCTCTTGAGGATTGACCACAAGTTCTCAATGGGATTAAGATCTGGTTAGTTTCCAGGCCATGGACCCAAAATTTCAACGTTTTGGTCCCCGAGCCACTTGGTTATCACTTTTGCCTTAAGGCACGGTGCTCCATCGTGCTGGAAAATGCATTGTTCTTCACCAAACTGTTGTTGGATTGTTGGAAGAAGTTGCTGTTGGAGGGTGTTTTTGTGGCTGTGTTTTTGGGCAAAATTGTGAGTGAGCCCACTCCCTTGGATGAGAAGCAAGCCCACACATGAATGGTCTCAGGTAGGGCTGCAACAACTAATCGATAAAATCGATAATTATCGATAATGAAATTCGTTGTCAACGAATGCCGTTATCGATTAGTTGGGCTGCGCACGTTATTGAGGCGCGCGACCACAAGATGCACAAATACACACACAGATACACACTAACACTAGCAATGGAGTTTACAGAAGCGTTTGCAGGAAAAAGCGCGCGCCCCAAGTCCTCCAAGGTATGGGAGCAATTTACATTAAAAGCCTCTTATCCGGTGTTAAAATCGACCGTTTTTCTGCCGGTCGTAGTGTCCGGTGAGCGCTGATGAAGTGCCGAGGGTTTTCTACACATACATAGGAGTCAGTGAGAGAGTTCACACGGGCTTCGGTGACGTCACCAAAGCCCGTGTGAACACTCTCACCGGCTGCGCGGTTATACGGGGTAATAAAAAAAATAAAAAAACCGTTGCATGCAGCTTTTTCTTTGCGTTCAAATACCAACGAACGCGAGGAAAACACTTCTAGTGCGTTTTCTTCACGTTCATTTTACACTTCGGAGGACCGAATATATCCCATAATCCTACAGGCTATACAGAGGGGAAAAGGGCAAAATAAACAGAGTGAATCCAGTAGCGGCGAGTTTTTTTTCTCCCTACGTCACCGTATTACGAGAATGTCTAGTATTTATTTATTTTTATTTTTTTATTGAGACAAAAAAAAAAAAAAAGAGGATAAAATACACGAGAGGATCGAAATAATGTATAAACCGTGAAAAGGATGTAGTAGACACTTCAATTAAAAATAATATCAATCTAGAAATCTATTCTTATTATTATTAAGTTGAATTAATTTAAGAGAATTTAAGTCATTCTTAACAACTGAATGTATTTTTGTATTTTTGTTTATATACACACACATACACACACTGTAAACTTGCTATCTGCAATTATTGTTAAAAACAAAAATGTTGATTTACATAAAATAAGGTTTAAATGTCAAAATTAAAGATAATTAAACTATGTGGCTATTGCATTTTTTAAAGTTTACTTTTCTACATAAATACACTGATTTATTGTTTTATATAGTTAAGCAAAACATCAAATTAAAGCGTCTAGCTTTTATCCAATTTAATCGATATACATATAATGTATGTATGTAGTGTATGTATGTATGTACTGTATGTATGCATGTATGTATACAGATGGCAAGTTGACAGTGTTTTATTTATATACAGTGGTGTGAAAAACTATTTGCCCCCTTCCTGATTTCTTATTCTTTTGCATGTTTGTCACACTTAAATGTTCCTGCTCATCAAAAACCGTTAACTATTAGTCAAAGATAACATGATTGAACACAAAATGCAGTTTTTAAATGAAGGTTTACGTTATTAAGGGAGAAAAAAAACTCCAAATCTACATGGCCCTGTGTGAAAAAGTGATTGCCCCCCTTGTTAAAAAATAACTTAAATGTGGTTTATCACACCTGAGTTCAATTTCTGTAGTCACCCCCAGGCCTGATTACTGCCACACCTGTTTCAATCAAGAAATCACTTAAATAGGAGCTACCTGACACAGAGAAGTAGACCAAAAGCACCTCAAAAGCTAGACATCATGCCAAGATACAAAGAAATTCAGGAACAAATGAGAACAAAAGTAATTGAGATCTATCAGTCTGGTAAAGGTTATAAAGCCATTTCTAAAGCTTTGGGACTCCAGCGAACCACAGTGAGAGCCATTATCCACAAATGGCAAAAACATGGAACAGTGGTGAACCTTCCCAGGAGTGGCCGGCCGACCAAAATTACCCCAAGAGCGCAGAGACAACTCACCCGAGAGGCCACAAAAGACCCCAGGACAACATCTAAAGAACTGCAGGCCTCACTTGCCTCAATTAAGGTCAGTGTTCACGACTCCACCATAAGAAAGAGACTGGGCAAAAACGGCCTGCATGGCAGATTTCCAAGGCGCAAACCACTTTTAAGCAAAAAGAACATTAAGGCTTGTCTCAATTTTGCTAAAAAACATCTCAATGATTGCCAAGACTTTTGGGAAAATACCTTGTGGACCGACGAGACAAAAGTTGAACTTTTTGGAAGGTGCGTGTCCCGTTACATCTGGCGTAAAAGTAACACAGCATTTCAGAAAAAGAACATCATACCAACAGTAAAATATGGTGGTGGTAGTGTGATGGTCTGGGGTTGTTTTGCTGCTTCAGGACCTGGAAGGCTTGCTGTGATAGATGGAACCATGAATTCTACTGTCTACCAAAAAATCCTGAAGGAGAATGTCCGGCCATCTGTTCATCAACTCAAGCTGAAGCGATCTTGGGTGCTGCAGCAGGACAATGACCCAAAACACACCAGCAAATCCACCTCTGAATGGCTGAAGAAAAACAAAATGAAGACTTTGGAGTGGCCTAGTCAAAGTCCTGACCTGAATCCTATTGAGATGTTGTGGCATGACCTTAAAAAAGTGGTTCATGCTAGAAAACCCTCAAATAAAGCTGAATTACAACAATTCTGCAAAGATGAGTGGGCCAAAATTCCTCCAGAGCGCTGTAAAAGACTCGTTGCAAGTTATCGCAAACGCTTGATTGCAGTTATTGCTGCTAAGGGTGGCCCAAGCAGTTATTAGGTTCAGGGGGCAATTACTTTTTCACACAGGGCCATGTAGGTTTGGATTTTTTTTCTCCCTAAATAATAAAACCCCTCATTTAAAAACTGCATTTTATGTTTACTTGTGTTATCTTTGACTAATAGTTAAATGTGTTTGATGAACAGAAACATTTTGTGTGACAAACATGCAAAAGAATAAGAAATCAGGAGGGGGGCAAATAGTTTTTCACACCACTGTATATAAATATAACAGTCAACTTGCCATCTGCAATTATTGTTAAAAACAAAACAAATGTTGGTATGGTTTTATATATAATTATAAGCAAAACATCAAATAAAAGAAGCGCTTAACGGTATCCGATTAATCGATTAATCGAAACAATAATCGGCCAACTAATCGATTATCAAAATAATCGTTAGTTGCAGCCCTAGTCTCAGGATGCTTTACTGTTGGCATGACACAGGACTGATGGTAGCGCTCACCTTTTCTTCTCTGGACAAGCCTTTTTCCAGATGCCCCAAACAATCGGAAAGCGGCTTCATCAGAGAATATGACTTTGCCCCAGTCCTCAGCAGTTCATTCACCATACTTTCTGCAGAAGATCAATCTGTCTCTGATGGTTTTTTTTTTGAGAGAAGTGGCTTCTTTGCTGCCCTTCTTGACACCAGGCCATCTTCCAAAAGTCTTCGCCTCACTGTGCGTGCAGATGCGCTCACACCTGCCTGCTGCCATTCCTGAGCAAGCTCCGCACTGGTGGCACGCCGATCCCGCAGCTGAATCCTCTTTAGGAGACGATCCTGGCGCTTGCTGGACTTTCTTGGACGCCCTGAAGCCTTCTTAACAAGAATTGAACCTCTTTCCTTGAAGTTCTTGATGATCCTACAGTATAAATTGTTGATTTAGGTGCAATCTTAGTAGCCACAATATCCTTGCCTGTGAAGCCATTTTTATGCAACGCAGTAATGGCTGCACACGTTTCTTTGCAGGTCACCATGGTTAACAATGGAAGAACAATGATTTCAAGCATCACCCTCCTTTTAACATGTCAAGTCTGCCATTCTAACCCAATCAGCCTGACATAATGATCTCCAGCCTTGTGCTTGTCAACATTCTCACCTGAGTTAACAAGACGATTACTGAAATGATCTCAGCAGGTCCTTTAACGACAGCAATGAAATGCAGTGGAAAGGTTTTTTTGGGATTAAGTTCATTTTCATGGCAAAGAAGGACTATGCATTTCATCTGATCACGATCCATAACATTCTGGAGTATATGCAAATTGCTATCATAAAAACTTAAGCAGCAACTTTTCCAATTTCCAATATTTATGTAATTCTCAAAACCTTTGGCCAAGACATTATGAATATAAGAATTATATTCATTCATTCATTCATCTTCTATACCGCTTTATCCTATGATCTGGGTCGCGGGGGGCCTGGAGCCTATCCCAGGAGTCTTCAGGCACAAGGCAGGGTACACCCTGGACAGGGTACCAATCCATTGCAGGGCACACACACACACTCACCCATTCACACACTACGGACACTTTGGGAACGGCAGTTATATTATACATATAAAATTATAATGTGATTTATGTGATATGAGAAAAGATATGCTAAAAACAGAACTTACCCTTAAAAACAAAGCCTCATTGGTGTTGTTTTTCTTTCTGTATTATATTTTGTCTCAGCTTGTGTCCAAGCCCCACCAGTTTGATGTCATGGTGATGCCTAATCTGTATGGTAACGTGGTCAGCAACGTGTGCGCCGGGCTAGTGGGTGGACCCGGGTTGGTGCCTGGAGCTAACTACGGGAACAATTATGCTGTTTTTGAAACGGTGAGTATTGGGTTAGATGAAGCGAGAGTGTATTTGAAATAGTGGTTAAGATTACATGGCTTTTAACCCATAAGAACCCATAATGACAGGTGTCACAAAACTTTCGGGTTCAGCTTTATCCTTGCAGTTGTGTGACAATCTGTGAATTTGTGTACTCATGAAATCATTTCCAAAATTAACAAATTTTAAAAAGCTTTAATCACATTGAACAATTTTAATGATTTAATAACCCATCTCATGTTTTATATTGAACCTGTTTAGTCAGCGTTTTTTTTTTTTTTTTTTTTTTTTTAAACAAACTGATAATAACAAATTACAAGAAAATATTGCTGTGACTTAAAGTATGTCCCATAGGGCTTTTAACCCTAAAACCGGCATGTGATGTCTTTCAATATGTGTTCCATGTGGTTTCTTTGGTCTGTTTTATATCCATCATATACAGGTCCTTCTCAAAAAATTAGCATATTGTGATAAAGTTCATTATTTTCTGTAATGGACTGATAAACATTAGACTTTCATATATTTTAGATTCATTACACACAACTGAAGTAGTTCAAGCCTTTTATTGTTTTAATATTGATGATTGTGGCATACAGCTCATGAAAACCCAAAATCCCTATCTCAAAAAATTATTAGCATATCATGAAAAGGTTCTCTAAACGAGCTATTAACCTAACATCTGAATCAACTTATTAACTCTAAACATCTGCAAAAGATTCCTGAGGCTTTTAAAAACTCCCAGCCTGGTTCATTACTCAAAACTGCAATCATGGGTAAGACTGCCGAACTGACTGCTGTCCAGAAGGCCATCATTGACACCCTCAAGCAAGAGGGTAAGACACAGAAACAGTTTTCTGAACGAATAGGCTGTTCCCAGAGTGCTGTATCAAGGCACCTCTGTGGGAAGGAAAAAGTGTGGCAGAAAACGCTGCACAACGAGAAGAGGTGACCGGGCCCTGAGGACGATTGTGGAGAAGGACCGATTCCAGACCTTGGGGGACCTGCGGAAGCAGTGGACTGAGTCTGGAGTAGAAACATCCAGAGCCACCGTGTACAGGCGTGTGCAGGAAATGGGCTACAGGTTGCAAATTTTGCATGTCATTTGGAAATCAAGGTGCCAGAGTCTGGAGGAAGACTGGGGAGAGGGAAATGCCAAAATGCCTGAAGTCCAGTGTCAAGTACCCACAGTCAGTGATGGTCTGGGGTGCCATGTCAGCTGCTGGTGTTGGTCCACTGTGTTTTATCAAGGGCAGGGTCAATGCAGCTAGCTATCAGGAGATTTTGGAGCACTTCATGCTTCCATCTGCTGAAAAGCTTTATGGAGATGAAGATTTAATTTTTCAGCACGACCTGGCACCTGCTCACAGTGCCAAAACCACTGGTAAATGGTTTACTGACCATGGTATTACTGTGCTCAATTGGCCTGCCAACTCTCCTGACCTGAACCCCATAGAGAATCTGTGGGATATTGTTGAGAGACACAAGACACAAGAATCTGCAAAAGGATTCCCGACCAAGTATTGAGTGCAGAACTGAACATAATTATTTGAAGGTTGACGTTTTTTGTATTCAAAACACTTTTCTTTTATTGGTCGGATGAAATATGCTAATTTTTTGAGATGGGGATTTTGGGTTTTCATGAGCTGTATGCCACAATCATCAATATTAAAACAATAAAAGGCTTGAACAACTTCAGTTGTGTGTAATGAATCTAAAATATATGAAAGTCTAATGTTTATCAGTACATTACAGAAAATAATGAACTTTATCACAATATGCTAATTTTTTGAGAAGGACCTGTAATGTCCCTTAAAGGAGAAATGGACTCTTATGCGTTACTACACACTTCAGCAGTTGTTACCTTTTTTGCCCAAACTAGGATTGAAATATGGCAGCACTGACTAGTTGTTTCCTCTTCGGATGTCAGTAGTCTCAACTTCAGTTGATGCAATCGTGTGTGTGTGTGTGAATTTTGGCCCCTCTTTTATAAGGCTCTATTTATACATTCCATTAATATTATTATGTCTTGTCCTGACAGGCCACTAGGAACACCGGGAAGAGCATCGCTGGACGGAACATAGCCAATCCCACTGCAATGCTGCTGGCCGGCTGTCTCATGCTGGATCACCTTAGGTGAATTCAGCTCGTCAGACACCCTGTCTCCCCCCCCCCCTAGCTTTCACCACACGTGATGGTTTGACATAATTTTCCGTTTGAGACATTAGTCATTTCTCTCAGCACGTGTAATCAGTGGGAAAGTTGGATCCAGCCACATTAAGGCCTGAATCATGTTACTGTGTAGCTTTTACTTACTGATTTATTTGTTTGTTTGTTTTGATTATTCAATTATTTTATTATATTAAGGCCCAACCATAGCTACACATTAAGCTTAATTATAACTTTAACCACACTGTCTGTGAATACTTTTCAATTGACATTGATTCGGCCACACTTGTATCTATTGCCCTTAAGTCATTTTTGGGCGCCTCAACTTAAATCATAGTGTAACTAATCGTGAAAGCTCTTACTAAAAATATAAATGATGTTAACCTGTGTAATCGTTTCTTCATTTAATTTCTCTAGACTTCACGAGTATGCCAGTATGATCCGTAAAGCCATTTTCACCACCATGAACGAGACTCAGGTAATCGCAACTCATGCCACAGCTATGTCTCATACACTGCATGGTCAAAAAAATAAGGGAAAGAGAGTCACACACCCAAATATTTTGATGGAACACCTTTTGCTTCGATAATGGCACGCATTCAGTGTGTCATCGTTTCGAGAAGTTTATATATATTATTATTATTATATATTTATATATTATTATTTATATATTGTAAATTGCTTATACTTGGTTACAGTTGCTTACAGTCATTACAGTCACCTGGACCTGAACAACAGACGCACATTTTTAACCATATTTCTTCCCTGAGGATGGTTCAGAACTATCCTTCCTGGTTTTAATAATGCATTGGACAGTTCTAAACCCAGTTTTAGTAGTTTCAACAGTCTCCTTAGTTGATGCTGGACAATAACCTGGCCCTTCTGAAACAGAGTAACATCTTTTCCACAACCACAGGCTATGTCTTCCGACATGGTATATTTAGAAAATAAGAAGCGGCTCACTATATCAGTTAGGGTTAAATGATTTGTTGCCAGCTGAAAACAAGCCATCAAAAAGGTGTTTTCTTATTTACCAATTTATTTAGCTGGGTTTAACTAGTCTATTTGCACTTTTTAGGAAACATAGGCAGGGCTTGGCTATATTTCATTGTGTAATCTGTGACCATGCTGAACTTGTAGAACAAGTTCCAGGCAGATATTTTTAGTACATATTGTGGTTGTAAGCTTGATACGTTTGTGTGTATATAATATGACAATGGAAAATTGTCAAAGAAAATCCCTGGTATCTGCCCATGTCTAAGCAACACTCCCTCTAAGCAATTACTTTGGACCTCATTAGTGTTATTCTGTAGCCTAACCCTCTCATTATCTCCATTATAAAGATGTTCACCTTTAAAATAAATTGTTTAACATATGTACCTACTCATATCTAAATGCTAATGGTTGTGTGTCTTCATTTTTTTTTTTTTTTACTTTCTTTCAGTTATAATTATAAGTATCTCTTTCAGGTTTTTTCCAAATGTAAATAACTTCTTTTAAATAATTATTAATTTATTGTCATGAATTTCACTTTTTTTTCTGTGAACGGTTTACATTTATGTAAACATTTCTAAATGAGGCATAATAAGGGGCTAAAAGCATCTGAACAGTTTTGTTAACAAAATTCCACGTTATGTTCGCTAACTTCTGAAATGTACAGTACAGGCCAAAAGTTTGGACACACCTTCACTCATTCAATGTGTTTCTTTATTTTCATGACCATTTACATTGGTAGATTCTCATACTCAATGCCAAGAGTGTGTAAAGCAGTAATCAGAGCAAAGGGTGGCTATTTTGAAGAAACTAGAATATAAAACATGTTTTCAGTTATTTCACCTTTTTTTGTTAAGTACATAACTCCACATGTGTTCATTCGTAGTTCTGATGCCTTCAGTGAGAATCTACCAATGTAAATTGTCATGAAAATAAAGAAAACACATTGACAGAGAGATGAGAAGGTGTTTACAAACTTTTGGCCTGTACTTTGTGTGAACCAGTTAGTTTTTCTATAATTTGTTAGATATATATTCAATGTGCTTAAAATTCACAAGTTTTTGCTAAACATTACCCCAAATTTAATATAATTTAAGAGATACGGTGTTGACATTTTATGGTTGTGACCACGGCAATGTCAGATCTTTAAAATAAAAATAAATAAATAAGACAAACAAGAACCTGAGCAGTTGAGCAGATAGTAGAACAAACAGGGCGTCATAAAGGAGTCCTTGGAGTTTCGTTTGACCACAAGATTGCAGACTTTTTTATAATGTCTGACAGCATTGACACAAATTCAGCAAATTGAAAAATTTAATCAATTCTCTTTTTAAGAGCCATACATTAATTAATATGTACTTATTTTACTTAGCACACAATAAATTATTATATTCATATATTATCCATATTTCATATATTTTAATTGGTTTTTAACAATTGTGAGCCCATTTTTTGGACAAGGACTTTCTCAGGTTTAGTGAGGACACTATCAAATAAAATAATAATTTTTAAGTAGGATTGAATGTAGAGTTGATTCAGCTTATAAAATTGACCATAATCAAAATCTGATTTCATTCATTAATTTTCTATACCGCTTAATCCTGTGTTCCGGGACGCGGGGGACCTGGAGCCTATCCCAGGAGACCTCGGGCACTAGGCAGGGTACACCCTGGACAGGGTGCCAATCCATCGCAGGGCACACACACATACACACACACCCAATCACACACCACGGGCAGTTTAGGAACGCCAATTAGCCTAACCCGCATATCTTTGGACTGTGGGAGGAAACCGGAGTACCCGGAGGAAACCCACCAAGCACGGGGAGAACATGCAAACTCAAAATCTGATTTTTTTTTTTTTGTGTTTTGCCCGTTGTGTTGTAGTTGCATACTGCAGACATCGGGGGGCAGGGCACTACCTCGGAGGTGGTTCAGTCGATCATGAGGAACATCAAGAGCAGTGGACCTCTCACTTCAGAGCTCTAAATGCCACAAGAGCCATAAATGGTAACGAAGCAGTGTGTCATAGCTCTGTGTCTAACAGGATTAATTATTTTTGTAAAAAGGAAGCATTTAGAGATTTTTCATGAATGATTAACCCTTTGCTGTGCACATCAATGATTAAGGATACATTGATGTATGCATACTAATGCAGATATTGTGCTATACTATGACATTCGAAAACATGATGCAGGATCATGTTTTCGAATTGCCAGTTAGAATTTTTCATGGTTTTTTTTTTTTTTACAGATTCTCTGACGTTGACACTTCAGGGTATGGAAGGAGGATCAAGATTAAGATATTTATGCTTTTTACAGGTTGTATTGTAGACGTTGAAGTTTGTATGGATTCAGCCTGACACACTCGATGTCTGTCTAGGATCACTCGAGTGAGTTAATATGATATTTATAAGGGGGTATTGTGCACATAATTTATAATGTAAAAGAAAAAACATTCCATTGTTAAACAGCTTTGAGCTACAGGTATATAGTTCCTGCAGCCATGTCATCATTACTGACATCACATGGTTTATTTAACCATTATATGAATTATTATATTGTCCCAGTTATAGACAGAATACCCAGGAAACTGTGATATGTTCCCCAGTTGCAAATACAAAGAGCATCCAAGTCAAAGCGAGACATTCGATTGTGCAGAATATAATACAGGACATGGGTATGAGAGTAAAAACTACCTTTATTTCCCTACAGTATATAATCCACTGCTACGCTAATGCACTGTTAGTACGCTGGAGTCATGATCGGACTGCATGTTTCACGTCATTATAACTGCTGAAAAGCTGGCCTCCCAGATACTTCTTTATTGGCTCAGTCTTTTAACTAGAGATGTTCCGATACCATTTTTTCCCTCCCGATACCGATTCCGATACTTGGGCTCAGGGTATCGGCCGATACCGAGTACCGATCCGATACCTGGGTGTGTATCTGTACTGTGTGTATGTGTATATATATGTATATATACACACACACACATACTATATATACATACATACATTATATATATATATATATATATATATATATATATATATATATATATATATATAATTTCTTTTTTTAAGTAAAATACTACTAGCCCTGTGTAACGGGTTCGACCCTACAGTAAGTGCACAGGCGACACCATGAAACATGGACACGAGGCGAGGTCTTACAGGAAAAAGGGTCATTTATTTAGAAAAATGGGGAAGGAAAGGGTTAAAGGCTCTCTGTGGTCTTTTCCCCTTCGGCGGCAGGGATGCGAAGGCGGGCTCTACGCGGAAGTGAAGGTGCCGCGGGAGCTCGTGCAGCTCGTTCACGCGCTCCTCTCGCGGAGATCAAAGGAACCCCCCCTTTTTTAAGTCTCTGGGGCGCATCACATCGCCCCGCTCTTGTGCCACTGTCTCTCATAAAATCCACCGCGTCGCAAAGTCCAGCTTCCCAACAGTCAGACCCCGAGCTACACTCCCCGCTGTGTTTTTATAGCGCCGATAGCTCATGGGCCGTTGCCTGATTCTGCGGCCCTGCTACTTCACATACCTAAAGGGGGGGAGGCCGCCTAACTAGTGAGCGAGGAGCGATATCAATTTGGACGCACACCCATCACAGGCGCACGCCGTCACACTCTGTAAGTAAGCTAAGCTAGCAAAGCTAGCGGGCATAAATAGGTTATGTTTAGGAAAATGGTATCGGATCGTTACGTGGACTCAAGTACTCACCGATTCCGATGCCAGATTTTTTTGTGGTATCAGCAGCATTTCCGATACCAGTATCGGAATCGGAACAACCCTACTTTTAACTAAAAAAAAACTAAACAAAAATCAAATCACCAAAGGCGTTCTGTTTTTGCAGGACAATGCACAAGCTCATACTTCCATTCATACAAGCCATTTACACATATTTGGACCATTACAGGAGTTCCTGGGAGGCCAGGGTTTTAAATATGAAGCAAGGAATCTGATCATGGCTCTGGTGTAGTGAGAAATCTTTCTACCTTGATGGTATGCAAGCACTTGTGAAATTCGTGTAGTTATACAGACAAATTTAGAATTTTTACTCTCATAACTATGATGTTATTCTGCACAATCAAAAGTATTGGTTTTACTTGAACGCCCCTCATATGAAATCTTGCTGAATTGATGTATTAAAATCAAATTCTCAAAATCGCTAAGTGATATTTGCCTTTGTCTCAATACATTACTGTTCATAAGTTCAATGATATGCTTACTATTTTAACATGGTTCAGTTTCCCGCATGCATAGCGTATCTGTAATATACAGTATATCTGTAAACTGATAAGATTGATTCTTTAAGTCTTATTGTATTTCCATTCTTACCGACTATTGCATCCTGGCCAAAAAAAATAAAGAATTGTATTGTTTTACATGTATCAGCACTGACATTTTACTTCAATAAAGTGGTTGATAAACTTCTTGTGTCTGTGCTATATAAGCTGTGAAAATCACAAGTAGCTGTCAAGTTGTTAACACATAACTAGACCACAAGGGGTAGAGTTTAATTACAGACAAATCCAAGCAGGCGTCTTCTGTGCTCGTTCAGATTGTACTTGAGAAATGCCTCTCCATGAGGCAGGGGACACCCGCCAAGTTTACTTCAATTTACAACATTTTACTTGTGTCTCTGCCAGCTTTCCTGCTATTCAGTGCTTATTTGAAGGTGAATATGATTTACTACCTCGTGACCATGTGGTTTTATCTAATTAGAGCGAGGGTTCTATTATGGTTTAAAATTCAGTTTTAGCTCAGAGAACAAGTTGTGAAAGGTTGAGGATGTGCTGCGAAAGAGGAACTAAATCGCTGGCAATTTTCAACTTATGACAGACCATAAAGAGGAATGACTGAAATGTTTGTTTCTGAACGGCTCACCTGGGGGCCATCGTTGAGAAGTTGATGAATGCAGTGCTGTTCTTGAGCGTTCTGGATGGCATTACTCCATACAGGCCGGCCAAGTTTAACAAAGTGAAATTCCATAACATAATTACTGCAATTAACTGCTAACATGGGCTAACACTGAAACTAATTAATGGTTATGAACCTTTAGTAGAACAACAAGGAAGTTACTATAGACCTTTCTTGCATTCCCGAGCCTTCTCGTTTGGAAAAGTCATACTTTGGTTTTTAGAATATTTATTATTGTAGTAAAAATATTTTTTCACATGGTTTGAAGGAATTTAGTAACCATTAGCAATGTTGGGATTAGCAACCTAAACACTACTATTGAGGAAAATGTCCTTAGTATGGCTGACATTCAGCATTTATGATCGGTCAGGTGGGACTGAGAGGTGGGGAAAGTAAGAATGGAGAAAATTATGCGGGAGAGGCAGAGTTAGTAAAGAGCATGTAGACTGCAAAGAGGCATCCATGAGTGTTTTGGCTTTCGTTTCCTGGAACTTGCATGTCACCGAGAGGCGAATCGTTGGCTTCCACACATTGATCTTTTGTTCCATGATTCGGCCCCATTTCCAAGTTTGATTGCTCTTGTTTATAATCCATTTCCATGTTACATCACACTTTAAGCCCTAAAGTACACCAAGCTTACTCATTTCACCTCTGCATCATTTTTTTTGTCCACATTGACCCTCAGCCTAGTCATAAATTTCCAACTAGAGGATTAGGCTATCAAGCTTGCATACAAATTCACAACACCTGGAACTGAATTTTAGACAACAATACTTGAACAATGAAGATCATTTCACTTCTAGTTTGTTTAACAATCAGCAAATACAACCCACTGTGTCTCCCAATGAAATACATCAATCCTGTTTTATCCGAGTTGGAACTATATCCACGTGAATGCTTTGAAGTAGGGTAAAGTAAAAATAGCAATGACTAAATGGTCAGTTTTTATTAACCACCTTTCAATCAACTGCACATTCTTCAAAAGAATATTGTTTGATCATGTTGATGAGAGACAGGAAATAAGCCCTTGGCATGACTCCTGGCATTTTAATATTAGGGCTATTATCTAAAATAATACACTATTTGGCATAACTTTTTTAAATTATTCAATTACATGGATATTTCAAGTGGCACATGTTGGCTGAGTAACGCTCCCTCTATCCAAAGGTACCTAATAATCTCCATGTTTTTGCACCATTGTTGATCCCAACTGTTGCAGGTCTCTGATGATGACACTATTGACAAGAGCAATTTGCACGGATGGATGAAGTAAAGAAGGGAAATCAGTACCAAAGAGAAACTACACAATCAGAGACCATCAACTGTGACAAAAAGCATTTTCAAAGAGGATTTGAGAGTTGGGATCAACAATGGCAGTAATAAAAAATCAAATAAGCCCTCTTTTGCATTACTTTCGTTATATAGCCCTTGTACTCATAAATTTAGGAACCAGGAAGAACCCGTACACTAACACCTCGCTGGAAGCAAGCAGAATTAACAGTGTCTATGAATAACGCATGTGTGCCATATGTTTAGTAAATCTATACATCAAGGGGCTTGCAGCGGATGTAAATATGCCCGGATATTTGCTTCGTCAAGTTCTTGCAGATGTGAACACAGCTGGATGTGTTTTACACCTAATCTCAAGTGTTATCACTTACTGACTGGTCCCCCTGTTGTTTTTGTGCTGTATAACAGCATGACATGGAAACAATATGCAATCACACATCACTGGAGCAATATAAACTGATCCTTCCTCACTTCATGTTACTTCATGTTCGTGCACTGGAAGGTCATTTCATTTCCCAACTGGTTACTCGCCATTATTTTAGGGCTGCAGTCTCACTTACTCTCTCAGTCTTTTTCTGCTTCTGTGAACTGGACTCCAAGTTTGTCCATTACCGTTCAGAGAAAGGTTTTAATTTACTATGTATGTTTGCTGCACGATATTGACTAGATATGCTAAAATATAGCTTTTCATGGAGGTACTGTAGCTTTATAGTGGATGTGTAGATGCCGCCAGCTCTGGAACACAGGGAACGAGGAGGGAAAACACACCATATGTGGGTGTCACTATCATACACACACTTAGGCAATAATTTTAATACCAAAAACCTTTAGGACACCCTCGTGAACTGTGCGTAAGCTACTGTGGTAAGCTATTTTCCAGTCTTACTGCTTGACTAAATTAAGTAAATGTTTTGGACCTTTGATGTATAAATTTCATTTGAGAAGGTACATATAAATGTATAAAATATGGCAATATATTGTAAATTATAATGCAATTTGTTAAATAATAAATTTCCACATGCAATATATGAATGGACCATGTATGGATATTGCAATAAAGACAAAAACATTATATTTATACTTATAAGTGTTTTATTAAAACATTATTGAAACTTTATGCATGTTTAAGAGTTATACACACACTTTTATTTTGTCATTGTGCTCTGATTACTGCCTATAAGTCCATTTTGGTTGAACTACATTAACATATAACCATATTATAAAAAAATAAATAGATATATTCAATCAAATTCAGTATATTATGAAGTATATTGTTGAATATGAAATCACATACATAAATATATGTTTGAATATATTTTATTCATTCCTTATGTATTTTTTAATATATTAATACAATATATTATTCTGTATATTGTGAATATATTTTTGAATATGTTATGTCTGTTAGTTATTAGTTAGTATCAGTTAGTGTAGCAATGAGGAATATTAACATTATAAAATATTTTCAATTTACCAGCAGATCAGAACACTAAATCTTTTATATTGACAGTTAGTATATAGAGAAATGTATTTTCTTTGCATAACGGAACGCTTTAAAACTACTTCAGTCTTTAAGGTTGCATACATTAAAGCTGAAAGATCCATACTGACTCACTCACATCCAGTCACTTTCACAATCTGGAGTCTATACCTGTGTAAACTAGGAATAAACCCTTGATGAGAAACCAGTGCATCCTAGAGCAATTTATCTAAGTGTGGCAATGTGGGCAGTGGAGTTTTTCCATTGGTTCACAGGTAGGTGATTAGTTATTAATGGTAGCCTATCAGAATGGTCCCCAATGGTATTTAATTCTGGTTTTTGTCCTACCTGGCATACGTCACGACCGAGACCGCTTTCACGGTGAAAGTAATATAGCGTAGGGAGGACTCTGAACTTCGGATAGTGTTCCATTGAGCTGGTGAATTATATTATTGTTTTCTTTTTCTTGTTGTATTGTCTGTTTAACTGTAATGGTTGTTTTTGTTTTCTGTCTTTTGTTTCTTTTTGCTGTTTAAAAGCAATGAGAATGTGGTTCTCTTTATGTCTTTTTGTGGTTTATGTTTTATAGTTTTGTTTGTTTATTTCGAGTACGGTTGGGCTGGGGAGGCTAGTGTTAGAATACTGTGAGGTAGCATAATTGTCTGGAGTGCAGCATAGCTGGTGTTTACGTTTCTTCCCTTTGGGTGAAGGTGTGGATGTGTGTGTGTTTGTGCGTGACGTGCAACCGTAAGGCTGGGACCTCTTTAGTCGGCCTTTGCCGCCCAGAAGCCGGGGCTCAAAATTGTATTTTTTTTATTGTTTGTATTGTCATTTCACTCTTTTGTATGTGTACACAGATTGCCGTGTTCCCTTTTTATGGTGTGTGACGAGTATTCGATATTTGGCATTGCATGTCATGGAGTGTTTATTTTAAACTATTTTAAAAATGCATTATAATAAAGTTTGTACATTTGTACCTTTTGTCAGAGGTGGAAAGAGTAATAAAATTTTGTACTCAAGTAAAAGTACTGTTACTTCAGTGAAATTTTACTTAAGTACAAGTAAAGTTACAATTATAAAAATCTACTCAAGTAAAAGTAAAAAGTAGCTCATTAAAAAATGTACTCAGAGTAAAAGTTACCGAGTTACTTTTTTATTTTTTTTAACAGCGGGGGTGGGATGAGGCATTCATAGTTCAAAAAAGATGAGCAGATATAAATCTCAAACTAGTTGTTTTTAACTGAAGGAACAGCTTTGCATAATAAAGCTGTTGTCTTTGTTGTGCTTGAAAATCAAAGTGGTCACTTAAATATGGTGTTACGTCCCAGTCTAGGGCCAAACAGCAAAAGAATGGTTCAGGGTTCTATTTATAATATATATAACTGTATGGAAATGGTGGTATATGGCAGAAAGAACTAGATCCAATCATTAACTGATGAAATAATGAGGTTTGTACACACACACACACACACCAGGAGGAGGATCAGATTCAGGTTGGACCCAGGCCAAAATAATTTAAACAAAATGGTATTTATATTTAGTAGCTAGATTACCTGCAAAAAAAACAAAACAAAAAAACACACACACAAACAAAAATACAGGTACCTTCCCGGACTCCCTAAACCAAAAACAGTGAAATTATCTACAAATATATACAAAGACCAACCAAACCAAAGGGACAAAGCAATAATCAAAGTCAATTGGAGGCAAAAAGTCAAAACCGGAATACACAACCAAATATCAAAACACCAAAATCACAACCTCTTTCATCTTTCCCGCGTCTCTCTCCGGTTTATACATGGTCGCGCTAGTCGATGACGTCACTCAGGGCGGAAGCAAGGTGTGGAAGGTCAGGAAGATGCCGATGTCAGAAAACCTGGAGTGGAGTCTGGAGCGGCGCGCGACCAGGACATGATGCACACACGCGAGCGCAACGGGGCATTTATACACAGCATAATATTTGTATTATTTTATAATTTTCATTCATTTATTTTTTACTCAGTAGCGAATATGATTTAAAATGTAGCGAATTACAATACTTCAAACAAAACGTACTTAAGTAAAAGTAAAATTACAGATTTTTAAAACTACTTTAAAAAGTAGAAATACACAAAAAAGCTACTCAATTACAGTAACGCGAGTAAATGTAATCCGTTACTTTCCACCTCTGCCTTTTGTCTCTCATTTATTAGCCTAACGAACCTTTGCTCTTATTGTTATTTCCCCGGTTAACCTCGGGGTGGCGTAATCGAGTCTGATTAACTTTATATTCATTTGCCCTACCACGGCGTTGCCACATTTTTGGCGTAATCGGCAGGATAGGCTGTTTTCCTTCTTGAGAGACTGGGTACAGATGTACATATATCTTTTTGGGTTGATCTGTGTGCTTGATTTTGGTTGGTTGGTTTGTTTCTTTTTTTTCGTTTTGTCAGTGTTTTTGTTTTAGGGAGACGTTGAGTTGGAGAAGAGACAGCGGCGACGTCCGTTGTGCCTCCATTGTGTTTCAGGTATGGAGGAGGAATTGCGTGAGTTGAGGGAGATGGTAGCTCAGTTACGAGCAGATAATGAGCGGTTGCGGCAAGATCAATCGTCCGCCCAGCCGGGTCCCAGTGGGCCATCTGTTACTGATGAACCTCCTCTCCCCACATTGCAGTCAGGTGCAGAGCGTGCTGTCCTGCCAGAAAGGTATGTTTTGGTACCTTGAGATCGCAGATGTGCAAAATTTAGTGACAGTTCCGGTGTAGCCATTGAGGAATGGATTGAGGAAGCCCAGGCTTGTATGCAGTCTCGTCATATGTCAGCCGCTGATAAGGCTTTCTTCCTCTTTGATCATTTGGAGGGAGAGGCCAGAGAGGAGATTCGCTATCGTTCCGTGGGCGAACGTAATGACCCAACAACAATAATTTCTGTGTTAAGGGAGTTGTACGGTTGATCACAGTCATATGTTTCTTTGCAGGAAGCTTTCTTCTCCAGGAAACAGCGGGAGGGAGAGTCTTTGTTGGAGTTTTCCCTTGCTTTAATTGGTCTCCTGGAGCAAGTAAAGCAAAAGTCGCCTTACGCCATGCCAAATTTTCAAGTGTTGTTGAGTGACCAGTTTATTGAGCACGTTATTGATAACGCCATTCGGCAAGAGCTTAAACAGCTGGTACGAAGTCGACCCGCTCTGACCATGTTAGATGTACGAGGTGAAGCACTCCGATGGGAACGAGAAGGTATGCCAGGGAGTTCGAGGGGTCGTAGTCACTCACTTCCCTCTGCTTATGGTATTCAGTATGGGGTACGGGGTGAGCCTCGTGGGAACTCCGCGCAGTCTTGGCAGGAGTCTGAGTTGGGCGAGGTTAAAGAAATGTTGCGGTTGCAGCAGGAACAGATAAGTAAGTTAACTCAAAGTATCGCCCGTTTACAGACTCCCCAGTCCAATAGTCAATTTTCTCATCGTAGCCAGATGGTGTGCCGAAGATGTCAGAAACCGGGGCACTTTGCTCGAGAGTGCGATGGGGAGCGTGTGCCTACTCGTTTTCCATCGATTGCTACGACGCGAACTAATAGTGCTCAGTCTGACTCATCTGTGCCGTTGGGAAACTAGTCCCCACCGCGTTGCAGAGTCAAAGCGCGGTTGGGGAGGGGAATGGCTCGGGTACTTCTTTTTCTCACTTAATGTCATCTTGCCCTCCTCTTCTTGTCCACATTGGTAAGGTCCAAGTGCCTTGTTTGGTTGACACTGGGTCGATGGTGTCCACCATTACTGAAAGTTGCTTCCAAACGCACTTTCAGTCCTGGGGTGTAGATCGCTTAAAGGCATGCCATTGACTCCAGCTCCGTGCGGCCAATGGGTTGTCGATTCCGTACATTGGCTACATGGAGTTGGACATTGAAATTTGTAATCGATTGATCCCTAAGTGCGGGATTTTGGTGGTTAGGGATCCCCCTGGGGGTATCAATATTGGAGTTCCTGGGGTGTTGGGGATGAATGTCCTTAGCCGATGCTACCAGGAGCTTTTCGGTCAGTATGGCCCTGGCTTGTTTGAGTGTCCTTCCTTAGTGCAGGCCCCAAAGTGTGTTTTACAGGCGTTACAACACTGTCACTTAACGGAGGATCAGTCCTCAGTACTACGCCCGGGGAAGGCCAGATTGCGGGGTCGTGAGTCATGTCGTGTTCCAGGTCGGATGTTAAAACTCGTACCAGCCACATGCTCTGAACAGTATGCCGAGGGGACTGTTTTGTTTGAGCCTCCGGTATCCGGGTTGCCAGCGGGACTGCTGGCTTCGCCTGCGCTTGTCAGAGTCGTCCGTGGTACAGTCTATTTGCCTGTGGTGAATGTGGGGACCATGGATGTAATGCTGTATGCTGGAACGATGTTAGGAACACTTAATAGCGTTCAGGTGGTAAGTCTGCCGGCAGGAATAACCGAGGATGCGTCAGTGACTATGTTGATGCATTCGCAAGTCGTGGAGACAGTTGCTCCAATAAAAGACCAAATTGAAGCCGTTGATCTGTCTGTCTTGTCACAGGAGGAGCAAGTTGAGGTTAGAACGTTGTTGAGGCGATATCAGTCGGTGTTTTCAGCCCACGAAGGTGATCTGGGTTGCACCGATGTGATTTCGCACGAGATTCCGTTGTTGGATGTAGTGCCTGTTCGTCAGCGCTATAGGCGAATCCCGCTGTCGGAATATGTTATAACACGACTCCCCATCAAATGACGGGGGAGTCTCCATATTTTCTGATGTTTGGGCAAGAACCACGACTGCCTGTCGATTTTCTGTTGGGTCGTGGCTAGGAGAAAGGTCCTGGTAGTGTTAATAACTGGGTGCTAGAGCATCAGACGAGGTTGCAGGTGGCTTTCGAAGGGGCTTGGGAACAGCTACAGTTAGCTGCTGAACGCCGTAAGGAAAGGTATGACTCTCGCGTCCGGGATGTACCCTTGGGTTACATTTATTAGTTAGTTTAGCCAGCTAGTTTATCTTCGCAACTATGGTCTCAAGGGTCGTCACAAGATTCAGGACTGCTGGAGCTCAGTGGTGTACCAGGTGGTAAAGGCACCTGGGATAGGAGGTTCAGTTTACGCCATTGCACCAGTAAATGATGTGAATCGGGTCAAGCATGTTCATCGCTCGTTGCTAAAGGCAAGAATAGGGATGGGAGTTTCAGTATCTTCTCTGGAGGGTACGTCATCAGTCATCGACGAGCCGTTGCCTGAGGAGCCTTCCTCCTTTGAGGAGGTTGACCTGGTTCGGGTGGTACCGGAGACTCAGCCATCTGCTATCGAGCTACAGAGTCAGGACCGGGTTTTAGCCGGCCCCAGTTCATTGGCATTGGGGATAGGTGCTGACGTTGAGGACCTGATGAGTTCTGAACCATTAGGGCAGGGCGTCGTAAGTCAATCACCTGTGATCAATCCTGGTTCTGGAGGTCCCCCTTGTGGTGGTGGGGCAGTGAGACGCACAGAGCGATCTACTGCCAGCCATCATTCTAATCCCTACCATCTTCCTCGGGCCGTAACGAGTGTGGTAAGTGTCGAGGCTGTTAATGCCTCATTTAACCCTACGTCTGCGTTGTTCAGGCCTTGGGTTTAGGTCAATTGGGCAATCGTCGGGCCGACGATTCAAGAGCTAAGGATAGATTGTGGCAATGTGGGCAGTGGAGTTTTTCCATTGGTTCACAGGTAGGTGATTAGTTATTAATGGTAGCCTATCAGAATGGTCCCCAATGGTATTTAAGGCTGGTTTTTGTCCTACCTGGCATACGTCACGACCGAGACCGCTTTCACGGTGTGTGTATGGACCGAAGGTGTGGGTAAGTGTTGTTTGTAGCTAGGTGGCTAATGAAGAGGTGGGCACCTACCTTCTTAATGTGAGGGTTTATTTTTCCATTAGTGTGTCTGTGGGATAATTGCCATCTGGTTGAGCTTCTCCATTCGAGTGTCCATTGGATAATTGTCATTCGGCCGAGTCAGACTGTCCACTCGTTGTCAGGTAGGTACATGGTCCTGGTATTTGTTTACCATTTAGCCACAAAGTTTCTCTTGTGCCGGGGTTAGCCTGCAGGGCTCGCTGCGAACTGTTGGCGGCAGTACAACTCACGTGGTACAACGGGTTGTCCGGGTAAGTGAGTTTCACTTTCTCTGGCTTATAATAAGAAATGTGGGGTAGTTATGTCTCTTTCCTTTTAGTAAGTAACGGACATTTGACGGAGTGTTGATGCGTCTTGTGAGGGTGAAAGTATTGGCTTTCCGCCTCGACTGAAGACGGCGCTGTTGTCTCTTCTCTTCTCCGATTCTTCTTCGTCTCTTTGTGGTTTTGTCTTTGGGGTCTTTTCTTCGGTGGTTCTGTGGCGTGTGTTTTTCTTTTTTTGTCATTTTATTCGCCGTAATAGCAGCAATGGTTCAGGGCTGCCCTCTTGTGGTTTGAAGGCCGGTTTGAGCTCCTGTTTCCCGGCTTTCATGCAGTTAGGGTGGAGAAAGTAATATAGCGTAGGGAGGACTCTGAACTTCGGATAGTGTTCCATTGAGCTGGTGAATTATATTATTGTTTTCTTTTTCTTGTTGAATTGTCTGTTTAACTGTAATGGTTGTTTTCGTTTTCTGTCTTTTGTTTCTTTTTGCTGTTTAAAAGCAATGAGAATGTGGTTCTCTTTATGTCTTTTTGTGGTTTATGTTTTATAGTTTTGTTTGTTTATTTCGAGTACGGTTGGGCTGGGGAGGCTAGTGTTAGAATACTGTGAGGTAGCATAATTGTCTGGAGTGCAGCATAGCTGGTGTTCACGTTTCTTCCCTTTGGGTGAAGGTGTGGATGTGTGTGTGTTTGTGTGTGACGTGCACCCGTAAGGCCGGGACCTCTTTAGTCGGCCTTTGCCGCCCAGAAGCCGGTGTTCAAATTTTTATTTTATTTTATTGTTTGTATTGTCATTTCACTCTTTTGTATGTGTACACAGATTGCCGTGTTCCCTTTTTATGGTGTGTGACGAGTATTCGATATTTGGCATTGCATGTCATGGAGTGTTTATTTTAAACTATTTTAAAAATGCATTATACTAAAGTTTGTACATTTGTACCTTTTGTCTCTCATTTATTAGCCTAACGAACCTTTGCTCTTATTGTTATTTCCCCGGTTAACCTCGGGGTGGCGTAATCGAGTCTGATTAACTTTACAGTGGTGTGAAAAACTATTTGCCCCCTTCCTGATTTCTTATTCTTCTGCATGTTTGTCACACTTAAATGTTTCTGCTCATCAAAAACCGTTAACTATTAGTCAAAGATAACATAATTGAACACAAAATGCAGTTTTTAAATGAAGGTTTACGTTATTAAGGAAGAAAAAAAACTCCAAATCTACATGGCCCTGTGTGAAAAAGTAATTGCCCCCCTTGTTAAAAAATAACTTAACTGTGGTTTATCACACCTGAGTTCAGTTTCTGTAGTCACCCCCAGGCCTGATTACTGCCACACCTGTTTCAATCAAGAAATCACTTAAATAGGAGCTACCTGACACAGAGAAGTAGACCAAAAGCACCTCAAAAGCTAGACATCATGCCAAGATCCAAAGAAATTCAGGAACAAATGAGAACAAAAGTAATTGAGATCTATCAGTCTGGTAAAGGTTATAAAGCCATTTCTAAAGCTTTGGGACTCCAGCGAACCACAGTGAGAGCCATTATCCACAAATGGCAAAAACATGGAACAGTGGTGAACCTTCCCAGGAGTGGCCGGCCGACCGAATTTACCCCAAGAGCGCAGAGACAACTCATCCGAGAGGCCACAAAAGACCCCAGGACAACATCTAAAGAACTGCAGGCCTCACTTGCCTCAATTAAGGTCAGTGTTCACGACTCCACCATAAGAAAGAGACTGGGCAAAAACGGCCTGCATGGCAGATTTCCAAGGCGCAAACCACTTCTAAGCAAAAAGAACATTAAGGCTCGTCTCAATTTTGCTAAAAAACATCTCAATGATTGCCAAGACTTTTGGGAAAATACCTTGTGGACCGACAAGACAAAAGTTGAACTTTTTGGAAGGTGCGTGTCCCGTTACATCTGGCGTAAAAGCAACACAGCATTTCAGAAAAAGAACATCATACCAACAGTAAAATATGGTGGTGGTAGTGTGATGGTCTGGGGTTGTTTTGCTGCTTCAGGACCTGGAAGGTTTGCTGTGATAGATGGAACCATGATTTCTACTGTCTACCAAAAAATCCTGAAGGAGAATGTCCGGCCATCTGTTCGTCAACTCAAGCTGAAGCGATCTTGGGTGCTGCAGCAGGACAATGACCCAAAACACACCAGCAAATCCACCTCTGAATGGCTGAAGAAAAACAAAATGAAGACTTTGGAGTGGCCTAGTCCAAGTCCTGACCTGAATCCTATTGAGATGTTGTGGCATGACCTTAAAAAGGCGGTTCATGCTAGAAAACCCTCAAATAAAGCTGAAGTACAACAATTCTGCAAAGATGAGTGGGCCAAAATTCCTCCAGAGTGCTGTAAAAGACTCGTTGCAAGTTATCGCAAACGCTTGATTGCAGTTATTGCTGCTAAGCAGTTATTAGGTTCAGGGGGCAATTACTTTTTCACACAGGGCCATGTAGGTTTGGATTTTTTTTCTCCCTAAATAATAAAACCCCTCATTTAAAAACTGCATTTTGTGTTTACTTGTGTTATCTTTGACTAATAGTTAAATGTGTTTGATGATCAGAAACATTTTGTGTGACAAACATGCAAAAGAATAAGAAATCAGGAGGGGGGCAAATAGTTTTTCACACCACTGTATATTCATTTGCCCTACCACGGCGTTGCCACATAAGCCAGTCCACCTACTGGCATATTTTAGGAGCAAACCGGAAACCCCCAGAGAAAATCCACACAGACATGGAGAGAATATGCAAAAACTTAACACAGAGAGTAACCCGAGCTCAGGATCCAACAAACGCCCATGTAACTGTGATGAGGCAGTGCTACTACAGAAGACGGGCCAGGGGTAGCTCAGTGGTTAAGGCATTGGACTACGGTTCGGAAGATCCCAGGTTCAAACCCCACAACCACCAAGTTGCCACTGTTGGGCCCTTGAGCAAGGCCCTTAACCCTCAACTGCTCAGATGTGTAATGAGATAAAAAAAAAAATGTTAGTCGCTCTGGATAAGAGCGTCTGCCAAATGCCTAAATGTAAATGAAAGACTTCCGGCACAGTATGGCGATAAGACCGCAATAAAACATTGGAATGGTCTAAACATTTAAAAGAAGGCAGTATGTCAGTGAATTACTGTACAGCCCCAGCCAAGGTGGCTTGGAAGCCATTGTAGTTTCAAGTCTTAAGGTTTCTTCCTATTGCCATCTCAGGGTGTTTTTCCGTGCCACCGTCGCCGTCACCCTGGGCTTGCTCATCAGATACATTTCATTCATCATTCATTCATCTCAATATTATCTAGACACATTTTTTTCACATATACACACTTCCAAATATTTTCTTTTTAAAAAAAAAATTCCTTCATTTTTTGTAAATTTTCTTTTATTTTTGTGAAGCAGCTTTGAGACAATGGCCATTGTTAAAAGCGCTATATCCTGACTACCGGGGAGGGGGGGGGGATAAAAATTACTTTTATTTTTCCTTTTTCCAATTGTTTGAAAGGCAATGAGCATACTGACAAGTTTTTTATTTTTTTTTTTAACTTTTATGTTCACAATATGTTGTGTCCACCACACTGGACAACGGAAGTTAGTATATCAGAAAACGAACCATGAACACAACAAGGAAATTACAAAGAATATTTTTGCAATTTACATTTAATGTACATTTATAATGTACAAACCGGATTCCAAAAAAGTTGGGACACTAAACAAATTGTGAATAAAAACTGAATGCAATGATGTGGAGATGGCAAATGTCAATATTTTATTCAGAATAGAACATAGATGACAGATCAAAAGTTTAATCCGAGAAAATTTATCATTTTAAAGGAAAAATATGTTGATTCCAAATTTCACGGTGTCAACAAATCCCAAAAAAGTTGGGACAAGTAGCAATAAGAGGCTGGAAAAAGTAAATTTGAGCATAACGAAGAGCTGGAAGATCAATTAACAGTAATTAGGTTAATTGGCAACATGATTGGGTATAAAAAGAGCTTCTCAGAGTGGCAGTGTCTCTCAGAAGCCAAGATGGGTAGAGGATCACCAATTCCCACAATGTTGCGCAGAAAGATAGTGGAGCAATATCAGAAAGGTGTTACCCAGCGAAAAATTGCAAAGACTTTGCAGTTATCATCACCAACTGTGCATAATATCATCCGAAGATTCAGAGAATCTGGAACAATCTCTGTGCGTAAGGGTCAAGGGCGTAAAACCATACTGGATGCCCGTGATCTCCGGGCCCTTAAACGACACTGCACCACAAACAGGAATGCTACTGTAAAGGAAATCACAGAATGGGCTCAGGAATACTTCCAAAAACCATTGTCAGTGAACACAATCCACCGTACAATCCGCCGCTGCCAGCTGAAACTCTACAGTGCAAAGAAGAAGCCATTTCTAAGCAAGATCCACAAGCACAGGCGTTTTCATTGGGCCAGGGATCATTTAAAATGGAGTGTGGCAAAATGGAAGACTGTTCTGTGGTCAGACGAGTCACGATTCGAAGTTCTTGTTGGAAATGTGGGACGCCATGTCATCCGGACCAAAGAGGACAAGGACAACCCAAGTTGTTATCAACGCTCAGTTCAGAAGCCTGCATCTCTGATGGTATGGGGTTGCATCAGTGCGTGTGGCATGGGCAGCTTGCATGTCTGGAAAGGCACCATCAATGCTGAAAAATATATTCAGGTTCTAGAACAACATCTACTGTAGTCATCTCTTTCAGGGAAGACCCTGCATTTTTCAACAAGATAATGCCAGACCACATTCAGCATCAATCACAACATCATGGCTGCGTAGGAGAAGGATCCGGGTACTGAAATGGCCAGTCTGCAGTCCAGATCTTTCCCCTATAGAGAACATTTGGCGCATCATAAAGAGGAAGGTGCGACAAAGAAGGCCCAAGACGATTGAACAGTTAGAGGCCTGTATTAGACAAGAATGGGAGAGCATTTCTATTTCTAAACTTGAGAAACTGGTCTCCTCGGTCCCCAGACGTCTGTTGAGTGTTGTAAGAAGAAGGGGAGATGCCACACAGTGGTGAAAATGGCCTTGTCCCAACTTTTTTGGGATTTGTTGACACCGTGAAATTTGGAATCAACATATTTTTCCTTTAAAATTATACATTTTCTCGGATTAAACTTTTGATTTGTCATCTATGTTCAATTATGAATAAAATATTGGCATTTGCCATCTCCACATCATTGCATTCAGTTATTATTCACAATTTGTTTAGTGCCCCAACTTTTTTGGAATCCGGTTTGTACATTTTATAAATGCTCACTTATCATGGAAAAACATTCATACATTACATTTGGAAAATTAATTAAAGTGTTTTTTAGAGATTCTTGTAAAATAAAACAATAAAATTTCAAGATAAAATTTTTATCAATAAAAAAGATTAAGCACTTACATTTTCTTCTTTACATAAAATGTCCTGGTGGTGATAGATGCCATTTTCCTAAAGGAGGAAGAGGACGTTCCCAAAGCCCCACCCCTATAAATCTGGTATCATTTAAAAGTGCTGAATGTCCTCTTTAAAGCACAAGAGGAGTGCTTTAAAGGTAGCTTTTTTAGGTAGCATGCAGGATATGGGAGATATTCAGGTTTACAAATGTCCTCTAGAGTGAATTGAATTGAATAGTTGTTCCCATGAACATTCAGCGAGTGGAATGCCAGAACACTGAAAATTGACAGATACATTGTCATCAACCTGCGAAAGAGACACATCTGTCTGTAAGAACTGTACACACAATCATTCATCAACAACACTTTCACATTTCAAGAACTCGTCTGGGAGTTAATGCCACATCTCGCTTACAGTTCTGACTGAGTTATTGCCCCATCACCATACTGTCCTAAGCTTGTTTCAAACACATTTGGGCCATTAAAGGAGTTCCTGGGAGGCCAGTTTTTCAGACGCAAAGCAGGCAGTTGATCATGACTTTGTGAGTAAATCTCATTCACTTATTCATTCATTCATTTTCTGTACCGCTTTATCCTTATATACAGGGTCACAGGGGCCTGGAGCCTATCCCAGGAAACTTAGGGCACAAGGCGGGGTACACCCTGGACAGTGTGCCAATCCATCGCAGGGCACACACACATACTCACATACACACACTCATTCACACACTACGGGCAATTTGGAATGCCAATTAACCTAACCTACATGTCTTTGGATTGTGGGAGGAAACCGGAGTACCCGGAGGAAACCCACCAAGCACGGGGAGAACATGCAAACTCCATGCACACAGAGACGGGAATCGAGCCTGGCCGGGGAAATCGAACCCGGACCATGGCGGTGCAAGGCGACAGTGCTAACCACTACACCACCGCGCCGCCTCATTCACTTATGTGTTCTGTTATTGTGCACAATCACAAAAGTCCCCTTTTGCTTTGAACACCCCTCGTATATCATATCATGCCAGATACTAGGTGTGAAACTAGATAATATGTGATACATGAACAGTAGAAAGCAGAATAACCTGTTCCACTAAATTGTAGTAATTTGACTATCCGGAAGTTACAATGGCTATTTGTTTGGGATCTTGGCATAATAGGTAACATTTTTACCTGATATGTTTCTAAAAATCACTTTGACAAGATACACCTAACTCTCACACCTGACACCAGTCCCAGCATGATTATTAAAACTCAAAACTGTTAACCAGCAGACATTCGAGTAGCATGCCTTCTGTTTTGCAGGATTCAGTCTTAAATTAATAGAGAGCGTTTTTTCCCCTTTGGCACAAGATAAAATACTGTGTGTTTTAATGAGTCCTCTAAGAACAAGAACTAATATGTGAGTTTCTCCTGTTCATGACATCCCAACTTCTATATAATAACACGGAATTCTGCTGCATGATTTAGGTCACCTCTATTGAGGTTAGTTTTCCAAATGAAAATAAAAATGAATATGCTGGAAATATTAGTTCATCTATTAAGTCACTAAAAGCATTTTATTGTCATTACGTACAGGGTATTTTATTGAAAAAATAAATCAGTGGGCAGGCAAATATCCACTGACTCTCCTAGAAAAAAAGTTCTTCTGGAGTTTTTTGTATCAAAAAGTTCTTTGTATATTTACAAACCCTTCTTAAAGTGTTCACGGCCTCCTTAAAGCATTCTTGCTCGGGATCTGTACCAGTCCCAGTTAAATGGGAGCCAGCGTCATCAGTACCATCGTCTCCTGTTCAAGCCTGACATAGTAGAACCCGATGTGGTCTTGTGCTGTTGTGACTCATCCACCTCAAAGTTCATTGCGTTGTCCGGTCTGAGATGCTTTAAAGTGTGGTTATTTGAGTTACATCCCATTACCACAAGACTATTCTATTCTGTGCAAATGTTGAAACTCCCAGGAGATCATCATTTTCTAAAATTCCTTAAACCACCAATCATGCCACAGAGAGAATCCCTGAGATCACAGTTTTCTGCATCCTGATCTTTGATGTGGACATTAAACTTAAGTTCTTGACCTGTATCTGTGACTTTATTGGGTGAACTTCATGTTAATTTAAAGGACTTCTTTTATATTGAACTTTCAGCTGCATAACACACATGATGTTATATAATTTCTTTCCGTTATCACCCAAATGAGGATTAGTTCCCTGATTGAGTCTGGTTCCTCTCAAGGTTTCTTCCTATTGCCATCTCATTATTATCTAGACTCATTTTTCTTACACATACACACTTCCATAAATTTTCTTTTTTTAAATTTCTTTCATTTTTGTGAAGCTGCTTTGAGACAATGACCATTCTATATAATGTCTATATATATATATGTCTATATAAATAAAATAAAATTGAATTGAACTTTATTCATGCTGCTAATGCTAAATGCTTGGTTACTCACTCACTCATTGTGCACAGTGTTGCAGAGACAGGTTGAAAAACTACCACAGTCAACACACACCAGGGTTTGACATTGGCCCCCACCAACCCACCAAATGTGGGTAAAATTCGGCTGTGGCGGGTAATAACTTTAGTCTCACTAGCCACTTTGGCGGGTAGTTTATTCTTTGGTATGACAATATATTTTTCTTGTAGTTTTCTCCGATATAATAAACGCATTGCAACGTAATATTACGCTCATAAAACGCGCATGAATGTAATGAGGACATTTAATACCTCTCTCTACACATGTTCACACATGCATTGCGCACACGCGTGCACACACACACGCACACACACACACACACACACACTTTTACTTCCTGTTTGGTGTGTGTGCATCATTTCCTTAAAGGGCTATTGCTTCTGAACAGGATGAGAATGTTTGCCCCTTTCGCATGGGTTATTTACTGATTATATAAAAAAGATTAAAAAAATTAAAATCTATTTAGATTTCATGTTGAATTATAGAAAATTCATCAATTGATTGAATTACCTCACACTATAAAGAGTCAACACAACAAGATAGACCAGAGTCCATTGCATAATAATAATAATAACAATAATAAATTCGGAGAACTACTACTAATAAGAAAAGAGCTCTGTCGCTTGCTGTCAATGGGCGCCTAAGAGACATAACACATTTTTCGGCTTCAGTAGACACACAATACTTCAGACTGAAACACGACTGCCCCCTACAGGTAATGAAGGGCATTTTCACAGCTTCCCGCGGGAAGTCGCGGGATCCCTTTTCTGAAAACGTGCGTTTTTAAAGGCCAGATCTGTAACTCAGAATTCTGATATAATAATATATAATGAATAATAATACCTGATAATAGTACACATAATAACACACTAAAATGATAAATGTTCTGTTGCTGTATTTTTAATATCAGAATGAGTTCAGTTCAAGAGGCTTGAATTTAAGTTCAATAAGCAGAATATACTGTTCATGTTTGCATGTTTTTATATTGGGAGCTATCTTAACAGTACTGAATACTTGACTACTACTATAGTGATACAGTGTATGCTGTCATTTATAAGTAAATCTAGATATAACAAACATTAACGTATCATGGTGAAGAAAAAACTGTGATTTTCTGGTAACAAAATTGTGGCTAGTAAAAAGGCTGAATGGCGAGTGACTCCGGAAATCCACTAGCCACATTGGCCAGTGAGCAAAAAAGTTAATGTCAAACCCTGACACACACCATAGGCAACAATTGGGAACGCCAATTAGCCTAATCTGCATGTCTTTGGACGTTGGTAGGAAACCCACCAAGCATGGGGAGAACATGCGAACTCCAGGCACAGAGAACCCGAGATGGGAGTCAAACCTGGACCTGGAGGTGCAAGGTGACAGTTCTACTGTAACCACTAAGCCACCTAAATGCTTGGATAATGCGTGCACAAATGAACAAGAATATGAATGTTCTTGTTAAAGTAACCAGCAACTGTTTAAGTCAGACAGTACAGAACACTTAGAGGATAAAGATTGTTGACTGAGCAGATGTAAGTTATCCGAAACCAACATTCCACTATGGAATACAGTATATACAATACTTTACTGAAATGTTTTACTAAAAACAGTAAGGACTCTGTTGGGGTATGAAAGAAAGAATATGTTAGTGAAGTGGATTCTAGCTGTCCTTCCAGTCACTTCTGGGCAGGTGTGAACGTATTACTTCAGTTTATTTGTAACTGTAATGTGAGCAAATGCCCCACTTGTGATTTGCAAAAAAGAAGTTGTTACCAGGTATCATCAGTATGGAGAAAGTATTTGGATATCTGCAAACAAAATTTGGACCGACACTCTAAGGAAGGTTAAAGACAATCATTACTGATGACAAGACATGGATTCATCACTACGAGTCTGAGAGTAAATGTCAGAGTGTGGAACGGAAACATCCTCAACAGCCAAGAAAAAGTTCAAACCATCAGCTGGAAAAACCAAGCTTACAGCTTTCTGGGTTTCTCGAGGGCCAGTATAGGAACATTATAAGGAAAAAGGTTCAATAATCAACAGTGCTCATTACAGTGAGACGCTTATTGAAGAGCTAAAGCCTAAACTTCTGATTAAACGTTGAGGACTGATATCATGCATGATGATCCACGTGCGCACATTTCTGCCCACACTGTCGACACTTCATTTTGAGGTGTTAAAGCATCCTCGCCATAGCTCCATCTTTCACCTGTTTGGTCCCCTGAAATCAAACCTTTTAATTTTTAACTTGTCCATTCAATCTTTAAACATGTTTTACAACATTGACATACAGTATACTATACATGTGGTGGAATGTATATGAGGTCAGGTATGAAGGTCATCATTTTAGAAGGGTGAACTGGTAAAAATACAAGGTAACATCTTTTTCACACAACCATCTGAGATGATTGTTGAGGAAATGAGAAGCTGCTCACTACCTGAGGTAGGGTTAAAAATGTTGCCAGCTGAAACATATTAAATACTGCAGCAATTAAAACGAACAGTTAAAAACTCTTAAACATTTATTTCTTTTCAATGTATTTAAAGAATGCAATTATTGAATACCATACTGCAATAATGTAATGCAAACTCTGTAAGCCCGATAAGAACTTACAGTAGATACAGAAATTCACTGGACTGTTTGTGTCCTGAAATAACATGACAGCGTTTCCTTGCCCAGAGTCAGAAACATCCTTTTTCATTACTCATAGTCCTGCTTCCTTCTCCCAGCTGACTCCTATTGTACCACCTCTGCAAGTCCTCTGCAATACTCCTAATTTAGAGGCTTTCTCGTTGTACAATAGTATTTTGTACTATTTTAAAGGATAAGTATGTGGTCTTTAAAGGATATATATTTTTTGAACACTTCAGTAACTCAATCCTTTTTCAGGCACTTTTAAGCCCCATGTCCAGTAGCTTTCTGTTCCTTATGGTCGTGATTAGTGTCCTAATCTCAGGTTTCATACACATTTCCTTAGTTAAAGACACTCTAACTCTACCACCAAGTGTTTATTATCTCTGCATGCCTACTGTGCAAATCTGGTTCTTATTCTTACAGACAAAGCACATGCATTTCATTTCATTGCATTTCTTCAGACTCTTTATGTTCCCCATGTTTCTCATGTAGTACATGTGTTTTTATTTTGCACTTGCAAGTTTTACATGACTCGTTTATTTAGATGTGAGTTGTTTTTACATCCATGATTGATTTCTTTTCACGAACGAAGGGCAATTGAACCAAACTGGGACTTGTGATTAAATTTCTCCTGAATGAAGGTGTAAAGACAATCTTACAGCAAATCACAAGCACAGTACAGTGTTGAGACAGTTCCATTTGAATGATGGAAATGTTTTTAAATAAGGCTGTACATATGTGCAGTTGTCCCTGTGAACAATCAGGAAAAACAGTTGGTTTGATCACCAGAGACAATCATTTTTTAAATAATTTTTTAATGCAGCGCATAATGACCAACACACCACTTGCACATTGCAGGAACGCGGCTAAGAGTTATTATCACATGGCTCCGGGCAGACTGAGAAAGCTTCCTACCATGATGGTTTTTACTCTCATAACTGGGTTCTGTTATTCTACACAATCAAAAGTCCTGGTTTGACTTGAACACTAAAATATGATTAATTAGTTTTCATGGATTTTTTTCCTACACATACCCACTATTATCCATGATGACTTTACACCTTTTATCACATGACTTATTTATATTTAAATGTGATCTTCCCCACATTGTTTATTTACTTTCTCCCTTCAGTTCATCCCCTAAAATAATATATAAATATTAAATATATGCACAATTTTATCCGAAATATATTCAGATAAAGTTGTGCTATTTCCGGACATGCTGATACAGTTCCATTAGCTTATAATAAAACTTATAATAATATTAATAATAATTTATTGATTTATCTTCTATACGTCTTATTCTGTACAGTGTGGAGGGGGTTGGGGATTGTGGAATCCGTCCCAGGAGACTTTGGGCACAAGGTGGGGTACACTCTTGACAGGGTGACAATCCATTGGAGGACACACACACACACACAATAGCCAATTTGGGAGCACCGATTAGCCTAATCTGCATGTTTTTGGACTGTGGGAGGAAACCGGAGCACCCGGAGGAAACCCACCAAGCATGGGGAGAACATGCAAACCACCACCCAAGCTGGGAGTCAAACCCGACTCATTTATAACACACTATTATTGTAATTCCATTGTACCCAGTATACAGTATACATATACTGTACATTATAGAGTGAGACCTATCTGCACACATCTACTGTATAGCATACATTTAAATGTATCCATGTTTAATAGTCAAGTAAAGATCTAGTGGAGAGTTGACAGGTGACCAGACCAAGCCTATTGTGCACCTGAAAATGTTCATAATCCACTTCCATAACATTCACCTCAGCATTTATAGATGGTATAACCTGTGCTTTTCCTTAATGACTTCATTCTGTAGTAATGGCCTGTTCTGGCATTCTCTTGTAGCATGTGAATGAGAGCATGTGGAAGGGGTAAGAATGCCAAAATAAGCCATTGACATTGCGCTCAGTCTCAACATGCTGGACACAAATGATGAATGGGCGACCTGCAGATTTTTATCAACTTCCACACAGTGTTTTGGACAGATCTGCTAATGGTTTACAGAGACACATAAACACAGTACTATTGTACTGGCAGCCACCTTTACACTCCAAAAGGGACTGGAGCTTTTCATTGGTGGCAAAAACATGTCAGAAATCATCTGTCTTGTCATAAATTGAGCTGCAGGTAAGATGTTGCTTTATTCGCTTCACCTGTCAATGCCAACTCTTTCAAAGGTCCCTTTCAGTACTGAATGCAGTTTATGTCTAAAAGTCCTTCTTTTACATTCACTGTCATTTCCTTGTCTACTCAGGAGACTCCAAAAACCAGATTTACAGTATTAGGTCCATGTCACATTCAGTCATTTGCCTCAATCAGTTTCAAGTCAAATAAATGCAGGAGAACTTTGAATATGAAATTGCACATCTTTTCTAAAGACCAAAAAACTTCACACAGGACACAGGTCACCCTAACTCAGTGGTTCTCAAACTTTTTCTGTCATTCCCCACTTAAGGGGGTGAGCAAATTTTCAAGCCCCACTTGTCAACAAAATAATAACGAAATCTGCCAAGTTTACTGTTTATTGAAATATAAATTTCTAAACCAATAAGATCAAACAACACCAAGTTAAAAACAGATAAAATACATGTGCAATTGTTATAAAAGGCTTACGTTGTCACTTATCTTTGCATAACTGACCCCATGTTTATTAGCTGCTCAGCAATCGTTTGTAGTTTTTTTGCACTGGCCAATACTGTATGCAACTTTGAATGAAGCCATTTGTGCTTTGCTGTCCACTGATTCAGATGTTACCATGCGATTATCCTGCTGTCTGTATTCTGCCAGCTTTCTTTGAAAGAAGTCGAGTGGCTTATTAACGTGTGTTGTCTCTAAGTGTCTTCCTAATTTGTTGGGTCTCATGCGGTCTGCTGCCAGCGGTATAAGACACAAAACACACACAGGTCTCTCCTCTGCCCCCACAATCCCCACCATGAAGCAAGTTAGGCTTCATTAGTGGTGGGCGATATAACCAAAATCTTCTATCACAGTAGAAGCTATTTTCTACCTCGGAAACAATATATATATAATCACAATATAGCAATTTGTATCTGAAAATGCATAAATAAAAATTCAAACACAAAGAAACTGTTTTACATAATGTAATTTTATATAAACTGTGAATTGCTGAGGTTTGCCGCATTTTATTTTTTTTACTTTGGCCATATTCGTTTGGATGCTTGGATTTCAGATGATAGAAGAGGTTTGACGTGTTTCCACCACTTGTTAAAACAGTGAACTTGCGTACCTTGCAAATCAAATTCAAAAATTCTATTTAATTCAAACCTTAAAATAAAAGACTATGAATAGGAAATAAATATGAAAAATAAAATAGGGGGTAAATTTAACTAGGAATGAATAAAATAAAATATAAAAACTAAAGTTAAAATAAAATAACTGTACAACAATACACAATATAGAAAATATATGAAGAATATGTGAACAATAAGAGCAGCTGTACGAGTAGAAAAAGAATGGTAATGTCCAGGGTTGTGCAATCCACATGTTTAAAGTGGATCACGTTCATCTCATTTGTATCACTTTTCTTATACCCAAACTAATTCCACACCACAGACGAGGCAGCTTTTTTCTTTACAATCTCCTCGTTGTTGGTTTTGTCACATATAAGCAAGCTCACTGCTCGTCTTCTTCCATTGTCGAAGTGTATGTGAAGCCAAACACATCAAAAGTGGGACGAAACCGTGGCACCCGATTGAACCAAATATCTGCGCAAATACAGCGCAGCACGACTACCTGAATAGCGCAGTGATGATCTGGTTTATTTGCGCAGCCCGGTGGATCGCGCAGCGCCGCTCGAATGCGACCCACTATGTTTTTATTTACAAACTATTTAAAATGTCAGGACTGTTTATTATTGTTTCCGCCTTGCCATGCCTGGTTTGTACGTGCGCATCCCAGAAAATGTATTTTGATGGTCGGCGCGGTTTACTGTATTTCTGTCAGAGTCGCGCAGCGCTGCCCAGTGGCTCGCGCAGGTTTGTGATTCGAGCAGCGCTGCTGAAGTTGGCCCGACGTTAAACCGTTATTGTTCCACTATGGTTCCACTTTTTCTCCCGGCCCACAACTGATGTTATTTTAAATTTACTTGTATTAATGATCCATTTATTTGTGTGTGATTGTTTGGTTTTGAGCGTACGCTCTTCATTATCAATAAAGAAAAGCATTAATTAGAATAGGAACTTTCCTGTTTTTCCTCCCGTTCATTGCGCCCCACCTGTCATGTCTGTATTCCCCACTAGTGGGGCGCGCCCCACACTTTGAGAACCACTGCCCTAACTAGTGTGCAGCTAGGATTTCAGTATAAATATACACTCTTAGCATATAAGAATGTGAGAGCCTATATGAGAAACCCAATTACAAATGGTCTTCAAGTCAGGATTTTAATTCTGCAGAAAAACACAGTCCTAAAAAAACAACACTGTTTTTTTTTTTGCATTAGCAACAATAATGCACTTATTCCAGTGTTACACTATTGCTTGGATAGCATTAAGGTACAACTTTTTCTCCGTACGCCGGAGCCATGATCGGACTGCCTGCTTTACGTCAGAAATGCATCATGCCAAGCATGTGGAAATGGCTTGGCGAGAGTGTCAGGACTGTACAGAGGATGTGGCAATAACTCCCAGCTGAATTCCTGTAACAGATACGTCTGTTCTGCAAGTTGGTCACAAGTTATCTGTCACTTTGTAAAGAATCAGGCGTTCCACATGCTGATTGCTCACGGGAACGACAACGAGTGGGCTCTGAGCCACCTCGGCCGTGATCGTCCTTCTTTAAAACGGTTGCACCGTTCCAGTGTCTTACTGCAGCTTAGAGTCTCATCACCGTAACCCGCTTGAAGTCTTCTCTAAATGTCAACTGATTTTACGCCTCGAGAAAATTCAAGTCCTGGTTTGACATAATATGCTTGTAGAATGCTTAGAAATGGGCTAATTAATTCTTTTTTATTTCTCAACCTGGACGTTTATAGGAAATTAGGGATATTAATCATATTAAACAAGCTCAACCATTCTTTTTCATCCCATGACCTCAGGAAGATTTGCAAGTGATGCTGAGGTTTGTGGGATTAAAAATGTGTCATAAGGAAAATTATTGTGTAGAAACCAACAAATCATGTGAATATTAAATCCCATGTTGGTCTTTCGGCTGTTCCCGGCAAGGGGTCGCCACGGCGGACTATCCAGTCCGCACAACAACTTGGCACAGGTTTTACACCAGATGCCCTTCCTAATGCAACCCTCCCATTTATCCAGGCTTGGGCTCGGCACTGCGTCCAGTGGCTGGGGGGTTCAGGGTCTGGCTGGGAATCGAACCCCGGCCTTCCGCATGGCAGGCGGAACACCTGAGCCACACTGAGCCACCATTGTCCATATTAAATCCCATGAATAAATGAACTGTTGAAAAAAAAATTATGTAAAAAGAATGTAGTGAAAATAATAACAAATGGCCAACATGTAACTAGGACTAGCTGTTTTTCTTTTTCTTTTTTCTATTTCATATTCTCCGGGATTGAAATTGGAATAGTTGTAATCCATCCGTACAGTGATACAATTCATCATGGCATAAAAAGCTTTTTATTTTGTTCAACTTTGTTACTGAATGACATTTAATACCCTACATTGTTACTGAAATGACATTAAAGATTAACGACTTGTCAGTAAATATCTTCCGGCGCCTCTTAAACATTCAATCTACTATAGGCGAATTTACAGTCATGTGACATTTCTCAAGCTTTTTCAAATATTTTAGTGAGTTTAGTGTAACCTTGTTGTGACCTCATGCTTGTTTAACGATGTTGATGTAATTTGTCTTACACTTTGCATTAAAATCTCAGTACATTTCGGGAAAACCGTGTACGTCCAGCTGTGGACCAATCAGCGCTGCTTTCCTTATCTGATCCATTTGATACAGCATGGTATCCAGTTAAAACAAAAGATCTGTTTGGTCTGCAGTGGGATGTGGCCAGTTTAAAATTCACTGAGGCCATCATGCCAGTAGGAAAGTCTAGCATGCTCTTGCTAATCCTACGGAATAGGTGAAAGGTGAAACGTAGCCAACATTACAACCTGCTGTGTATATTCAGCTCTCATTTCTGTGATTTGTTCCATGGTCTCATTCATAGCATGTAGGTGAGAACAAAAAAACAGTTGTGCGCAGTTTGCCGTGTGTGTAGTGTACAGATACAGGAAAGAAAATGTCAGAGCTGCTTTGCACCGAGAAGAACCAATGACCAATATAAATCTTTTTCCTGTTTCACATTTCCTGCAAAGCACAAACAGTCTATACTCTCTCTCTCTCTCAAACACACATACACACACACACACACACACAGTATGCATATCAGTCAATCCCAGTTACCAGTCCACTTAAATGTCTCAATCAGTGTACGGCACTATGCCCTCTCCTCTGTCTTTCTTTAAGTACATTTCCCAAACCTTTCAAAATGATATTGTGAATACAGTAATTACATTAGGAAAAAAGAATACTTTCTCAAAATTGAGTTATTCACATTCAAAACCGTATTAACAATGCATGAGGTGTTTTTTTTTTAAGGCCTATGGATTTTTGTATTCTTTATTGGGAAAATAAAAAGGGACAGCACAGTTGTTCTATCTGGAGCACAGACATTTTGAAGCTCAATATCTTAAAATTTCTCAGAAGCAGAAAGGACGTAATAATTCTATGTGAATGAGATATATTTGAATAGTCACAATTTGGCTCTTGTCAAAGTATATCATGTGCTTACGTTTGCCCATTTTTTCTGCTTCCAATACATCAACTTCAGCAGCAAAATGTTCACATTCTGCATAATATACGTAGCTCACCCGTATCCAGACATCTCTGTCATGAGATATTGTAACCGTAGCTACTGTGGTAAGTTTTACAGTACATAACTGCGCATCACTGTTTTGGTGACAAAATTTGACTCAATATTAGGCAGGTGGTTATAATTTTGGTGGCTTGGTGGTGTAGTGGTTAGCACTGTCGACTTGCACCTCCAGGTCCCGGGTTCATTTCCCATTCGAACCGAAAGTACAGAGTGAACAGGTTATCACATCAGTGGAGTTTTTCCGGGGTTTATTCCAGGACTTAAATTGTGAAAGAGTAGTTCTGGGATCATGAGCTTGAACTGGCCACCACATTGTGTGCTGTGTTCCAAAGCTAAAGTTGTCTGAACAAAACCAAAACGCATGTGTGACTTCATGTGTGTGGGTGTGTGTGTATAAAGTCAGCCAAAAAAAATGAATGTATACATACTTCAGGTAAGGAAAATATATAAATATTGCAATACAAAATTTATATATACAGTACATAGTATACACACTTCAGGAAAATATATATATTTTAAATATAAATAAAATATATAAAATGTATTTGATATATAAAATGTATGATATATAATAAAATGTATACACAATTCAAATTTTTCTTAATCCTTTTCAAGAAACACATACACACAAACACATAGTGTGTATACATTATATATAGTAGTAGGCCTATATGACAGTATTGTCCTTCTGATTACCTGTTTCTTGAAAAGGATTGAGAAAAACTGAATCGCATTGAAATTTGCTTTGAAAAACAAAATTTATAATGCCTTCACTGTGAATGTTCTTCTCTATCTATCTATCTCTCTGTCCTCCATGTTGCAGCTTAATACAGTGAGAAACTAATGAAAACCATGCAGTGTTGTGCCCTGCTCCCAGGAATCCATCACATCTAGTTAAGTCCAATATTAATTGTTTCCATATTACAAATGAGGTCATGGCGTCTATTTCAAGATTTATTAATACAAAAAAATACAAACCTAACATCTTCTCCTTTTCTTCTGGGCTTGCTGGTGTTTTTTAATCGGCATCGACGTGAACTACATTCTTGTTGTCAGGAGTGGCGTCTATAAGCATGATTCATTCTGACACTTAAGGACCATTAATTGTGAGCGAGAAAAAATTAGCTCAATGTTGATCCAAACATTTAACATTACGTTGTGTAATTGTGTAATTAAGTTTCTAAGTTACTTTAGACGCCTTCAAATTCACATATGCAAATCAATCAAGCCAGTCCTGACCATGCTGACACGCTGACAGAGGAACACACCACAAGCCCCCCTCTCTTGTCTCGTCCTGCCCATCACAGAGACTCATTCACTTCCCTCGTTCACTCTTCCTGTAGTTTTCGCTCATCCCTCACTCATGAACTGAGCCTTCTTTCACCCACAGTGTTCCACATTCCGCAGACAAATAAACATCTTTGTCAACATCCTATTTGCTCGCTAATGTCAGCTCTTCCTCCTCAAATACATATAAACACAAGTACATGGCTGAATGCAATCACATAAATCTTCTTTCTTGCATGGCTCTAATAAAGACAGATTTTTAACTTTACAATCAGTAGTCCTTGGATCAATGACATAAAGCTCTTTTGTGTGTCTTATCCTGTTAACATGATCAAGAACATTACAAAAAGCTGTCTTTTACTCGAAAGCATCTTTTCCTTGAAGAGCATTTTAAAAATATTTGCGTAAGTTATAAAAATCATTTAAAAAAGTTAATAGAATTTTCTTTGAAAGAATGGTATTAATATTGTAGTTTTCCCAAAAATATCGATTGTACTGTATCTCTGTATGTTTTTTTTTTTTTAAATGGATGTGCCCATAAAATTAATTTCCACAGAATTAACTACATTTCAGAAAGTCATTATGTCATCATTTGATGAGTAAACTATGTAACATTTTTAGATACCCTTTGGTACTGCGTCAAGATCAAAGGGTCCCACAAAAAAAACATCATTTACATTTACGAAAAAAAGCTGTTTGATGACATAATAACTGTTGTAAAATTGCTAAAGTTTAAATCATTTGTTATAAATATTTTTGCTCAAAGATTTAGTCAAAACAAAAAAATTTTTGTCTTGCACCTGTCTCTGTTGTCTCTACCATTGTTGTCATTGCTGTACTGTAGTTATCCTGTTGTATCTCTTGTCAGTTTTCGTTACCCAACACAACATCTTCACTTTATTAAAGAACAGTTGCTTCAGCATCCTTCACAGAAGTTACATTCTGAAAGACAATCGCATCATTTCTTTTGGTCACATGATGAATTGAAACCATTGGCTGTGCAGATAGGGTTTCACTTAGAAATCCACTAGGTTTCGGCATCAGCTGTGAAACTAAATGGACGATGATGATAATGCATTGTAAACTAAACCGTTTTTTCATTTTAATATTTTTTTATTTTTCTTATGATCTTTAACAAAACGTTTTGTGTATATATTAAATAGCATTCTCAAATAACCACCAACACAACTGCAGGCTGTGAAATATATTATGAAAAATATATATATGAAAAAATATATTTCAGAAAAATCACACCGATATAACCAAAACTATTTTTACTAAATATTTTGCCATTTATTTTTTTTAGCACCCTTGTGACTCAAAGAAAACATGCACAAAAATATTTCTTTGTCAGTTTGCAATGCTTGCTTCATTTGAAAAATAAGTGTTTTGTTCTGCAAAAATGTGATTGAATGCTAAAGTTATTTTATTTACACTTTCTATGTACAGTAATCCTGTGTGAAATGAGGCTACATGCCAAAAGCAATCTGTTTTATGGTTCTGGAATAAAATGTGGTGGAGTAGTTTGTTTTGCATGCCTACATGGAACAGGAACATAATGCATTCTCATAATTTATGTCAGATTAGGGCATTACTTGATTAGAGTGTTTAGGTCTGTGCTTCTGTGATTGTGTTTGGTTTTACCCTCTGTTCAGTGAGATACAGGCTGCAGGACTATTCGTCAAATACAAGTTTTTTCCATTTCTGCAATATATTTCTCTGTCTCTCTCTCTCTCTCTCTCTCTCATGCCTATTCCTTACTCTCTCTTCCTTATTGAGTTTCTCAGTTTTTTTTTTTTTTAGCTTTATGTTCTGATATGGCCAAACCTGGTTATCAAGTGTGTTCCTCTTAATACCTGCGAATAATACAGCGTTGTTGCTCCTGTGAACATTCAGCAAGTTCAACACCTGCTCTTAAAAAATCGTCTTGTCACCAACTTGTGGATGAGGCGCATATATTACAGGAACTTGGTTTGGAGTTATTGCCCCATCACCGTACTGTCCTAAGCTTGTGTCAAGCCATTTCCACATGTTTAGGACATTAAATGTGTTCCAGGGAGGCCAGCATTTCAGGAGTGAACCTGACATGAAGCAGTCATGGCTCCGGCATGGCTCAGTTACTTAGAAAACTCTTGATCGTGTCCAAGCACTAAAGAAATGCTGGGATAGGTGCATTAGTGTAGCAGGGGATTATATCGAGAACTAAATGTAGTTTTTACCCTCAAAACTGTGTTCTGTTATTCTGCACAATCAATAAAGTCCTGGTTACACTTGAACACTGCTCATACTAATACTATCTCTTCTGAGAAGAATGATTACTTATTTGCCTAGATTTCTCTGGTTTTGTGTGTCATTTATGCACAATCAATGCACGAATCCTGGTATCATACGATTTCTAGAATATCATAGCCTCTGGCATGACATAGTGCTTTATGCATGTGCTTGCCAGTGCATATGCGAATTCTATTCTTCAGTGTCATGTGCACATGTGCAGTGTATCATGTCAGTCTTATTTATTATTCCCCAGTACATCACATAACAATGCAGATGTTTTTACAGGCCAAAGACACTTGCAAATTACTTGCAAATCTACATTCTACAACAATACTGTGGATTTCAAAACTGTAAAATAACACATATGGAATTAGGAATTACGTATCAACAACAAAAACACCAGTTAGTTGTTATTTTAAGACACAGAGGTCAGCCTTTCTGTAATAGTTCTTGCAAGAACAGTATTGTCAAGTGCATTTGCAAAATCCGTCAAGCACCATAATGAAACTGGCTCTCATGAAGGCCGTCCCAGGAGGAAGAGACCAAAACCTACCTCTGCTGCAGACGAGAAGTTCATTTAGAGTTATCAGCCTGAAAAATTACCAATTAACAGCACCTCAGATTAGAGGCGTTATGAAGTCTTTACAGAGCAGAAGTAGCAGAAACATCTCAATATCACCTTATAACGCTTGGATTTAGAAAACCGCTTGGTTACAAACAAAGGGATTCGGGAATCTAAACAGGGGCTTGAAACCAACACTTCCGGTATTGCGCAACCGCAGCTGGACAAAACATGACGCGACACAAAACAATTATAATAAATTAAACCAACAAACAAGGTGCACCACAAACCAATATATACAAAATATATACAACTATTAATGGTGTGTGCGGGATGTATGCGGGTGTGTGAGTGTGTGTATGAAAGTCCAGTGTCTGAAAAACGGCAAAAGGTATGAGAATGTCGAGTTGGAGAGATGGTTCGATCTCACCAGATGAAGATGGTAGGTCTGGGAGATCAAAAAACGGAAGGAGCTGGGTACTGAATGAAATTAAACCAAAATAATCCACAATCAGTCTCTCAGTCTCTCTCAATAAGCAGCGCGTTGTCATCATCTCTCCGTGCCGGCTACCTCGCCGGTTTCGGCTTTATGCCAGATCATGTGACCCACGTCACTTCCGGGTTCCCTTGCGTTGCGATCGCGCATGCGCGGGAACTGGCCCGGTGACCAAACCACTGTCAATGGGGAAAGAGAAACCGCTAGGGCACACCTTCGGCCACAGGTGAGCAGCATTAGCTCCAAGACCATTTTCCTGTTGTTGAAGGTGTCCCTTTTGTGTGGCTGCGCTACATAGACCCCCCCCCCAAGCCTCCGGCGTCTGAGGAGAATGTCCGCACAAGCACTTGAGATTCGCCACACTGTACAGATCGGCTTTTTGTGGGTATCCCCAAGACCTTGTGTATTTGATTGGTCCTTTTCTGTTTATCTCTGCTGGACCCTCCCACTTGGGCACTCGCTTTGCAGAACATCTTTTTGCTGTGGAGGAGAGAGGTCGAGTTTGGATCCAAACCAGTTCTCCCGGTTGGAAGTGCGCTGCTTCCCCCCGGGTATTGTGACATCTGGCTTGTCTGGATCTGCGTTGTTCTGCTCTGGGTTTGCCCTCCTCCATAATAAGTCTTTGTCGGGGTGGTGATGATTGTCCTGCCTTGTGTCGGTGGCAAACGCTGCAGGCTCTAGTATAACGCCACACGTCCGTCCGCACCGTCGGCCACCACGCCAACTCTAGTAGCCTCAGCAGGGTCTTCAGTTGTCCCCAGTGTCCTCCCAGTGGATTGTCGTGGTAGTTATAAAGAAAAAGTTTTATTAGAGACTGGGGGACAACAAGCTGGATTTTCTCCCCGTGCCTTACTGGTACCCGGCGATACAGCACGCCCTGGTTACATTCGAAGGTGACCCTCTGATCTTGTGTGCTCCTTGGGTGATCTTTAGAGAGCAGCTTCGTGATAGTTGGGTCGTTCTGTTGGGCTCTGCTGATCTCGCTCAGGTCGCTCGGGAAGTTGGAGGCCTCTTTAGTGGACGTGGTGGGTAGACGTGGGGTGTCAGCTCCTTTCAGCGGCGGGGGTGCTCGGGGTATGGCATCTGAACCCGGAATAAAGCGGTCCACGCCGTCTTTCTCTCCCCTAGCACCTCTCTCCACCTGCTTTTCCACAGTGCTCGCTGCTCCTCTTAACGCCACTCTCGTGTTGATGTTCTCCTGGGCTCGCCCCACTGGATCTTCCTCAGAGCTATCAGGTTTCCTCCTGAGACAGAGGGCTGGGTGATCATTGGTGGAATCTCCCAGGCGTTGCCCCGGCAGCTGTACCGGAGACCTCGGGTTGTCTTCCTCTTCGTCGAGGTCGTCATCCAGTATAAACGCCGCCGTGAACGCCTGTTTAAAAGACTGCCAGTCCTTTACCTTGCCTTTCTCCGTCTTCCACCAACTGAGAGCAGGCCCTCGTAGAACCGTGCCGAGGGTTCCCAGCAGCTCAGGTCGGGTCAGGGGTCTGATCTTTAGGTACTTCTCCGCATGCTCGATGAAGTTCCTCACCTCAGCTGTCTCTGACGCGTCACAGAAGGCTGGAAACTCCACGCAGATGGATGGATGAGCGTGAAGAGAAGAAGAAAGTGGGGAGGAGAGCAGAGCCGAGGAGTGTGCTGGAACACCAGGAGGAACATCGGCGATGGCATGAGTGCTTGGTAGCTTCACCTTGGCTGTCGCTGTAGAGGTTGGAGTGCTGGGACGATGTTGTGTATGAGAGGGTGTAGGGGTGTAGGCCTGTAACCTGTGGGTGGTGGGCGTACAAGTGGGACGCAGTCTCTTCATCCGGTTTTCCCAGATGGCGTCACGTCGCAGAAAACAGTCAACGATGGCTCTCTCCATCTTTTTGAGAGCCTCCTGGCAGTAGCGCTGCAGCCCTTCCAGGCTCGCGTCCACTGCGTCACGAAGACTGATTTCCCTGTTGAGACTGCTGTCCAGGGATTGTCTATAATCCTGCTCTATGGAGCTCACCTTATCAGTAAGCGCCACCATGTCCATCTTACATTGATTAAGTTCAGTACGTAGTGTGTGTACTACTTCAATATCAGTCCCATGAACAATATAATCATCATCATCATCATCATCATGGTTATCAGATATATATAGTGAACTAATCAATGAAGTTAATTCGGTTGTAGGGTTACGGCGTGTATTAAATGCATAATCTACATCAATCAGCATGTTATTATCCACTACACAGTCGGCCTTAGCAGCACTACTAGCATTAGCATTAGCTTTAGCACTAGCATTAGCGTCCATCTTGTTCAGCCACGACACAACAAACCGGAAAATATCCCAAAATACAGATTCCCCGTGCGTACGGGCCACCACTATATAACGCTTGGATTTAGAAAACCGCTTGGTTACAAAAAAACGGATTCGGGAATCTAAACAGGGGCTTGAAACCAACACTTCCGGTATTGCGCAACCGCAGCTGGACAAAACATGACGCGACACAAAACAATTATAATAAATTAAACCAAGTGTATTATACAAGACAGACAAATAAACCAACAAACAAGGTGCACCACAAACCAATATATACAAAATATATACAACTATTAATGGTGTGTGCGGGATGTATGCGGGTGTGTGAGTGTGTGTATGAAAGTCCAGTGTCTGAAAAACGGCAAAAGGTATGAGAATGTCGAGTTGGAGAGATGGTTCGATCTCACCAGATGAAGATGGTAGGTCTGGGAGATCGATAAACGGAAGGAGCTGGGTACTGAATGAAATTAAACCAAAATAATCCACAATCAGTCTCTCTCAATAAGCAGCGCGCTGTCATCATCTCTCCGTGCCGGCTACCTCGCCGGTTCCGGCTTTATGCCAGATCATGTGACCCACGTCACTTCCGGGTTCCCTTGCGTTGCGATCGCGCATGCGCGGGAACTGGCCCGGTGACCAAACCACTGTCAATGGGGAAAGAGAAACCGCTATGGCACACCTTCGGCCACAGGTGAGCAGCATTAGCTCCAAGACCATTTTCCTGTTGTTGAAGGTGTCCCTTTTGTGTGGCTGCGCTACAACCTGTTCAAAGGAGATTCATGCATTTTTTGGACGCCTTCAGCATTCCTTTACAATGTAGAAAGAAATAAAAATCAGGAACCATCATGGAGCTAGAAAGTGACCCCAAACTTTTGAACGGTAGTGTACTTCAACTCATCAAACAATCAACCGCAGCAATTTTTTAAATTACAGTATCACCAGAAGACATTCATTGGAGAACTAAGTGGAATGATGGAAAAGAATGGGTTAGGAAAGTGGCACATGTCTAATAGTGTACTGTAACAATAGACAGTATGTTTGTGTTTTAACGTCTTATTGAGACGCATAAACTGTCTGTGAATCTTGTGATTCCGAGTGCTGATAGTCGTGGTGGATATCTGGCTATGTGGGAAATCTTGAACGTTCCTGATCATCATGTGTAGTGCTTTGTCTTTAAGATTTCTCCAGTCTTTAATGAACACTTCTTAATGCAAATATAGGAATTGGATGTTGTTTGCTTTCTCATGTCTTGTATTCCTTTGAGCAAAATATGGACCATTTCTGGTTCCCATAATCCAGCACGGTATGACTTCTAGACTAGTACCACAACGCTTTTCTATTCACCTTTCTTTTAAATGACCCAGAGCGTTTAGAGACCTACAGTACTGTAGCATTGTGTGACATCTGCACCATTTCTTCATAGTCTTATCATAAAGTGTTGCCTGCTCTCCCTGTTTGTTTTTATAGAAACAAATTTGTGTTTCCTTTATTTTTTTCCCCCAACCACCCAAAAATATGCTGGTTAGTGGCGTCATCATTGTGAATGAATGTGAGGTACGTACTGTATATGTATACCCAGGCTATGTCCTCTTTCACTCTGGTGGATCCACCATGACCATAAAAAGGTCAAAGCAGTTACTAAAGATGAATCAATATGAATAATTGATAGCTTTAGTTATTTTTAGCCTTGTTATACTGTAGGTATCTGATATCATGTTGCTCAAGCAGCTTCATTGCATACCAGCCTTTGCTCCGAATCAATACAGAGGGTTAATTTTTCAAATCTCTTCGGACAGCTTTTTTTTTTTTTACAATCCACTGGGATGTGACTTTTAAAAATACTGACATTTGAGATGGACATTTGAAACGGAGCCCAGCCTACAATCCTGCATCCTGTCTTTCCTGACATACTTTCTTAGTAAATGACTATAATCAATTGTCAAGAGCTCACTGCTCAAGTGTGCTTTGGGTCAATCAGTATCCCAACTACCAAATACAGAGTAGTAAAACGGGCCACTGGGGAACCTTGTCTTTCCCACAAGGAAATCAGCTGTGAGTTTTATTTCTGGCCCGTGGTGAGAACATCTGGAACGTGTGCTTTAGCATGTTGGATTAGCTCATACTGGCTTGGGAGGTCCATAGAAAGAGGTTTAGGGAGATAGATAGGAATACGGGCCTCTTCTACTCCTGTGACAGTAGATGGGTTATTTTCAAAAATCTACTGGCAAATCATTGTGGACTGCTGGGTAATTTTATTTTATGCATGTGAACACTATGTTCTAGAGATATTTGTCACAGTGCAGAGAACGGACAATGGGTGCTATGTGTTAGTGCTCCCTAGGAGAGATGTTGCGCATAAGGTTACTTGTATAATCTCCTGTGGCGAACCACATATTTTGCTTGCCTGGCACAACACGCCGTTATGCTCTTGATCCAGGCCAGAGACAAGGATATAGCAAGGGCTCGGAGCCAAATTCAGATATTCGTTCCCCCTCGTTTTCCAGTGAAAAATGGCTGATGTCTGGGTGTGACATGCCAAAATGACCCATCGGCATCAGAATTAATTTAATTGAAGTGAGTCATGCATACCACCAACTACAACCTGCATTATTGCTCGTATTGGTTCTTTGGTTTCTTCTCTTTTTAAATATCAGATATATGAATCATACCTCAACTGGGAAGCAGATAGAGTACACTTCAACAAAAAACACTCCTAAGACGCCTAAGAAGACATATGATCTTAACACCCAACCCACTTCTGTGGATGTTTCATGCCAGAGAGTTATGTCATAGAACACCTGTCTTAACTATCTCCTCCCAGAGAGCCAGAGAGGGGAGGGAAGCAACACAGAGAGAGAGAGAGAGAGAGAGAGAGAGAGAGAGCTCAAAATCAGCCGTATCTTTGCAATAATACCCATTTCTACTGGGATACAAGGACTTGTCCAAGCACGACTCAGGAATACTACAATCATTTGAAGGATATCCTGCTTGCTGTCATCTGGGACGACGATTTGATTTGCACAGGCGAGTTTGCTGGGTGAAATAACACACCTCTCTTCAACAATCGTGTGGAAATCACGTGTACAGGTAGACAGAGAAAGAGAGAGAATAAAAGTGCCGGACCTTGTAACTAACAACAGACTGGGACAGGGACAGCCATCAAGAGTAAGTTTACTTTTGTCTTTTGTAGAAGAAAACTAGTTCTTGGTGTCACTTAAGAATGTATTAATAAAAAAGATAAAGAAAAAATCTTTAGCAACCAAGTCAATAAATAAATGCATGTTAGGTGATTGTGTTTACACAGGGTGTGCAAAAAGGTTTGATCCATAGGAAAACATTTATTTAAAGTATAAGTTTAATGAGAGCAAATGCACCAATTGACAGTGTCTGACTTGGTGGCACATGGGTATCCGCTGCATATAAAAGCAGTGAGTGTAATGTATCAGAAGTGATGTTGCTTCATGCAGGGATGATTTCCTCCATTAGCACGATGACGATTTGGGGCTGATTTTGCATTTTAGAATACTGACTTTACCGATGATCCCGAAAAGTCTGGTCCTATTTGATCTAATACTGTTTGGTTAAAAGCTATGTTGGGTATGAAATAAAAAGAAACAGTATGAAATTTTATATATGGAAAAATGCACATGGATGGACTTTTAATGCACCTTATATATTATTATTATTATTATAGGAATTCTAGCGCTAACTTAAATAATGCTCAAACATTCCTTATAGAGGTAAAAACAAGAATAATTGCAAAAATTGGTAATGATTTTTTCAAGTATGCACTTGAAAAAACAAAAGAAAAAATTTAAAGCTGAGTGTGTTGGTGTGACGCGGCATCCGAATAATACAGGAGAAAAACCTGAGTATTGAAAACCAGGTAGTTGACACATGTTCACATTATGCACAAAGATGCAAATTAGATGAGCAACAATAATAAAAATAGCAATAATAATAATAATAATAATAATAAATCCATGCCACATCCATGCAAATACAAACTTGTACGAAACTGAAAGAGCAAATTACAGTTTGAACGTTTAAAAAATATCTTTATCTGTGACATCTTCTTGCATATACTGCGTCAGTGCTAATCTTGACAAGACTTCTACGCGGAGGAACATGCTTTGTATACCAGCTTTGTAATCATACAGTATGTACATTCCATCATCATGAACGGCAGGTTGTCTGCATTTGATTTATCAGTTTTGAGAGATGGGACTGCAGACAGACCAGATATGACAGCAGCAGCTCAGGACAGTGCTCACAGAAGTATCTTAAATCTAATCAGGTGTCTGCTACCTGTCAGTGTCTAATGTATTTACTTGCTCCACTTCACGGCTGAAAAAAAAAGGCTGGTAATTATAGGAAGTGGACACTGGACAATGAGCCAGACAAACAGAAGCTGGGTGGCATTGCAGTGTGGATTCGTTCTAGCTTAGTGAAGCTTAGTGATATATTTTAAAGGAGTTTTAACTGGTTTGTCTGTGGAAGTTTACTTATGTGAGTCAGCTATATTTTCTGACTCATGTTTAGGAAAAAGATGTAAAAAAAAAAATAAATCACCCAGTCAGATTCAAGTAAGAGCTATTTTTGGAAAAAATAAATTAATTAGCGTCTCTCATAAACAGCGACCTGGCTTAACCTGCCTTGATGTGGTATTGTGAGTCACTTTCGTTTGTAGCATGTTCTTTGTCAGCATGTGAATTATTTGCAGGTTTCATGACCCTTTCCTTTACCGTGTCACGACTTGCAAAACCACTCAACACTACAAAAACCTTTTCTTTGTCTTTAAATGAAAAGCATGACATAATGACCACATATATTGTAAGCTTAAAAGAAAAAGAAGTTTGCTTGGGCCAAATTTGTGTTATGCGGTTGTTGTAATAGCTCTCACTTGTTCCAGCTGGTGCAGTGCATGCCTTAGTGTGTGCACTATTTTATATATACTGCTCAAAAAAATAAAGGGAACACTTAGTCCCAGTTTGACTTGAACCATGCACACACATACTGTATGAGAGGCGTTCAAGTCAAACTGGGTGTTCCCTTTATTTTTTTAAATATACATATGAAATACTTTGTATATCATATAATGGTTGTATCTGGAAAGTAAGGGAGAGATATTTGTCTCACCCTGTCTTGACCAAGTGTACACAGTTATCGTTAATGGCTTGGGTGTTAATTCTGTACATCGAGTGTGTATTTGAGTAAGTCATCAGTCATGCAGTGTGGACGGGTTGTTAGGACAGGCTGCACGTTAAGTCTTAAATGTGAAGCAGAAAACACAGTATTTAACACAGTATAGAAATCACAGAGTGTGTGTGTGTTTGTATGTGTATTCAGGGTGTATTCATGCATTACACAAAGCGATCCTGGGTAAGCTTCTGGATCCTCCGTGAGACTGTGTGGGATAAAATACTTGATAAAGATCAATAAATGAATGAATGTATTTAAAAAAAAATTATAATTTTTATTGCACATGCCACTCAGGGTTAGACAACAAGCTTATTTTAGCAACTTGTCTTATTTTCAGTTTATAGTATTACATGTTACATTCCAATACATTTTTGTTGTGATTCAGATATAATCGCTTGTTACTATTTTTATAGCGTGGTCACACCCAATTCAATCACCAAGGAGCTCATTGAGTTCCTGGTGGAAATCAATGCCCTATAATTCCCACACTGTCTAGTGCCACCTTATCAGTCACTTTATCAGCGCAGTAAATAAAAGCCTATAGCAAAACCCAGACGCAATGTTTGCATAAAGTATGCACCGAACCATTAGTGAGCTCATATCTGTTAAACTTGCATTCATATCTCATAATCTGGCGCATAAGTATCTACAAATAGCCTCACAGAGTCGAACGTAGAGACCGACGGGCTGAGATGAAAGACTCATTGATGAAGAATAAAAAAAAGTCAAAAGAGAAAAAGGGAGTAGTGGAAACAGATGGAGGATTTCAGTTGTTCATGCATGACTCTAAACGCCGAGGTAAAGACAGACAGAAAGAGTCAACTAACATGAAGGAGAACGCAGACGGGGAACTCGGACAGCAGCTCTTACAGAACGAATCATGAGGTTTTGCAGCTGCAAATTCGAACAGTTGTGTGCTGTACAGCTAATGAAACACTTCTCATCTATTATGTTCAGACAGTGTTTTGGGCTACTAGACATAGTTTACAATATCCTCAAGCCGTTTGACTAGACAAATGATTTTAAAAGGGTAAAAGAAGCAGCTGCGAGCAAGAGTTTGTGAACACTTTGGAATTGCCTGTATTTTGGAATTTCTCACATCATTAAATCAAATCTTAAACAGATGAACAGCACATGCACCATTCTTATTGGATAAATTGTAACTGGTGGACTGTAAACCAAAAATAAATATTTCAGAAGATCGAAATGAACATTTCTCCATCCGATATGTTCGACGAGAAAAAATTAGAACCACAAACTGTTTTTTTTTTTTTTTTTAACATAAACTAATTTCATTGTCCAGCACTTGGACTAATTTGTAAAAAAACAAAGAACAAAAACAAGATGAATACAAACTGCCATCACCAAACTGCATCCCTATGGTAGGGAAATTGTGTATTCCAATCCAAGTGGTGTCAAGGATGGACGTCTTCTGTCCCCTTTTTAGTTAGCCATGTTACAGTATATGAGCAGTGGTTGAAAGAAATACAGACAGCTTCAGGTGTCTTGTGGAAAGTCGCCTTCCAGAATGTTAGACAGGTTTGTTATTTATAAAGCCAAAATGTGCAACACTGCCACCTCTTAGCTTCACCGTCCTGGATTGGACCTACTGTTTGTGCAGCGTTTTCCTCAAGTTCATATGGGTTTTCTCTGTGTTCTCTGGTTTCCTTTTACTAAACAAGAACATGGAGGTGAGGGTGTGACTGGGCGTGTGGTACCTTGGTAAACACACTCCGATCCTAAATAGACTAAACAAGGTACCGAAGATGAATAATGAAGATGAATGAATAAATGAATGAAGAATTCCAAGCCAATATGTGGTTTACCTTCAGCAACTCTAAAGAATATGACTGTTTTACTTATAGAATGTTTTTAAAAATAAGCACATTTGTTGTACTCTTTAAAGTGCACTATGTTTTAGGAAAGGTTTTGTACTATGTTACAGTTAAAGCAATGCCGCTGAGAACAAAAAAGTGAAACATTCATCAAAAAGCGTTGAAGCTCATAATACAGTACTTTGAAAGGGCTGCAAAGGATCTGACTTCACACAAGTCGATGTCACAGAAGCTTCCTGAATGCCTTTTGGGTTTTCCCGCTTCTCCTGCTTCTTCTTCTTCCACCCACGCTTCCTGTGCACGCCCATTGTGTTCTGTCTGCACCTGTGTTTAATTGTCAGTCTCATTAACCCTCATCAGGCTCTGCACTTATCCCACTTTCTTTGTCTGGATCTGATGAAACGTTACTGAGTTGTTTTGTTGAATGTGCTTGCTCTGGGTTGTCTTTGTGTTTGAATCCTGGTCTATTTTTGATTTTGTGGTTCTTGGTTCAACTGATCATTCTTTCTTGCTGTGTTTCATTTCTTAACCCTTTATCCCCTTTGATTTCTGCCGTATTCTTTTCATAACGCCTTCGTTTTGGAGCCTTTTCACGTTTGCCTTTGACTTGTTTTGTGGTTTTGAGATTTGAATTTGCATTAATCTGTCTGTTCTTAACTCTAATAATAATAATAATGAAAAATACGAGGGGCATTCAAGACCAACCAAGCCTTTTGATTGGGCAGAATAACAAAGTTATGAAGGTAGAAACTACTTTTATTTTTCTATATTATCCTCTGCTACCCCTCCACAGGGTTTCATTTGCGCTTGGATACCATCAAGCTGAAAGTTTTCTCAGTACACCTGAGCCTGTTCAGGCTGCCTGGTTCACTTCTGAAACCCAAGCCTCCCAGGAACTCCTTTAATGTCCGAAACATGTAAAAATGGTTTCAAGTGAAGTTTTCTGTAAATGTTTTTTTTTTTTCTTCTGTGAATTGGTTTTATACCTTTATTCGGTTTGATTTGAATGCCTCTTGTAGAAGAAAAATAAAATTAAGATGCTCCTCATATATGGTATGTCCTGTCCCTCTGTGTCATCCTATATGGTCAGTTATAAAGAGTGTTGTAAAATCCTTGTGGACTAATCATAAATTCATTAGCGCTAATGTGTTGCCTGTTCGTATCTTTCAGCTGCCTGGAAACATAATTGATGAAAGCTAAAAGATGGTAGCTGATAATGACACGGCAAGCTAGTTCAGCATGAGAATAAAGACAAAGAGAAACCAAGTAGCGCATCAGCTGGGAATCGAGTATTTTATTCTGTTTATGCTTGCCTGTTGTTCCTGCACAGAGGAATTCTTCATGAGTGTCATGTAGCAGGCGTGAGATTTGGCATACAGTATAGCTACAGCACCAAGGTGAAGCGTATTATGTTTAACATGTCACAAATAATTGTCTCGCAAAAGTCAGAAAAGGAGTAATTCTATACTCCTGTACTTGCTTTCCTACTAGACAGGTAAAGTTTGAAATTTATTTATTTTTTTTTAAAATACCCCAGCCACAAAATCTGTTTGTTCCAGGGATTGTGTCTGGGCTTCTCATTCATGCACCTCCACTGCCTACAGTATCATAAAGTTTTGCAAAGCAGCTTCCCAGATGTCGCTGTGTCATCAAAATCATAAAGAATGCAACAAAAAAAAGATGAAAAAAAGAAAAATCGGGGAAATGAAAATGTTGAAAAAAAGAGACAACCTGGGTAGGTTTTTACCGGGACAACTAGATGTGTTCTGTGAGAAGATGAGACACGATTCAGACTTTCCTGTAAATGCATGCATTGTTACAGAATACAAATCACCGCATACCATAAGACCAAAACCTCACTCCAGGGGACTGCTGAATTCTAGAGTAGAGGTAATTCTATAGCAGACTGGCGGTCTGTGATCTACAACAAAAGAAGTTGTCATGCAACATCCAAAACACAGAGTAAATCAACACCAGAGTGACTTAAGCACAAGAAGGTTTTTCTTTTTTTTTAAATATACATTTCGGAATGGCCAAGCCAGAGTTCTTTCTTTAATCACGTTGACGCACTGTGGCGTGATCTGAAGCAGGCCGTTGAAGCAAGACATCCTAAAATTATACACAAACTGAAACAGATTTGTGTAAAGGTACATGCCAAAATACCTCCTAATGCGGCACAGGATTGATCAGCCGCTAAAGAAAGCATTTGGTTGAGGTTACTGCCGGTAAAACGAGTTCCACTAGTAGCTACTACTGTATGAGTTCGCATACTTCCTCGCTCAATGGCCTTGAGTGTTTCAAACACTTCTTCGGTATACATATAGAGCCCCGAACACATGAATATGCTAGCTGTTAAATAAGGTTGTCTTTGTTTATCATGAAGATCATATATTTTTCCTGCAGACATCTTGATGAGTCTGTCAAATCGTTTAAGCACAGTTAATATAAATGGATGGGTGGAGGGTTAAATACTCGCTCAGGGTTCATGAGGGAATATAAAGACGAGGTTTGTCTCTGTTTAAACCTTTGTGAGAACTCAAGTCAGTCCTCGGGGGGGCAATTTTGTCCTGCATATTAGATGTAATGGCAGATTTGTGAATCTTGCACAGATGGTACCATTTTGGGAAAGAGGCCCTTGAGAAGGCCTTAAGAGAGTAAGAAAGCGAGGAAAGAGGAAAAATAGGTTCTCTCAGGCCACGTGTGTGAAATCGAACAAATTTTCTAATTCAGAGAAACAGTAAAAAGGCTGATAATGGTAGTCATCAAGCTCTTTTACAATCTAGGCGGCTTTACAAACGTGCCCTAGCCCATTTTACTCGCAAATTTCACAGTTTGCATGCCTAGATATTCTGGCGACTAGCGCTACTGATCTTTGCACTGTTGCTGTAAATCTACGGATGTAAAACCTGAATTTCTCCCACAGGCATGGAGACTGACGCAGAGGAACCAGGTTGGCATGGACCTGATCGCACGACGTCTGCGTGGAACTCCTCTTCAACACTTTCCCATGAAAACATTGGACTGAATGGTTCATATGGTAGCGGATCGAATTTCTGGCTGCTTCAGAACAGTTCAGCAGGGACCACTAATGCCACACTTGCGACCATTGTGCGGGACATGAACGTGGCGAAGGCAGAGATTGGCATCCTGAGCGTGATCCTGGTGCTCACCACGCTGAGCAACAGCTTTGTGCTCTGGGTTCTGCTGCGGAGGCGCAAGCACAACGCTCCCATGCACCTTTTCATGGTTAATCTCTGTGTGGCTGACTTGGTGGTGGCCTTCTTTCAGGTGAGCAAACGGATTAACAGGGTATACAACAAATAATGCGAGAAAATGTTACCACCGCCATGCGTAACATTTCAGCATATCGGGTAAAAAAATTGTTTTTCCAGATCCTTGTGGAACGTTATGGTTCTCATTGACTTCAAACTAAGCAGCTGAAGGTTTGGCTTGCACAATATTATTGGTGCCCATTCAGAGCTGTAGATCAGAATAATCAATACGAGCAGGTCCATTAATTCAAACTGTCAGTTTAAAAAATGAACTTGATAAAGTGAGTCATAAGGCCCATCGCTAAGCAGAACTTTGCTTGTTTGCTCCGGTGTTTAATATATCAACAAGTAGGATTGCCAACAAACCACAGTATTGGTTTAAACCACATATTTCTTCAATTTAGCTGAGGATATGCTTAGGTCAGCTTGCTCCTGATGGCCCCAGTGCTTTCAAAGAGGGGAATAAAACGCCATTCGTTTTAGGAAACCAATCAAGTGCCGAGTGATGTGATGACTCTGCTATTACAAATTGGATTATATTCCTGTAATAATTGAATCCTGAAAATATTTTTGCCACTACAATTTACAAGTGCTTATAATAATAATAATAATAATAATAATAATAATAATAATAATAATAATTTATTATTATTATTTAGAAATTAAAGAAACTGAAGGTGATTTTTAAAAAATATTTTTACAAAAAAATCTTAATGATAAATTATTTTAAAAAAGGCAAAAAAAAAGAAAAAAAAGGTTTTTTGTAAATACATGCTTGATAATTGTGCTCATTATGACAGTGAATGGCCAAAAAAGTTATTTTAGCTAATGTAAGCTGATACCCACCTAACAATTATAGCCCATCCTATCAAAATTCTGTACATGGCACTTTTTTGATCTATGTGTTGATCATAACCACTTAAATATAAAAATATAATGTTTTTATCCAGAAAAAAGTAGAGCTCGTCAGGAAACGTCCATAGTTTAAAAACCCCAGAGAGTCTAAGAGCATTTTAAATCTTCTGGTTGGTGACAATGCAGTTAAGTAAACTCGCTAAACAGCAAAGAAAAAAATTTTTTTGTCCTTTTGTGACTCATATACTTCTGGATCTTTTAAAAAAAAAAACAATTAAGTCACACCAATAACAGACGAGACTGAATTCTTGTAACCAATTTTAATGCAGAAAGCAGAATTTCTTAACCTCACCCAAGATTGCAACAGAAGCTGGCAATCAAAGACAGTTTTACATTTTTTTTTCATTATTAGTTCAGTAATCATTATCTACCCATTACTTAGTTTTGCATAAATGTGGTTTAGGCTGGCATGAAGTGTAATAATTAGCAAATAATTTGCACTTTAGGTTTCTAACTAATCACTGAATTCTTGTAACCAATTATAACACAGAAAGCTGAACATCTTAATCTCACACCATGGCTTGCTAACAGCTTTGCAATCAATCTTAATTTATAGTCGCTTACTCACGCATTGTCTATAAAAAACAAAAACAAAAACAAAGAACAAATATACTCTCAGCTGTCTTAGCAAAAAACACAACAAAATTTGGCAAAAATATCAAGATGAAGACATCACAGTACATCTACTGTACGTATGTAATCTTATTTTTTAAGAACAAACAGATCATATTACAACAAGAGAAAACAGTATTTTTTATTGTTCTTCTGACAAAATCCATAATTTAAAAAAAACATCTTTCAGTTAATGACAAATAGTAAGCTAATACTATGCACTGTAAAAAATGTCCGTAAATTTAACGGTAAAATATCCGTATACATGCTACAGGATAAAACCGTAACAAAACATGCGATAACCGTAAAATTTACAGTGAAAAAACGTAATTAGAGTAAGACCTTACATTTAACAGTTAAAAACATATGAAAATACGATTTATTGCAGTAAAATTAACAATATACTGTATTATCCCTTACAGAAAAGACATGAATTTCACATGTTTTTACATATGCAAAATCTTTTCGGCATGAATCATTGATACAGTATATGGCTTGGACTACTTTTTTCACACGTTTTTACTCCAACTCTCCAGGTTCTCCCTCAGCTGATGTGGGACATTACGGAGAAGTTCCAGGGGCCTGACTTGTTGTGTCGCGCAGTGAAATACTTGCAGATCGTGGGCATGTTTGCATCCTCTTACATGATAGTGGCTATGACAGTGGATCGCTATTACGCCATATGCTGCCCTTTTCAGGCGCACAGATTAGGGGCGAGCTCGTGGTGGAACACATCCATCATTGTGGCATGGGTTCTGTCTCTTGTGCTTAGCATACCACAGGTAAGAGAGTGCACCCTACTACTAAGGGGCTTATTAACATAGAGTGAATAAAACAAACTGAGAAGCATGTCATAAATCATACATTCTTCAGTGGCATTTTGGACAAGCAATGGTTCTAAAAATGTTTTTAGTCTAACGCATAGTGATTTTTAATGATTCTATTTTGGTGTTGATTTAATGGTGAGTAACAATCTATTGTAATGTTACTATTCTTAAATCTAAATATATTTATTATTATAACACATTACAATATCATTATAAGTAAGCATCTGCTTCTGTACAAGCTCACTTTGGAAAACAGCCTACTGCGGAATGACTAGCCTTAGATTTGTTCTGTAGGTTTTAACCTACAGTACAACATTACTTATCTTTCCGTAGGTGTTCATTTTCTCCAGGATTGAATTAAAAACAGGGGAGTTTGAATGTTGGGCAAGCTTTATGGAGCCATGGGGTCTGAAAGCCTATGTCACATGGATGACTCTAGCTGTCTTCATCCTTCCTGCCTTTATTATCATGGTGTGCCAGGTAATAGAAATCTTCTCATAAACTTCTACAACATATACACTTGGTAAATCAATTTCTGATGAGTCAGCAGTTTATTTCGAAAGTCAGATTGCTACATTGCAGGTGCACTACGGCCACTTTTTCTCTCCAAGTGAATAATATTCGTGTAGTCTGGCTGAAATTAACCTTCATTTACATCAATCACACGCCAAAGAAGGGATAATAAGTGATATATGAGTCATAATCGTGCTAAAAGGATCAGCAACGTAATAAAATAAATCATTTATTAAAATGCATTTATAGACTGCAGCCAAGTTACACACCAGCTGGAGCATGAACAGAGAGAGTGAGGTCAGTGACAGTATTATCCATAGAGGGAAATGCATGTCAATATTTACAGTGACAATAAAATAATTGCATTTAATTTAATCGTGCGGCACTTTTATATTCAAAGAGTAGCAAACATGATTAAGAGAGAATCAGAGAGAGGGACTTACAATCATACATCATACTTACATTATTACCTTTACTTTTTCTAGGGTAGGCTTGCATTTCATTTTATTTGTGAATATTTCAAATATCAGTTGTACCAGCTGGAGAAAACTTAACACTGCAGTGCTAAAATATACAGAACCTGAGCCATGCAGGGTAAAGTGTTTGGTCATCAAAATGGCTGGGCACGCACAATGAGGGCATCATGTGTGTGTATATGCAGATCCAATGCCCTTATTTTCAGAATCTCCCTCCAAGCTTTTCTGAAAACTTGGCAGCTCTGATCTATATACAGTAATCCCCTGCAACACTAATGCCAGTGTTTCACTAGTGCTTGGATACCATCAAGGTAGAAAATTTTCTCAGTACGCTGGAGCCTTGATCGGACTGCCTGCTTCATGTCTGAAACACTGGCCTCCCAGGAACTCCTTTATGGAGAGAGGTTCGGACTGTATAGGAGATGTAGCAATAATTTCCCAGCCGAGTTCCTGTAATAGATGTTTCTTTTCTGCACGTTATCAGTCGATTTTTAAAGATCAGGTGTTGATCAACTTGATCAACGTTCATGGGAACATGGGAACTGCTGTGGGCTCCGATCATCTTAACTGGGATCATCATTCATTACCGAACTGAGTGTCTTCTGTAAATATGAATGAGTTTTACACCTTTGTGCACAAGAAATTTCATCAATTTCAAGTCCTGGTTTGACTTGAGCACTCCTCATACTGTACAGTATATTAGAGAAGTGACTGCTTCAAGTCAAAGTACTGAGCTGCAGTAAAGCATCACAGGCTGTGTTCCAAAGCAAATAAGGCACACTTAAGTATGATGATGGAACAAAAAAAAATTTCTCTCCAAGAGAAATAATATTTGTGTACCCGAACCCGGGCCTTCTGCATGACAGGCGAAACACCTACCACTGAGCCACCTGTACAGTACATGTTAATATTTGGAGTGACATTAAAATATTTAGTTCTTTCTTTTCATCTCCCCTTCTTCTGTATCAATAAACATTCTTCTTTGACTGTACTTTCTCCATTCATTATTATGGGTGTCTGTGAAAACTGATCGACAACAGCTAGCCTGCTAACTCTGGCTATCAAGCTAAATGAAGTGTAGAGAATAAAGCTTATAGTGCTGGATCGTTTGCCAACAACCATATTAGCTGCTTTATTTAGAAGAATGCTTAATTAATTTACTAGCTTCCCTCCAAAAAAAATATTCATACCTCTTTAACTTTTCCAAATTTTGACATGTTATAACCACAAGCGTAAATGTATTTTAAATAAATAAAAATCTGAAAAGTGTGCCGTGCATTTGTATTCAGCCCCCTTACTCTGACACTTCTAACTAAAATCCAGTGGGCCCGTTAGATGGGATTAAAAAAACACTTGGAAGGGGAGGGGTAGGGGATTTCCGAGTTCAAAACCCGAAAGTTTCGATATGAAAACTCGAAAATTTCAAGATGTAAACTCGGAGGTTTTGTGTTTCAAACTTGAAAATCTGTGGGGGGTTTTTCCATCGAGGAAGGAAACCGGATATACAATTTACAAGGTTAGGCAGACATCACTTGTTTTGCATTATGCCTGTGGAAGATCTAATCAAACTTAACTTTTCCCTTGGCTTGTGTAACAAGGAAATACTTGTCATTTTAGCCCAGAATCACCAGATCATCATAAGCTGATGCAGCCATGGTTCCCTTGCACTCTGGTGTGTGCTCTTTCAACCTTGTGCAGAGAGTGTGTCTTTTTTATCTTCCCTTCATATAAAAGGCTTGAGTTAATTTTTTTGTTTGTTTTTTTCTCAAAAGTTCCGAGTTTTGTTCTTGAAGTTATTTTTCTCAGAATTTTTTTTCATCTTGAAACTTTCGAGTTTTAAACTCGGAAATTCCCTGCCCCTCCAAGTCGTTTTCTTATTTATCCGATCTTGGACCTAATACTCCGTCGTACCTTCAGAAGTCAGGTACAGTAATTCGGAATTCGAGTCCACCACAGAAGCCATCAAAAGCCCCAGGACTACACTAGACAGGTCAGGGATAAAGTTTAAAGACCTGTTAGTAGTTTGCAACATGCTACTGTTCTGTATGTGTATGGCGTTATATTCCTGTCACAATTCTGAGCGCGTAGTTTGACATTTTGAGAGCAGACTAAGCACTCTATGCGCGTGCAATGTCTCCCCTGCGCGCTCAACAGCTCGATTCTGCGCGTGCAGTGTCTTCCCTGCTCACTCAACGTGTTCTCCGCGCGCGCTCGACTCTGCAACATTTCTTTTCTGTGCGTGCTCGACTCTGCCTGTACGCTCGCTCGACATTGTCCAGCGTTACAACACTGTCACGTTGAGCGAGCAGGGAAGACACTGCACGCGCAGAATCAAGCTGTTGAGCGCGCAGGGGAGACATTGCACGCGCATAGAGTGCTTAGTCTGCTCTCAAAATGTCAAACCACCCGCTCAGAATTGTGACAGGAATATAACGCCATATATGTGAAACTGCAAATGGGACTTCTTACAGTATGTCTTTTTTTCCAACAACAATGGTTTTCTTCTTGCCACACTTTCATAAAGGCCAGATTTGTGGAGTGCACAGTTAATAGTTGTCCTGTGGACAGATTTTCCCACCTGAGCTGTAAATCTCTGCAGCTCCTCCAGAGTTACCATGGGCATCTTGGCTGCTTCTCTGATTAATGCTCTCCTTGCCCGGCCTGTCAGTATAGTTGGATTGCCATGTCTTGGTAGGTTTGCAGCAATGCCAGACGTTTTCCATTTTTCGATGATGGATTGACCTGTTCTCTGTGATGAGTGAACCTGTGAGATGGTCAAAGTTTGGGATGTTTTTATTTATTTATCACCTAACCCTGCTTTAAACTTCTCCACAACTGTATCCATGACCTGTCTGGTATGTTCTTTGGGCTTCGTGATGATGTTTTGTTCACTAATGTTGTCTAACAAACGTCTGAGGGCTTCACAGAACAGCTGTGTTTATACTGAGATTAAATTACACACAGGTGGATAGGGGACTTTATTTACTAATTAGGATGAAGGCTTGTGGTTCCACTGGGTTTTAGATAGGGGTGTCCGAGTAAAGATGCATGTCACACTTTTATGATTTTTATTTGTAAAAAATGTAGATTAATTGTAGATAATTTTATCGCTTCACAATTATGTGCCACTTTGTGTTGGTCTGTTACATAATATTCCAATAAAATACATTTGTGTTTGTTGTAACATATATACATTGCATTGTGTATTCTTTATGTAGTGGGTTTAATATGTAACTCATTGCTTCATTCCGTGGCTTATTTGATGCACATAATATACTGTGTATTATTTAAATTGTTCGTTCATTCCACTTACATTAGTGCATCTTCCTGGTCAACCAGACTTGTTGTGGGTCTAGAACCTATGCCAGGAAATCTGGATGAGTTAAGGGTTTATCACAGGGCAACTTGCATACACACATTCAAATCCTTTTGTACAGTAAAGGCATTTTACAGTAGCCAATCCACGTGAAGGCGTGTTTTTGGAAGGTCAGAGGAAATCTGAGAACCCTGGCGGGAAAAAACATTGATACAGGGGAGCATGCAAGACTCCACTTAACATCTAAGGACATATAGGACTTGACAATTCGATAGTTCAGGACTGGAACTTTCTACAAGTCTATCTGAGTCTCCAATAACTACTGGACTCCATTTTAACATCAATTAACATCAACTATTATAGCTGAACCCAACACTTAACACTGTATAAATGCAGATAATTTCCTGCTATCTGTTTCATCCAGATGAGGATGGGTTCCCTGTTGAGTCTGGTTTCTCTCAAGGTTTCTTCCTATTACCATCTCAGGGAGTTTTTCCTTGCCACTGTCGCCCTCGGGCTTGCTCACCAGGGACTATCTGACCATTTTGATTCATACACATTCACATTCCATACAAACTTAAATAATTCTTTTGATTGTGTAAAGCTGTTTTGAGACAATGTCAATTGTTAAAAGCGCTATACAAATAAAACTGAATTGAATTGAATTGAATATAAAAAAATAATGCAAGAATGTTTTATACTGTAAAATGACACAAATCGAAAACAGTATACATGATCTCACTTCCCATCCTAGCCACTTTCAAATAATTCCTAAAGCGTTCAACCTTTAAAATTGAGAGGTAAAATGTTAATTAGCAAAAGAATAATTGACAGAAATAATGGACATTGTATTAGATAGAAGGATTTAAATTGATATTTGATTAGTGGGTCACATCGTGTTAACAACTTGGGCATGACTGTATTCCTCCTAGGTACAGATTTTCAGGGAGATCCATAAGCGCATATACCCGCATTCGAGGCGTATGTCAGCTGACTCGAAGAAAAGTTTTGTCATCTTCCTCACACCCAGCCTGCGTAATCAGAAGGACAAAATTAGAGAAGGAGGATTAAGGTTGAAGGATTCCCGAAGAGAATTCCATAGAAAAAACAACAGTGACTCATCCCAGTCATTCTGCAATGCTCGCAACTCCCAGCATGCACCACAGCCAGACTGCTGTGACTGTCCGCTCCAGGACAGCCAAGGTGGAAACGAGCTCCAAAACGCCAAGCAATCCCCTGATATACTGCCCCACACACTCTCCCACACACACTCTCACCAAAATGAGGACAACTCATCAGCTGTTCAGAGCTCTGGTCCTCTTCTTGAAGATGCTGCTGATTGTTATCAGACTTCCCCGGATTACACCGGGCCCTTAGATAAGTCAATCGAGGCCCCTATAGAGAACTGCAATCCAGTCCATCCTGTCCGGGCTTCATCATCTATTTCACGCCCCGTGACTCCTCCACCACCAGGAATAACCAGAGCGTTGACCAAAACACTGAGGATGACTCTGGTCATTGTGCTGGTTTATACCATGTGCTGGGCACCCTTCTTCACAGTGGAGCTCTGGGCCGCTTGGGATCCAAAATCACCTGTTAATGGTGAGTTCACTGATTGAACCCTCTAAATCTATCATTGTTCTAATGACACATATAACTACAAGTGACATGGATGATTAATAATTAGCTCAGCAACATATTTGTACATATTTGAAGGCATACATATATACCAAGAAAGGGAGTATAGTGCATGCAAAAATGTGTTTCTTTGTAAATATCTCAAGATGCAATATAACTTTAACGACATGGTAAAAACTGGCTTATGTTGTCATGTGGTTAATTAGACTAATTAATATACAGTGGAACCTCGGATTATGAACATAATTCGTTCTGGAAGTTGGCTCGTATTCCAAAATACTGGTAAACCAAATTAAATTTTCCCATAAGAAATAATGGAAAATCAAATAATTTGTTTTAAAGCCCAAAAAAATACATTCATAAAAATAATTAATACAAAATATAAAGTAAAAATAAAACAAATTAACCAGAACTTTACCTTTAAAAAAAGTAAAAATAAATCCCGACAGATAAGTTTTTCCGTTTATGCTCGCAGGCGCTGTGTGTGTGTGTGTGTGTGGGTAATGTGCGTGCACACACACACACACACACATTAATGGGAAGACTGTTGTATCGGAAAAATTAGCAAGGAACATCGCTAGTCACACTCACGTGAGCTTATACTAACGGAATAACTGCTGTAAAGTAAAAAAAAAACAACAGCAACAAAAAAAATTAAACTGCACTTTACCTTTGAAAAGAATCACGACAGAGCAGAGTTTCTGTGTAAGGCAGAGAGTGTGTGTCTGTATGTGTGTGTGAAGCTGAAAGGAGGAGGGGGTGGGAGGGGGTCTGTAAAGGCGAGAGAGAGAGAGAGAGAGAGAGAGTGTGTGTGTGTGTGTGTGTGTGTGTGTTGGTGTGAGTGAAGGAGCATGGTGTCAAATTACACGCTCGCGCACACACACACACACACACACACACACACACACACACACACACACACACACTCACTCTCTCTCTCTCTCTCTCTCTCTCTCTCTCTCTCTCTCTCTCTCGCCTTTACAGCCCCCCTCCTCTCGGCTTCCCACATACATACAGACGCACACTCTCTGCCGGATGTTGATTATACCAGTAAAAGACCTGCACTAAGACCCAGCAGGGGAGACGATTACCTACAATTCCGCAGCGCAAGAGAGAGAAAACCATTGGTTCAGTTATGATCACGTGACGCTCGGCGTCAAAACAAAAAGCGCATGCGTGATACATGATACTCTGTGCTTGTAAACCAGGACAACGCTCGTTTTTATTAAAAATCTTTGCTCGTCTTGCAGAATACTCGCAAACCACATTACTCGTAATCCGAGGTTCCACTGTATGTACATATGAACAGTAGAATGAAATAGAGGCAGAGATCATGCCTTGGGGCAATACTGTATTTAAAAAAAGCTATCATAAATAGACTGCCAATACAGTATAAAAGAAGAAATATGACTATGCAATCAGACTCATTACAGTACCATAAACTGAATTGCAATGCCAAAATGTGACTGTGCATGCAATGAAACACCACAGCTATCAGCTAAAAAGAAGCTGTTTAAAGCAAGATGCAACGAAACAACAAATGGAGACCATTTTACAATAAATACCCATGCATTTTGCAATATATGGTTTCAGGAAAAGATAATGAAATAATGGACTCCTGAGCAAGACCCAAACAGGACCTCACTTCTAAACCCCAAAAAACAAAATAAATACATATATCATTACATACATACACCAATCAGCCACACTGAAATAAATAACATAAATTATATATATATCAGTAAACTGAATCATGAGCACCTAAGGCTCATCTCTGGCTGTCTAGAGCACAGAACACCCAGTGTAACACAGCCTGCTGCACATGGGTCTTAGCAGGCCAAGTGTTCAAGGTTGTTGATATTGTATCCAAATTTCCCAAATCCAAATCTGATTGAGCATCCATGGAATGTACTAGACAAACAAGTCTGATCCATGGAGGCCTTATCCCACAACCCACAGCAGGAGTCCTCTGGAGCCATGGCCTGAGGGGTCAGAGCTGCCCTGGTGGCACAAAGAGTACCTACACAAAATTGATTAATGATTCGGGTTTTAATGCTTATAAGTATATTTTATATATATATAAATATATATATATATTTAAGGCTTATTAGTATATGTTTATTATACATTTCTCAGTGAATCGCAGAGTTTAGTCAACAGGTGACTAGCTTGAACAACTTTTATTTTGTAGTTTGTCCTTTAAATTAAATGGGTAATAATCTTATTAGAAGCAGATCAGCCATATCTGATAACCTATTGGTTATTAATTGGCTGATTAATCTGGTTGCCATAGCATGTTATTAGTAGCTGTAATTGTATCTTGGAATGAGAAACAGATCAACATCTATCTCTTCTATCTTCTATCTCCCTGTCTCTCTCCCTCTCTCTTTCTCTCTCTCAGGGACGGCCTTCGCTATCCTGATGCTGCTGGCCAGCTTGAACTCCTGCACAAATCCTTGGATCTACACAGCCTTTTCCAGCAGCATCTCTCATGAACTTTCCTCCCTTTTGCGTTGCCGGACTCGAAGCCCTCGCAGGGGCTCTTTACCGGAAGACTCCAGTGGCATAAACACCAGCGTCACCACCACTCACACCACTGTGTAACATGGGTGAACAGATTTACAATGTACAAGAGCCATGCAGCACATAAAAGATGAGCTACAGGGAAACATTGAGAGATTTGTTGCTGGGACATATTGTCCATAGTGTAGCTGAAGCAACCTGAGGAATTGGAATGAGCACATTGTGGAATAAACCACATGAACATGAACTGAGGAACATGGGCATGATGTAAACATATAATCATTATGCAATGTTCACAACAAAAACATGGAGATACTTGAGAGGTTTCAATCTAAACTTATGTAGAGCAGATAGTTACTCCTCTAACACTAAGCTACAAACATATACCATATATAGAACATATTTTTTATCAAATTAACGAACTCCTCAGGCAAGAACATGTGAAGGCTGCTTCAGAACTCTTGATAGAAAAGGAGGACGGCCACCTAAGCCTGCGCCCAGACGTTCCCTAGGATCATTTATCACTGTGTAGTTATTCCTTATCAGACTTTCTGCTACAAAAGTCTCAGTTCTGACCTTGATGGAAAGCATGAGTGAGAAGAATGAGTCATGCATGGAAACTCCATCATGAAGACAACTTCAAAATTGTGAGAAGGTGATGGCACTGAACGGTGCACAAATGTGAAAAACAGGAAACGAATCTACGGAATATAGAAGGGGAGGGAAAGGAAACAGTAATATAGCACACAAGTGCACATACTGAAGATATCAGGGATAATGAGGTTTTAATCACAGTTTATTTTACAAATATGGCACCAGTGTTGCACCATTTTAACAAATGTAGCATTCCAGGGATCTACTGTATAGCTTGACTGAAGACTGTTCCTTTCATATTCTCCTACATTCACCTGTATATGATATGATATAACCAGGTTTCAAATTAAGCTCAAAGAGAAAAAAAAACGTTCCTTCAATATCATTCCCAATATGTGCAATCACCTCATTCAGAGATTTCTTTTTCCCTGGCCGTCATGTTCTCCAGTTTAATCTGTATTATACAACAGTTCCAACTAAGCTACCTGATTAGACATTTTGTCTCCTTAATAATTGCTTCTAAGTTTTTCCAAATCACCTCTGAAACATCCATGTTCTTTGATTTATGCTTACAAAGCTAACTAGCTTCTAACACAAGGCTGCATCCCAAATAGTCGTCCAACCCCTGATATTTGGTTTGTTGGACAAAAGATACATGTACATCGTAGCACAGTAGATTTCAATTTAATGCTATTTGGGATTCAACCCCAGAATCCAAGTGAAATACATGGAATATATAGAGAAACTTTTAAGATTTAGAGGACTGTCCACCACCTCCATATTTTATTCTCCTAAGCTTTTGACTACATAATGCCAGTAAGAATTTAAAGCTATTTTCAGACAGTTATACTAACCGCTTCACCAGCTCTGCCAGTCGCAGTTACGTAGTTAGTTCACCAGTTGCTGAGAGATATACTGTATGTTGGTGGAGCAAAATAACTGGTTAAATAAAAAATTATTGATAAAAATAACTGTGGAACTGTTGTATAAAAGCAATATCACACAAAAGCTGATGCTGTTGTGCTGAATATCAGCATGGCTGTAATGACTCAGGCCGCATCCTCATGCCTATGACCAGTAATCCCCAACCCCCAAGCAAATGGCACCGGGCCACAGAATAAATAATAAAATATTTCCGTTTTATGTATTATCTGAGTCTGAACGGGATTTTGTTTTGAAAAACATTGTATTTTGAACAGTGACCGGATTATTCTCTCAGTTATGTCTCGCCCCCCCAAACGATCCGCGGAAAAATGTTTCGAACGCACCCCCCTTTCAACCGGTTCACGGTATTTTTAATGCATGGTTGGGGACCACTGCCTATGACCACATTGCAGTCATGCTGATATTAAGCCCAACAGCACTCCTCCATGTGTAAATAAAGATGTTGCCTAAATAGCACAAATCTCATATTAAAGGCCTATTAACTGCACATTCAATGAGATTTAAGCTTGAGATTTAATTTCCCTACGTGAGAATGGACTTACAGAGCAATCTATTAATTTTATTAACATAATATTATGTTTTATTGACAATGTAATTTATTAAAGTGCAATGAATATATGTAAACATGTTATGTTATTTTATATAGTTACTGTATATTATTTGTGAATTGGAAATTGTGATGTAATTTTCTGAAACTACTCCCTTGTGTTACAAATAATAATAATAATAATAAAATATGTTTTTGAAAAAATAAAAAGACCAAATCATTTATATCTGAAATCATACGGTACTGTTCCTTTAAAGGTTCTTTAATGGTACCTTTTTTTTTTTTTTTTTTAAACATGTTAAACAAAGTGTGTCTTAATGCTGCAGCTGAAGTATCCCTCAGATAATGAAACATTTTCATACATAATTTTTCAAACCATTTATTTCACTCCTTCTCCAACTGCATCCACCCACACCATAGAACAACAGAGCTGAGCAACAAGCTGGGCATGGGATATCTTCTTACAGTATATGAGGTCAAAGTAGGGGAAAATATCCAATTGGCCAATACAAACAAAAGAACAAAAAGAGGGGAATTTTAATTTAATATTATTTTTGTATTCACATGTCCCCTTTAAGCTGGACAGTGGCCTAGTGGTTAGCAATGTCGCCTTGTACAGTACCTTCAGGCTCCGGCCTGTGTGCTTGAAGTTTGCATGTTCCGCATGTTGAAATGGAGTTCCTCCCACAGTCCAAAGAAATGCACATTAGGCTAACTGGCATTCCCAAATTGCCTGTAGTGTGTTAATGAGTGTGTGTGTGTGTGTGTGTGTGTGTGCGCCCTGCCGCAGTGGTGTCAAAAGTATTCACATTCATTACTTGAGTAGAAGTATAGATACTAGGGTTTAAAAAGACTTCTTTAGAAGTTCAAGTATCAACTCAAGCTTTTTACTCAAAAGTGTAAAAGTACTGGTTTCAAAACTACTTCGAGTATAAAAGTAAAAGTATCGTGAGGGGGAAAAAAGCATCAAGAATAAAAGCTTAGGCTGTGCCACTGGCCAGTATACTACTGTACACTAACACCTCATAAAATAAAGAAAAGAAAAATGTGTTGTTGTTTTTTTGTTGTATTTTTTAACGGCCATAGTGATTTGGGATACTGTATATGGCAATTGAAAAATAATGTATTTTAGTACATGTAAATACATGAAAGAACCATATATGTGTAATACTGAGCATTAACATGTTTTATGGAGAAGAAGATATGATAACTAGTTGCCTATAAGTATTTTAATGGTGCAAAAAGTCAAACTTCAGAGGCATGTCATCAGTAACCTTTATTAGAATGTAAATGTACATCCAAGCTTAGCTGCAGGAATCTGTGAGGGAATCTTGTTTACCCAGGGCAGGCTTAGTAACAATTACCCTTGTATGGTTGTCTACAATAAACATTAGTGCTGTCAGAATGAATGATTTATATATATATATATATATATATATATATATATATATATATATGTATATATATACATACACCCACAAATACATATACTGTATGTGTGTGTGTATACAGTATACAGTACATCATTCCTGTTACCCTACTGGTGCTGTTACCTTCCTCGCTGGTACTTGGTTGTGACATTTTGCTCGAATCTTGAGTCTCTATCACGGACATCTTCGTCTACTTATCACAACCTTATCAACCGAAAATGCTAATTTATTCAAACGTCCTTGCTGGAGTGTGTGACGTAACGTCATGTGCAGGTGCGATGGATCGCGTACCAACCAACAGGGTGTCGGAATGGTATGTTTATACTTCTCATCTGTAACGTCCTTCGGTATAGAAGAAAATAAAGATCACATAGACAAACGGAGTTGTTAGCAAATGTGCAGTTTACTTTTTTGTTCTCTCATGCGCATGCCCAGTGACAGATTACACACGCTTAGTTACCTCGTCCCGCTCGACGTGCTTACGTGCTTACGTCCGTGTCAGGATGCTGAACAGAAAACTTGGAACACATGCTAACATTACATCATCCAACCACAATCAAATTCGACCAATCTGGATGGCATGATTTATCTGGATGTTTTTTTTTTGTTTTTATTTTTTGAATGGCAAGCTGAAATAAAATAGGAGTAACGAGGCTATTTTTAAAATGTAAGGAGTAGAAAGTACAGATAATTGCGTGAAAATGTAAGGAGTAGAAGTAAAAAGTCGGCTGAAAAATAATTATTCCAGTAAAGTATAGATACCCAAAATTTCTACTTAAGTAAGGTAACGAAGTATTTGTACTTCGCTACTTGACACCTCTGTCCCTGCGATAGATTGCACCATGTCCATGGTGTACCCCACCTCGTGCCCAATAGACTGCGACCCTGTGTACAGGATTAAGCTGATATAGATGGTGAGTGAGTGAGTGAGTGATCCTTTTTAAACCCCCGTAAAAAATGTACAGTATACACCCACTCATCACCACAGTTGTAATGTTTATATATTTGCTTATTCATGGAGTTATTTAGATAAAAATCAGACAATCATGTGGTAGCAGAACAATGCTCACACTCATCCAGGAAAGAGCTTCATTTAATATTCACATGTAATATCAGAATGGGGGAAAATACAAGACCTTGACTGTGGTATGATTGTTGGTGCCAGACATGTTTGAGTATTTTAGAAACAAGATTTCTTGGGATTTGTACTGTATGCCCACAAATCCCTACTGTTTACATAAGAGTGTGAAAAACTCAACTAAAGCATTTAGTAGGCAGCATCTACTGTAGCAAGAGGAAAATGTGCAGATTGGTTTGAGCTGACAAACTCAAATAATCACTTTTTGTGGTGAGTGAAAATGGATCATTTCAAGACTACATCAAGTTAAATACTGCCAGCCAAGGACAAGAATATAATCCTGCACTGGGCATAGACTCACTGACACCGGGCAGTTAGATTGATAAAATGCCACCAGATTAATTTTGATTTCTGCTACATCAGGCAGAACCAAGTGTCAGAATTTGGTGTGAATGGCATGAATCCATAAACTGCCTTGTGTCACGAGTTGTGACTGTTCATGGTGGTGTAAGAGTGTGTTTTTCGGGAATTAATTGCACTCGATTAAACCAACCCAGTATCATTTTGAATGATGCAGGCTACCTGAGTATAGCCGCAAATTTTTTTATCTTACCTCCTGTAGAATAATGTGTCACGTCACAAAGCACAAACTGGTTTCCTGATTGTGTGACTGAGTTCAGTGTACGTGAGTTTTCATGAGTAAACTAAGAACCACTGGCCCTCCTGGGACGCTGTGTCCCCATATGGAGACATTACTTTTTGGGTACGCTGCACCTTATACTTCACTCTGTCTAACTTAAAGCTTTTAATTGTCATTAGTAGACACTTTGCAGCGTCATCTAATAGTAGCAAACGCACAATACACTAATTAGTAGAAACACAAGAGGGTGTCAAACTCATTTTCTCGTTCAAAGACAATGCTTAGATTTTATATGTATCAGATTCTACTAATCCCGAATATGTAGGAAAAAATAATAATGTATGAAAAATTAAAGCTCACTTTAATTTAAAGAGGTTAAAAATCTGACTTAAAAGCTCACTTTAGATGCAGATTATGTTTACAGTGTGAACGTACAGTATATGAAGTTTACCAGTTTATGCATGAGGCTTTATGTGAACGCAATACACAAAATATTACCATTTGTGTGCAAATTGTTGATGAATGAATGCTAGTTATGCATGTTCTATAAACCTTGAATAGTCACCAGTGGCACTGGTACCATAGATACCATTTTGCGCATGAGAGCGCCAATAAGGTGATTTATGACGCAGAACTGCAATAAATACTGCTGTAAAACAGACATCTTTCTCTGAAATCTTTTTACCAAGTCAGCACTGGTTCTATGAATCCCTGGAAGTCATCTCAGCTTCTTATGCAAAAGGCAAAAGAAGGCTCTTTAGGAGCTAGTTCAACATTTTGTCAAATGCCTTGATTTTTTTTAATTTTTTTTATTGAGAATAAATAAGTATCTTAAGTAAAACCCTTGATTGAAGTGTGTTGATCATGCCCAGCTGCGTGTTTTGTATTATCCACTTGGCACCATCCGTAAACCAAATTTTTGGAGTGTCCTGGTCTAGGTGTCCGATTGCTGGAATGAGGTGTCAATCAGCTCCCCTACATAGGAATCGGTTTCTGTCTATTTGAAAGATGTTTTCCAGTGCTAGAACTTAGCCACATTCATGTGTCCTAGCTTGACATGCTAGCGATTCAGCTTTCCAAAATCTACCTTGAGCTGTCCAAGCTTTAAATCATTGAATAGAACCAATGGAAATTTGACTTCGGTCCAATAATGCATGTGGGTGGACTCCAGCCAAAGCAGGACAGCGAAAGAAAACTCCAAAAACTCCTTATCTCTTTTGCGTTTTTCTCACCAGCTGCTTATGTTTAAGACATTAAACCACTGCCATAGCGGTTTGAACATAGGCATGATGAAAGCCATACAAAATCAGACACACATTTATTCCTCACTATAACTAGGTTTAACACTTATTACTGTGGCAGCATGACGCTTATTAAACCACCAACAGGCTTTGGTTATGGTATCAATAACCTAATTGTCACTTTATATAAATTCCATAAAGATGTTCTAAAACCCAGAGATTTCCTCTGAGGCTAAATGTGACAACATGATGCAAATTGTTAAACATTCCTACTTTTATGCCCGAATGAATAAATTGCGCATTACGCTCTCTGGAAATTTCGTCAAAGGATTTGAAAAGGCTGCTAGCTTGTCAAAGGGAAATTTTTTTTTACAGGGAAACTGTATTGTATAACTTTTAAAGGGCATGCTTTTGCTTTATAACAATTACAGTTCAGACACAACTTTTTAAAAAAATTTAAATGTGAAATGAAGTCAGAGTGACATAAAGGGATCCAGACATAGCTCAATCCTTTGGGAAATTCTAAATGGCAATTATTGTGTTTGACAAACTGTTAAAAAAATATGTCAGTGCCCAATTATGCTGTTACACTCTGGTACAATAAGTCATAACTCACCTATGAGTTACAGTAATTCAGTCTGTCAGTTAGTCAATTAAATACTAATTGAAGAGAATACTAATTGAAGCTTTATAATTTTATATGAAATTGTTTGTAATTAAACAAAAATATTTAACTAGAATAATGATTCATAGTAGAAATCTTTAAAAAGCTTCATAAAGTGCAATCATATTTACTTAATTATGTAGAATACTGTAATTACCATTAATGCTAGTGTGTACTTTTTGCTATCTGTAAAAATAACACACACTATACTCTCCTTGGGAGTGCAAGTGAATATAAGTAAGACATTTAAATGATAAGTAGGTTGCCATAGTCGTGGCCTACTGTATGTCTGCAGTACACCCATTAGTACAATTAGTTTTCTACCACTGTCACAGAGTATGTAATAATTCTGCCTGCAGTTAGAGTGAGAGTAGAGGCAATAAAAACTCAGTCTGTGAGCTGGGCATAAAAATGCATTTATTTGGTATAATTTTTAAAGCCATTTTTTTCTCATCGTCGTCTATACTGCGTTATCCTATATACAGGGTCATGGGGGGCCTGGAGTCTATCCCAGGAGTGGTAGGGCATGAGCCGTGGTATACCCTGGACAGGTACCAATCCATCACAGGTCATACAAATATACACACACTCACACTCTGCAGACAATGCCAATTAGCATAATGAGTACGTCTTTGGACGTGGGAAACCCAGCAAACATGGGGAGAACATGCAAACTCCTGGCACACAGAGGCAGGAATCAAACCTGGACCCGTAAGGCCACTGATTTACTGTTAACTTTTTAAAATTTGCATGTTTTCAATAGCCTATCTAAGAAATGGCTGGTTGATCATTTAAGGTAATGAAGTGATGTGTAAATGGTTATAAAAAAAATTATCAGCAGTATTCATTATCACACATACAAATTGTAATATATATATATATATATATATATATATATATATATATATAAAGCCTATAGTGAACTGGATCACAATGGTTTGTCTTCTTTGAAATGCTGGTATAGTAGGAAAATTTGCACTACATACTATGTGTCTTTTCTTTGAAAGATACTGTACCATCTTGATTTAGCTCAGTGGGACTGTATAAGCTTCATATGAACATACTTAAATTGTATTCACATTCTGGGAGACCAAGACTTACTGTAATGTACTTACATATATGCCCCTCAATTTTGATTTAAATCTTATGCCTTTAATTTGTATATGTACTGTAGCACTGTAACCATTATCAGTGCCCAATGTCTCCAATTCTAAAACATGGGTCTCATGAAAAGTCATATTTGAGTAAAAAATTGCTCTGTAACATAACCAGTGGTGTCAAAAGTATTCACATTCATTACTTGAGTAGAAGTATAGACACTAGGGTTTAAAAAGACTTCTTTAGAAGTTGAAGTATCAACTCAAGCTTTTTACTCAAGTAAAAGTGTAAAAGTTGTTGTTGTTGGTCTTTCGGCTGCTCCTGACAAGGGGTCGCCACAGCGAAATATCCAGTCCGCACTACAACTTGGCACAGGTTTTACGCTGGATGCCCTTCCTGACGCAACCCTCCCATTTTATCCGGGCTTGGGACCGGCACTGTATCCAGTGGCTGGGGTTTGGGCACTGGCTGGAATCGAACCCGGGCCTTCCGCATGGCAGGCGAAACACCTACCACTGAGCCACCAGTGCCCCAAGTAAAAGTGTAAAAGTACTGGTTTCAAAACTACTTAAAGTATAAAAGTAAAAGTAACGTAAGGGGGGGGAGCATTAAGGATAAAAGCTTAGGCTGTGCCACGGGCCTATATACTGAAAAGAAAAATGTGTTGGTTTTCTGTTGTATTTTTTAACGGCCATAGTGATTTGGGATACTGTATATGGCAATTGAAAAAGAATGCATTTTAGTACAATGCAAATACATTAAAGAACCATATATGTGTACTACTGAGCATTAACATGTTTTATGGAGAAGAAGATATGATAACTAGTTGCCTATAAGTACTTTAATGATGCAAAAAGTCAAACTTCAGAGGCATGTCTCATCAGTAACCTTTATTGGAATGTAAATGTACAGATCATGCGATGTGGGGGGGGGGGGGGGGGGGATGGGGGGGGGTGAGGAGGGGCTTGCGCACGGCCCAAAAATATGCGTCGGCCCACCGGTATGCCGTATGGTCAGTCCAGGGCAGGCTTAGTAACAATTACCCTTGTATGGTTGTCTACAATAAACATTAGTGCTGGCAGAATGAATGATTAATCCAAGTGATTAATTAAAAAAAAGAAAAAAAACTATATATATACTCGCTGGTGCTTGGTTGTGACATTTCCACAATCAAATTCGCTTTTGGCCCGATTTATCCGGATGTTTTTTTTTGTATGACAAGCTGAAATAAAATAGGAGTAACAAGGCTATTTTTAAAAAGTAAGGAGTAGAAAGTACAGATAATTGCGTGAAAATGTAAGGAGTAGAAGTAAAAAGTCGGCTGAAAAATAATTACTCCAGTAAAGTATAGATACCCAAAATTTCTACTTAAGTAAGGTAACGAAGTATTTGTACTTCGTTACCTTACTTAAGTCTGAACATAACATACATGATGAGAAAAAGGAAAAAAGAGGGCTGGGGGGGGGGGGGGGAAGCGTCCTTAGCTCTTGAGTCTTCAGTTCTTACAATAAAAAGCAGTTTACTGTAAGAGATATTTGGTTACACCCATACTTCTCAACTATATTCAACTCTTACACAGTCTGTATACCAGTACAGGGTATAGTATAGGTATAGGCTTCAGTCCACAGGAGGACTGAAGCCTATCCTCAGGGACTTACACTGTGGGTAAGTTGGAAATGGCAATTAGCATAATTTGTGTGTCTTTAGCCTGTGGGATGAAAACAGTATCCGGAGGAGACCAACCAAGCACAGGGAGAACCTGCATGCGCACAGACATATTGCTGGAATCGAACAATTGCCCCTGGAGGTGCGAGGCCACAGTGTTAATCACTATGGCAGTGTGCCACCGCATATTCCACTTGTTTATTTTGGTGTGTGTATATCATTCCCTCTGCCAGACATTAGTTTCAAACAAGGATGTAATAATTTCCATCTTTCAGTTCACCTGAGACAAGCTGAAAAAGGATACATGGAAATGTACAAGGACTGGATAGAGTATTTTTTTAGTTAAATATTCTTTATTTTAGGAAACATGACACAAAGCTAAAAGATTTCCAAATTTGTCTAATTAATTAAGTTAATTTAAGTTATTTGCTATTCTCCACTGGCAGGATTTTACTTAACCCAGTTTAAAAAAGAAGAAGAAAAAAATACAGACTGCACGAAATTAACTGTATTGAAAAATGCTGGTCTGCCCCCTTGTGTCCAAACCCAAGTATAAATCCAAGTCCACTTTATTAGGAACCCCTATACACCTTGTGAAATATATGCTAATCACATCCAATCAGCCAATTGAGTGGCAGCAGGAGCAGCACAATGACTAAAATCAAGCAAATACAAGCTAAGAGCTTAAGTAAATGTTCACCTTTAAAGATCAAATGTTAATTAAATTTTTTTTTTTTGTACCATTTATTTTATTCTGTTTAAAGACTAACGATTGCTGCGTGTGTAAATCCCAGAAGTTCACATTTACATGCAATACTCAAATGTGTCCATCGGGTACTAATGACCATGCCACCTTTTGTCTGATTAGTCTCATTAGTCTGATGTGAACATTACCTGAAGCTCTTGAGCTGTAACTGCTGTTTTCCAAACGATTGGCTAACTGGATAAATGAGAAGGTGTTTCTAATAAAGTGGACAGAAAGTGTACAGATGCAATTAAAACATCAAAATAAACAGAACAGATTTTTTGCTAAAATGTATAAAGTTTTATTTTTCATAATATAAATGTAAAAGATTGCTTTTTTGTTTAATCCCATCAGTGCATTCCTTATTATTTGTAGTGAACCTGCTTGTATTTACATCTGAGTAGTATTGAGACAAATCCTAATCCAGTACAGTATACACCGACTGTTATTAAATTCAAGTTTTTAAGTGAGTCAAATTATACCTTTAACAACAAACCTAATAAATAAACATGATATTGGTCCATTTTCTGAAATGTACATCTCAAATCTGTCTCTTAAGCTTTTTTAAGACTACCACATATTTACAAATCAAGTACAAAAAAATGAGAATGTAAGGATACGAGGTAGTATCAGAATGTTTTGAGACAAGTTTTGTATCACGGCAACAGATGGCAGCACACACAGTCGTCTGCAAATTAATCATGGACAGCAAGTTGAAGCAAAGAGCGAATGTGAAACTGGGCAAATCCAACAGACAGACGTTTGACATGAATCGGCAAGTTTAAATTGATGCTGCAATGGGGTGTTCGCCGTGTTTTGAGTGGCACAAGTGCTTCAAGAGTGGAAGAACATCTCTGGAAGACGACGAGAGATCAGGAAGACCTTCAACCAGCTCAACCACTGAACATGTCGGAGAAGTGCCACGCCCATGTTATTAATAGGTAATAAAATACTTTCTTGTAAACAGAGCTAATCTTGAAACTTTTTGATACCACCTTGTATAGGGACCAAATATGGAGGTACATGATACAGCATGAACATGATCATAGAGTAATGCATGTTGAGTGTTTTTATCTTCATGCCTGAATTATGCTCTTGGCGCTGAAAGCAAAGTAATAGACCAAGATGCCAATAACAGCAGCCAGGACCTCAGTGGACACCCAAGGACCATTCCAAGCTCCCTATGGACAAAAGACTCAGATTATACCACAATTTTTACTTTTATTAAACTGCAATTTTGTTCACCAACCACTACCATCATCAATGTTCATGGAGTATGATAGAGAAAAATCTATCACTTGCTATACATTTCTATATGTTTATGTATGGTGTTAAGGCTTTTTATATTTCTTACATATTACCATTTTATACAACTTAACATCAACTAGGCTACATGCTTTCTATCAACAATAAAAGCTTTATATTTTGTCATAGAATGGAAAAAATATACAAAAAGCTGCAACCTACTAAACTGCTACGAGCATACAATAGAAATAAAGAAAATGAGAAAAAAATTTATCGTAAGAATTCTCTTAATAGACTAATTACAATTAGCAATGTTTTAGCTGATAAGGTTTTGCATGTACTGTAATGGTAACCTCGGCAGCCTATTTGTAATCTCCAGGCTCCTTACTGTACATGCTTTCTAATTATTTATTTGAAAACTCGGGTCGCCTTGATTCCATAAGTGAACACCAGAGCGATTCTGTGCAAAAATGTGCGATATTTGCAACAGCACCATAAACACACAAAACACTTGTGTGGCAAATTAATAAACATAGCAGCAGATTATTTTAAATAGTTACAAACATATTTTTCTAAACCTGGTCTCAGTATCCAGGAACAGTTCTGTCACCTTTAATCACATTATATAAAATAGTTTGAGGGTGATTATTAAAAAAAAAATAAGTAGAAGAAGAAGAAAAAAGTGCATATATTAATTTAAAAATCATATTTCAAATAAAACTATGTATTTTTTAACTCTGAGGGATACCATTAATTCTGGAGGGAACAGTAACCATTAGTTTTCTACTCACCCTATGATCTACATTAACAGAGAAAAGGGGCTTGATTGTGTCAACGTCTTCATTGTTTCTCTGCGCCTGAAACAAACACATGTACAAAAGATTGGACATTAAAATGACACACTGCACTCACAGAGATTTATCCCTATTCACCAAAGCTCAAGGTCTTAGAGTGGATGTTTATGTGTAGTATGAACCTGCAATACTGTTGTTTATTTCACACAGACTTACAAGACTTGCATGTGTGAAAAAGTCAAAAGGTTCAACCTTAGGATTGCTAGAAAGACGAATAAAATGCTAACTTTTGCTAACTATAAAGTCAAAGAAAAAAAAAAAAAAGAACCCACGCACTTGGTTCAGGGTTTAGATCAAATTAAAATGGGGGCACTGACCAAAAAAGTCAAGTCAAATTCATGTACATCTCTTTGCATGCACTAAAGCAAGCATTTCCTTTTCTGCCTTTTTGAATGTATAGGATTATTCACTGACCTTGCGCAGTGCGCTGTAAGACTCCTCGTCAAAGAATTTGACGTGGTATGTCCCAGAGCTGGCCTGCTTATGAGGCAGACTCCATGACACCTGATGGAAAAGCAAATCAATCCATGTAAATATTAGGTATGAGAAAATGTATTGGCATCTAATATATTGTGAAACAAAAAGGACAAAACAAAAACGTTGGTCTCACGATATGTACAGTACTGGGAACTCATCATTTCTCATGATCTCAACAGATCAAACATCTGTAGACTGTTTTGCACAATTTGGAGAATAAATAGCCATTGGAAATAAATTACTACTCAAGCTGATTAAACTGAATTTGGTCACTGAAGCTTTAAGGAGGACAATCATAAATAAGGAAGTTCCAGCAGTGCTAACGTCATGTAACATGATCAGAGAATAATCCGGGAAAACTTCTTCACAGCATTCACCAAAGGCTTAAAAATAAATCCCTAGTAAATTATATCTACAGGCATATTTTTATATGTTATTTCAATATTATTATATCTTCTTCTTTGTCTTTCGGCTGTTGCCCTTCAGAGGAAATCATCTGTCTCCATCTAACCCCATCCTCTGCAACCTCTTCTCTCACACCAACTAACTTCATGTCCTCTTTCAATGCATCCATAAATCTCCTCTTTGGAGATCTTCCTCTTCCCCTGATCTTGTCAGTCGGACTTTTACCTGCTCGGTCCCCTGAAAGCAGCCCTACGAGGATGAATATTTACTTCTGATGAAGAAATGAGGACAGCTGTGTATTCGAGCCTTTCAGCTCAGTCTAATGTTTTTAATGATGTAATAAGGCTTGTTGACAGATGGACAAAGTGTATTGAAGAGCAGGGAGATTATGTAAAAAATTATGTACAGTTAAACCTTGGATTGCAAGCATAATTCATTCCGCAAATGTGCTTGTAATTCAAAGAACTCATATGTCAAAGCAAACTTCCCCATAAGAAATAATGGAGACTCTGCTGATTCGATCCACAGCCCAAAAATATTACTATAAAAATTATAGGTATAAAATATAAAGTAAAAATAAAATAAATTAATCTGCACTTTTACTTTGAAAAGAATGATAGCTGATGTGAAGGAGACGATAGAGAGGAGAGGAGTTTTTTTGCTTGTCCTTCAAAACACTCTCAGACGAAGTTACTCGCTATCCAAGGTTTTACTGTATTTGTCATTTCTAAAAGTTGATTAAAAGCCAGAGTGCAGATAATTTTTGACTCATCTTTTTGTGTGTGTATGTGTTAATGTATAATTTGCAATAAACCATATACTTGTACCTAGCATAGGTTCTGTATACCTGTAATATATGTTTGAAAATAGGAACACATTTTATGCACACCCTGTATAGTATGAAATAAAGAAGTGTTACTTCCTACTACTGATTTAAATGTAGACTTAATCCCTTTCCTTTAGTGACTGAAACCATCATTGTTTTACTAATTTCTCTTTTGACTTCTCACTCACTGCTGCCATCATTCAAAGTCAGGGCCTGTCATAAGTGATTTTTTTTTTTTTCAACAATAGAGCACAGCTTGTTTTCTTCTTGTTCCCTGCTTAGGTTTGCATGAATTGTGCACTCAGTGATTTTAAACCATAATTCTTTTTTTGCTCTGATGGCACATTTTACCTCAGCGGGAGTCTTTATGCTGTTACAGTATGTGGAGCAATAAAATCAACACTGCTCTACCTAATGGTTTCAGTAACAGAAGCCTAGATCATCTTACATTACAAGACATTTCAGCTGGAATGCATATAAAAATCCATGTTGACCCTAAATTAATCCATTTAAGAAGGCTAGAAATCCCAAAGCAAACTGATATAAAAAAAGGGGGGGATTGAGCATACTGACCTGGTACTTCCCAACATCCTGACCCCTTGTCACAGGAAACTGTCTCCCATTGACATCAGCATACAAGGCCACACTCTAAAGATAGAAATCAGCCTAGTTAAACTGGTTAACAACTTATAACAGAATATACAGAAAGGACCTTAACCTGATGATGGCTAACTACCTGTACTTCGTTCGCACACGACAAGCTGAGCTCCACAATGAAGACAGACTCTGAAGAGATGACTGCATCGTTGGTGGTATATGTTGATGGTGTAATAACTGGGTTCTGACAAGTTTCCCCTATTCACAGAACAGAGAAAGTTTAGTAATCTCACTGAATTAATCTTAAGAGTAAATTAGAAACAACACAGATTGGGGGGGGGGGGGGGGGGGGGGTGGATTCAGTGATGTATAGCACATTTGTATATGTTTGCATTTAAAGTGGAAGCATGTTGCTGTTCCTCTAGAATCCGGCAGGTGATGCACTCTAAACTATTCACATGGCACAGCATTCTGTACAGTTGGAGCGAATTATTTGGCAAGTTTATTTAGAATTGAAACAAAATCTGAAAAGATATTGAACATATTGAATCATGATATTTATAAAATTATGATACTAACTGAATCACGATAATTGCCACCTGGGTATCGTGATAATATCGTATAGGGGGCTCTGGTAATTTCCATCCCTAGAAAAATCTATAAAAAGTCTTTTAGCTGCTCTCATAAAGGGGTCGCCAGAGCAGACCACCTGCACACATCTTGGCACAGGCTTATTGCCGGATGCCCTTCCTGATGCAACCCTCCCGGGCTTGGAACTGGCACTGCATCCAGTGGCTGGGGTTTGGGCATTGGGTGGAAATCTAACATTTCGAGAGAAACCTAACACTGAGCCATCTACGGCCATATTTACATTTACGTTATTTTGCAGATTCCCTTATCCAGAGCGACTTTCTTTTTCCAGCTCTCATTATACACCTGAGCAGTTGAAAGTTAAGGGCCTTGCTTAAGGGTCTAACAGTACTGTAGTAGTGGCTGTGGTGGGGTTTGAACTTGGGACTTTCTGATCAGTAGTCCAATGCCTTTTATTTATTTATATTTTATGCAAACAATTTTAATTATTTAATAATTAATTACCCAGTTAGTTAGTTAACTAGTCATGAATATTAAGTACTTATATTACACTGCGCTGCCTAAAATGAATGAACACACACACACACACAGAGATTAACTACCACTACACTTCTACTGTAATTGAGAAGTCACATCATTCAGGGATACAAGATTGAATCGTGGGCAGCTAACAAACTGTCCTCTAACCTCTACAGTGTACGTAGGGTTTAATATCAGAAATATAATATATACACATTAAAAAAAACATACCGTTGCATAGGCAGAAGAAAAACGCAAAAATGACCAAACTCTTCATGGTTGTTTCAGGGTTATGTTGACGGACGAACGAGAAAGTCTTCAGCACATCAGAGCCACATCAGCGTAGGGCGCAGGATGATGACGTGTCTTTACCGGAAGTTGGCGCGTGTACGGTGTGTTCGGATTATATTTTAATATATTTAAAAGTCTATGAATTATTTAGCACATTTACTGTCTCTTCATACATAATTCAACAGGTTTAACACTATTAGGCTCTTTAACACTAGTTGTATAGCGCAAATAAAATTGAAGTAAGTTACTAATTGCAGCTTCTTATTATAATAAATAAATAAAACATGTGTTTCACTAAAGCTGCATGCAGATGGAGACATTCATCACATCACAGATGGACCAGTCCCCAGCCTGTTCACCAAACTCTTACACTTTATCTAATTCTTACACTTCAGTGGAGTTTCATTAGACAAGGGGTCTGGAGCCAGACCCACATGGCCCTTTCTTGATTCAGTTTGACATCCTTGAATTAGAGGGTCTGAAGCTTTTTATATATATAAAAAGAAAAGCTTCAGAGCCAAAGCTTTAACTGGCCATTATATATAAATAGAAATTTATTGACAACATGAGGAATATAGGTGTAGTGGTTAGCACTGTCGCCTTGCACCTCCAGGGTCTGGGTTCGATTCCCCGGCCAGGCTCGATTCCCGTCTCTGTGTGCATGGAGTTTGCATGTTCTCCCCGTGCTTGGTGGGTTTCCTCCGGGTACTCCGGTTTCCTCCCACAGTCCAAAGATATGCAGGTTAGGCTAACTGGCGTTCCTAAATTGCCCGTAGTGTGTGATTGGGTGTGTGAATGTGTGTATGTGTGTGTGTATGAGTTGGCACCCTGTCCAGGGTGTACCCCGCCTAGTGCCCGAAGTCTCCTGGGATTGGCTCCAGGTATAGAAAATTAATGAATGAATGAATGAGGAATATAACAAAACAAATAATCCTGTCGTATGTCTGAGAAACTCACAAACATAGAGACGTACGGAATTGTGACCCTAAATTCCAAATACGTTGCAAAAATTACAACGTCCAATCATTGTGCTTTTTATCCAAATGGAAACAACACAAATTCATTTGTAAAGTAAATATGTAAATATGTCTGACCAAATATGCTACTTGTTCACCATCTTCTAAACCCATTTATTTTGAACAATAAATTGACCACTGGATGACATAAAGTAATATATTCAGTTATTATATACAGTAACACTATTAAAAGATATAAATGGAAAAAATTTAAAGCTGTAAATAATTATGTGTTGATGGAGCTAGAATAAGTTTTTGTGAAAATGTGATATTTAGTGCAAAGTTAAAAAAAAAAAATATATATATATATATATATATATATGTATTGGATTATTAAATACAGGAAATCCGGAAAATATAAATAAACTGGATATTTTATGACACCACAAAAGATGTGCACAGGTTTACGTTTTTTTTTTTTTTTTTTACTTTTATTGTAAAACAACAAACATCTGTAGACTGTTTTGCACAATTTGGAGAATAAATAGCCATTGGAAATAAATTACTACTCAAGCTGATTAAACTGAATTTGGTCACTGAAGCTTTAAGGAGGACAATCATAAATAAGGAAGTTCCAGCAGAGCTAACATCATGTAACATGATCAGAGAATAATCCGGAAAACTTCTTCACAGCATTCACCAAAGGCTTAAAAATAAATATGATGAGGAACTAATCAAACCACAACTCAACATATCATTAGAGGAACACATATTTATGTTCTCTTTTTTGCATTCAGTAACAGACCTTTTGTGTACTCTTGTGTTCTCTGCTGTCTCAGTGTTTATTAGAATTAATTCCCCTCATTTCTTAGTTCAGCTAGTTTCGAATTGCCTTTTCCCTTCTGTGATGTCACTCCTTTCTTGTTAAAGCTTTGCGGAGATCCAGAGGAATGGGAGAGAGTGGAAGGTGGGACAGAAGATGAAGTGACTTGCTCCTGCTGTCGAACAAGAAGCTCTTTGAAGACAGAATTCATCTGCTGACACACCTCCTGCAAGAGCACATTATTTTCACTGTAATCTTTCAAGGAGAAAATGGCCTGCTAAAGAGCGAATGGACAGATTCAGAAGGACTTTTCCTTACCTTGTCCACCAGGATTTTGACCTCCTCTTTTTCGCTTCTCATCTGTGACCTGGTAAAGAAGCAGAATGTAAACAAACGTCAGTTTTCCTATGGCCAGATGGGAAAAGTAATGAACTGTATTGTACTCTAATTACTTGATTCATTGTAATATACTATAGTAGTACAAATAAAGCAAACATTTACTTGAGCACTTTGTTAATTTTATTTGAACTGATGCAAACTGTAATTAGTTTAAGATAATTAAAAGATAATTAAAAATGAGACCCAATGAAAAATTAAACTTCTTGAAAATCTACACTTCATCTAACAAATGCTAATGTTGTAAATTTGAAGCTATCTATAACCCGGGGGGAAAAGAGATATCTTTCTTATCACTTGTATGGTTTTTTTTTTTTGACTTGTACTTTTTTTATGATAGTGATCGGCAAATTCTGTGAGCCACAACTTGTAACATGTCACCATTTTACAGCTTCAACATGCAACCTGTGAAAACATCTGCAAGTAAGACTACAAACCGGATTCCAAAAAAGTTGGGACACTAAAAAACTTGTGAATAAAAACTGAATGCAATGATGTGGAGATGGCAAATGTCAATATTTTATTCAGAATAGAACATAAATCACGGAACAAAAGTTTAAACTGAGAAAATGTATAATTTTAAGGGAAAAATATGGTGAATCAAAATGTCATGGTGTCAACAAATCCCAAAAAAGTTGGGACAAGGCCATTTTCACCACTGTGTGGCATCTCCCCTTCTTCTTACAACACTCAACAGACTTCTGGGGACCGAGGAGACCAGTTTCTCAAGTTTAGAAATAGGAATGCTCTCCCATTTTTGTCTAATACAGGCCTCTAACTGTTCAATCGTCTTGGGGCTTCTTTGTCGCACCTTCCTCTTTATGATGCGCAAAATGTTCTCTATAGGGGAAAGATCTGGACTGCAGACTGGCCATTTCAGTACCCGGATCCTTCTCCTACACAGCCATGATGTTGTGATTGATGCAGAATGTGGTCTGGCATTATCTTGTTGAAAAATGCAGGGTCTTCCCTGAAAGAGATGACGTCTGGATGGGAGCAAATGTTGTTCTAGAACCTGAATATATTTTTCTGCATTGATGGTGCCTTTCCAGACATGCAAGCTGCCCATGCCACACGCACTCATGCAACCCCATACCATCAGAGATGCAGGCTTCTGAACTGAGCGTTGATAACAACTTGGGTTGTCCTTGTCCTCTTTGGTCCGGATGACATGGCGTCCCACATTTCCAACAAGAACTTTGAATCGTGACTCGTCTGACCACAGAACAGTCCTCCATTTTGCCACAGTCCATTTTAAATGATCCCTGGCCCAATGAAAACGCCTGTGCTTGTGGATCTTGCTTAGAAATGGCTTCTTCTTTGCACTGTAGAGGTTCAGCTGGCAACGGCGGATGGCACGGTGGATTGTGTTCACTGACAATGTTTCTGGAAGTATTCCTGAGCCCATTCTGTGATTTCCTTTACAGTAGCATTCCTGTTTGTGGTGCAGTGTCGTTTAAGGGCCCGGAGATCACGGGCATCCAGTATGGTTTTACGCCCTTGACCCTTACGCACAGAGATTGTTCCAGATTCTCTGAATCTTCGGATGATATTATGCACAGTTGATGATGATAACTGCAAAGTCTTTGCAATTTTTCACTGGGTAACACCTTTCTGATATTGCTCCACTATCTTTCTGCGCAACATTGTGGGAATTGGTGATCCTCTACCCATCTTGGCTTCTGAGAGACACTGCCACTCTGAGAAGCTCTTTTTATACCCAATCATGTTGCCAATTAACCTAATTACTGTTAATTGGTCTTCCAGCTCTTCGTTATGCTCAAATTAACTTTTTCCAGCCTCTTATTGCTACTTGTCCCAACTTTTTTGGGATTTGTTGACACCGTGAAATTTGGAATCAACATATTTTTCCTTTAAAATGATACATTTTCTCTGATTAAACTTTTGATCTGTCATCTATGTTCTATTCTGAATAAAATATTGACATTTGCCATCTCCACATCATTGCATTCAGTTTTTATTCACAATTTGTTTAGTGTCCCAACTTTTTTGGAATCCGGTTTGTAGAAAGGTAGCTGAGTGAGCTAGACTAGCCTCCTGAATCTTTTGACTTTGTTTGACTTTGTGTCTGCCATTGATCCGCCCACTGGATGGCAAAAGGGACATTACTTACCGGATGCCAGTACCAAAACCCGCATTCAAAACCAGTCACAGAAGCACTTTCAGCAAGAAAACACATCTGATAATGTTATATCATATTAAACAACACTTTGTCTCCTTGGTAATTTAATCTGAACCATTAGTGTTGTATTTCATGGCTAATGTGCGCTACAAAGCTAACTAGCACTAACACAAAGCTGAACATCAAATCCCTGTCTAACCATTGAACAAGCATACTACTTGGTGTGTGGAATAAGGGGTTCTACACCCTGTGTAGCTTTCCATTCTTTCCAACAATTCATAAGCTATTAATTAGAAATCTTGAAATGTCAGTATTAATTACCTGCACATTGTTTCATGAAGCGTAAAGTACATCATATTCCATGTAGCATCACCTCATTTGCAATGAGCTAACACTATCGCTAGCAAATTGGACCAACTAGGAGGTTTTTGTACACTATCTGAGGCCATCACGTGATGATGACAAATGAACTGTACATTAATACCCTTACTACCTTACTCCTCCATTTTCTCACACTTCATTTTTGAATGCATTTCAAAGTCCACCACAACATAGTGTATATGAAAATAATCAACAGAACAGAAGCTACCAATTGCTAACTACTTCTGCCGTCCTGTTAAAGGTCATTAAGCAATTTCCAGGATAATGTGTAAAAGACAGGTTGGTAGCTAGAAACATGTATGCTAACGACATAATAAGCTAGCTACAGTAGTCAGATAACATTATGAGATGGCGTTCATTTCAGCGTCCTAAATCATTTTCGGATTAGTTGTGTCAAATCTAAACATATAAAAGGAACCACTGAAGTATTTAATTTTAACCAAACGACTTATAAACTCTTACCCAAGTTATTTTCCTTACTATTTATCAGTACTTTTACTCAACTGATTCATTCCCACACTAGCTGTACTTCAAATCATGTCAGTTTGTTTTGTTCTGTCATCCATTCCTTCCTACAGAGCACCAATAGAGGAGATAGAATAGAAAAACATTTAAAAGTGTAATTGCATACTCTGTTTTTCGCAAAGCCCTCGGAGAAGTGTTTGACAGTTGAACTGTGGGTAATTGTAAGGAAATCTTCCCTGCCAGAGCTTGACTGGAACTGAACCCCGCCTTCTCGCTGAACACTTTGATCCTGGTAAATGAAGATGAACCATTTGTGAACTCATGAAGATTAGAATTCATGTAGAACTCATGTAGATCAAAAAAAGTAAACACTGCAAACACAGAGCTATAGATTTTGATCCCACAGAGTACACTCATATCCCACATAGAAAAGGAGGACACCTTGAGATAACATGAGGAAGACGATGATGGAAGACATGAGGACGAAATCTTGATAGGAAACCAGACTCTCAAACCTGTTTTTTTTTTTGTTTTTTTTTACTTTTTTACTTTATGACACCATTAATAACCATTTTTATGATTTAATAATTACATAGAAACCACACTCATTAGATGAAGTTAGACTATAGAAAGGGACAATCCTGTGATTTTTTTCCCTCTTTAATCTATTGGAAATCCTACACTCTTAGCACATTTGAGGAGTACCGTGTTTGAGTCGACCCGGGTGGCTGGTCATCTGCCTGACTTCCACTGTTGCATCTCTCTTTGTGGTCTTGCCCTCCCTCCATACTGCATAAAATGTGGGACAAGGTTACAGAGGGACAGGTTATGGTGTTGACACTGTAAATTTTGTATGCTACAGTATACTGTACCAATTTTTTTTTTGGCTCAGAATTTTCCTCCCCATTGCGGTGTTCTAGCTTTATCAGTATGTCTAATCATTGTCAACGCAGCTACAGTATAAAACTCTATAACAACACTATCATAATTTATGACTATTTGACTGTTACTAGAAATTAATAATCTGAGCCTTTCCTGTGCGAATGACTCACCTTGGCACACTGATGTATTTATTCGGTATAAGCCCCTTTAAACCATCTATTTCTCCTCTCCACCAGTCAGATGATGCTCTGCTGTAAACCCGGAGACGCGCACCCTGTTTGAAGGACAGCTCAGCTTGGGAACGGGCCGTGTAGTCGAACATGGCGATTCCTTCCATTTCTGCACAGTAAAGTTGGAAAAGGTTTTGACATTGTGTTTAAAGGAAGCCCACCAAGCATGGGGACAACATGCAAAATCCATTCGCACAGACCCAAAGTGGGAATCAAACCCAGACCTTGGAGGTGCAAGTGCCACAATAAACATTAAACATGCTTGAATGCTTGATTCTGATTAGACAGAAGGTTATAGAAGGTGAAGTTTTCCATAACATTTATAAAACTTGATATTAACAATTGATTCTGATCCATTTTATCTATATAATGTGAAGTCAGCTGATGATCCTGTATGTACTGAATGACCAGGTTATCACATGAATGTGACATGAGTTTTTCCTTTCCTGATGACACAGGTACTGTATATTCCACCACATCAATTGTGAAAGGGTCGTTCATGGGACCATCATTTTCACACATTAACTGGCCATCACATTGTGCTCTGTATTCAAATCAAAAGGTACTCGAATGAAAATATCACACCAGCCAGTGTACTGTATATTGCCTACATACTTTAGAAGAAGAATAAGAGAAGAAATTATTTTTTTATTTTTTTTTATCTTATTCTCATTAGAGCTCTACCAGTTGTATGTCCTAGCTCGGTTCACATGGTACAAGTATACAGTATTCACAAGATTAAGATTTTAAGATTGATACGGCTAACATGGTTCACTGTATTTCTGTTCATTATGCCCACTTTTAACCTTTTTATGCAGTTCTTTTTTAAATGAATCACAGTCCTGCAAAAGTGGAAATGAAAGTGAACTAACTCCAAATGACCTCAGTGCTTTTGGTTTTCAGCATGCACGGACACTCAAAAGTGGACTTTCGAGACATTTTAATACAGACAACATCTCAGAGCACTATTTTGCTCTCACCACTACTAAAAGCGTAATTTTAAAACAACGGTTGCTCGACAAGATGCTATCATTTGAGTGTGAAAACTCCAGCCATAAACCACATATATATCAAATGTCAGTTCTACAGTATATACTGTTTACTCTTCCTGTCACATTCTGTTATTATTACTGCTGCAATAGCTGCCTAACCTCTATAACATATTTGCTAGTGCTACCTGTTGCAGCTGGAGCCCAGCAATACGCAAGTTCTTTATCCATAAAGCAAAATGTGAAGCAGTCTGAGACCACTCTGGTTTATTACAAGGAACAAGTCAAATGAAAAATTATAAATCCAATAGTAAAACACCATGGTGTACAGTAAAATTAGCAAAATATTACATAAAAATTTATTTACTTTATTAGATGCTTATTAAACTTGATTTTGCATTATTCACATGACTAGCATAATATTTTAGCAATAAATGAAGTAAGCACTGCTTGAGCAATTTTATCTCAGAAAACTATACAAGCTAAAGCTTACCATCTTTAACTTCCTTGTTTGGAGATAGGTCTTGTTCCACCTCCAACTCTTCTGTGGTAGCTTCACTGTAAAAACACACAAACACACACAATTTATGGACGTATGTTTTTATTTAAGTATCTGTACCTCTAGTGCATGACTGCATGGGGTTCTCACATGTCATCTTGCTCCAGTGTCATGCACGTCTCATAGACAGGTCCCTCTAATTCATTCTGGCTGGGGAAGATGCTCTCATGGTGGATAATGATTGTTTTGACAAGAGCATTGATGTGCTGGAGAGTAACGGCATCTATGTCTTCTGGCCCTCTGATCAGACTGGGGCCGAAACACACAGCCAGGTTGTAGGGCTGCATCATGTTTTCATCGCTGTACTGGGAGATACTGCACAGAGAGAGAGAGAGAGAGAGAGAGAGAGAGAGATGACCTATAGAGTTCTGGATGACATTTACATAATAAATGTACGTTGAAACATGAGCAGTGGTTAATTACTCACTGGTGGAGGAATGCAAACAAGTATCTCATCACCACAACTAGTGGTTGCGGGTAGGAGAGAATAACTGACTTTAACTCGACAACTTTCTCTGATTCATCCTCGATTCCTAAAAATGAAAGTGAAAGATGACATTTATATTAAATGTACAATAGGGTCTATAAATCTGTCAACTAACTGTACTGTAGTTTCTTAAGTTAAATATTATAGTGTCTAAAGCACAATAATGTCCATTAATACAAATCAAAACAGTTATTAAAAGAAAAAAAGACTTTTCACACTTTTCTTCAAGATTTCAGTAGCTACTGTATTTTTGTTTAAATGTATTTTGAGTTCAGGGTTTTGGAATTGAAAATGCACTAAAAAAATTCCCTTACGTCCGCACTCCATCAGCTGGTCGTAGCTGTCTTTAGGAAAGAGAGGGTTTTCCATTCCTCTGAAATAGAGCTTCAGCACACCAGCCACTGAGTCCAAGGCACAAACTTCATCAGCCAAGGGGTCATCCCCTATATAACAGGACACAGAAAGTTACAACCACCTGCATTATTAATGGCCCACAGCAGCCTGACATAGTGAACACACATACCTTTCTCAAACAGGTCTCTGAGCCGATTGACCTCCAGCTGAGAACCCGGGACTCGGAAGATACCCTCATGGTGCAGGCCTTGTCAAACAGAAAAAGGTGGAAAATTAGATGGAATAGCAAAATTAGTTTGTTTTGCAGGCACTGATTAATTATATTTTGCTCCTTTATCATGTAGGTCTTTCCAAAAGAGCAGAGCAATGCAATATGTAAGGAACAAAAGTCTTTGGTTCGGGCTACAAGCTGGATCAACATGTGCATGTGCAGAACATGTGGTATGGTTTCTATAACATCTCCTCATATTGGAACAAAGTACCAGTCAAATGATACTGTAGAGTCTTGAGGATTTCTTGCCACTGACCAGATCTAGACTTACTGTAAAGGTGCTTAAAAGTACTTTACAGTTATCTCATAAAGAAACCTTTGACTGTGACTATGGCTACCTCTTTTGCAGCAGTCAAGAGTTTCACGTGTAGATGCACTGGTATTGAGTTTACTCTCTACCATTACCATTTTTTTTCAGATTTTTTTTTTTTGCTAGTGTTTCTCATCATTAATTGTGTACAGCATCAGGACTCTAAACCACTCTCTGCTATAATAACACTTTGAAGCATTATCATCTTCAAAAGAGTAGATTAAAGCACTACACAGTATATGGCTCGGTTTATGATATGGCCCCCTTGTTAACGTAACCACAATAACTTACAGTATGTAACCTTACATTTACCCAAAATAATTGCTAGTATTCTGTGAAAATATCACTGTGGAGAAAAGTAATTATCCGTTTTTATTATAATAACCACAAAAATGGATGAAGGTTGGTAACAAAAAGGGGTTTCGTAACATAACAGGACCTTATTACTGATCCTGAACAGAAATGTGTTGATATCTACAAATGATTTTGCAATTTTTCCTCAAATTACTGTACAATTTTTGGTTTGTGCACTCCTATCTCAGAAAAAAAAAAATTGGCATACACCTTACAACTCGCAGACTCTCGGACGCACAACACTCATGAAACTCTCTGCAAGTACAAACAGCCTTGAATTTCAACGAGAGCTCGAGTCTTTTAAAAACATGCCTGTATCCACAGTAGACTAAATAATCTATTATCTACTTGTTTTTGGAAAGTACAAGGGGTGTTTTAATCAAACTGGGAAATATTGATGAAGGTTGTAAAATTCTTGTGAATGAAGGTGTAAAGCAGATTGACATTTACAGAAGACTTCAAGCACTGTGAGGTGATGAGAAACATTTGAACTGCGCAACCTTTTTAAAGAAGGCAGTGCATCCTGAATGAATGGTCTAGGTTCAGAGCCCACAGCAGTCGTTCCTGTGAACATTCACTGAGTGAACATCTCAGTCTTGAAAATTAATAGATAACTTGTCACCAACTTGTGGAAGAGACGCATATGTCTGGGGAAACTGTACTCACAATCATTTATGAGCCTCACTTGCAAATTAAAGGAACTCGGGCTGAGAGTTACTGTCACATCCCCCGTACAGTCCTTTCCTCGCTCCAAACCATTTCCTCAAGTTTGGGCCATTAGTCAAGTCAAGTAGGCTTTTATTGTCATTTCAACCTCATACAGTTCAGTACACAGTGAAACGAAACGGCGTTTTTGCAGGACCAAGATGCTACATACAGTACAGAACATGTAACATAAATAAGTTAACTAGCTAACTAACACCTAATTAGCAGACTATTTAAGACCAAATTAACATTCTAAACTATTCTAAAGTACTATACAAAAGACATAACTATACAAAAGATAACACAAGACAACATCAAGTGCACGTGCAAATGAGCAAACAGGACACAATGCTATAATATACAGCATTAAAGGAGTTCCTGGGAGGCCAGCGTTTCAGAAGTGAAGCATGGCTCTGGCGTGCCAAGAAAACTTTCCACCGTGATGGTATTCAAGCACTAGTGAAATGCTGGGATAAGTGCATTAATTTAGCATTAATAAAGGTAGTTTTTGTTCTGTGTTCTGTTATTCTGCAAAACCAAAAGTCCCAGGTTGACTTGATCACCCTTCGTTCAATTTGGTGTAGTTTATTGGTCTAGTTTATGCCCTTTATAGGCAGTTTTGGAAATGCAGACACTTTTCATTTTCAAGGAATCTTTTCAAGTCACGTTACCGTGAAGGTTGATGAATCTGATGCAGCTCTCTACCACCATAGGAATGGGTTCTTCAAATGCCTGCAGAGTAGAACCCAAGCTTCACAAATAAGACAACGCTCAAGAGATAAATTATTAATAGGACACAAAAGCAACCATTTTAGCGCACAACAATTCTACAAACAGAAAGACAGAATATACCTGGATGTAAGTGAGCATGTCATGAGAGAAGGCCTTCTGGCAAGTCTGAGAGGCATGCAGGTTCCTCCTCTGGCGAACAGACCTCTTGGAACGCATTCTGATGTGAGAAATGTAACTGTGATTAACAAGATATTGCGGAGGAGTGGAAAATACAATTACATTTTACAAGAGCTGTTGTCATACCAAGAAGATCTGGCTTAATAGCCAATGACTCAATAATAGCTCCAAGTCATTGTGAATCTTTTTACAGAACTAACAGTAATACATATAGTCCGTTTTTGTAATAAAATGTACACTTGCTGGTCACTTAAATAGAAACAGCTGTACATGTAGTAATTCTTGGAGCTAGTCAATTAGCCAATCATGTTTTAGCTACATGATTTATAAAGTAATGCAGAGACAAGTCAAGAGCTTTAGTTATTGTTCATATTAAACATCAGAATAGAGAAATAAAAAAGGAATATCAGTGGCGTTGACAGTGGCGTGATTGTTGATGTCGGAAATGCTGGGTTAAAAATTTCAGAAAATGTTGATCTCCCAAGATTTTCCTACACAACAGTCTCGAGAATTCACAGAGAATGGTACGGGAAACAGAAAAACATCCAGTTCTGTAGGCAGGAAAGGTGAAGACGGGATGGCCAAGATTGTTCGAGTACACTATGCTTTGATAACACACATAACCACACTTTATAATCACAATGAGCGGAAAACCATCTTAGGAGACATGACTTGATGTGATTTTCCAGTGTGTTGTCCAGTTTAGGTAAACCTGTCCCAGTTGAAACCTCAGATTGCTTTTCTTTGGCTGAGAGCAATGTACAGTAACTCGATTAGATTTTCGTCTACTATAGTCCTTCTGAAACAAAGTTTGGAATGGTGTGCTTTCTGAGATGCTTTTTTCTGCTTACCATGGTTGTGAAGAATGAGTATTTGAGTTACTGTAACCTTCTTATCAGTTTGATCCAGCCTGGCCGTTCTCCACTGTCCTCCTCTTTATATATATATTAAAATGGAAAAATGACTGCTCTCGAAAATTTTTTATTGTAATTTATGTATTTATACTGTACTTAAGTATTTTTTATTAGAGAATTCTTTTTTCCTTTTACTCCACTACATCCTGCAAAAAATATCTGTACTTTCTACTTTACTACATTTATGTATGGCGTTGTGTTACTTAACAACAGTGGTGTGTTGTCAACTGCTAACTATTATACGTATCATACTTCTCTCTCTGAAACACTCAATCATGTAGCAGGTTTTTTAAATCAGAAGTGGAGACGGTTGCAGATAGAGACGAAAGACACAGAAAGAGAGAGAGAGAGCATATTTTACTATGACCTACTGGATACTGTGAGCTAATACAAGCTCAGTACTTCAAAATCTATATGTAATAATGACTTATATAATAATGACAGATTGTGTGACGTTCCTTTGCATGTCTAGTTGAGTAAAAGTCTTCAACTAGAAGTGCAAAGAAACATCACATGATTTGTGTACTTTGCCCACACCATGCATTAAATTGTATGATCCATCAAACTGAGAGTGTAATAGTTCTATTTTAAACTATGTCAAATACACCTTAAATTATGTGCAAGTAATTATTAACCTGCAGTCTACACAGTTCTGTTATTTATTTATCACAGTAAAAATCTTGTTTAATTACCTGCGATTCCGACCATCCACAGTACTAGCTGGTTATGAACAGACATTAGAAAAGGTATTAATATACATACCTATATGTTTTTAGAATTAATAAAATCGCAATTATTTTAAATAGATTGCTGTTGATATTGAAGCAGATACTTCACCTGTCTGCATAGCAACTTGGAGTAGATCATGCTTTGCTTGTAGTTTTGATATTAATAAGCCATTAATAAGATAGTCCTTAAATTTCTGTGAGTTACAACATAAATACATATATTAAAAGAAAAACAACAAGGAGCTGGTACTATAGAATCATTATAAAATTATTTACCATAGAGTACGAGCTTTCTGCCTCTTGCAAATTGGATCTACGTTTTCCTTGATTCGGCTTACTGGTGGACGTTTCATATAAGTTCTCCAAAGACTGGCTGGTATTATGTTCAGACCTGAAGATATCCTCATTGATGTATTCGAGCAGAGCAGACTGAGAAACCTGCAGCATTTTACTCAACTGTCAGGGAATAGTAATAGAAAAAAATGTGACTTTAAGTTATAATAATAATAATAAGAAGAAGAAGAAGAAGTCTGATATCAGAACTGTTTCACTCGTCTGGTTTGGAAAACTACCTCTTCATTTTCTTCTGTAACATTGTTAAGTCTGGATTGCAGCTGTTGGAATCGAATATCAAGCTCAGTCTTTACATCAAAATCGGCATTCACTTCACACACCTATACCAAAAAATATATCAAAACATGTTCACATCAGTACACCAATATGAAACCATAAACCCAAGCAAACACACAGAGTACCTGGTCACCCTCATGAGGCTGGTACTGTAACCGAAGAGGCATGCAGAAAGCCACGTCATGAGCCTGTATCAATGTGTCTCTGTCCTGCTTCTGATCCAGAACGGAGAGCGCGAGGCCAATCTGCTGCAATCCAGAGCCCAGGTTCTGGTGGGCCTGTGAGCGGCTGGACAGGTAAAACTGAAGCACTTGGGACAGGGACTGATGGAAACCTAAGTCGCTGAACTAAGGGAAAATGTCAAATATATAATAAGGAGTTGAAGCTTTCATATTAAAGCATCTAATGCAGTATCACTGAACAGATGTTAAGACGGAGATTTACAGAAATATTCATGTACTGTATACTGCTCAGCCATAACATCAACACCATCACCACCAGGTGAACTGAACAACAATGATCGCCAACTAGTCCTGCCTCGTTGGCGCAAGGGGAATTAATGTTAAAGTGATTTAATGTTATTGTTTTAATGTTATGGATACATTTAAAGCCATAATGAGCAAGATCAATACCAAGAAATAATTCCTTATATGACAAAAAACAATAAGAGGAACCAGAGTCAAAACAGAACTTGTGAGATTATACAGTAAAGCATTACAGTATACAGTTGCAAACAGGGAAGGGAAGAGAAAAAGTCTTGAATTTCTGTTCAGATTTCCTACATTTGCATGAATAATGCCAGACGTTTCTTAACACTTCGTTAAACCACACCAAACCTGGACACTCACATCAATCAGGGAAGAGAGATCCTGTACGTAATATTTGTGCATGGAAGCGTTTGTCGCTTCCATGTTGAACAGATAGTCATTGCGTGCTTTGGTGCACTTTAGCTGGGTCTCCTGTACTTTACACTGCCTCTGCAAACACAAAGACAAGGTTTAGAGTCATCTGCAGTGGCACAAAGGTGCAAACGACTCTCCCACGCGAACACTCAGATGCAACCACACACATCCGTGTACTGTCTTTTAGAAGGGCAAATTCATCTACAAAGTTCACACACATGCCCCACATCAGAGAGGTACCAAAAAAGAAGGAAGCAGCTTTAAAAAAAAAAAAAAAGTTTGCCACCAATGAATGGAATAAAAAAAAAATCCACATATTCATATTGCACAAATGAACTGAAATTTCCTATTTGGAATAATTTAGCTCTTACAGTGAGAACTTGGTGTAATGTACAAATCGTGTTATATGAAAATATACTGTCTGCCAGAAAGAATTTATCCCCTAATGAGTATTATATATTTTAAGTACACAATGTTTTTTTTTAAATTACTTTCTAATTAAGGTAAATCAAATACAGTATTTTCTCATAATCTCATTCTCATTACTTATCCTGTACAGGATCACAGGAGACGTGGAGAGTAAGGTAGGCGGGACTCAAACCTTTTAACCTACAGGTGAGAAGCCACAGTGCTAACCACTATGCCACCGTGCCTGTGCCATTATTATTATTTATGATTATTCATTCATTCATTCATTTTCTATACCGCTTAATCCTGTGTTCAGGGTCGCGGGGGACCTGGAGCCTATCCCAGGAGACTTCGGGCACTAGGCGGGGTACACCCTGGACAGGGTGCCAATCCATCGCAGGGCACACACACATACACACACTCACACACCCAATCACACACTACGGGCAATTTGGGAACGCCAGTTAGCCTAACCTGCATATCTTTGGACTGTGGGAGGAAACCGGAGTACCCGGAGGAAACCCACCAAGCACGGGGAGAACATGCAAACTCCATGCACACAGAGACGGGAATCGAGCCTGGCCGGGGAATCGAACCCAGACCCTGGAGGTGCAAGGCGACAGTGCTAACCACTACACCACCGTGCCGCCACATTTATAATTATAAAATTTTAAATGTATTCACCTGCTCACTGTGTATTGTCCTTTATCAACACCTACAGGTTTGAGTTGTCTCGGATTTTACTCGATGAGCTCTAGATATTTTGATTTGGGTATTTATATACAGTATTATTAGGGTTGTACACTGGCACTCTACACTCTGATACTCTGATCCAGTTGTTTACTTAGATTAGGTTTAGATGGAAAGAACATGAGCCTTACCTTTTCAATGAGTCTTTCCATTTTCTTGGACGCACTTTGTTTCTGTTTCTCTTCCTGTTTGGTGGCTTCTTTAAGCTTACCCTCAGCCGACAAGTACTCAGTGTGATACAGCGAATATGTCTTCAGCGTCTATAACAGAACAATTACAGTGACAATTACGGTAACCTGTAATTAGATATAATTGTGGGTATACAGTATATATGTACTTGGGTGTGCATGTGTATACTATACACCCGAATGTATATAAACATTTCTGAGACAGGTTGTATATTAAAGTTTGGGTTTGAGATGGATTAGGAACTATTATTCAAAGATGTTCTTTTTGAAATGCAAAATATTGTGATATTTGGCTGCATATCTTCCATGATAGTGCATTTTTCTGAGGTTGTTCCCTTTTCATATGCAAGGTCATTGAAATGTAGGCGGAGAGTACCACAAGCAGAAAAACAAAAATACAAAACAAATGTAGCACACTCACGGTCTGGAGCTCAGCTGTGACCTTCAGCAGTCCATCTTGTAACTGGGTACTAATATCTTTACTCTGAAAGAATGTAAAAAAAGGAATAAAAAATTCTCTCTCTCTTTCTCTGTTGTAACTATATGTATATGTGTGTGTGTGTGTGTGTGCATAATACATGTGTACGTATATACATATATATATATACACACACACACACACACATGCATGCACACATGCACAGAGTACTGCTAGTGTGAGGTGTGAAAATGTTGTCAAGTAAGATTGCTTTTAAAAATAAAAGTGTGAACAGTTTATTTTTATTTTATTCTCAGTAGTTAACATAATGGAAAATGAACAGATGAGAAATCCAGTTTAAATCAAACCAGAATTGCCATCAATTCTTCTAGGTATATTTAAGAAGTATACACATTTTTTGAAGGAACTCAGCAGCTAGGTTGTTCCAAGCATCTTGGAGAACTAAACACAGATCTACTGTGGATGTATGCAGCCTCAACTCCTTCTGTCTCTTAATGTAATCCCAGACAGATTCAATGATGTTGAGATCAGGGCTCTGTCAGGGCCAGCACTGCATGTTCTTCTCTACACTGAAGATAGTTCTTAATGACACTGACTTTATGTTTGGGGTCGTTGTCCTGCTGCAGAATAAATTTGGTGCCAATCAAACGCCTCCCTGATTGTATTGTATGATGGATAAGTATCTGCCTGTATTTCTCAGCATTAATCCCGGACAAAATCTCCAACTCCTTTTGTAGAAATGCAGCTCCAAACTTATAAGGCACCTCCACCTGTTTCAATGATGTCTGCAAAAACGCACTACAGCCAAAATTGTAATTTTTTAAAAATGATCGGTTCAGATGTTCATGTGGTTCATTTTTCTGAACCTCAGTTCCCATGTTTTTGTGCAGAGTTGAATTGCTTCGTCTTGTTTCCAAGTCGTAGGTATGGCTTCTGGGCCAAGTTCTTCCAGGAAGACCACTTCTGACCAGACTTCTGACGCTGGACAGTCAATAGGTGTACCAGGGTCCCAGTGGTTAATGACAGTTCTTTACTGATAGCACTGCTGGACATCTTCCGATATCAAAGCATGATGTGTCTTTCATCTGCAGCAAGTTTCCTTTGTTGACCATTACATCTATGGTCCAAATATCACCTGCTTCTTAAAAAAGCTTGAACAGCTCATCTTGAAACACCAGTCTACTTTAAAAATCCTTCCCTGGAAGAGACCTTGCTGCTGCAGTAAAACTACTTTGTGGCTTGTTGCTGTTCTCAGTTTTTCTGTGGTGTAAGAATTGATACTGGTTTGAAGCCAAAGTGTAGTCACACCAAATATTGCTTTGATTTAGATGCAAGTGTGTGCATCAGTTTGGCCAGTTTCTAAGCATACTACTGTAAAGTGTGTATATGTGTATGCTTAGGTGTCTGTGTTGTGTGTTGACGTGCTTTTTTTGCCAGGCGCTGAACAAGCTCGAGACAGCGAGAGAGCTGCTGTGGTAAGGTAGTGCCACAGCTCTCACTCAGTGAGATGTGATCTTTACTCTCATGGCGTGTCTGGACCAACAATTCCTGCCAGCATTTCAACACAGACTCACTGCTGGACTCCCTCCTGAAGGCGAGAGACAAAGAGAGAGATGTAGCGACAAGAAAAGATGTAGAGACACATACAAAAACCATGAAATGATACTGCATATATACAGTACAGCAGGCAAGAGAGAGTATAAAGAGTACACTGCATTTAAAACAATTTGAATGATGTTTTAGTACATTGCCTGGCCAAAAAAAATCTATTGAAGGAAATAAATAAATAAAAGCACACACTTTAATATTTCGTTAGCTTTGTTTTTACATTGTGCAATGTGGTGGCCAATTCATGTGTGAAAATGATTCCTCGTGCTCCCAGAACAGTTCTTTCACAGTTTCTTTAAGAGTCCTGATATATGCCTGTGCTGTAAGGGTTAAAAAAAAAACTCTTTCAGTATGTTCAGGTCGTCAGCTGACTTTATTTTATTGCCACATAACCTTACTCAGTCTAGACCTGACCATGTGAAGCAACGCCAGGTCGTAACCCTGCCTGTAGAGACTTGTACAGTGGCCACTATATGCCTGATGGGTTCATCACTTCATGCACTTCCCTTCCTATCCAGACGCACCCATCACTCTGGAATAGGGTCATTCTGGACTCATCAGACCACATGACCTTTTTTTCATTGCTCAAATACAATCTTTGTGCTCTTGAAACATTTTTTTTTACTTTACCTCACTAACAAACATGTTAGTCTCAATACTGTGACTTTTTGTAACACTTACAATACTTTCACTTTTAAATATAGCTGTGATTTCAACACTCAAAGTTTTTTATTTCCTGAAAAACCTTTCTCTTTGACTTTTTCTCATTGGTATTGGTTTTAATAATGTTTTGGACAATTTGTCACCCAATTCCAGCAATTTTCTCAGTTGGTGTTTTTTCCTCTTCCAGTAGGCTAATAAATTAACCAACCTGAATTGCAACTTTTTTTTGGCCAGGCAGTGTATATATATACAGTATATATAAGCTATTTCTTATATAAAATTCAAAAACTTAATTTTTATTTAATCATCATTTAAAATGCGCATAACGGTATTACTGTATTTAGTCCTTGTTTAATTAGCAATAAATTATAGGCTAGATTTAAATTAGTACACTCAATTGTAATAACATTTGTCTCCAACCATTACACTGTCCCCAAGCAAATTGACTCTTTAATTTTAACGTAGATTAATTACAAATTAAAAGCACTTCTGTATACTTTTGAATAGATTTAATACATAAAAATTATGTAATTTTTATGCTAATAAAAAAACCTGTCACTAAAAGAAGCTGAAACCATTTTTTCGCTCCTCACTTTTTGGTCTTTGATGTAAACCTGTCTGCCAGTTTGTCCAGAGAGCGCGCATACTCGCCCTCGATCTCGCCACGTCTGCGCAGATAATCACTCAGATCCTGCAGTACCTGCGTTTTCTGCTCCAAATGATTATCAAACACTCGCAGCTGCTCGGAGAGCTGATTGCGTACCTCTGCAAAAGAGAGATGAGGAAGTGGAGGTAAAGAAAAGGCCAAGATGAATTTTGTAATTATCTCTGTAAGCTCGCTTAATTTCTGCAAGCCAAGGTTGTGCAAGGTGCAAGGATTACTGGAGAAAAGTGCAGAGGGCAATGCAATGCAGAATGCGGTCGTATACAGTAATTTCACAACCTTTTACAGCTTTGGATCCAAATCGGTTGTGCAATATATCCTCTTAAAAATAATTTACAGCAGCTTCAAGGTTCAAGCAGTTAATTGATAGAAATGGCCTTGGATATAAAGTATGTTGCACAAAAACAAACCCTAGTGTAGTTCATTTTTATCAGAGTGGATTTTCAATTGTTTTGCCCTGCGTTTGCTATCTGCAGCAACAGCACTTCTCCTTGTGCACTCTTTTAATTTCACCTACTCAGGCCACAGACTTTTTTGGCATAGTTCATTTTATTAGTCAACAACATACTGTACATGCTTCCTCTCTGCTTAATGACTTACTTTAACATATCTTCCGCTAAACTTTCTCTAAAAGGAAGGCGATGCAGAAGGCTAGCCAAGTGTTATGAAGCTATTTCTTACTTATAGGTTCATTGTAATTGATATATATCTGCTGAAGTGTTTTGCAATATTATCCACAGAAAGCAAGTGTGGCTGCTGGTTCCAATTTTGCAAGAAACACACCTAATAGTTGTTTGAAGACCAGGATGAAATGATTAAACAGTTAGGAGCTTAGATGGAATGAAAACGTCCCACTCAGCCAGATCGTCCTGGATAAGACTGGACGCTGATGATCTATATGAAGTTACATGTAGTTTAAGTTTGAAAGACAGAGAGTACTGGAACTGCTGAAGTAGGAGTTCCCAAATCTACAGACCGGATCTATCAGCATTTTTTTTTTCTCTGTTTTTTTTTAAACAAATGCTCTGTTGAGTGCAAGTTCCACTTTTTGGCTTGAAAAATTGCTTAACTCAAATTAAGTGAAAACTAAAGAATATAATTTACATTTGGTCTTAGTTTATAAAAAATAGTTAGGGACTTGTGCCTGTGCAAATCTAAAGAGTTCTACACTAAAATAATTCTTGATTAAATAAGAATGTCAATTCATATTTAAATCAACTTGAGATTTCCAACCAGTCACCCAGCCATGCAATAAACCCTAGACATAATAAACTCTTCATTAAAGTAATCCAAGCTCAATATCTAAAATTAATAGCAAATATTGTGAGCTCACATATACTATATGGTTATTATATAGGTTTATTTTAACAAAATATGTATCTACAGTAGCAACATTAGATTGCATGTTTCATGTCTGAAATGCTGGCCTTCCAGTAGCTCCTTTAATGCACAAACATGTTGGAAGGGTGAGGTCTGGACTGTACGGGGGGTGTGGCAAAAACTCCCAGCAGAGTTTCCTTTAAAGTGCAAGGTTTGTTTGTTTATGATTGTGTGTACAGTTCCCACAGACAGATGCGTGTCTTCTGCAAGTTGGTGACTTCTGTCAACTTTGCATGGATGAGGAGTTCCATTCACGGGATGTTGAGAGCCACCTCGGCTGGGATCGTTATTCACGCACGTAGGGCCCTCTTTTAAATATTTGCACCATTTGCATTTTTTACTGCGGCACCGCGCTTGGAAACTCAGTTTCATGCCTTCATTTATAGGAAATTACATATCAAGTCCCGGTTTGACTTGAACACTGCGTATATATTTGTATGAAACACTATTATATGCAAATAAATAATTTTTAAATTCCATTTCTTTAGAAAATACTCTGCACTAAACAGTTTATACCATAAAGGTTTGGATTTGGTTTTTACAGCAATCAAACGTTTTTAAAAAGGCTAATTTAGCTTGTGTCCTACCTTTAATCTGTGTATCATAGTCAATTCCGCCTCTTCTCAGTTTGACATTATAAGACGACATTGTACCTCCGACTGGATGGAATCCTGCTTTGAACACAAAATGGTGCAATAATCAGAAAAACAGACACGTCACCATGTGCATGCAGTCTTCCTGATCAAAGGTGACCGCTGTTATGGCCTTGTTTGGCCTTGTTGTGCTACAGTACGTACTGGATACTATCCAGTGGCAGTCAACAGACCCATCCAATAAACACTCAAACCTGTACAGTTACTTTTAACGTGTGTGCAATATGAAAAATTATCCATACTGCCCGTCTTGTCATGGGTATAAATTCAACAAAAGATTATTTTAATTAAAGTATGTAATTGTAATGTAATGTAAAGCCCTGAGATGCACTGTACTATTGAAAAAAGTAAGAGTTAGTTTAGGGAAACTAATATAGCTTGTCAACAAGTAGCAAAGAGCTCCTGTGTGTGTATGGTGAGTGTGTGTGTGTGTGTGTGTGTGTGTGGGTGGGTCTGTATTTGCAAAATTTGGAAGTGATGTTCATGTTCAACAGAGGTAACCACAGAAACGACGTTTGTTCCTAGCTATATGCTAGAACACACTTAAGTATAACTATTTCAAAGAAGTCTAAGTTGTACATCATGTTTCATATACTGTAATGCTTGAAATGATGGTTATACAGATGAACAAAATTCAACCACATGTTCATTTAGTTTATTAGAATTCTGAATATGGATGTAATCCAAGTTCTTATATATACTTATATATTTTTTATTTATTTAATAGAGTATTAGTAATAGTATTCATTCATAGTATGAGTGGATATGTGGATATGCAGTTCCAAGCCCTGTGAGCGTGCATACAGAGGATGAACTGCAAAACAGTTCGCTTGTGATTCACATGGTGGCTGATGCACCAGGCGTCAGAAAAAGGGAAGAACGTGAGCTTCCTGTGTTAGGAGCAACAGAAACATGAGCAAATCATACCCCGGCAACTTACACTTGCCATGAGTCACCCCTCCTCTTTCTCTTTCTCTCTCTCTTTTACTCACACACATACTCTCTCTGTCTTGCTTTTTACTGTGAACTATAAAAGAAAACTTCCTCTTTTAAGATAAAATGAGCAAACTATAACAATAAAACGGTATAAATCTATTCCATACAGTATAACTCATTTATATTCTATTACAGATGGCTGATGATTATAAGGTGAATAAAAAGCTGTGCATATTTAGCTTATTTCATCTCAACACTCATTTCTTGCACCAATGGTTGTTCGTTTATTTAGATTTCAATATTATCAAAATGTCAATAATAGATTACTTATAATATTATAAAAAAATAAAAATAAACATGCTGATTCATACCATGCTGATGGTAACACCATCATTTAGAGACCTATGCATGATCGAACAAGCTGCCAAAAATACCTCTATCTGTACCCCATCCCAGTAGAGTACAATTAGAGAAAACCCACACACTGTCCGTTTATAGCACAGATATTTTGTAGACTTACCCAACCCTGAGTATCGCCACCTCTCACATTGGCCTCCACTGAAACCCTCAAAGACGTAACAAAACGTGCTGTCTCGCTCACATCAATATGTAGCCTTGTTGTAGACCAAACACATTGGAGATCTCTCTCTCTCTCTTTCTCTCTCTCACGCCATGAGTAGGACTGGCTGCCCTGACATAAACTCATTCACAGAGTGAGAAGAGAGAGAGAGAGAAAGCAGTTTTTGAGTTCCTCCTCTACTCTTGTTGCTGCCCACTCATTTTGACACACACTCGCGGTCTCACGAGTGTTCTCTGAAACCGAGTCTCTACACTTTGGCAACTTTAGCACCCCCTACTCGTCCGCTCGAGTCACGTTTAAGTCTTTTGGGCTTTACTGAAGCATGCTATGACTTGTCATTGACAGTGCTGTAGGGAAAGACTGGATGCCTAAGTAAGGATGGAACTTGTCTGGAATTTTTCAGAAACTTCACATCCTTCAAGGTTACAGCACCAGTAGTGGCTACTGAGGACTTGCTCAGTAAATGTTATAAAACAAACTCAATTTAGTCACAAAGTGATCTGTGATTATATTGTCTTTTGTGTCATATATGAACACTGAGAATGCTTTTACAGTATACTGTATGCATCCAACCTTTTACTGTATATAGTTACTGTCTGTGTGCGGTTGCACATTTTCTCCTTGGCGTCCACATAAATTTGCATTTCTTCTGTGGCTTCCTACAACCTGCCAAAACTATGAATGATACCTTTATGTGAATATATGTGCACTGGCAACCCATCAAAAGTGAACTCTGCCACCTGGCACCCAGGCCCTAATTAGGATAAGAAGACTTTTGACGCTAAATTCCCAAAGTCTCCTGGGACAGGATGCAGGCTTCCCATGACCCTGTGCAGGATAAGCAATATAGAAAATGAAAATGAATGAATGAATGAATGAAGTCATTCATTAATTACTGTATTTACACTCACCACTAATTTCATTTGGCTGTTCCAGGTCATGTGCTTTAAACAAACTTCACTATCATGAAACGTTCATATAAAGCAGTCTCTAGAGTAGTTCGTCTACACAATGGTTCGACAGGTGATGCGCACCTTGTTGACGAGATCAAAGGAGGATACTACTGTATATATTGTAACTAATATACTGTACATCAATCAGCCACAACATTAAAAGCACTGACAAGTGATGTGAATATCACTGATTATCCTCCTATACTGACACCCGTCAAGGGGGATATGTGAGTTAGCAAGGAAACCATCAGTTCTCGAAGTTGATGTGATAGAAGCAGGAAATAATAGCAAGCATGAGGATCTGAGAGACTTTAACAAAGGCCTCTTTGTGATGTGTAAAAAGCAAGTCTTCAGGGATGTTCCTTGTATGCACTCATTAGTACTTCCTAAAAGTAGTCCAAGGATGGACAACGGGTGAACTGGTGACAGATTCATTGGTGTCCAAGGCTCATTAATCCACATGGGAAGCTAAATCGGGCCTATTTGGACCAATCCCACACTACTACTACTACTACTGTAGCACAACATGCTGTAAGTTATCACCAGGTATTATGGGAAGGAGTCAGAACCCCCAGTGCATCTCAGCTTGCTGTGTCTGGGGCTGAGTAGTCACATGCTGACTCGTCCACTGCTGAAAGCTCCTACAGTGGGCACATGGACATCAGAACTGGACCATGGATCAATGGAAGAAGGTGGTCTGGTTTGATGGATCATGTTTTCTTTTACATCACGTTGATGGCTGGGTGCATGCACTGCACTTACCTGGGCAATAGATGGCTCCAGGATGCAGTATGGGAAGAAGGAATGCTGGCGATGCACAGTGTGATGATTACATTACTTTAACATGTAACACCTACCAAAACTGTTTCAGATCAAAAAAAGCCTGATCCATGAATAACCCACTATTGCAACAGCAGAACTTGAAGGGTCTGCTGAAAACACCTTGGTGCCAGATGAAGCAAGCCACAGCACACTTTCAGAGGTCTTGTGGAGTTCTTGGCTTGATGGGTTGTTTTGGTGACAAGAGGGACCTACACAATATTAGAAATGTGATTTTATTGTTATAACTGATCGGTATATTTCATAATGGAGCATTTTTAAAGCTGATTAGAGGAAACAATTATGCATAGTAGCACTTTCCTTTATCTGATAAACCGATAATCTCATAAACTATCTCTGCATTTTGTAGGTAAATTTTTTGTAGGAGTTTCTACTAAAGTGGCCAGTGCCACTGACAATATTCTAAGAATGGTTCAATACACAGAAAGACTTTGTTATTAACTTTAAAAATCATTATTTGAATCAAGATTAATCTTTTAATCGTTCTGAGATGATTCCGACAGTAAAGCATGGGGTAAAGCAGAACGTTGCTTAGAATTAGAGAACATATTTATAAGAACAAAAATACCTTTATTAATTTATATTAATCCCCTGCTACAATAAAGCACATCTCGCAGCATATCACTAGTGCTTGGATACCATAGAAAGATTTCTCAGTGCACCACAGCCACGATCGGACTGCCTGCTTCACATCTGAAATGCTGGCCTCCCTGGAACACTGAATAATGGCCAAAATGTGGAAATCACTTTGACTGATGTCAGGACTATATGGAAGATGTGGCAATAATTCTGAGGAAAGTTCCCATAATTTATGCAAGTCATGGTTTGTCTTGAATATATTTTGAGAAAACAATAACTTTATAATAACCCTTGATTAAATATGCATTGAAAACGTGTTAAGGCTTTTTAATTGTTGAATATGTTCTGCACTTTAAGGAAAACCCGTTTAAGTAGGCGTATATATATATATATATATATATATATATATATATATATATATTTACATTTGTACTATAGTACCAATGTAAATCAGCCTCTACTGTATTACTGTACCGTTATTGGCTTATTCAGGATTATGCTTGCCGGTGGTAACCATCTTTTAAACTCATTTAAACTTAATCTTTTTAACCAAGTTCTTTAGTTTTTTTAAACTAATGATGGCTATATATCTATATCTATATATATATATATATATATATATATATACACATACTCAGCAAAAAAAGAAACGTCCTCTGACTTTCAACTGTTTTTACTTTCAGTAAACTTAATGTGTAAATATTTGTATGAACACTAAAAGAGTCAACACCATAAGACATAAACTAAAAATGTTTCCCAATGTGTCCCTGAATGAAGGGAGGCTCAAAATCAGTCAGTACCAGTCAGTATCTGGTGGCCACCAGCTGCTTGAGGTACTGCAGTGCATCTCCTCCTCATGGACTAGACCAGATTTGTCAGTTCTTGCTGTGAGATGGAGGGATTGTGTGTTCCTGGTGTGACTCGGGCAGTTGTTGTGGCCATCCTGTACCTGTCACGCAGGTGTGATATTCGGATGTACCCATCCTGTGCAGGTGTTGTTACACGTGGTCTTCCAATGCGAGGATGATCAGCTGTCCTTCCTGTCTCTCTGTAGCGCTGTCTTAGGCGTCTCACAGTGCGGACATGGCAATTTATTGCCCTAGCCACATCAGCAGTCCTCATGCCTCCCTGCAGCATGCCTAATGCACGTTCACGCAGATGAGCAGGGACCCTGGGCATCTTTCTTTGGGTGTTTTTTACAGTCGGTAGACAAGTCTCTTTAGTGCCCTGCGTTTTTAGAACAGTGACCTTAAATACCTACTTTCTGTAAGCTGTTAAGGTCTTAACGACCATTCCACAGGCGCATGTTAATTAATTGATTATGGTTAATTGAACATGCATGGAAGACATTGTTTAAACCCTTTACAATGGATTTTTACAACATTATTGTTGAAATACACAGTCCTGAAAAAGGGACGTTTCTTTTTTTGCTGAGTATATATATATATATATATATATATATATATATATATATATATATATATATATATATATATATACATACAAGTGTGTATATATATATATATATATATATATATATATACACACACAGTATATATATATATATATATATATATATATATGGCCAGTGCAATAACATTATGCATTTTGAGATTTTAATTATATTAAACATTTCATATTTGAGGGAATCTTGTTATTGATGTAGATAGTTTCACTGTACACTAACAAACAAACTGTATGCAAGGAAAAGCATAAAGGCTGCACCATTTCTTATGTAGATGAGTTGCAGAAAAAGGAAATCAAAGTGAGACAGTGATTCTGACACTCAGAGGCAGTTCTTTGTAGACATGACGTGTTCTAATTTAACATTACGATTTAACATTACATTAAATGTAAGATGTGAGTTAGATGTGTTTGTTAGATTGGCACTTCCATAGACAACAGGAATCGCTCATACATAGTGCAGGCATTTTTAGGACATGGACAGAAATAAGTAACCAGGCCAATTCATAATGGATACAGAGCAGACTTGCAGGCACTAGTGTATGAAAGAACTGAAAGATGAAACTGTTAAAATGTAGAAGTTAACAATAATCATGTTGAGAATAGGGGCACTTGAAGTCATTACCCTTGCAAAGATCTTAAATATAATTTAACTTCTTTCTTCCTAAAGAACACAGAACAGCTGTGAAACATTTGGATTAAGGGTTAAATGTTTGAACATTAAAAAAAAAAATGCTGAAAATTTCCAACATCAAAATGTCAATTCTAATGTGTTCAACTCTAGAGAGAGAGAGAGAGAGAGAGAGAGAGAGAGAGAGAGAGAGAGAGAGAGAGCGGCTGCAGTATTAAACTGCTATGTGTGAAAAAGAACAGGAAATCATGTGTGAAAGAAACCTGTTCAAAGTATCTGACTGCTCCAAACTCCCCAAATTAAATATTTATAAAACATAAATTCATTAAGAATTAGAAACTAAATATTGAAAATTAAAAATCAACTGCACATCATTGAAGGACATGTACATTTTAATCATGCTCATCATTATGCAGCTACTCTAACCAGCCAGTTTATCAGACACAATCGTTGATCTATAATTGCAAGTGCTATCTAATTTTAACCTACAACAACTTTGCAAACACCTCATCAATGCTTAGTTAAAGGCTCATTACATGCTTTACTTGCACTGTTACATTTTTATCATTTGCAAATGCCAAACTACCCATGCCAGTTTTTTGTGCTTACGAGGCGCTGGGTATGTGTGAAAAATCAACTACCCCCTCACAGGCCATGAACAAAAAAGCTCTCTTAAAAACCACATTAATAATTCAAATTTGTTTTCATAACCCAAGTGTTTATTGTTCACACATTTCATTTTTTTGCTTATTTAAAATTGTTTTTAATTCATATTAAATTAATTATGAAAAGGTTACCTATGAAAAACCAAAGTTAACCCCAGAATTTGCATGCAACAGCATGGTGCACATGTTTAGATTTTTTGTGTTCATAATTGATACAGTGCACAAAGACAACAGCTCTTAGATGTTATTCAAAGGTCAAGCAAATTGACATTAAAAAGGAATCAAGATTTGTTTCAATTAAATGGAACTGATATTGCCAAATCTCAATCTTGATTTTCAAGTCTGATACAGATTTAAAATTTTTATGCACATCATTAACATCTCATGTCTTCGGAACCTGAAAGTAGACCAGCTTGCGGAGAAAGTTGAACGATCCAGGCATCTGTTTGAACAAGCCGTTGGCAGATATTTGAGAGACTTCATTGTTCACCTGCATAATGAGAAAAGTGAGGGAAAGAGCAAGAATACAGTCTATTAAACTCTATTTAATATATACAGTAGTATATACAGTATGGTTTCTCCACCTCAAGTAGTGCACTCATATATATATATATATATATATATATATGTACACACACACGCACAGTCCTGTGCAAAAGTCTTAGGCACCATATTATATGCTGTACCAATTTTGTTATACATGTTTATCAATTCTACATAATTATGTACAAAATCATTCAGTATTTCCATTTTCCGTATATAACAAATAAATAAGTAAATAACATTACAGGAGAATATATGCATGGCTGTAAATATGAGTGTGACAAAGTTACCAGAATAACTCAATCTCCAGCAAGCTCAGTAAAACCTAACACCTATATTACTTATAGTACTGTGGAAAAGTCTTGGGCACATACAAAAATATAACATAAGCAAAAGATGCTTTTGAAAACATTTCTGCATAAAAGAAACTTCTATAAAGAGCAAAAGAGTAATAACATTAACAGTCAATATTTGAATATTTGGATAAAATCAGGAGTTTTAGACAGACATTTGTGCAGTTTTATAAGTAAAACAGCAGTTAGGTTTAACTGAGCTTGCTGGAGAATATGAGTTCTTCTGGTAAATTTGTCACACCCGCTCTTTTCATTTTTATGCAAATCCCAGGAGCGTACATTAGGTTTTTTGTTTCCATCTGAAAAGTGTACTGTCTTGTACTATATTTTTTTCTTTACAGCCATGCATATATTCTCCTGTAATGTTACTTATTTATTAATTTTAAGTTATATATGGAAATGAATGGATTTGTACATATTTATGCAGCCATGATAAACATATACAGTATAACAAAATTGGTACAGCATATAAAATGGTGCCTAAGACTTTTGCACAGTAGTGTATATATACATACACACATACATATACAGTACATACAATTTGGGATTCACCCAAACACAGACAACTTCCGGGAACGTGACCCAAATTATGTACTACTTTCTAACCACAACTACTGTTCAAAAACAACTTCAAACTGGAGTCAGTTGATATGTATCCCAGAATCGTAAGAAGTCTATATAAAAAAGAAATGTGTTTCATAAAATGAAGTGTACTAGTGCTCAGGTGGAATTAAAAAACATTTTAACAGGAAGACCTATTTCCCTGAACGTTTATACGAAGGGCGTTCAAGTCAAAATGGGACCTGTGAATGAATGTGTAAAATGTATTAACATTTACAGAAGACTCCAATCACTCAAAATCAGTTTGGTGATTCAATCAGCTGTTTCCACATGTTAGGGCCATTAATGGAGTTCCTGAGACGCTAGAGTTTTAAGCATGAAGCAGGCAGTTCAATTATGGCTCTGGCTTACTGAGAAAACTTCCTCCATTGATGGTATCCACATACTAGTGTGACTCTGGGACAAGTGCATTAGTGTAACAGGAGATTATATAGAGAAATAATTTATTCTCATAGCTGTGTTCTGTTATTCTGCATAATCAAAAGTCCCGGTTTGACTTTGAACACCCCTCGTACAAATATCCAGTCAGCTAATCACATAACAGCAGTACAATGACTAAAAATAGTCCTACAGATACAGGTCAAGAGCTTCAGTTTATGTTCACATTAAACATTAGCATGGCTTGAAAAAATAATATCTTTGTGACTTTAAAAAAAGCCATCACTGTTAGTACCAGGTGGGCTGGTTTGAGTATATCAGGTCTGCAGAATAAAACACCACTTAATCAAATAATCAAACTTTACATTAACACTGAGCAAAGAAGCATCTCAGCATGCACAAAACATTATGTGGACACTTGATGTACTGTATATGGATTACAACATCAGAAGTGCACATCAGGTTCCAAGAACAACAATCTGAAGCTTTCCTGGACACCAACTTACCCAAACTGCACTTCTACCTAAAAAAAAAACAGAATATTTGTAATTTTCTACACAATTCTATGTGTGAAATTCATAGAAGATCTGCATTTCATGAAATAAAACTAGATCATCTGGCACCAATGACAATACCATAATCTTATATTTGATATAAACCTGAAGCTGTTTACTTGTATCTGCATGATGTTTAAAGTAAGCTGATGCCACTTGATTGGCTGAATGGATAACCACATAAATGAGCACTGAAAAGGTGCTCCTAATAAACTGGACATTGAGTTTCATCTTATTAGCTACAGTATGTTTACAAAGAATCTTTTAATTTCTATTTAACATGCATTTTTGGTTATAAAAAAATAAAAAGGTTCGCCTGCCTTTTTTTGTCTTAATCATCTCATGCAGCACTGTGCACTAAAGCTCTTTAAGCCTTGTCTGAAATTGCCACCTTACATATCATTCTTGATATTCATATTTGCAAATTCTCATTTCCCCCCTTTTTGTTAAGAAGGTAAAATTGCAAGTCAGCATTAGTTTTAGTGTTAGAATACCAATCTTGGTATTCCTAACTAATTTGCACCAAATCTACATGTAGATCAACAGTACTGTGCAAAAGTCTTGAGCCACCCCTTATTTCTTTATATTAAATGAAATTAAATGATGTAGACTAAATGAAAGACTGGGAATAAATACTATATACTTTTTACAGTGGTTACAAAATTGGAATGGCGATCTCGCCGCGTATACCGCCGTTTAAAGGCAACAGCGGCCAAAATAAATCAGTTGCATTTCAAAGTCATTCGTAAAATGGCCGCCAGGTGGCGCAAAGTGACATTTTCATTCATTGCAGTAAATACAACAGTGATGGTAATTTCCACAGCAAACATGAAAAATCTGAACCAGAGCTATTAATGTGTACTGTACAATAATGAGTAAAAAAAATTATAGTAGATTTATTAACTGAAATAAATGACCATATTTTTCAAGAGAATTTTCAAGCCCCACTCATCAAACAAAATTATAACGAAATCGGCCAAGTTTACTATTTATTTAAATATAAATTTCTAAACCAATAAGATCAAATAACACCAAGTTATTATTATAACAGGCTTACTTCGTCACTTATCAAAGAAGTACACTTGCTTTCAAAGAAGTCGAGTGGCTTATTAAGGTCTCTGGTGTGCATTGTCTCTAAGTGGCCGCTTGGTGTAGTGGTTAGAACACTCGACCAGTGATCTACAAAGCACCGTTTCGAATCCCGAGTGATGTTTTAAAATTGTTTTATTTTAAAACTAAATAAAATGTTTTAAGTGCGCTTAAGGTAGAGTCTTATAAAGGCTATGTAGACTTATATAGTTTTGTTATATATTTTTTGCACATTAATCTGAGTCCTCATCTGTTAGATCTGTTTAGTTTTTTTTTTCCTGCCGGGACGAATGCGCGGTTCCATCCCTTTCCCGCCTATTCAGGGAGCCTACGGAGTGAGCGATTAACCATAGTCGAATCGATTGGTGTGCGTCCAGCTCACGTTACTCGTGTGCTATTCATGCCGGCTGGTGATAATTAACGTTAATATGATCTCGGGCTTGCTCACGATGCTCAACATCTATAAAAATAGCAAAGTATTGTGTATAGAGTGATAAAAAAAACTATCTAACGCATGTTAGAAAACATAATTTCCTGCATTTTTTGATGATTTGATTGATGTTTTAAATTTTTTTATTTTAATTATAGCAAAATTAAAATAAAAAAAATTGTTGTATTTTGATTTTGCTTCAGCATACTATAGAAAAAACAGCAAACTCGCACGCAACCAGTTTGTATTCTTTAAATTTAGGGGAGTGACGGCTCGGCCTGCTGCTGCTGCTGTGTGTGTGTGTGTGTCATTATACTGATGAAAAGTGCTGGCCATCTGCAGTACCGGGAGTTTTGATTTACGACAGCTGTTTACGGCAGTGTAGTCCAGTGCGGGAGATGCATTGTGGGTAATGAGGTCCGGTGTTACATCTGTTACATTTTTGATAACAATAGTTTTTTTTACAAACATTTCTAAACTAATAAGATCAAATGACACCAAGTTTAAAACAGATAAAATACACGTGCAAATAGTATAATTGTATAACAGGCTTAATTCGTTACTTATTTAACGCTTGCTTTCAAAGAAGGCGAGTGGCTTATTAACGTCACGGAGGTGTGTTGTCTCTTAGTGTCTGGTTGGTGTAGCGGTTAGAGCGCTCGGCCAGGGATTTACAAAGCGTCAGTTTGAATCCTGGATGATGCTGTTTTAAAAAATTGTTCTATTTTAATTTTACTCAGCAAACAAACAGCAAACAAAAAATTTATTATTCAGAGCACGATATACAACCGTAATGAGTCCCTTAACCGGCTTATACAGCTGGCATGTGACCAACGTATTTAACCGTGATGAGTCCATAAAATCAGTAGCAGCTAATAATTACTAATTACTTTAGTTAATGCTGCTACTGATTTTATTCCAGCTTACCTGTTCAGGTTGATTGCGATTCTTTTTAAAATATTGTCTCAGTTTTATATGTTGTTCGTCTTGATTTTTGTCTTCTTTTCACTTGGCAACACTCAAATGCAAATTATTCACCGTGAATCAGCTGTTCTCACCTATCCATTCAGAGAAACTGAATGAGCTGAAATGAGCCTTTGTTTCACGACCGCGACACCCCTCTCTCTCACGCACATACAGTACAGAGTAGACCAAATCATTACAGTACATACTTTATCCAACGAACATGAAAAATATCCACATAATGATGAGTTAAGAAGCATTGCTTAATTTTCGTTTAGACAGACTGTTTGTATCTGATTATTGGTATTATTAAAGAACAGCAGCACAAACAACAACACAAGGGCTTGTACAGCAAAGAGTTAAATTTGTAACAGTAAAAGGCATCTGAATTTAAATATATAAATTACTAGAAACAAATTGAGCACACTATCAGAATAAAAAATAGAACAAATCAAATGTTTTTTACACATACACAAGGAGGATAATGATACCAAGTTTATATTAAAATATCAAATATTGTAATATTGTTTTTTGTGTTATTATAAATAATGAAATGCAGTAGGCTGTTATGGTCATCATCAAAAGAAAATATATTAAGTAACAGATAATATTAGGTTTATATTTCAAATTAGATAAAATGCTGATTTTCCAGCAGTAAAATTATTGTATCTCTACAGTTTACAAAACCTCCGCTGCGTGTATTCATTCACAGGCTGAAGAGCACGCACAGAGAAATAGGAGACTGTGGTTTAGGAGTGGATTGGAGAGAAGAGAGCTGTTCAGTTACTATAAAAAAAATAAAAAAAAAAATATAAAAACATATGATCTTTTTGAGTTATGAGGTTTTTTTATTATACATAAGACAACCTTTCAGTTTTGTAAATATTCTAGTTATAGTGTGTTAAGTTTTTCTTTAGGTTAAACGGTTTTGAGAATTAGACCAGCTAAGATCAATATTATGTCGTTGATTGATAAAATCTGGATTAAGGATATTTTATTTTGTTTTATTTATTTAATTTGTATTTTTCATCTTCCCCCCCTGAGGGATTGCCACCTTATTGTGGTCAGGGGATTTGCGTGCCTCAGTGCTTGGATGTTTACCGAGGGCTCAAGGGAGGTGTGTCTGTGTGTGTGTGTGTGTGTGTGTGTGTGTATGTGCGCGTGTGCGCTGTAGCCTGTGCTTTTTTCAGCGGATTTTTCCGCTACCGCAGATCAGTTTATCAACTTGTAATATATAAATTTTAGGAATATATTAACATGTGGAGACATCATTATATGTTGAATGGAACTTGTAAGCCTTTGAATGGTGTTAAAAATACTTGCAAAACAAGTATTGCAGCCATACATTGGAGGGAACTTCTGAGGTGGTCAGTGATTGATGGCACGGTCGGTCGGAGGGGGTTGTGATCACACCTATAGATCTTTTGTTCTAGGCTATCGGTCAAATATCTCTCCACTTGGAAGCAAAAACATGAAAGGGATTTCAGCATCTCGACGCACATACTAAGCTGTTTATAAAGTAGACACTGTTTGTTTTTTCATTTTGTAATCTTTCCCGTGTTTACCGTGTACTGTACAATGTATATTCATTTTTTAATGAATTACTGTAAATAAACTACACATTCCGTTGATTTACCAGAAATGACTTTTCTGTTTTTTGTGTGTGCTAAACTAAACTTCAGGGTCAAAGTAATAGCGATTTTATTTGAAAAGTATTATATATTTACAATGCTGATAAGTTCAAGCTTAGATTCATATATAAACTGCTTCAAAGTCTTTCCACCCCGTGACCGCTGAAATCCGACAGACGCAGGGCTCAAGGGAGGTGTGTCTGTGTGTGTGTGTGTGTGTGCGCGCGCGTGTGTATGTGTGTGTGTGCGGGTTAGTGTGCCTGTCCTATTTCAGCGGATTTTTCCGCTACCGCAGATCAGTTTATCAACTTGTAATATATACATTTTAGGAATATATTAACATGTGCAGACATTTAAGGGTGCGCTGCCCTCTCTTGCCCCTGCGTAGAGCCCACACACACACACACACACACACACACACACACACACATCTATCTATCTATTATATAAATACACATTTGGAATCTGCATCTACATTTTCTGTTACAAGTATAGAATTAGGTTCAGCTGAGACTCATGATCAATGGTGTTAGGGTACTTATGTAGTGATAATTAGTTTCAGCCAAATCATTAAAACTAACAATGGACTATGACACTCTTGTTTTACACACATTGTTTTAGCGATAGTTTCACGGAAGCGAGTTTAGAACTAATCTAACCAAACCAAGAAAAAAACAAACATCCGAAGCTTCAAATAGAATGAACGAACTAATGAAATTGATATATATGTAATTGATATACTGTATATACAGACGTGTGTGTGTCATTTTAATTCAAATGAACATTTTAATGCTTTCTGATACACTTATCAACTTATCGACATACACTTATCAACACAAACTCTCCGTGCACGCACACACACAATCTCTAAAAAATTAATATTAATAACATACATATACAAATAAACAAAAATATAAACGTCTATATTGAAGTCTACGGTGAACGCAGAGTCGGCTAAGCACACGTGATGACGCGCGCGCCCTCACCTCTGTTACGGCTGCCTACAGTATTTGGCCAAAAGAATTATAATAATTGAACGATATGCCTGGTCCTGGAAAGAGACATCAACAGTCCGGCGCTGAGAAACGAAAGAACCGAAAGAAAAAAAAGCCTAAGATGAAGCCCGTGCATCAATTCCAGAAATAAAACTTTACTTTATTCTGTCGACGTTAATAATGTAATAACGTAACATTAACGTAAAATAACGCAAATTTCATTTAACAGCAGGGGGGACAATAAATATATATTTTTATAAATTTATTGCATTGTTTATGTTGTTTACAGTCAAGCCATCAACATACAATAAAATGTAAACATGAGATCTAAACTAAAAACTGTGCTCCCTGTGCTGGTGCTGGCAATATCATCTCTTTGTTCTGCTGTCTCCGGCTCCCTCCCTGGTTCTGAATCTGCCCACTTCCTCTACTCTCACTGTCTCAGAACAGACTGACTCCTGAAGCAGAAAAAAAATGCAGGAAATTATGTTTTCTAACATGCGTTAGATAGTTTTTTTTATCACTCTATACACAATACTTTGCTATTTTTATAGATGTTGAGCATCGTGAGCAAGCCCGAGATCATATTAACGTTAATTATCACCAGCCGGCAAGAATAGCACACGAGTAACGTGAGCTGGACGCACACCAATCGATTCGACTATGGTTAATCGCTCACTCCGTAGGCTCCCTGAATAGGCGGGAAAGGGATGGAACCGCGCATTCGTCCCGGCAGGAAAAAAAAAACTAAACAGATCTAACAGATGAGGACTCAGATTAATGTGCAAAAAATATATAATAAAACTATATAAGTCTACATAGCCTTTATAAGACTCTACCTTAAGCGCACTTAAAACATTTTATTTAGTTTTAAAATAAAACAATTTTAAAACATCACTCGGGATTCGAAACGGTGCTTTGTAGATCACTGGCCGAGTGTGCTAACCGCTACACCAAGGGGCCACTTAGAGACAATGCACACCAGAGACGTTAATAAGCCACTCGACTTCTTTGAAAGCAAGTGTACTTCTTTGATAAGTGACGAAGTAAGCCTGTTATAATAATAACTTGGTGTTATTTGATCTTATTGGTTTAGAAATTTATATTTAAATAAAACCCTACACACTTCTTTTCTAATTACACGTGATAAAATCTAAAGGCTCACTGTGTTAATATTTATTGTGCTTAAATTTGATCTTAATAAGATTTGATTTAATTTGAATTCTACATTTGTACTGTAATTATAGTACTGTGATTATGAATTCGGTCAACTACAGTGTTTCACTTGATGTTATCGGCTATTACGTGTATTATTGAGGCAGAGAATGAACTAAGGCATGAGGCGTCAGTCTGTAGTTATATAGCGCCACTCAGTGGTAAAAGCCAGCAAATGCACAGCAAATGCACATCCCGTAATGCGGCGGCGACGTTACATACGACGCTCCGATTTTGTAACCACTGTACCTCACCAACAACCTCATTTCCCCTTTCGTCTGTTCGAACCACTCAGCATTTGGCATCACCAGTATACTACTTACCGGCCTGCTCATCTGTCATTACCTGCACCGGTTTCTCACTGATTCATGCCTTAAGTTAAATGTTTTTTACACTATTCTTCAAGTGTACATAAAAAATACAAAAAAGTCTGGCTCTTTGCAAGCAAAATATGAACATAATATACTTTACGGTGAAATCGCTGCAAAACGGTACTATATAAAGAACGCAATTATACTAATCATTATACTACATCATTGCAGCCTACTGGATAACTTTTGAACTGCAGTAACAAACATATTTAAAATGGTGGTTAGTACTGTAGATATTAGATAATAAATACAATTGTTTTTAATTGCTGGATTAAAAAAAGAAAAAAAACGAAGTATTCTAGTAATTGTTCCCAAAACACAAGCAGACATTTGAAGCGTGTAAGAAAATGTTCTGGTGTATAACATGTTACATAAACACTTTGTGGAATTTCCAGATTTTGGTCTGGTTAACATTACAACTTTGATTTGAAAGACTATCCATTATGACAAAAATGATGATCTGTTAAAAAAAGGGAAAAAAGACAAAATTAATTATACCATTAATAACATGGAGGCCAGGTCATCAGTGATGTTGCTCTCCAGTATGTGATCCAGTGTCTCCACATACCACGAGCCCCTGTTTGGGTCCCTCCATGATACATATCCTAGGAACAGTCATTCAGGAATATTAACATTTATTGCACTGAATTGTTGGAATTCTCTGAACATTATAAAACAGACAAAATCCCTGCACATGCTTCAGGTTTTGTTCTGACAGCACAAGGGTCTGTTTGAATCATCACAAATTTCAACACAAACCCGAAGAAAAATCAACGTGTGATTTTTTCTAATGTAGAAACAGAGTAAAGAACATGCAGTTGCACATTGAGATTTAATTTGTGCATTGCATAACTCTAGATTATGGATGAGATGAATAGAATAAAAAAAATAATAAATTCCCTTTTTTATTTTTACCTCACACTTTTACAAAAAAATTAACAAATCACTTTAGCAGGGCCTCATAAGACATAAAAAGACATGAACACACCTGGAGAAGTTGAGTAGGACACTAGCATGTCGCTTGGTGTGGGGAGGGTCGTCCGAGCGTCTACCTCATCAGACAAGCTAAGTGAGTCGCTGCTGGAGGATGTGGGGATGGCATCCACCTGCTCATCAAGCCTTACTGCTGTATGCTTTACCTCGTCAGGAGAGACCTCGAAGCCTATGTCTTTCTTATCTGCCCACAAATAACCCCGAAACACAGATGAAAACACAAACAAACCTCAAACTGGTCAGTAGATCAGTGTGACAGGAAACAGGAAATCCTGTGAATCATTCATTCAAAAGCAGGAACAATATACATAACATTAGCACCACCACCAGGTGATTTGAATAATGCTGATTATCAATTACATGGTGATAGGATCATTGGCACCCAAGGCCCATCTACACCCACAGGGACCAAAGGCCAGCCTGTCTGGTCCGATCCCTTAGAAAAAACAATGCAACAGCTGAAAAATTTCAATGCTGTCCAGGATATAGAAAGGTATCCAAAAACAAATAGCATAACAATGTGCTGAGCCTCATATGCTGCAAGTTGTCATGGAGCCATTTGCTGTGCGGTCGGAGCCACCCGAGCAGCACAGGGGAACCTAGGTGGTTTTAATGTTAATGTTTTTATAATTATGGCTGATTAGTGTACAGAGTCAGGTACATAAGTATTTGGACTCTGACAAAGTTATTATTTTAGCGGTCTTCCATAGACAGACCTCTTCTGGCATTATCTTAAGGGTATTTAGATATGAATCCGGTTAAAGATATACTGTAGTAATTGCAACATTTTTTATATGTGGTCCTCCATTTTTAAGATACTAAAATTTGACACTATAATACTGAGCTAGTCCAGGCCCAGATATGTGGTATTCACCTATTATTTAACTTACAATTAGTGGTTGATTTCAAGCATGGCATTTGCATTGAGTTACAGTGGAACCTTGGATTATGAGCATAAATCGTGGGCTCGTATTTCAAAACATAAATCAAAGTGAATTCCCTGATAAGAAATAATGGAAACTCAGATTATTCGTTCCACAGACAAAGTGGCGGAGAGATAGATCCAGATGCAGAGAATCAGGTGGGGCGTTGGGGAAGCTGTGTGATTCTGAAGCTGTGCGACGTGGAGAGATGAGAAGCAGAGCCATAGTCGAAGAACGTAAGGGAGAGTTCAAAGCCGTGCGATCCGTCAGCGAGGGCGTCGAGCCAAAACAAACGAGAAGCAGAGTCTTAGTCAAGGGACGAGAGTTCAAAGCCGTTAAATCTGGGTGTAGTAGCAAATCCAAATCGTGAGACGAGAGGCAAAAAACGAGAAACAAAGTGAAATTGGCAACGTGAAAAAAAAACTAACTGAAACGCGAGAAAACTGCGCCAAATAACACACAATAATCCAGCAGCGAGATTTATAAGCCTTTATAAACCGGAAGAAATCTGCGCCGGATGAGAAACCGGTGTGCCGGCGGGGCGGTCCGGGGGCGTGTAAGGAGCGATGACAGCATGGGAAAACATGACCGCGTGATGAGAAGCCTGACAGTGTAGGAAAGGAGCTGTCAAGGGAAGAAGGCAGACTTTGAACATAAGGTGTGTGTGAGTTCGTGACATACATAAAAATAAAAATTCATACAAAATATAAAGTCAAAATAAAACAAATTAACCTGCACTTTACCTTTTAAAAAAGTAAAAATAAATCCCAACATATAATTTTTTGCGTTTATGCGCACAGGCTCTGTGTGTGTGTGTGTGTGTGCGTGTAGCTAAAGTAAGAGGAGAGGAGGAATCGGATCCTCCCCTCTTCTTGTCTTACACAGTAACACTTCCTCCTCTCTTATTTGACTTTCACACACACACACACACACACACACACACACACACACACACACACACACACACACACACACACACACACACACACACACACAATAACGGAAAGACTGGTTTATCGGAAAAATTAGCAAGGAACAACTCTCGCGTGAGCGCATACTAAAGGAATCACTGCTGTAAAGTAAAAACAAATTAAACTTCACTTTACCTTTGAAAAGAATCACGACAGAGGAGATTTTCTGTGTAGAGCAGAGTGTGTTTGTGTGTGTGAAGCCGAGAGGGGGTGGGGGTGGGGGTGTAAAGGCGACAGTGTGTGTGTGTGTGTGTGTGTGTGTGTGTGTGTGTGTGTGTGTGTGTATGTGTGTGTATGTGTGTGTATGTGTGTGTATGTGTGTGTGTGTGTGAAGGGCCACGGTGTCAAATTCCGCGCATGCACACATAATGACAAGCTGAAACAGAGAGAGAGAGAGAATGGCTCTTTAACCTCTCTAATGAGACTTTCTTTTGCTTTACACACGCGCGCGCACACACACACAAGTGTGTTATAAGAAACAGTAGTCATGCGCTGTACACACATGCTTATAAAATATGTTTTACGTGCACACACGTGGTCACAGTGTTATAGTAAACAGTACACGCGTGCACAGATGTTGATTACACTAGTAAGCACTAAAACAGAGCAGGAAACCCTGTGGGGAGATGATTACCCACAATTCCGCAGCACAAGAGAGAGAAAAACCATTGGCTCGCGATGCTCGGCATCAAAACAAGAATCGTATGCATGATACATGATACTAGGTACTCGTAAACCAAGACTTCCATGTCAAAATTTATTTAAAAAATCTTTGCTCGTCTTGTGGAACACACAAAACCCATTACTTGCAATCCGAGGTTTCACTGTATTTCTAAATAAGAAACCCAAAGATCAGTGCAATTGTAACGAATGATAGAATAATTCTTTCCCCTGTGAGGAAGAACCCTTTATAGTGAAGAGTCTCCAGGAGGTAGACATACTGTATGTGTGTCAATATCAATGATCAAAAGAAGGCTTCACAGGAGTATCACAAGATACTTTTTGAAGTCTCAAAAATATGAAGAGAGTTTGCCAAAAAATATCTAAAAAATTAGTACAGATCTGGAACATTTTATGTATTAAAAGAGAACGGCACCAGTTGGAAAGAGAAGAGCATGGGGAAGCCAAGGAAATGCTCCTTATCCAAAGAACACCACCTCATTAAATGTAATGAACGTGGATGCCCTTGGAACCGTTTCCCTTGTATTGACTAACAACATCAAGCAAAATTAATTCTGAAATGACTAGAACTTTATCTGCTCAGATTCAGCCAAATGCTTCGGGATGGCACTTCACACTTCAGATGGAGAACGATACGAAAGCAGAAAGTGGAATGTTCTGCAATGGCCAAGCCAATTACGCAAGCTGAATTCAATTCAGCATGCATTTCGAAAAACAGCAAGCAGGAACTGAAAACAGCTGCAGTAAAAACTTAGAAAAGCTTCACCAGGAAAAAAAAAAAAAGCCAGCGTCTAGTCTAGTCATGAGTTCCAGACAACAGTGCGTCATAGACTACAAAGGGTTTGTAATCAAGGATTAAAAATGAGAATTCAATTTATAATAACGTGAGATTAGCCTGTTATTTTTACTTAGTTTGTTTAATTACTAGGGATGCTCATATTAACCATTTAACCGTTAACCCGAAAGAATGAATTTTGACCGATTATTACTATCAGTTAAACGGTTTAAAATTTTATATATATATATATATATATATATATATATTTTTTTTTTTTTTTTTTTTTATTAAGTGTGCCTAGGCGCACTTATTACTCTTCCCCCAGAAATGTGGGCTCGATCGGGAATGGTGTGCTATCACTTTTGGTGGGGATTTTAAAAAAAATAAAAACTAGACAGTTTGTGGTTTGAGGCAGGCCTGCTATTTTTTTTAACCGAAAAAACTTATTAGCCAATGTATGAAAAAATTTGCCTATCTGAGGCAAGCTTCAAAGCTTCTTCATTTTGTAATCTTAATTTTAGTAAGTACGTACGTACGTGCGTGCGCGGAAAGTACGTACGTACGTGCGTGCGCGGAAAGTACGTACGTACGTGCGTGCGCGGAAAGTACGTACGTACGTGCGTGCGCGGAAAGTACGTACGTACGTGCGTGCGCGGAAAGTACGTACGTACGTGCGTGCGCGGAAAGTACGTACGTATGTATGTGCGTGCGCGGAAAGTACGTACGTATGTATGTGCGTGCGCGGAAAGTACGTACGTATGTATGTGCGTGCGCGGAAAGTACGTATGTATGTGCATGCGCGGAAAGAACGTATGTATGTGCGTGCGCGGAAAGTACGTATGTATGTGCGTGCGTGGAAAGTATGCACGTATGTGTGTGTGTGCGCATTTCATATGTAGTTGTTTGAGCAGTTAGTAGTATATATGTATGTGTGAGTGTTCCATATACTGTATGTGTATGCAAGTGTTTCATATGTGTGTGCATGAGTGAAGTTTGATTTAAGCCCTCTACGGCACCTCATATATTGAACTATGCATATACAGTACTTTGTACTGAATGAATTTATCACTTTGTCGGTCTTACTTTTAAAATGTAGTCTTACTTAGACTACATTGACAAGATTTTTATATTGCATAATTAAAATGTTTTGCCTCTCTTGAACGTTCACAAAAATGACTGCAAGTAACCCATATATCCATCTTTAATTTGAATGCACCAGTACCCTTAAATTGTCTGTGTGCACACATTTACATTTATTGGGCAAATGTTTCAAATGATACCAAATTTTAGAAGGACATTCATTTTGTTTATATCGATTCCCAAAATATCAAGTACCTCAAAAATCTTTGTATCTTTTAATTTAATCTTATCATTAAACATTGTGTCAGGATCACCTGGTAACGTGAATGTCTCCATAACCTCATCTAACCTGAAGTAGTGTCTAATATTTATTATGCAGCTTAATAAAGCCCAATCCTTAATAGGTGCACAAGCTTCACATATAAAGAAATGAAGAAGATGTTCATGTCATGTCATGACAGGGTTATTTATTAGCCATAAATCAGAGGTTTTGGATCAAAACAAACCATCTTATCCTTTGATACTCCCTTTGGCTTGGAGGGAAGAGCTTATTTTATAACTGCTTTGTTTGGCAAAAGAAATACTGAAACAGTTAGAAACAGGACTTATATGCTTACCTCCTCCACAAGCCTGGATGAAGAAGAGCTTGGGTTTGCCCTGTAGAGACGGACATTTCTGGCCATTCAGGTAGTTAGTGATGTCCTGGACTGGGACAGAGGGACCATCCACACCATGCACTGCTCCAGGGAAGCGATTGTGACTGGCCTGAGCATGGAAAGAAAAACGACTTTAAAACAATATATAAAAAAAGATTAAAGGTAATACAATAAGAATGTTTTTATACTTGGATCAAATATATTAAAAAAAAAATTACAAAAGCAAACTAAATTGAAGTATTGTTCTTATTAATGTTTACAAGAATACTGAATTTGTATTTGTGTTTCTGCATTTATTTATTTTTCTTTGTAAAGCTGCACTGCTTCCTGAAAGTACATAATTAAATAACAGCTGGAGACATTTAATGATTGTTATTAATAAGTACGTTTTTTTAGCTTCCTGGAGGCAAACAGCTTTAGCCCATGGTGCAGTACATGCCAGATTTTCTCAGAACAGATTTAAACCACTGTTTTTAAATAAAGCAGTCTTCAAGTAGACCAGATAAAAACTTAGGGCAGGAGGCGGGCTACAGCCTGGATGCACACACACTCGCTCATTCACTGCGGGCAATTTGGGAACGCTAATTAGCCTAATCTGCATGTCTTTGCACTGTGGGAGGAAACCAGAGTACCAGGAGGAAACCCACCAAGCACAGGGAGAACATGCAGACTCCATACACACAGACCCGAGGTGGGAATCGAATTCATACCATAGAGGTGCAAGGCGACAGTGCTAACCACTAAGCCACTGTGCCACACACAAATGATCAACTATATTGAATTGTGATATAAAGACTCTTTACATATTATTAATAATTAATTAATTAGGTAACAATGATGTAATTCTCTTTATTACCAACCCAAATATTAAAATAACTAGCTTGCAATAACTGAACCGAAAGGTGCAGGGGGGAAATAAGAGAGATTCTCCGTTATTCCACTAGGGGGCTATAAACTAAAGCAATAACCTTAATTTCATTAGTAAGTTGAAAATATGGGATTTCAAAGTAGCGGGAGGCTTCAGTACACATTTAGATAAATAGATAGTTATGTAGACTCATGGCATACACTACACATACATAAAGAGAGCACACCATAAGGATGTACTTTTAATTAAAGCAGAAAGTCAACCATCCTCACCTCTGTGCCATGTGACAAGATGACCACCACACAGCAGTCATATGCAGAGTGATCCTTTTTAGCTAGCAACGAAAGCTCATGTTTTATGTGCTAGTGAGAGGAAACAGATGCATTTTATATAATACAACAGAAATCAGTAGATTACCTACCACAGGTAGTTTTCTTGGTTATAACGCGAATGCACTTACTTTACATTTTACATTCCTCTTAACAATAACTTCAAAGTTGAGAGATTTGAATCGTCTCTCCAGCTTTTCACTATCGATGTCAGACCCTGCACGATAATTCAGACCTGAGTCACGGTCAAATTCCACGTTGTTGATGATCAAACAGATTCCACAAGGACTGGCTTCCATCCTATAGGACTGAGGGCATTACAGAAAATGGAATATTAAATGGTTAAGGAGAAATATACATGCATACATACTTACATACACACAGACACAGACACACACACACATACATACATACATACAGATAGATAGCTGTGAGTCATGGCTTCAAGTTTTTTGGGAATTGAGATTTTCAATTAGATTCTGTAGCAATTTTCAGTTAGATTCTAATGTTTATTGACTGATTTGTCTCATGCAGCTATATTTCTTTTGAAGTATTAACGAGCACTGAAATTCTGTGTAACATGTTATGTGTAACATGTTTACACGTCATGATCCAAAGTTATAATGATTTTATCCCGTCAATCTTCTGCTCCACACTATAGTCCAATAGGTGGCGATATAGCTCCAACCACTCAAAGATGAAGAAACTTGAGTTTTTGCGGGAGATGGAGATAGTTCGAATTTTCTGAAAAACGCTGTGGCGTATGATTTCTTTAAGAAATCATCCATTTCAGACCATTTAATGCTTGAAAGTTTACCTAAACTGTGAAATGTGTGAATCATTTTAGTTAACTGAATCAAACAACAAGAGATTAATTACATTGGATAATCGCTTAAATCGCACAATCCTAACAAACAGATAGACAGACAGACAATAAGATTATCAGTATTTTATTATGTTATTACCTGTATGCTATCACTCCTGGGTCTAGGTGTTCTAGGGATTTCAATTTCATCCCCAATAGCTGCAGAGACAACCGATATTCAGCTCAGTTCATTAACATTTACAACAAAACCTCCTTTTATCGTCTCCAACAAAAACAGAACTGAATGAAACCTCGAGAGTTCACTTACATATATGAAGCGTTGTTGGTTTCACCGGATGCTTATCCTTCACCATAGGAGTGTCACCTCCATTTTTTAAATCTACAGGATTTATAAGAAAACACTCATGAGATAAGGTACATGGTATGCATGAGAATAATGTCAATACGCTATATTACTTTCCACTTTGGAGAATTCTGTTTCTGTGAAACACACTTACGGACAGGGAGAGGGACTATAGTATGATTTGTAGGGACAGGAACACATGCAGGTACAGAGGCAGAATATCCATTTTCCAACAGATCAGCCAGGGCGAGTTGTCCGGTTTCCCGAAGGCACTCCAGGAAGGCTGAGAAAGCCAGACTTCCTCTTTTCTCTAGGTCTATCACCAGTTTCCTGGCTTGATCACGTCTACATCCAAGGCTCTGGGCACATAAATAATTATTTTTCATAATCACAACCTTATTTATTTCTTTTTTTAATTAAAGTCTATTCACTAAATCTGTGCACATACTTCTGAGATCATCTCTGCAGCCCAGGTAAGTATGCTCAGAGATGCTTAGCTGCCTTTTTCACATACAGTTAATATCTACTGTTCTATGATTTAGTAGAGTATTTATTGACATGCAAACTGTCTATACTGAGCTCCTCCTTCATTACAGCACTGCATTGTTCCTAGATACTTAGGAGCCTAAATGAGGCCATCATCATAAATGAGGCTAAGCTAAAATGCACATTGTTTCAGCCTGTTGTACTGCTGCAATTAGAACAAGAAACTGCCTATACTATTTGGTACACTCTGTACCCTGTAAATCACAGTGACACTAACCATCTGTAGGTGCCTGTTGTTAAAATTTTTTTAGAAAAGTTAAAAAATTCAATAATTTCCATATTTTTACATGATAATGACAGTAGTTATTCTAAAAGCCCTGCAAAAAAAAGGGTTCAGTACAACATGGCTGGAATAGAAAAACATTTTAAAAATGAGAATGAAAAAAAATATGTTTAAGCTTTACAGGGGTATAAGACTCAAGTACTGTGATTTTTAGCTCTAAATGAAGCTAGTCCTCCTGGATACAGCTACATACACCAGCCTCGGTTAACTGGTAGAGGAGGAGGCGTCGCAGTTATTCATAATGATAATCTGTCTATCGTACAAAAACACGGATACAAATTTTACTCATTTGAAATTCTTTATAGTAACACAAGTGTACTTAAGTATATTAAGTCAGCTCAGTCGATTCCACTAATTATAATTTACAGACCTCCAGGGCTGTATTCTGAATTTCTTAGTGAATTTGCAGATTTCATCTCAAACCTAGTCGTTTCTGTAGACAAAGTGTTAATTGCTGGAGATTTTAACATTCATTTTGAGAATCCAGAAGACCCTCTGAGAACAGCATTTATGTCCATACTGGACTCCGTAGGCGTAAATCAGTGTGTAGTAGGACCCACTCATAAAGCAGGTCACACTTTAGACTTAATAATATTTTTCGGATTAAGTATAAGAAATGTATGCACAATTCCACTGTCTGAAATTATCTCAGATCACTATCTTGTCTCCATTCAAGTGTGTCACAGTGATAAAGTACGCACAGCACCGCGCTACCATATTAAACGTACATTCACATCAACTACCACACAGAGTTTTATCAGTAATCTGAGTTACCAACTTCGATTAGGTCACCGTCTGACCCCACAGAACTCGATCAGGCGACTGAATATTTAGAGTCGACATTTCGTTGTACCTTAGACAATGTAGCTCCAGCTAAAAGAAAAATTATTAGAGATAAGAAACTCGCTCCCTGGTATAACGATCACACGCGCACTTTAAAACAGACTGCTCGGAAATTAGAGCATAAATGGCGTCAAACTAAATTGTTAGTATTTCAAATAGCATGGAAAGAGAGCATCCTGAACTATAGGAAAGCTCTTAGTGTAGCTAGATCAACGTATCTCTCTACTCTTATAGAAAATAACAAAAATAATCCTAGATTTTTATTTAATACTGTAGCCAAATTAACCAGAAATAAGACCACTACAGAAATCTCTACAACAACATCATGCAATAGTGAGGACTTCATGAACTTTTTTAATAATAAAATTGTAAATATCAGGCATAAAATTGAGGCTTTGAAACCGAACAGTGTAATTGATACAGATGTTAACCTAGCCATGTCAGATCGGAACCTAGAATACTTTACTCCCCTTGAAGAGAATGAACTAATTTCACTCATCTCTTCTGCAAATTCATCAACCTGTATATTAGATCCTATACCGACACATTTTCTTAAACAGATAGTACCAGTAATAACAGAACCGTTGTTGAGAATAATTAATTCCTCACGCGGCATTTGTTATGTTCCAAAATCTTTTAAATTAGCAGTTATCAAACCAATAATTAAGAAACTGGACCTCGACCCCTGTCAGCTGTCCAATTACAGGCCAATATCAAACCTCCCCTTTATCTCTAAGATTCTGGAAAAGATAGTAGCGGAACAGCTATGCTCATATCTACATAGAAATGGCATACATGAACTGTATCAGTCAGGATTTAGGCCTCATCACAGCACAGAAACAGCACTCGTTAAAGTAGTAAATGACCTCCTATTGGCCTCTGATCAGGGTTGTGTAACTATGCTTGTATTACTCGACCTCAGTGCAGCTTTTGACACCACTGATCATGCTATTCTTCTTCACAGATTAGAAAATGTAGTAGGAATTAAGGGTACAGCCCTCTCCTGGCTCAGATCCTATTTGACCGATTGTTATCAGTATGTAGATTTAAATGGTGATTATTCTGCATGTTCTCTAGTGGAGTTTGGCGTTCCGCAGGGTTCAGTTTTAGGCCCACTGCTTTTCTCCCTTTACATGCTTCCTCTGGGCAACATAATCCGTAAGCATGGTATTAGTTTTCATTGTTATGCTGACGACACACAGCTATACGTCTCAACAAAACCTGATGAGAAAAACCAGCTTACTAAAGTTGAGCAATGTGTGCAGGACATAAGAAATTGGATGCTAATTAACTTCCTTCTGCTTAATCCGGATAAGACAGAAGTTCTAGTCATAGGACCGCATACAGCTAGAAGTAAAATCTTAGATCAGACGGTAACTTTAGATGGCCTTTCTGTTCCATCAAGTGCAACAGTAAAAGACCTCGGCGTGATTATAGATTCCAGCCTTTCATTTGAAGCTCATGTAGATAATATCACCACGACAGCATTCTTTCACCTCAGAAATATTGCCAAGATAAGAAATATATTGTTGCTAAACAATGCGGAAAAACTAGTTCATGCTTTTATCACTTCTAGGTTGGACTACTGTAATGCCTTACTGTCTGGTTGTTCTGTTAGGTGCATAAACAAGCTTCAGCTAGTCCAGAATGCAGCAGCGAGAGTCCTCACTAGAACCAGAAGATATGAGCACATCACCCCTATCCTATCTTCACTACATTGGCTCCCTGTGAAATTTCGCATTGATTTTAAAATACTACTCTTGACATATAAAGCATTAAATGGTCTCGCACCGCAGTATCTGAGCGAACTGCTAGTGTCTTCCGATCAGCCACGCCTACTTCGGTCAAAGGATGCAGGCTGCTTGTCAGTACCACGTATTATGAAAACTACAGCTGGGGGCAGAGCTTTTTCTTACAAAGCCCCAAAATTATGGAATAGTCTTCCAAATAGTGTTCGGGACTCGGACACAGTCTCAGTGTTTAAGTCTAGGCTAAAAACCTATTTATTTAGCCAAGCATTTTTATAAATAGATTTGCCATAGGTAAAGGAGCAGGTCTGGGGGACTCATGGACGCAGAGTATTATGGTCAACTGGTATGTTTAGATGCTGTCTTCCTTACTCTCATTTGATCACTCAGGTTTGTTGACGGTGAGGTGATTGTTTGCTTTACATCTCAGGGAGCCCTCATGTTTGTGTTTCCTTCTGGCTCTCCCTTTTAGTTATGCTGTCATAGTTAGTCTTGCTTGCACTCTACAGTAAATATACATTCACATTATATATTGTGACTGTGACCATACCTAATTGCCATCTCTCCTCCTCTTCTCTTTCTCCCCCTCTTTCTCTTTCCCCTCTCCCCCTGTCTCCCCCTTTCACTCTTTCTCTCTCTCTCTCTGTCGAGCTACACGTCATTCCTGAGCTGCCAGTGATCCAGACTCCCTCTGCCCTCCGGACCTGTCTGATCCATCCTGGTGCCCCGTTTCTGGTTGGAGGTCTCGTCGCATGGATGCCCCGTGTGTCTCTTTGGGATGCGTCTGGTGTCTGGGGATGATTCTCTCTACTTAGAAGATGGTTCTGGCCTCGACTGGTGTTGTCAGCTGTTTCTCTGAGGACTTGACAATTCGATAGTTCAGAACTGGAACTTTCTACAAGTCTATCTGAGTCTCCAATAACTACTGGACTCCATTTTAACATCAATTAACATCAACTATTATAGCTGAACCTAACACTTAACACTGTATAAATGCAGATCATTTCCTGCTATCTGTTTCACCCAGATGAGGATGGGTTCCCTGTTGAGTCTGGTTCCTCTCAAGGTTTCTTCCTATTACCATCTCAGGGAGTTTTTCCTTGCCACTGTCGCCCTCGGGCTTGCTCACCAGGGACTATCTGAACATTTTTGATTCATTTACATTCACATTCCATACAAACTTAAATAATTCTTTTGATTGTGTAAAGCTGTTTTGAGACAATGTCAATTGTTAAAAGCGCTATACAAATAAAACTGAATTGAATTGAATTATTTTGTATGGCAATTCACATTTTGCCACACTGACACCAATTCTTTTTTATTTATACATGTTTGCATTTGAGTTTTTTTTATTTACTATTCTAGACAATTTAAGCAAATGCTTTACAACCAACATCACTGAACTTTTTTTTCTCTTTACTTCACACATTTCTAATTCAAACGTTGGCAGGCAGGACAGCATCATACGTGGTTGGAGAAAATTAATTGCTAAGTTTGTTTAGAATTGTAACAAAATCAGAAAAACAATCATTCTGAATCAGGATATTTATATAATCATAAGACAAATCAAATCGGCACACGATATTGGTATTGGGTGATCTCTGGTGAGTCCCATCCCTACAATAAACACACACAAAAACCTTTATACTGTTAATGGATTGGCTTTTGATCTTTTACAGAATCCCAATTTTTCTCAAACCGACATCATTTACCTTTTAAAAGAAAATTAATAAATCATGGCATCTTATGTAAGACTTTTCATTTGAATGTATTGTTAGTTATTGTTTTGAATGTATAGTTATTCGTATGAATATGTAAGTTAGCCATTACTTCTATCAGATTTATGAAATATATATGGATGGACATAGCATTTTGAGCTTTTTTTTAGGATGACACATTGTTTTAAAATAAACCAAAATGTTCATTAATATGTTATGTAAGTATGTTGATACTTCATGGAATTATAAAAATAACTTTTTGATGGTGGATTCAACCAATGATGGATTCAATCTCACTTCCTTAACTCCTTAAAAGCAAGCCTTTAGTTTACAGGAAGACTATGTGAAAGAGAGTAAATGTGATTTTTTTTTAAAGACTATATAAACCCACAATAACCCTGGCAGGTCAGGAAGTTTTAGCCATTGTTTAATAATACACGTTCATGTACACTTGTATGTTTAAAAAAAAAAACGTCATTACGTCACCCTACCTTTATCTCATCAATCATATCGTCAGTAAAGATGCCTTTTGACAAAAGTCCATCGTAGACAGCTGAAGGTTGTAACTTCAACACCAGCTCTATTCGCTTCCGCTGAAGAATCTCTTTATGATTGCGGTCCATTCTGTAAACACACTGACATTCAGGTCACGTCATTGAATACGAGTTATTTTTAACTTTCAGCAGTTACAGTCTTCATATTACCTATGCGGTTTTACGTTTCAGAAGAGTGTACACCATACAAAGCAGACACGTCAATTGTTTAATTAGAAGGAGTAACAGACGAGATGCTGCTCCCGCTATTGGCATGTACTTCCTTGTTTACATCTCGCATCCTGCACCCCGCCCCCCCCCCCCTCTCGACGACGCTCCTAGATGCGTTCATGCAATACATGCTGCGTTGAAGAAACGCAGGCTGTGCAGCTGTATGCGCAGAAGGTTCAGTTCAAAATCATAATGTTCGATTCAATATGTTAGACAAATTCCTATATTTTATTGTAAATAATTTATAATAAATAAATAAATCTCGTGGTCATTAGCTAGCACTTCTGGTAAATCCTGCAAGTGTGTGTGTGTTTTCAAAGACAAAAAACAGTTTAAGCTGTATTTTTCACTTTCAGTCTTTATTTAAAGATGTCAACATTTAAGAAAAGCTTGGAGTGAGATTCTGACAATAAGAGCACACACATGAACACTGCATGTTCCTCACTGTGTATTTCCAGCCATTTTATCTAACACTACTCATACACCTTATCTAACACCACCCATACCCATACCCTGCATGGCTGAGTTTCTGTATATTTTAGTGTTGTAGTGTTAATGTGAAACAACAGATGCATGAGAAGAAAAAAGAAAAGAATAAAAGCGGCCGACCTTACACACCAGTCAAAGCACCTACATGCCCTCAAGCAGCACCATGTAGGGCACCAGGGGCATAGCACAGACCTCTGGGCCTTGTATATAAGTGGTACTTCCTTTCTTGATCCAAATCAAATTTGTTGCGATCAGGTTTACAATTTTATTGAGTTTAATCATACACAAAACAGTGTATCACCAGAGGTGGAAAGAGTAATAAAATGTTGTACTCAAGTACAAGTACTGTTACTTCAGTGAAATTTTACTTAAGTACAAGTAAAGTTACCATTAGAAAAATCTACTAAGTAAAAGTAAAAAGTAGCTCATTAAAAAAATTAGAGTAAAAGTTACCGAGTTACATTTTTTTTTTAACAGCGGGGGTAGGATGAGGCATTCTAGCATAGTTCAAAAAAGATGAGAAGATATAAATCTCAAACTAGTTGTTTTTAACTGAAGGAACACCTTTGCATAATAAAGCTGTTGTCAAAATCAAAGTGGTCACTTAAATATGGTGTTACGTCCCAGTCTAGGGCCATACAGCAAAAGACTGGTTCAGGGTTCTATTTTAAACTGTATGGAAATGGTGGCATATGGCAGAAAGAACTAGATCCAATCATTAACTGATGAAATAATGAGGTTTGTATATACAAACAAACAAACACACACACACACACACACACACACACACACACACAACAGGAGGAGGAGGATCAGATTCAGGGTGGACCCAGGCCAAAATAATAAACAAAATGGTATTTATATTTAGTAGCTAGATTACCTGCAAAAAAAATAAAATAAAAAAAAAACACACACACACACAAACAAAAATACAGGTACCTTCCCGGGGGGTGTTCCAGAAAGCAGGTTATGTGACATACCCGCATAAGTTTGAGGGTAAGTTAGTGGATAATAGAGGTGGGCGATACTGCAAAATTTTGTATCGATCCGATACCGATATTTACAGGTCCAATTTCACCGATACCGATATTTATTTTATTTTTAGCACACAATATAAATTACATCTAAAAAATTATAAATTTTAATCTATAGGCTATCCACAATCCTATAACAATCCTATTGTTCCCTTCCATGGTTAAATTAAACACACACACACCGTGAACACACACCCGGCCCAGTGCAGTTATTTGTTAATCTTAGTTTTGATTAAATAACATTAATGAAGATTTTAAAAAAAGTATTATTCATTTTTAGTTGTCTATTAATACATTGTTAACAAACGACACTTTATTTGTAAAGTGTTACCATTTTTCAACACCGGCAAAATAATCACTTTAATTTTAATATAAAACCGCAGTTTTACAAAAAATACCACAGTTAAACTATGGTTAGTATAAGCATTGTTAATTTGTGGTTTATATTACCCATGGTTACGTTTTTACAACAACTATGGTGATGACACTTCATGCTGAAGATCCAATATGACTAAAAACATATTGTTTCCCAGTGTTAGCTACCTGGATATTTCTGAGGCTGAAAGGACTCTGCCAGTGACTTCTGTCTTGCTGCCGGGGCGGGCGGGGCTCTGACTGAAAGATTTACCTCCTGTCTTTCTCTTTGTAGTTCCGAGCTCTCTTTGTCATGTCGTTTATGTGTTTATGTAAGTTGGTGGTGTTACCACAGCGAATCACCTTTTAACAGACGTTTTCATTCACAGCAGTAAAATACCTCCACACAGCGCTCCGTTTTTTATCTGCCGACTCCGTGATACCAAGTCAGACACACACCGCGCTCTCACGCTCTCTGCAGCTGCTTGTTTTAGGCGCTGCTGAGTCACGTGATGGTTAAGGCAACAAAACAATAGGTTACTTGCGTAACCCCGGTTCTCTGATAGCATTAAGTGAGGTGTCTCACTATGGGATACGCCCCTTCCGCGTATTCTTCAGAAGCCCTATTACATTACGCCAGCCCCAATTGGCTGGCAGATGTGACGTCGTGCCCTGGCGTGGCCTTCCCTCCCCCCGTATAAAGGGGGCAGCACTACGTCACTTCGCTATTCAAAACAAGCAACCTCTTCCTCGCTTCACACAGCAAGGAGGGTGATCTGGTGAGACACCTCACTTAATGCTATCAGAGAACCGGGGTTACGCAAGTAACCTATTGTTCTCTTTCAAGCATACGTTTCGGTGTCTCACTATGGGATATCCTAACTCCCGTATTGTCAGATAGCCTGTCTTGAAGTCTGCCAACCATAACCAACACATTCAGGGCTGAACGAATTTAGTTTGTAGATTCTGTGCTTACACTCAGTACTGCGTGAGCTAGAGTCTGAGCTGTAACATCTAGTTTATAAAATCTGGCGAATGTGTGCGGCGATGACCAGTTCGCCGCTTCACAGATATCCTGTAATGTGACTCCTTTAAATAGAGCCCATGAACTTGACATTCCCCTTGTTGAGTGCGCGCGTAAACCAGTTGGGGGTTCGAGACCCTTACTGGAGTATGCCAGCGAAATAGCCTCCACTATCCAATGCGATAAACGTTGCTTAGTGATCGGCTTCCCCGTGCGAGGTTTCATCCAAGAAACGAACAGCTGATCGCTCTCCCTTAAACCTCTGGTTCGCTCTGTATAGATGCGTAAAGCGCGCACCGGGCACAGTGTATTTAACTTTTGCTGCTCTGATGATGCAAAAGGGGGAGGATGGAAGGCCCTCAGCTCAAGAGGGTTTACGGCATTAATGACTTTAGGCATGAATGCCGGATTAGGTTTCATAACTACTCCCGCATTCCCAGACATGAACTGCAAGCATGCTGGGTGCACGGAAAACGCATGAATCTCACTCACGCGCTTCGCTGAGACCAAAGCAATTAATAGCGCAGTCTTGAAAGACAGTGCCTTGAAATCAATCTTGTCTAGCGGTTCAAATGGGGACGTAGACAATGCATCAAGCACCAATCCCAAATCCCATGATGGGGTAAGTGGTTTTGAAACCGGCAGGGCGCGGCGCGCGCCCTTCATGAATCTGCATATCAGAGGATGTTGCCCCACTGTTTTATTATCAAAACCAATGTGGCACGCTGATATAGCAGCCAGGAACACTTTTATGGTTGAGAACGCTCTGCCTTGATCTATCATTTCCTGAAGAAATGAAAGAATCACTGCCACTGAACACTGAAAGGGAATCTCGTGTCTAGCTGTGCACCAGCGCTCAAACACATTCCATTTGCAATCGTAGAGAGACCTAGTCGATGCTGCTCTGGCGTTCTGTATGGTCTTGATGACACTGTCAGGCAGGCCAGTCTTACTTAAATTGGACCACTCACAGGCCAGGCCCATAGTGCCAGTCGTTCCGGGTGAGGGTGGAAGATCTCCCCCCCCTCTTGTGACAGGAGGTCTCTGCGCTGCGGGAGAGACCACGGTTCGTCGTACAGCATATGCATGATCTCCGCAAGCCAGTGTTTTCCTGGCCATCTCGGAGCTATTAGTATTATTTTCATACCTTCCTCCCTTACTCTGCAGAGAGTTGGTGATATCAGCGCTATTGGCGGGAACGCGTATAGGAGAGTGCGAGGCCACTCGTGTGCTAGCGCATCTATTCCCAGGGGCGCGCTCCGGTCCTTCAGGGAAAAGAACAGGTGACATTGGGCGTTGCCTTTGGACGCGAACAGATCCACTGTCGCTCTGCCGTATATGCTCCAGATCTGTTCGATCACTTCGCTGTTCAGTTTCCACTCCCCATAGGGGGGATTTCCCCTGGACAGCAGATCTGCGCCCCGATTCATCACACCCTGTACGTGCGTCGCTCTCAGGGATAAAAGGTTGACACTGCCCCATAAAATCAGTCTGCGTGCTAACGTGTGCAGCAGAAGTGATCTGAGACCCCCCTGACGATTTATGTACGCTACAACTGTAGTGTTATCCGTTCTCACAAGAACATGATTTCCTCTCAGAAAAGGAAGAAAATGTTTTAGTGTCAGAAAGACAGCTAGCATTTCCAGATAGTTTATGTGAAGATTGGTCATGTGCTGACCCCATCTCCCATTCACTATTCTGCCCTCGTGGATGCCCCCCCAACCGGATAGCGACGCGTCCGTTGTTATCAGATTTCTGTGTCGGACCACGCCCATGGCAACCCCTTCGATCAGGAAATTCGGGTGTTCCGTGAGTGACGTACTGGGTCCAGTCCCTGAGACGCCACCCAGCGTTGAAATTCCCTCATATGAAGTCTGCCTAGGGGAATAACTATCAGGGCTGATGCCATCAGTCCTAGTAGTCTGAGGCATGTGCGGAAGGAAACTTTGTGTCCTCTCTGAAACTGTGTCATGCAGCAGGTGAATCTTTTCACTCTGTCTGCCGAGAGTCGCGCTCTGAACTTCACTGAGTCCAGCGCCAGTCCCAGATACGTTATGGATTGTGTGGGAATTAAAACACTCTTTTCTGTGTTTAATCTTAGCCCCAGTTTCTGTATGTGTTCCATAAGTATAGCTGTGTGTTCTCTCGCTTCTTGCTCCGAGCGGGCTGTCACGAGCCAGTCGTCTATGTAAGTAGCGAGACGAATGCCTTTTTCCCTGAGCGGAGTCAGTGCCGCTTCTGTGCATTTTATAAATACTCTGGGACTGAGGGACAAGCCGAATGGTAGCACCAGATATTCGTATACCACACCAAGGAAGGCAAATCTCAGAAACTTCCTGTGGGGTGGGTATATTTTTATGTGAAAATATGCATCCTTCAGGTCGATTGATGTAAACCAATCTCCCTGGCGCACTATCTTCAGGAGTGTAGAATGAGTGAGCATTCTGAACTTGTATTTCTTTAGGTATACATTCAGCGCGCGCAGATCTAGTATCGGGCGGAGGGCTTGAGTCCCTTTCTTTGGGACGAGAAAGTATCTCGAGTAAAACCCGCTGTGGCTCTCTTCGGGTGGAACCACTCTTATTGCCCTTTTGTTCAACAGAGAGGAAATCTCCTCCTGAAGGACCTGCTTTAGTTCCCCCCGAACCTGGGAATGAATTATCCCCCTGAAGTTTGGGGGGGAAGCCGCGAATTGCAGTCTGTACCCGAATTGTATTGTTTTTAATACCCAGCCGGACTGCGTGCATCTGTGCCAACTGCTTATCTGCAGTGTTTTGGCGCCATCGTGCGGCTGAATCTCGAACTGTTCCGTGGTCTGTACTGCGCATGCGCGAGCAATTAGCGCTATGACAGTGTCTGTGTGCCCCATCGCCTCTGTGAGAGCGAAAGCTCCCCGAGGCGATGTCATATTGTGTTTTATTGACATGTTTTTCAACATTTTTTGGGGAGATATTTTTTGTAACATATTTTTTGGGGGGTACAGTGAAAACTTTATTTGGTTTTGAGTGTAACAGGTGCTTGTGACACATTGCTGCATGCACACCGCTGCACCGTCCCATTTCCTCTTCACTGCCACTGTTCCCCTGGCCTCGCCGGGCTCTCCCCGCCACACAGAACAACTGCGGACTCTGGAACTCGTCCTTTGAACTTTCTGAGGGTCGGGAACTAGTGAACTGTGTGGCTGTTGGTTCCCTCCTTGACGAAAGGCCCCGTCAAACGGCCTTCTTCTTCCTCCTCACTCCCTGAAGTTGGGGTTGAGGATGAGGCTGAGACGCAGGCTGGGTCGTCTGAGCTGCCGCCGGCGGATAGTTTGTTCTCTGCCAGGGAGCTCTCTGCTCCACGACCCCGCTTTGGCCAGCTGCACTCATGGTCGGTCTCTGCCGTTTGGGAATGCGATAGCTGGGGGGAGGGCGGGCTGTGACCTGCTCAAAGGACTGTCGAAGCGACGGGGGGGGGGTGCTGCCTGCGCCTTCCTGGGCATGCAGAGCTGTAGCGCTTCGTCATCTCGCTTTTTTTCCCCGCATCTCTTCCGAAGATGCCTTCTGTCACCACCGGTGCGTCCAGGATTGACTCCTTCTCTCTGTCAGAGAGATTCGTCAGATTGAGCCACCGTCCTCTTTCCTGGATGACCATAGTGGCCGTAGCCTTACCCGCGGCTTGCACCGCACACCTCTGAAGCCTCAGGGAGAGATCCGTAACGACACAGATCTCCTCCCAATGTGTCTGACCTGGTGTGGTCGAGGCTTCGTCCTGCAGCTCCGCTTGGTAAGGGGTCAGCAAGGAGGTTGCATTCAGGGCTCTGGCACAGAGAGCGACTGCCTTGTATGCGCGTTCCGTCATGCTCGACTGAAACCGCTCTGCTTTCGATGGCAGCGACGGATTTGCAGCCGCCGCGTGTCTCGGGAGCAGGTGCGCAGCCACTAGCTGTTCCATGGGGGGCATTTGGAAAAGTCCTGCCTTTTCCAACCCGTCCACATCGAGTGCAGACCCTCCCTGCACTGGCACCTTGCTGGTGAATGGTTTGTCCTTCCAAGTTACCGCGAGCTCCTCCAGGAGCTCTGGGAAGACAGGAAGGAGCTGCCGTGCCGCCCGTTTTGCTCTCGGCAGCCTCTTGCCCTCATAGCGAGACTTTGCAGTCTCCGCTACCACGTTCGGCCACTGGATGTCTAACTTCTCAGCGGCGCGTTTGCACACGTCCTGTAGGTTGACGCTAAGAATCGGGGATGGTGCCCTGTCCATAGCTCCAGCGGCTCCCGTCGCGGCAAGAGGTTGCTCCGAGTGCACGGGTGGGAGGAAGGGGGAGTCCTCAAATCCTCCTCTTCCTCCGATAGGAGAAAGTCGGACTGGCCGTCTTCCTCAAAGTCAAGCTCGCCTTCCTCCTCGTCAGTGCTGAGCACGCCGGGCAGAGGGGCGCAGGCGTCGAGCTGTTCACCCCACGATAAAGCTGCCGTGGTGGGCAGCTCTACAGGGATGGATACCTGTGGGGTGGTAGCTGGAATGGGGCTAGGTGAAAGGAGCGGGTCGAGGCCTGACAGGCTAGCTTGGCGCGCTAGCCTGCGACGAAGACTCTTTTTCGTGAAGCGCGCGCAGTGCTCGCAGGCACCGGGGTTGTCGACCGCTAGTTGGGCGTGTTTCAGCCCAAGACAAGCCGAGCAGACCTGGTGTGAGTCCTTGCTCGAGATTTTATTCCCGCATAAGCAGAGTCGCGCGTCTCCTCCTTCCCTAGCCTTAGCCGTCTGCATTGCTGCAGCCATGATACTCAATATAGGCTTCTGGTGTGAAGCGAGAAGAGGTTTTTGAATAGCGAAGTGACGTAGTGCTGCCCCCTTTATACGGGGGGAGGTAAGGCCACGCCAGGGCACGACGTCACATCTGCCAGCCAATTGGGGCTGGCGTAATGTAATAGGGCTTCTGAAGAATACGCAGAAGGGGCGTATCCCATAGTGAGACACCGAAACATATGCTTGAAAGAGAACGTATGCTTGAAAGAGAACACAGCAGAGCGGGGAGGGGTGGACAACGTGCGCGACGTGTGAAAGTCGAGAGAGGGCATGTGACATCATAATGGCTTGTGTTGTGCTTCACAACATTGCCACTATAAAAAATGTCAAACCAGAATTGTGACAGGAATATAACGCCATAGGACGGTAGTGGATTGCAAAATTTTGTATCGATGCGATACCAACAGGGCCAATATCGCCGATACCAATACCGATTTTTTTTAGCACACAATATAAATTACATTTTCTTTCTTGCATAGGGGATATCACTGTATCATAATTTATGAAGTGATTGCATAATTTAACTAAATCTGAATACATCTGTGAGTTGTGATGTGATTTGCTCTTAGTGTGCCTGTAATTATTGTGTGAGGCTTACAAAAAACAGGACACTTCATGCTGAAGATCCAATATGACTAAAACATTTTTACCAGTGTTAGCTACCTGGATATTTCTGAGTCTGAAAGGACTCTGCCAGTGACTTCTGTCTCGCTGCTGGTGGGCTCTGTCTGAAAGATTTGGATCCTCTCTTTCTGTTTGTAGTTCAGAGCTCTCTTTGTCATGTCGTTTTATGTGTTTGTGTACAGTAAGTTGGTGGTGTTATCACAGTAGCGAATCACCTTTTTACAGACGTCGCAATTCGCTGTATTTTCATTCACAGCAGTAAAATATCTGCACACAGTGCTCCGTTTTTTATCTGCCAGCTCCATGATACCAAGTCAGGCATGCACCTCGCTCTCACTCTCTCTACAGCTGCTTGTTTTTGGCGCTGCTGAATCACGTGATTGTAGGGCAACAAAACACAGCAGAGCGGGGAGGGGTGACCAATGTGCGTGACGTGCGAAAGGAGCTTCATAAGAGAGCGTTATATACAAGCTCATTTTAAATATTATATTTCATGCAAAATAAATTTTAAAAAGCCCTTAATATCGATATTTTGACTTTTGGATCGATCATTTTCGATACAAGCCCTATATCGAAAGTATCGATATTAAGGATCGATACGCCCACCCCTACTGGATGGTGCGGAGCTGGCGGAGAAGTAGGTAAATTAATTGGAAGGTGCAGACTGCAACAAAACAGTAAATAGGGTGTACAGCGCACACTATAGTCTATAACAACAAATGAATTGGAATCAATGAGCGTGCAACACTGTGGCAAACATTACGTGTCCTTTTATGAACTGCACAAGTAGTGGTGGTCATTAACTGCTAGCTAACTGGGTAAGGGTGTTACAAGGGGGTCTGTAGCTCTGTGTCCACAGTTGTAGGGAACATGTTTTGTTTTAAAGTAAGTTACAGGACTTTTGCCTTCTTTTCTGGAGGGCTTTTATTTCACTAATAATGATCTAATATGGATATCCACATAATTATGGATTATTATATTTATGATGTAAAAAAGCCACTGTTTTTAAAGAAAATATATTAAGTAACAGATGATATTAGGTTTATATTTCAAATTAGATAAAATGCTGATTTTACAGCAGCAAAACATACTCTGTGTTGTTTTTGTTTTATGATTAATAAAATGTTTGATTTATCCTCCTGTTGTTTTATTTTTTTTTTACTGTTGTATTTTAATATTTGAATGAAATAAAGAAGATTTTACAGTTCTACAATCTAATCCCTCTCATTTAAAGTTGATGCTCCACCCCTGTCTTTTGTACTACTGTACTACAGTAATATCCTGATTTCAGTTTATTTCCCAGTATTTTTTTTAAATCTGTTGCCTTATTGTTCCAAGCATTGTCACCAATCTTTTTACATTTTATTTTTTATCTCAAACACTTCTTTAATCAGCTACCTATGGACGTTTTAATGTCTACAGTCTCAGATCAACACAGCCCCCTCAGGCACTTTCAGCAACAGGAGCAGCAGTAATCCCTCAACAGCAACATTGTACGTCATCAGGTAAAACATAGCCTACATTTGCTTTGCATTGTCCCCACCTGTCATGCAGTATGATGCAATTCCATATTAGATTCGTCATGAATGTGAGTTGTTGTTATTCAGCCTGTTCTATCTTTTTTTAAACTTTGAGCACCCGCCCCTTTAAACGTCAATGCGCGGCCCTGCCTGCATACACTCGTATTTCCAAAGCTCAGAATCAAGTCACAAAATAAAAACAGAAAACTGACACTAGTGATAAAAACTACTGAAAAAAGAAAAGACAATATTACTACTACTACTACTACTAATAATAATAATAATAACCATAGCATTGCAGTGACCATAGCAGTGATTTTGTTTGTGCCTTCCAGAGACTATTGTTTCAAATGAGAAAGTGTGAGAACTTGAAAGTGTGGTATGAGAGTATGTGAAGTGATTGCATGTGTTTTACGCTCAATGTGTGAGAATTGGCAGCTTTGGTGCAGGTTCTAAAAATTTTGTTGAATTTCTTTTTTTTTTGCTTTCACAGTTACAAATAAAGAGTTCAAGATGTTTCAAAGACAAGTTACTGTAAAGAGTCAAACAATGTAAATGCGTTAAATACTGTCTAGGAATTATAATAAAATTGGAACACAGTTTTTGTATTGTTACAAAAGAATAATGCACACACAACATACAACATGATGAACCATGAGGCATTTGCGTCCCAACAACAGAAGACCATATCAAGCCACATAAGCCAGGAACGAGGAATCTGAGTCTACAGTGGACGAAGAAGAAGAAGAAGATTCAATTATTGTCACATGTACTTTTTTTTTACAGCACAGCGAAATTTCTTCTTCGCATATCCCAATTAGGAAACTGGGGTCAGAGCGCAGGGTCAGCCAGCTTACAGCGCCCCTGGAGCAGATAGGGTTAAGGGCCTTGCTCAAGGGCTCAACAGTGGCAACTTGCCAATGCTGGGGTTCGAACCCCCGACCTTCCGATCAGTGACCCAGAAACCCACAGCCTTAACCGATTGAGCCACCACTGCCCTATACAGTGGACACAGGTTTGCTGAAAGGTGGCATGATTGTATCTGAGCACTTGGGGTTGAACTTGCTCAAGTTGTAAGACTATAAAAACTACCATTATTTCTCTATATAATTTCCTGCTACACTTATGGACTTATCCCAGTGTTTCACTAGTGTGTGGATACCATCAAGGTAGAAAGTTTTCTCAGTATGGACTGCCTGCTTCACATCTGTAATTCTGGCCTCCCAGGAACTCCTTTAATGGCCCAAATATATGGAAACTGTTTGGAGTGAGGTCAGGAGTGTACAGGGGATGTGGCAATAATTCCCAGTCAAGTTCCTGTAATATGCAAGTGGTTTGTGAATCATTGTGAATACAGTTCCCACAGACAGATGTGTTTTTTTCTCTAGTTGGTGACAAGTTATTTGCACTATTCATATGTTTTATTACTTTTATGTTTTTTTGCTTTCTTTTTACTGTGCTTAACATCTTCAATCAGGAGAGAATTCGTCAGAATGTATCTGGATATATATTGTATATAAATATATAAATAAGTTTGTGTGTGTGGCATTTGTGTGTGCATATATTGATAGAGAATTCAAAGAAAAGCAGACACAAGAGGGAAATGTTAGTACTGTACGTGGTTTTGGCATTTCTTGTATTTTAGACATTTTATCCATTCCTGGATCTTCTTTTTTCAACCACATTCATCTGAAGGTTTTCACTTTTGGTTCAGAGTTTCTACAGATGGTATTTTAAGGATCAGTGAACAGACTTACAAAAAAAAAATCTGTGGCTTCTTCCTCTTCTATCTCACCATGCTAAGTGAATTTTCTTTGATGGGTAACATCCAAGCGATTCTGCCAAGGAACTGTTAACTTCAAAAGAACTTATTGCTTGGTTATCTTTTAAACAAGGACAGCATCTGTTTGTGGGCTGGTCTTCGAGAACATCATCTTTACCGGATTTGTAAGTTATTGCAAAGTTTCTTTATGTATTACTGCCTGATGGCCATGCAGTCTTCTGAATTGCAAATATTTAACCAATATGATTTACAGTAAGTAGAAACCAAAATCCTGTATAATGATTAGAAAAGTAGTCCACGAGATTACAAAAGCAGAATACTTTAAAGCAGTGGGATGTAAAAGTGACAGATCTCACGGCGGGTGGTTTAAGTATACTAATGATCTACACCACTTATTTATTTATGGGGCAGTGTTGAGTTTGCAGAAAATCTGATTTGTAGGCTTGTTATATTGACTTCATTATTGTTTTAAATAACTAGGAGTACGTATAGATAAGGCCTGGTGTAATATAAGTCCACTCTTTGCTGCCCATTAGTGATGCGCGGGTCGGGTATTTTTCCAACGGGTCCCGTTTTTATGAAATTATTTGGCCCGCCCCAGCCCACTGTATCTATTTTTACAACTCACACCTGCGACCATTAAAGAGACATAGGCCTACTAGGCATTGCAATTCAAATGAAAACAGCCTTTATTTCAGTCTGAAAGTGCTTGGAAACATTACACGAATTTCACGCAACATACATGGATTTTTTTTATTTAATTTTGTTATTAATGACCCGCCACAACCCGCCCCACAAATAAATTGACAATTTCTGGGTCCGCGGGTTACCAGACGACCCGCGCATCACTACTGCCCATGTGACCAAACCAACACTCCATGTCTTGTCAAAGTTTTCATTTATTTGTATTATATTATTTATCATTTTACATCATTTATATGTTTCAATATTTTTTATTGTTATGCATCATTATTATTCATCCTGGTCACTTTAAATAACTTATCAATGTCTAGTGTAAGTCATGATGACTATTAGGGACTATTAGGTACTGACTTGGTTTGAGTTGTGATTTCATATCACAATTTTATTAATATCATGCTTCTATACATACATTCAGTTTTTATTACAATTCTAAACAAACTTGCCAAATAATTTCTACCAATGTGTGAATAGGTTAAACCATGCCACCTACAGGACCATAGTGGAACAACATAGTTTTGCCACCTCAATGCAAACATAAATGAAAAATGAATACACTCACCGTGTATACAGCTTCGTCCTGTGTACAGGCTGACAGGGGGCCTGGAGCCTATCCCAGGTGCCAATCCATCACAGAGCACAATCACATACACACACTCACATGCTCATTCTCACACTACTGGGAATGTGGGACCACCATTTAGCCTAATCCGCATGTCTTTGGACAGTCGAAGAAAACCCACCAAGCACGGGGAGAACATGCAAACTCCATGTACACAGATCTGAAGTGGGAATCAAAACAGCAACTTTGGAGGGCACAGGGCCACAGTAACCACAACGCCACCGTGATGCCATGATTTTTTAATTAAGGTACATTGCAATTCTTGGTAAATTTCTAGGGTTTAGGAGGAATTAAACACATAGTGATGTGTGATAAAAGGAAAATATTAAACTTTTGGGTAGGAGGGTATACCACATCATTTGGCTTATTTCCTGTAACAGGATGCTTTAGTGTGTTTAATATCTTACTCCAAAGTGAACTGTTGTGAGCCTTAGATGATACCTCAGCCAACACTGACACTTTACTCACTCATCATCTATACTGCGTTATCCTATATACGGTGTCTTGGGGTGCCTGGAGCTTATCCCAGGAAACTTAGGGCACGAGGTGCCAATACATCACAGGGCACACACACACACACACACACACACACACTTATTCACACAGTACAGGCAATTTAGCCTAATCTGCATGTTTTTGAACTATGGGAGGAAACCAGAGTACACGGAGGAAACCCACCAAGCACAGGAAGAACATGCAAACTCCATGCACACAGGAGGTGGGAATCGAACCCCTAAACCTAGAGGGGCATGGGGACAGAAGTGATGGATCATTCATGAATGATTGGTTCCTTCTGAACGAATCTTTAACGTGATTTGGACGGATGAGAAGTCTCAGAGAGTGATTAATTCGTTTTTGTACTAGGCACTCGTGCACAAAGAATCTCCATAGGTTATGTACAGGAAACAGAAAAGTGTAGTAACCTCTAAGTCTTGGTCCAAATCGGTCATTCTTTTGTCACATGAATCCCATAGACGCTATGCAGTGCAGTGCACAGGGAACAGAATTGAATGATTCTTATGAGTCTTCTGGTCCGAATCATTCGTTCTTTTGTCACGTGACTCTCATAGACATTAATAGCGGGAAAGAACGAACGACTCGGACCAGAAGATATGAGAGGTGAGCTGCTCAGTCTGTTTTTCATAATATGTCCTGCATTGTAATATGTTCATCACTGGAACTATAGCCAAAACGTGTGTATGTACGTAGACATATTGGGGGTCTGTTTATTGAAAATGCAACATTTTATTTTATTTCTGATCAAAAGAACAAAATTAACTAAATGACAAAAAAAAAAAAAGAAGTTTATTTTAATGAATCAGAATCAAAGAACCAAGTCACTAGAAAGATCCAAACTTCCCATCACTAGGGGACAGTGCTAACAACTAAGCAACTTAGCAAAAAAAAAAAAAAGAAGAAAGAAAGAAAGAAATCTGTTATGACATCCAAGCTGTGAACGGGTCGTTGAAAAAGGAACGCTTTAGCACAACTAGCGGCTGAATGGAGCACTGCAGTGTCTTGGAGCGGAGAGGAGAATGACTTGGTAGAGAGCTGATGAATGAATGAGGGAGGGAGGACGAGGATTAAATACACTTGCATGATCTGAAATAAGCAGTCGCGCGATATTGACAAGTAATAAACAAAGAGACGCGTGTGCGCTAACTAATAAACTAACTAGCTAAATAAATAAATAAATAACTAATCGGATCACGGCGGGGTGAAGACTCGTGATCGTACACTGCTGGAATGAGGAAAGTGTGAATGAGCTGCAGACGGATCTGATGCGGTATGGACGAAACACCGCTACAGTCTACTCAACAGGTTAGTAGTGTAGGGTTCGGGGTTTGCAATGCACATGAACTGCTCTGTCCTGATTTTAGATACTGAGAGTTTTACATGCATGGGGTAAATGTAGCGGTTTAGCAGAATGTGGCTCGATGCTAAGGTAAAGACACAGCGTGAGCTACACAGACACCGTTACAGCGCGGGGGATTATTATAAAGGGCTATTATTACTCCTGGTCGAGCTTTAAACTGCAGATCTTAGCAGCACCGGGAGTTTCTAAGATTTGGGAAGATTCTTGACTTTATTCGCACTTTCCTGACCCCCTCCCCCCCCCCTGTCTGTATCTATCAGTTGCTCCTATAGACGACGATGGTTCCCAGTAAGTGGACTATAAGCACAGGACTTCTTCATCACAAGTCCCCTCCGAGGTCCTGGCTCGGGATCCGTCTGCGTCTCAGTAAGCGCTGTTCCATTCCTCTAACATCTAATTTCATTCCATATGTTCACGTTTCTAACAGCTCAAGTTCTCTTATAGCCCTAAAATACACTCTTGTAGAGGAAGACAAAAAGTTTCTGTCATATTCTGTAGTTGTTGCTCAAAGAGTTTGGCAGAGAGTTAGTGTTGTGGTTACTTTGCTTTCTTTTTTTTTCTCTCTGTTGATCAAGGCGATATTAAAAAGTTCCTCCAGAATCCAAAACGGCTCTTGGGTTCATTCTATACGGGGAACGTTTAAATATGAGCTTTAAGCAACGTCGTATAGGATTTCATACTGTAGGTTGTTTGGGCCGGACGGCATGATGATGTAGTGTTAGCACTGTAGACTCTGGGTCGGGTTCGAGATCCACCTTGGGTCCGATATCGAAAAGGTTCTTTGGCTTGCTCTCCATGGGGGACGTCATCCCTAGTGTGTACAGTATGTGTGTGCCCTGTGATGTATCAGCACCCCATCCAGGGTGTACCCCACCTTGTGCCCTAAGTCTATTGGGATCGGCTCCAAGCCCTCTGCGACCCTGTATACATTATTATTATTACACAGTTGATGATGAGTGAGTGAGCATACAGTATATGGTTTGGTTGTTTTCTGTTAATTAATCAAATAGTTAAAGACGATATCAAAAAGTTCCTCTAGGACCCAAAAAGCTTCTTTGGCTTGTTTCTACATAAGGCATGTTTAAAATATTTTGTATACAGACATAACTACAATATGAATTTTATGGTGTATTTTAGGCATAGTGGTTAGCACTGTGGCCTCACATCTGCAGGGTTGGGGTTTGATTTCCACCTTGTGTCTGTGGGCATGGAGCTTGCATGTTCTTCCCATGGTGGGTTTCTTCCCACAGTCCAAAGACATGCAGATTAGGCTAATTGGTGTTCCACAATTGTCCGAAGTGTGTATGTGTGTGCCCTGCGATGGATTGGCACCCTATCCAGGCTGTATCTCTCTTGAGATAGGCTAATGATTGTGAGTGAGTTAGCTAATATGGTTTGCTCACTGGACCCAAAAAGATCTTTCGTTATTTCATAGAGGATTTTTTTACTGTAATTTGTTTGGTCTGGTTAGCACTGTGGCCTCGCACATCCAGGGTCGGGTTTGATTTCCATCTTGGGTCTGTGTGTTGAGGTTGCACGTTCTCGGTTTCCGTACTTGGTGGGAGTCCTCCGGGTACTCCGGTTTCCTCCCACAGTCCAAAGACATGCTGATTAGGCTAGTTGTTGTTCCCAATTCGCCCGTAGTGTGTGTGTGCATGCGCACACCCTGCGATAGATCGGCACCCTGTCCAAGGTGTACCCCGTCTCATGCCCAAGTCTCCTGGGATACTGTAGGCTTCATGCTCCATGATTCTGTACACAGGATAAGCTGTATAGAAGATGAAAAAAGGTTGTTTGGTTTGTCCTGCTTGCTGAACTTTTCAGGTTTCACACTCATTCATACCCCAAGGTTTCAAACGGGAACTCTCATAGTTTATGAAAAAGAAGAAGTAGAAGTAAATACTGCTCTGTCATGGACCCTTTCTGTTGGGTGCAACAACCTATCACGTCAGTGCTATAAGTGGACATAATATATATTACAGAAGACCCAAACCTCTTGCCACCCCAAGCACATACAGTGCATTCATACAGTTTGGAAGGAAGCATACCAAGCATGGGGAAAACCTGCAAACTTCATGCATATAGCCCAGAGGGAAGATTCAACATCTGGAGATGCGAGGTGATCGTGTAGCCAAAGAACACTTGAGGAACTCGTATTTCATTCTAATAAATCAAAACATCATTATTGTTCGCGTAATTGCCATTCTGGCATGTATTAATATTTGTGCTGATGTCAAGTGCTATTAGTAGAAATGAATTATCTTTCTTAAATATCTTTCTGTCTTTCATTTTCATTTCAATACCCATCCCTCACCTTCCGACAAGTACATCTTACTTCTACTAGCTAGCCTTTATGTGTTGTTCTTTCGGCTGCTCCCATCAAGCCACAGTGGACCATCCGATCCTAACGTACAACTTGGCACAGGGTTTTATTAAAAACTAGAAGCCTACTATTTAATCATCAATGCACCAGAAAAAAACGTTCATATATAGTTTCTTTTCTCTCTTTTTATACAAAACTGAACTTTGCTTTAGTTTAAGTGAAGTTACCAGGTAAGCAACCATACAGTACTCTAGACACCTCAGTCGCACCTGTAATAGGATTAGTCTGGCGATGTGTAGTACTGGAGCAGATTATATTTAGCAGCACAATAATTAAAGCAGGACGATGAGCTAGTAAGTCATGAGGCACTAAAGCATGGCTTTAACACACCACAGGGCAATTAATCCTCTCTGAAGTACAAGACTTTCTTGTGGAGCCAGTGTTGTGTGTGTGTGCGTGCACGCACATGGCGTTGGGGGTTGTTTTGGCTTTCTTACTACATTTGTCTCTCTTAAAAGCAACTTATATCTCCCTGTTAATCTTCAATTTGATGTACCTCTTCTTTGTGCTAGTCTTGATCTGTCGTGCGGCTTCCTTTAGAGCTAAATCTGAACCGGTGAACTCGTCTGTTTGTATAGGAAGTTATCTTGTCATCCACGACGTCACCGGGTATTAATTAGCTCCGATGATGAGTTATCATCTCGGCATGCTTAGTAGAGTAGCAACTACATTTTCCTGCCAAGAGTCAAATGACCTATTATCCATTACTGGTGTGTGTGTGTGTGTGTTTTAGTGCAAGCTTATTTTTGTTCCAAGCATCATCCAGACAGTCTGATAGAAAGCAGGTGGTATTCGTATAATGCTGCAATCCTTCTGCGAGGAGCTCAGATGCTAGAAAAGGTGGTATTGCAGGGCTGGAATATTTTCCAATATGGCAGAGCTGTCCTGCGGTTCTTTCTCTTTCATGTTCCAGCCAGAATTTATTAACATTTATGTTATAATCTTAAGTGTAACCGAGCGCTGTGCTTGGTAAATGGGTTTACCATGTGCGTGCCTCTAAAAGCCCGAACCACATATGGACACAAACTCAACATCAAAAAAAAAAAAGCATGAAGTCATGACTATTAATACACGTTCAGTTTAGACCATTACTTTTTTCATCTTTCTTGTTTTCTTATCATCGCCTTCCATCACTTGTTCCCTTTTGGTATGTAGTTTTGTCTTCCTCAGGTTTTTGGTTTTGTTTAAAGATTACTTAATGAAGGAGATTAGCGGTGTTTTCGAATGTGGCGATGTCTTCCTGTAACAGATAATGTGTCGCTTAAAGCGGGTATTTGAGGTTCTTGAGTCAGAACCCATCTGTAGCATGTAGTAAGACGGTATGCAGACTATTATGGGGCCGGAATCATGATTCCTTCAATGTTGGCTAGATTGGGAAATTGGGTTGCGATGTGCATTCTGAGACTCGTTTCCCTCCTAAACCATTATAAAAAGGTGTCTGGAGAGTTTTGTTTTTGAAATTGGCATCTCGTTGCTGATGGTGACCTGGTCTCTTTGTTTTGTTGGATGGATGAACCGACAGGTAAGGTAACATCTCCATACAGCCTCGTCCACTGGTTAGGTCCTACCCATTAATGCCACTTGCTCCAGAAGCATTAGTTGTGTTTTGTTTCTCTAGAGAATTGCCCCATGTCTTTCTGAATTACCATGTTGATTTAGATGATGTTGGGTGTTGTGCCATAACAGCTTCTCTCTTTAAACTGCTGTTTTAGCCTTTCTTTAGCCCAGACTAGGGCCCACACCCAACTTTATGACTGTTTTGGTGCATGGCAGGTCTCCATTAATAAGCATGTCTTGCAGGATGAGCTGTCTAATATCATCTTTTAAGAAGAAGAAGAAAGACGTGTCTGCTCTCAGTGCTCCTACAGTAGTTATTTCACCTGGTAACAATTATGGGATTTTATGAACCAAGGTGAAGAAATTCATAGTTGTTGTTATGAAGGTTCTACTGTTTGAATGGACTATATTTTTCCAACCTAGAATTTTTATTTATTTATCTTTTTTTTTTTTTTTTGTGGATCAGTCCTTGAGCAGTTGAAAAACAGTTTTCATGTTCATGATGCCCTGATAAAATTAAATTTGAGGTCAAATAGCCCCAGAATTATCCATTCTTCTGTTGGGCATTATAGATAAAGTGGCTATATTGGTTAAGTACATTAATATGGAACCTTGCAAATTAATTATAAGCCAAGGCAGTTCAAAGACTGCTCGATATCATGAGGGTGTTATATAGGGTGTTTCATAAAGTACGCAGTTTTTAAAAATGCAATAAATCAGCCAAAATCGAAGCAAAATTCAAAATTTTTATTTAATTTCATTCAACATATACTTCGATTTAATAATGAAAAATGATATCGAGCATATGTCCACCTCCACTTTCCCTGAAGGCAGTCATCCGATCGTTGAAATTAACGATAACTCTTTCGCAGACGTCCCTGTCGATTTCGCCGATTTCGCCTGTCGATGGTTGATGGTTGAATTTCCATCTTCAGTTCGGTAATCGTTTGAGGTTTGTTCACGTAAACTTGTGACTTCACATATCCCCATAAAAAGAAGTTGTTGCGGTCGGGGCATTGTCACGTCCAAAGATCGCGCGAAGTTTACGGACAGTCTCTGCGTAGCACTCCCCGTTTTTGTAATGGGTTTTCACAATAAGAATGCGTTGCTCGATACTGAACCGCTCCATGGCTACAAAATGGAGAAACGACAAATGGTCTTCTAATCGGAGTGATAATAGATAACGAAAATGATAGGAACAGTGCTGACAATCTTCAAACAAAAAAATCCCGCGCAATTAAAAAACTGCGTACTTTATGAAACACCCATTATAATTATATGTTGCTGTTACACTCACTGGGCAATATGGCCACAAGTATGACACACGATCATCATCTTAATATGTCCAAACTGATACCACAACGTTGTACAGGAAGCACACATCTGCCTAGAATGTCTTTGTATGCTGTCGCACGGTACCCTCCATGGTTTTGCAAAGGGAGCATACTGCATATGTGCAAAGGTCAAGTGTCCAAATACTTTTGGCCACGCAGAGTAGATCATGGCTGACTTCAATTTTATTCATTTTTGTAGTATGTATGTTTGGATCTCAGAATTTTATTTACTTAATTAGATTAGGAATCATTTATTTCATTCAAGTTCTTTTATATCGTATCCTTGTATTAAGAATACATTTGTGTCGCACACACACATCCATTTCATTGACATGCCTTTCAACTAAACCACTGTTTATTTAACAAGGGTTCATAGTAAGGTATTCACAATAAATAAATAACTGTAGTACTGTACAAAAGTCTCAGGCATCATATAGTCAGTAGTATAAATTTTGTCAAATTTTTTATATTTGCATTATGTACAAAACCATTCACTATTTACGAACACACCTTATAATAAATAATAATAATTAACTAACATTACAGAAGAATATTGCTTGGCAGACCAGTTTTCAGATGGAAACAAAACTTAATAGGCTCCTGGGTTTTAAAATAGAGACGAACAAGTATGACAAAGTTACCAAAAGAACTCATTAAATCTTCAGCACACTCAGTAAAACCTAACAGCAGTTTTATTCATAAAACTGCACAAATTTGTATCTGACAATACTGAATATTTTCAAGCAAAGAGTTTTCACACCAAATATTGACTTTAATTTATTACTCTTTACACCTTTTAAGTTTACATTTAGTCATTTTCGCAGATGCCCTTACCAGAGCGACTTACATTTTCATCTCATTACACATCTGAGCAGTTGATGGTTAAGGGCCTTGCTCAAGGGCCCAAAAGTGGAGATGTGGGTGTTGTGGGGTTTGAAGCTGGGATCTTCCAAACAGTAATTCAATGCCTTTTATTCTTCATATGTACAGTACATTACTGCACAGTGACATTCTTTATTCTTCACATATCCCAGCTTTGCTAATAGGCTAGGGTCAGAGCTCAGGGCAAGGCATTATACAGCACCCATAGAGCAGACTGGTTGGGCTGGGGCTCGATTAGTACCTCAGAACTTTAACACACTGAGCCACCACTGTTCCCTAAAAGATGAAGTGGAAGAAGTGGCACTAACAATTCTTCTGAAATACCTACTAGATTCGGACCAACCCAAGAAACTTTATAGTTTCTTTAACGTAGAAATGTTTTCAAAAGCATTAAAAAGCATTTTTTTTTGACGTTTGCAAACCAAACACTTTCGCACAGTACTGTAAATAAAACAGCTGTTAGGTTTTACTGAGTGTGCTGGAGAATGAGTTCTTCTGGTAACTTTTACACACTTGCTCTTTTCTAATTTCGTGCAAAACCCAGGAGCCTACTTTAGGTTTTTATGTTTCCATCTGAAAACTGTTGTCATGTAATACAGTCCCCATCAAAAGTTTAAGACCACTTGAAAAATGGCAAAAAAATCCTATTTTGCATGGTTGGATTTTAACAAGGTTCTAAGTAGAGCTTCAACATGCAACAAGAAGAAAGCGGAGTGAGACAAAACATTTTTTGAGCATTCAATTAATTGAAAATAACGATTAAACTGAAACAGGCTGTTTTACAGCTGATCAAAATTTTAGGACCACATCCCTTTAAAAGGCCAAATCTGTGCAAAGATGTGGATTCATTGTCATTTTCTGTCAGGTAGTCATACGTTCTGATGGCAAAGGCAAAAAAACCTCTCCTTTTTTAAACGTGGTCGGGTTGTTGAACTGCATAAGCAGTGTCTCTCACAGCGCGCCATCGCTGCTGACGTGGGATGCAGTAAGACAGTCATTTGGAATTTCTTAAATGATCCTGAGGGTTATGGAACAAATAAAAGGTCAAGGGGAAGACCCAAAAAAATTTCACCAGCACTGAGCCGGAGGATCCAATTGGCTGTCCGTCAAGACACTGGACGATCCTCGACCCAACTTAAGGCCGTTACTGGTGCTGACCCCATAACCATCAGACGGCATCTGAGACTGAAGGGCTTCAAAAACAAAAAACGTTTTCAAAGACCTCGTCTCCTTGAACGCCACAGAACTGCTCGTTTGGACTTTGCAAGAGAGCACCAAACATGGGATATTCAAAGGTGGAAGAAAGTTTTATTCTCTGATGAGAAAAAATTTAACCTTGATGGTCCTGATTGTTTCCAACGTTACTGGCATGACAAGCATATCCCACCTGAGATGTTTTCTACGCGCCACAGTGGAGGGGGCGCCATAATGGTCTGGGGTGCTTTTTCCTTCAGTGGAACAATGGCGCTTCAGGAAGTGCAGGGGCGTCAAACGCCCGCTGGCTATGTCCAGATGTTGCAGAGAGCATTCCTCATGACTGAGGGCCCTCGTCTGTGTGGTAACGACTGGGTTTTTCAACAGGACAATGCTACAGTACACAATGCCCGCAGGACAAGGGACTTCTTCCAGGAGAATAGCATCATTCTTTTGACCCATTCTGCGTGTTCCCCTGATCTAAATCTAATTGAGAACCTTTGGGGATGATTGGCAAGGGAAGTTTACAAAAATGGACAACAGTTCCAGATAGTAGATCCCCTTCGTGCGGCCGTCTTCACCAGTTGGAGAAATGTTCCCACTCACCTCATGGAAACGCTTGCATCGAGCATGCCGCAATGAATTGTAATCAACAATAACGGTGGAGCTACTCAGTACTGAGTTCATGTTTGGAATAGGGCTGCACGATATTAGGAAAATATGCGATATGTTGTTGAATATTGAGATAACGATATTTCTTGCGATATAACATTTCCCTAGAGAAATGCATTTTTTATTATTGCCTATTTCAAAAAAATAATTTATATGTAATGATCATACTAAAATAAACAGGTAATAGATATTCGTCTGATGTAATTAAATCTAATTCAGGCTAAGAAGAAACTATATGTCAAGGAAGTTGCAAATAGTTAGACTTCAAAACACTATGAATGACTTAAAACCCTCAGCAGATATTCTGACTTCTGGTTTGCTGTTACTATAAACCTGCCAACACAATATGAATTACCATACCCTCATCGATTATATTTATCGCAATTCTTTGCGGTACAGATATTGCGTATACCATTATCGCGATAATGATAATTTTTCGATATATTGTGCAGCCCTAGTTTGGAAGTTTGATTTCTGTTTTGGAGGGGTTTACTGTTTTTTTTGGAGGTGTGGTCCTTTAACCTTTGATCAGCTGTAAAAACAGCCTGTTTCAGTTTAATCGTTGGTTTCATTACATTGCATGCTCAAAAAATGTTTTGTCTCACTCCCATTTCTTCTTGTTGCATGTTGAAGCTCCACTTGGAACCTTGTTAAGATCCAACCATGCAAAATGTGATTTTTTGCCATTTTTCAAGTGGTCTTAAACTTTTGATTGGGACTGTATTTACAGGCATGTAAATAGTGAATGGGTTTTATACAGTACATGATAATGCAGACATGATAATCATATTAAAATCTACTAAAGATAATACAGTGAATGATTGCTGTACCCACAGCAGAAGATTTGTAAAAACAATATTCACCAAGAGAGAGGTATGACTTGGAGAAGCTTGCCTCCCCAGCCCGCCGCCCCCACCCACTCACCTACACTCCAAGTGGTATTGTTATAGAAGGTTTTTAAAAAGTGGTATATTCCTGAACTATGCTTATTATTGCAAAGCAACTGACCATATTGAAATAAAAAAAGTGAATTGGATGATGAGATAAAGCCTTTAGTAAACATTTTCTGACTGTTTCACATCTGGCCCTGAGTATGTATTTATTTCAGTAATTCTAAGAACAGATCCTGAACTTTTGCTTGTAGCAGAAATTAAGGGCAAGCTTGAGTTCTGGAGCTCCATGACAAGCCTGCACTTTCAAAGCTGGTCTAGATTGCTACCACATGTGGATCTGTGGATCAGACCTCCAAGCGGTCATCCGGCTGCCGTCCTGCCCTTTAATTTCTTATCCCAAAATTGGACATCTGAGTTGCTGTATGACATTGTTCTTGCCTTCCCAGACTAGCACAGTGTGTGCTCACTGTGATTCTTTCCCGTTCCAGCTGGCAGATAACAATGAATCAGGCTCACTGGAGAGAATTCATCACGGAGGTGATATGTTGCGAGACTTCAAGCTCATTGCGGCATCAGGAAATGCGGAAGCTAAACTTTCTGTTCTCCTAAACCCAAACAAAACCGTCTCACGGAGAACTGGATATGATGTCATTCTGATTGTGTTTTTATTTCGAAAGTATTTTCTTTGCGGGGCAGCCAGTTCATTTTTATCATCTCGGTCTGCTAGCCTGCATTGTCTCTCCACATAAATAGCTGAAAACATTAGCGTGGTCACATTGCCTCAACAAGGCATAAATCCATCACCAAGCAGAGGGTGCCAGAGTGCGATGAATGCACAAAAATGTCAGGCCTTTAAAGTTTGTGCAAATTATGAGGAAAGTTCACTGTCTGCGTAGGAAGTGGGATACAAGAGATCTTTGTGTCACCTATATTGAAAGCTGTTGGCTCAGGCTGTCCCAGCATGCATTTCATCATGTTGTGAATGCAACATTTGTCTGGATGTGTAGGTCGAATGCCGTATCTTAGCCGGCCCCCTCTGCCATGGGACACCAAGCAGTTTGTGTTCAGCACTAAGTTTGAGTTTCAGTAACTGGGTCATTCTGTCGAGATGAGGAGTTGTCAAAGGAAGCAGGATTTTTGTCATGGTGGAAGGATCTACTTTAAGATTTGTTCCTCATGGCAGGAGTTTGTGGCAGATTTGTGGGAACTTTGCTCTGTGTCGAGATTAAAACTCTTGTCTCTATTTTGTAATTAAAAACAGAGGGCAGGACGGACTCTTTGTCAAAACACATTGTCAGATATGTCCCCGGTTCTTTTTAAATGGGTACAACACCCTTCTGGGATTGTTTCCATTGTCATACTGGCATGCCATGGATCTTGAACTAACCTGGGAAAGAGCCTGCACCGGTTTATGATTTATAGAGAATTATTTCCTTTCAGTTTTTACAGACCATGGAAGTAGAGTTCTTTGGACAAATGATGGCCTCAATTTCAGCGACTTGGAGGACTCCTGTCCACAATATAAATTCTCAGACAATTTGACGGTTGATGAAATAAGCTAAGTTGCAAGAGGGTGATCTATTTTGACCTCAGAAAAGCCTCACTGTTTGACATGTTTCTTTACTGGAAGAAGCGTGGGGCCTATGAGCTGGAGACGCTTCCGTCCTCAATATTGGGGGCCGAACGCTACTCCTGGTCCTCCTCCCTGGATGTCATTCATGATCTATACGGTAAGGCTAAATTCCATTCTTTTTAAAAACCTCCAGAATATGTGAGAATATGCGGTTTACTGGGAGTCATTAATCTGGATTTATGAGCATAACAATGTGGAAGCATTTAATACTGATTAAATTATCTTAGTTATTTGATTGTTTTAAGTGCTATTTATAGAAAAGGTGGGCTAGAAACATGATTATAGGACTTTTTTTTGTGTGAGGGTTTTGAATTTAGGGTAAAATACTTTATACTAAATAAAGCATATATTATTGTATTGCAAACAAGAAGGTTGAAGCTGGCAACCAAAATTCAGGGTTTAAAGAATTTAGTTTTAAGAGAATGTTTGAATGGTCAAAATCCATTGATATCTTGGAGCAGATTAGTGAATATAATGTGTTTTAGTGTCATTAAATGTTGGCCTTATGTTAAAGCATGAAATATCTATTATTGGTCCAAATGTAAAGTATTCAAAGGATTTCCTTCTTTAATTTTTTTTTACCATTTTAAAACACTCTTAAGTCCTGTTTAGGAGTGTGTACCCCTTTCCATAAATATACAGTGAACATTCAATCAATCAACATTTATTTGTACAGCACCTTACAGCAACCTAAGTTGAACCAAAGTGCTTCACAGCATTAAAACCAAAAAATTAAAAATGTTTAAAGCCATTCTAGATAAGTTCACCTTGGTTTTGCTTTAAAAAAAAAAAAAGTATAAACAAAATAAAACAAAATTATAAAATTATGAAAGACATATATGATGAACCAGAAGTAACTTGGTCTGTGAGTATTTTGCAAGACGAGCAAAATTTTTGTAATACATTTTTAACTTGATAAACCAGCAAAAGCAAGTAACATCATAGAGGTTCCATGTTAAAGGAATGGTTGTCCGACAGAGAGACACACACACACACACACACACACACACACACACACACACACACACACACACACACACACACACACTAACAGATTCTGTTTGTGTGTGTGAGCCTGTAACAGTTGTCCTACATGGTAGCCCCCTTCCTCTTCTCCTTTCTTTGTCCTACGCCAGCCATGTTTCTTTTCAAAGGTAAAGTGCAGGTTAATTTATTTTATTTTTGCTGTATATTGTGTATAAATATTTTTATGTGCATTTTTCTGGGTTGTGGAACGAATCATTTGAGTTTCCATTATTTCTTATGGGGAAATTCACTTTGATATATGAGTGGGATATACAAGCATGCTTCCAGGAATGAACTATGCTCGCTATCCAAGGTTTAAGGCCTTGTTCACACGGGCGTAAAATTTTTGGATAAACGAACGCGCTCTGAACGTCCTAGACGTTTATGTTGCGTTTTGTAGTGCCGCTCGATGGACTTCTACACTGTTGTTCGTTTGTCTCTGTCTAACGCCAGCCTGCAGCCCAAATTGTAGTTTGTGTGTTAACCTGTGGGGGCAGTGTGTCGGGAACTGGAAAGCCCTTGTCGTTTTATTTGAGGTGCCTCCTTTTAATATGGATCATTTTGCTATATTAGACATTAATCTTCTTGTTTTAAAAATTCTAGTTAAATTATTATATTTTTATATCATATATATAAAAAGTATTAAAAAAATAATACGGCGACGTAGGGAGAGAAAAAATCGCCACCGCTACTGGGTTCACCCTCTGACTGCACAGCATGGGATTAAAGGAAGTTTTTTGTGGTTTATGAAGAAATGCGAACATTTCCGCGCAAGTTTTATTAAGCATTAAGCATTTAAAAAAGCATTTTTTAAGCATTTTATTATTGCTTTTTTCCCGCATTTCCCTATGTATAGCATGAGATTTACCACAGTGCGCTGATTATTTTGAGAGAGAGTTTGTTATATGTGTCAGAAGGAGTACTTTTCCCTGGTCGGATTATTCCTCATAGACAACAATTCACCTCTCGTTCCGTTACTTGAGCTCCCGGAGTTATCATCTATCCTGGTGAGGCCGAGGAAAATCTCTCCAGCTCATCATTTCATACACCACAATATCACTGACTCTGGACTACCATACACACGCATTCATACACCCGCATACACCATACACATTGTTAATATTTGTATTATATTTTGTATATATTGGTTTTGGTGCACCTTGTTTGTTTGTTTATTTATTTGTTGGTTTGAGTTGTACAATACACTTTGGTTTAATTTACTACAAGCTTTTGTGTCGCGTCTTGTATTGTCCTGCCTCAGTTGCGCAATACCGGAAGTGTTGTTTACCAGCCCATATTTTAATTCTCGACCCTGTAGCAAAGTAACTGAGTGGTTTTATAAATCCAAGTGTTACAATTGCAAATACCGTCGTACCGCAATAACACTTTATTTCGATAATACCGTGGTGGCATGACGGTAAAATGATAGGTGTTCTGAGAAAAGTTTACTCAGGCGAATGGAGCGAACGGGAGGTAGCAGGAACTACCTATCTACTACTATCATCCTTTGCGGTCTGTTGTCGCTACAGATCCAGTAATGCGCACATCCGATTTAAAACCTGCTTACTCCGTAATGATTAATTACTCTTTCCATCTCTTTTCCTTTGCCGCTAATAGCCGCACCGCCATTTCCGCATTACTGGATCTTTAGCGACGATAGATCGCAAAGAATGATGGTCACGCCTGGGCTGATGGGAATCGTAGTTCCCGCTACCTCCCGTTCGCTCCATTCGCCTGTGCAAACTTTTCTCAGAAGACCTATAGTTTTATCGAGTCATTTCGGTTTCTCTCTGAAAAGAAACGAGAAAGGAAAAAAAAATCCTGTCTCTGTCTGAATAAGTGAGTGAATGAGGTGAGTCTCTCAAATACTCATTCAGCACATGGGCCAGCTGCAATAAGCAGGCTGCTATTTTTATTTTTTCTGAGTTTTCAAGAATACTAAATTGAAAAAAAATTTTTTTTAACATTGTTTAATAATTTTTTATTATAATTGAAAAATTTAAGGTTCTGTTTAAAAGTTTACAGATAGATGGTTAATTTGTATGCCATTGATATGTTCAGTGTTCATGTATACTCTTTAATAAACACTTCTGGCACTTTTTTTGAGTCTCTTCATTAGTTTTGTTTTTCCTGTAAATGATTCAATAAATACCGTACCGTGCCATTCATACCGAACAGTGAAGTTTTGATACCGTTACATCCCTAGTAGAAAACCCTCGGTGCTGCATCCGCGCTCACCGGACGCCACGAACGGCAGAAAAAAAACGCTCGATTTTAACGCCCGTGTGAACAAGGCCTAACTGTATTTAAATTTCAGGGTCAGGTTCACGTCAGGTTCACGCCACCTCTTGAGTGAGACTTTATAATCTGAGATTTTAGACTTAATTAATGTCAGACATACTGTGTTTTAAACATACTGTATGCATAGACATTCTTTTTCGCTGATTGTTACAGGCGAAAGGGAAAACACAAAGAAACGCATTCAAGTCGAGTTATGATTTTTGGCTTTCTAATATATTTTTTTCAGAATCAGTGGTTTTCAGCACATTATATATGACCTTTTATTTCAATCTGGCAACCCTGAATTGTACGGTGCCAGACAAAAAAAAGTCACATACACTTCATTTTATTTTGCCTTCATTATGACCACGGCATCATTTAGATAAGCTGATGCAATGTCATAATATTTTATTTCAGTTCAGAGTCGCATTAATTTCTCTAAAGTTTTGTATGGATGATGGGAGAGTCAGACCATCCATAAAGTCTTTTAAAGGCTAAGTGAAATCAAATCGTAAATTTTTTTTTTTTAAAGTGATTTCTCATAATGCTTATTCAGGATGTTTTCCTGACCACATTACTTCCTCGTACAGTAGATCCTGGTTCAACACTATCCTTTCAGGTTTTAATGCGTTTCACAGTTCCTAACCCAATTGTAGCAGTTTCAGCAATCTCCTTAAATGTTTTCTTAGATCAGGCCAATAATTTCACCCGTCTAAAACAGAGTAACATCTTTGCCATGACCACCGGGTATGTCTTCTGACATGGTTGTTTAAGAAATGACAAGCTATTCACGGCATCAGTTAGGGTTATAAAACTTTTTGCCAACATTCCATTGGATAATCACTGCAGTAATCTATTACCTTACCTACTTTGCTTAGTTAAATCCAGGTGGGGACTTTTTTCTTGGCCCAGTCAGTGTATTATATGCCACTTACTGCTGTAGAATGAGAAAGCAAATATCTTGTGTCTATATGAGTGTGTGAATGAAGCCATGAGGAACATTGACATAAGAGTGAGATTTTCATTCTGTATCTCTAAATTTAAAAAAAATTTCTTTAGTCTAATCTGAGTTTTCAAAGGTGGCACGGTGGTGTAGTGATTAGCACTGTTGCCTTGCACCTCCAGGGTCAGGGTTCAATTCCTGCCTCGGGGTCTGTGAGATGGAGTTTGCATGTTTTCTCCATGCTTGATGGATTTTCTCTGGGTTCTTCGGTTTCCTTCCACAGTCCAAAGACATGCAAATTAGGCAAATTTGAATTCCCCTAGCATGTGAACGCGTATGTGAATGTTGACTGGAGGTCCTACCACGGTTGTGAAAATGGGAATAAATACAATGGTCACTATTGGCCTCCACAGTCCCTAGTTGGACTACAGAGGTTCCTAGATGGAGATGGATGGATAGATGGAGTTTTCTAAACTGACTTTTTGAATTGAGCTTTATCTTTCATAGTAGTTTGGTGGATGTAGAGGTGTTCACGCTTTGGGACGCGCACAGACGAGGCAGATGTACTGTGCAGATCTGAAGAGATGTCCAGTAAAGCTATGGA